>CM045932.1:570000-1248527 GCA_025177825.1 Aechmea fasciata | reverse complement strand
ACCACAAGAGTTTGAAGTACCTATTCACCCAGAAGGAGAAGTGAATATGCGACAACAGCGGTGGCTCGAATTATTAAAGGATTATGATGTTGACATCCTTTATTACCTCGGAAAAGCGAATGTGGTCGCAGACGCGCTGAGTAGAAAGTCAGCGGAGAACCTCGCTGTATGGGTCACGAATCAGAAGTCTCTATGGCTAGATATGGAGCGGTTAGACCTTGAGGTGGTCGCTCCCGAGGTCCGGGCTCAGTTGATGATGCTCGTTGTCCAACCGACCTTGTTGGAGAGAATCAAAAATCTGCAACCGGCAGACCCAAGTCTCCAAAAGGTTCGGCGCGACATCGAGGAGGGTCGTGGAGGCGACTTCACTTTGGACGCCGACGGTGCACTTCGATTCCAAAATCGGTGGTGTGTGCCAAACGACGAGGAGATCCGGAAGCTAATCCTAGATGAGGCACATCGGTCGCCTTATTGTGATCACCCGGGCGGCACCAAGATGTATCACGGGTTGAAAGAGCACTATTGGTGGCCGGGGATGAAGGGTGATATCGGACGCTTCGTGGCAAAGTGCCTAGTTTGCCAGCAAATAAAGGCTGAGCGTCGATTTCCAGCGGGAAAGCTTCAAAGCCTACCAATCCCCGTTTGGAAATGGGAGGATATTTCGATGGACTTCGTGGTCGGCTTGCCTCGCTCGACGGGTGGCCACGATGCAATATGGGTGATTGTGGATCGACTGACCAAGTCGGCACATTTCTTGCCGATCCACACCACTTGGGCAGGAGATAACCGGCGCGAGTTTACCTCGACGAGGTTGTGAGGCGCACGGGGTGCCGAAATCGATCGTCTCGGATCGCGACCCCGATTCACTTCACATTTACGGAAGAGCTTGCAAGAAGCCCTTGGCACACGGCTCGATTTCAGCACCGCATTCCATCCTCAGACCGATGGGCAAACTGAGAGGACCATTCAAACTCTTGAGGATATGTTGCGAGCGTGTGTCATCGACTATAAGGGGAGTTGGTGTAACCACCTGCCGATGGCCGAGTTCGCCTACAACAACAGTTATCACTCAAGTGTGGAGATGGCACCGTTCGAGGCTCTTTATGGGCGGAAGTGCCGATCTCCTATACATTGGAGGGATGTAGGCGAAAGTGCGGAGTTCGGCCCCGATGTGTTACGAGAAGCGGAAGAGAAAGTCCGCATTGCTCGCAAAAGATTGCTCACAGCGCAGTCAAGACAGCAAAGTTATGCGGATAGGCGCCGTCGAGATATTGAGTTCGCAGTGGGCGATCGCGTGTTCTTGAAGGTATCACCGATGAGGGGTGTTAAGCGATTTGGAGTGCGGGGGCAGCTAAGTCCCCGCTATATCGGGCCTTATGAGATCTTGGAGCGAGTGGGCGCGGTGGCCTATCGGCTCGCCTTGCCACCGAAGCTCGCTGACGTGCATAATGTCTTCCACGTCTCCAACCTTCGCAAATACATCTATGATCCGGAGCACGCGATGCTTCATGAACCGCCGGAACTTCAAGAAGACTTGAGCTACGAGGAGTTCCCGGTGAGAATTATCGCCCGAGAAGTGCGGAAGCTTCGAAATCGAGTGATTCCCTATGTGAAGGTGCAGTGGAGCAATCATGATGATCGCGAGGCCACCTGGGAACTCGAGGAGCTAATGAAAACGCACCATCCTCACTTGTTCGAGGAATAAGGTAAAAGTTTGAATTATATTAGAAATTGAGTAAGTTTCGAGGACGAAACTCCTTTTAAGGTGGGGAGGATGTAAGGATGTGAAATCTCGAAATCCGAGAGTTGCACCACGTTTAGAATCGACTGATTGTCGAATGGATGGACTTCGAAAAGCTCGAAGTTGATCCGAAGGCAAAAAGTGCACCGGAGTTGCTCCAGGTGAAGTGCGGAAGCATTCGGGCGTTTTGTGCGCATAGGCGCAAAAAACGGAACCCGAAAAGCTATATTTAGTCGTGAGATAAATCCGGCATTAGCGTGGATGAAAAGATGATGAAAACGTGCTCAAAAACATGTTTGGAAAGTCTCGGCTCGATTTGAAATGAATCGGAGGTCAAACGAGCGAAAACGGAGAAGAAACGACGAAAAGCTGAAAAATTTGGCTAAGTCCTTAGGTGGGCTGAAGGTCCCTGGAGGGAGGACCGGTCCACGAAAGGGGAGACCGGTCCACGAAGGCTGTCCCGCGAGAGCGAGCTCTGCGGGACCGGTCTCTTAAGGGGAGACCGGTCCCAGTGCGCAGTGGCGCAAAGCTCTGCGGGACCGGTCTCGTAAGGGGAGGCCGGTCCCCAGTGCGCAGTGGGGGCAAGGCTCTGCGGGACCGGTCCTTGATTAGGAGACCGGTCCCGGCACCCAGTTGAGCAGTTTGAAAAATAGAAAGGTGGAGGGGCTTTTATGCAAAATGGCTTTAGTAAGAGGGTATAGAGGGGATTACACCCTCTCACTCTTTCTCATTTCCCTCCATCTCACTCTCTCACATTTCCTCTTTCTCTCTCTAGAAGGAGAAGAAGAAGAGAAGGAGAAGAAGAAGAAGAAGGAGAAAAGGAAGGAGAGGAAGGAGAAGAAGACAAAGACGGAGTTCTCCATCATCCCCTTCATCTTCTCCTTGGCTTTGGAGCTAACCTAGAGGTGAGCTCTTTAAACCCTAGCTCATAGAACTTAGGGTTTTGGGTTTCTATGCTTGGAAATGGGCCAAATGGGACCCTAGCTTGATTCTAAGGAGATCAAACCCATGTATTAGGGCTTTGATCAAATGGGCTAACTAGTGTGCAAACCTAGGGTTCCCAATTGAGGGTTTTCATGGTAACTCCTCCTAGAGTGTTCTAAATCCTCTAGGGGTAATTTTTGTGGAACCCTAGGCTTCCTAAGAGATGATTTGCACAAGTAATTTGGGCTCTAACGCGAGATTTTGCTCGGGGCAATTTCTAGGGCTCAAATTGGGGCTTTTCTTAATAAGAGGTTTTGATCTCTTTTAACTTCATTTCTAACATATTGTTAGGTCCACGAACGCGTTGGCGAAGACGGAATTTCGTTTCGTCGAGCGGTTTGAGTGATCCGAGCCAAACAAGGGCTTGGAGCTGCTGTTTGGCCTAAAGAGGCCAAAGCGGTGTTTAGAGACTACGGGTCGGACGTCGTAGCTTCGTGAAGCTTCCCAAAAGGAGGGGGGTGACACTCGAATACTTCGAACTCCTTTCTATGTCTTAGAACTGTAATAATTTCATCTCTTGCATGTTAGCATAGTAGAAATGCATGTTAGACTATTCCTTATGCTTTCTAGTGATGGCCTAGTGTACTTGGAATGCTAGGTGAATGGATAGGTGAGGATTGGGTCTGGACATTGATTCTATTAGTGCTAAAGAAAGAGGTGAACTCGAGGGTTATTTAATGACATAGATCGAGTGGCATTAATATAGTGTATTGACACTAGAGGTCTTTGGACATAGGGATAGATGAGATCCCAAGAGAAATGGCTCGTGAACATAGATCTTAGTAAAGCTAAGTACATGTTAATGTTGGTCGGAATAGTGGAGTTCCGAGAAAATTGTTGACCCTAGTCGGTAGGGTATCCTCACGTGGAGAGGATAGATCAAGCTCACGGTCTGTGTTAGTGGTGGTATAGCCATCGGTGTCGTCGAGTACTCCGGAGTGTCGCACGATCGGGACCACGTGGAGGTCCACAGACAATCCCGGGTTGGAGTGCACGTGGAGCCTCCTCCCCAAAAAGGGATCTATATGTGAGGCGTAGGCGGGCAAAGGGTATCGCCACGGATTGGGTAAAGGAAATATTAATGTTAGCATTGAATAGTCATTGTTGAACATAGTGAGAACTTCTAGCATGTTAGTAAACCTTTTACTATATGATGCATGCATTCGTTTCACAAGATTATGGGCATAGTAGCATAGATTTTCTATTATGCACTTACAGCTTTCAGATATCTATCTATATCTAGTCGTTGTTACTTGTGCCCACTTGGACCTAGTGGGGAGATCGGTGGAGTCGGTGGCCGAGCCCACTGGGAACTAAGGAAGTTAGTTCTCACCCCACTACTTTTCCAGTGCTAGGTGCAGGTTCGTCGGGCGAGGACCGCGGCAAGGGCATCGCCCCCGTCCAGTGAGGACCTGGTAGTATAGTAGCTTCCTTTCTGCATTAGAGTACCATTGTATCTAGATGCTATACTTTTGGAGAGCTATGTATTTTGAGTAAATGAACATGTAATCTTTTTGGGATGTAAATGTAAATCAAAGTATATGTGATGTAATAGCTAGTTGTATTCTCTCTTTATTTCACTTGTGTATTACTCGTGGATTACTTGCTCTAGTTGTTGGCACTGTTTGTGCCCCTCGTCGATTGTGTATGTTTAGAATTTAGTATTCCTGGGTGAATTCTTGTACACGATCTGTTGTTGAGCCTTGGGCGGGCGGGGAGGTGCCGTCCGCCGCGTCCGCTCGCGCCGAATCGGACCAAATCCGAAGCGGTTTTCGGGGCGGGCGTGACAGCCCAACCACCGGCCCAAAATGCTTAAGCCCAGTTATTATTGCTAGTGTCTAAGTCTCTTATAAACCCAATGACAATCCTATTCTCATCCGATGTGGGACTATTGAGGTACTATAACAAAATATGTTTTAGACGACGCTTTTTAGACGACACTTTCTTCTAACGTCTTTAATATTTAGCATTTACCGACACTATGATTAAGCATCGCCAATAAACATATTTTTATCAAATATTTATATACATTTTCCGACGCTATATTAAAATGTCGGTATATTTATCCCGACATGTTTATTTAACGACTCTTTACCTGACACTTTTACAAGCGTCGGGATTATTTTTGCCGACACTTTAAAGCGTCGCAAATTATGATTTAAAGTGTCCTTAAATGCAAAATTTTTTATAGTGAGATGTTGGTTTCATAAATACTAGCGTAAATTAAAATAAAATTATATTTTTGAATTTAATTTTCAAACATATAAACTTTATGTTTAAATAAATAACTAAAATTGGGTTTATAAGTAACAATATAAATCAAATTCGAACTTAAAATTTAAATTGAATTCAAAAATAAAAGTTATGTTAAAATAAATAATAAATTTTGAATTCAAATTGTTAAATCAATATTGAAGAGTTCAAAATTTTAAAATAATGGCTTAATTACACTATACTACCTTGTACTTTACAAAATTTTCACTTTCAACACTGTGCTTCCTTCTTTTTCTAACCGAAGGCACCGCTCAACTATCTTTTTTTCAATGCCTACACTATAAAAAGTAAATCTATAATTTTAGACAACAGCTATTTAAAAAATATTGGTTAATTAAGAGTGTTAGAGCATATATTAATTAAGCTTATTTTGACATAAAAAAAATAATAAAATCCATAAAAATTAAAAAAAAAAAGAAATAATGCAATAGAAGCCGTAAATGAGTATATCATATAGCATCATTTTATTTTATTTTTTACTATGTAATTAGTTCTTTTTTAAAAAATTGTTAAATTTTGTCTAAACTAATAGATTTGTTAACAGTATTATAGAGATTGGTCAAAGAGATTGGTCAAATTATTTTAACTAGTGCCTTTTGAAGGAATTGGGTTTAGGTCTAAATTCTTTCCTCTCAAAATTATTAAAAAGATGCTAGATATCATACTTCATAAAATTTCAATGTATTCTAACTCATCCATCAAACCGTCCCAAATTGGACTATTTTTAATGATTGATTGGATGGAGTTGCTAGTTTAACAATTAAATGTAATTCAAATAAGTTAAAAATTTGTTAGAAAAAGCTTTCTTACAGAGAATGGTGATTTTGGCTAGACTTGACAGACCAATTGAATAATACGTAGGTGGATTATTATAGTCATTTGGTCATATAGATATGAATAAAATTTATCCGTAAATTTTTGAATATATAGCCAATATTTTTTTACCCGTACACGCTCAAGCGCAAGGACGAGAATGCGGTTACATGCAAGACTTCTTTTATATATTGATTGAAATATCACAACATACAATAAACAATATAAAATTTTAAAATGCATAAGTTACATATAAAAGTATTTTATCATTCCAAATTTTTGAGATACAAAATTAATTAAGTTTTCGTGATTATATAGTCAATATTATAAAGATTATACTTTTTAATTAAAAAATATATGCAGGTATTCGTAGGTATAAGCGTGATGCCCAAAATGCCCACAATTTAACAGATACCCTGTAGTGACCTGGAGTTTGGCAGCTGGGGACTTGTCGACAGCTCTGGTGAGTGTCAGGACAAGTCCGAGTCACGTTGGTACGAAATAGACGCCAAACGGACTCAGTGGGAACGCGAGAGCAGTTGGATCTTGAAAATCTGCGAAATAGCAGGTTTTCTGTCAGGTTGTACCGGTACAAAATTTGGAGTGTACTGGTACAAGCATGATGGCTATCGGTACAACCATTAAGGATGTCTTAGGTATAGTCTCGCTTCTTTCGGGTTGACCTTTTGTACTGATACACTTGCCCGAGTGTACCGGTACACTTTGGTAGGTGGGGGGCAGTTTCGACTTTTGCTCACCTTGATTGTATCACCATATTTTTTTCCCTCTCTATATGGGAGTGAGAGATCAGAGAAGAAGAGGCTTTTCTGTCACGCTCCCGCCCCGAAAACCGCTACCGATTTGGTCCGGTTCGGGCGCGCCGAGCGACGCGGACGGACAACACCTCCCCTGCTCGCCCAAGGCTCAACAATAGGAAAGTGTACAAGAATTCACCCAGGAAAAGTTAAACTCTAAACATACACATTCAACGGGGCACAAACAGTGCCAACAACTAGAGAAAGTAATCAACTAGCAATACACAAGTGAAATAAGAGAGTATACTACTTAGCTATTACAATTTTGTAATCATTTACAGTTTACATCTTTTCTTTCCAAAATGAATACATGATCATTTACTCAATACATAGTTCTTCCAAAATATAAAGCATCTAGATACAATGGTACTCTAATGTAGAAAGGAAGCTACTATACTACCAAATCCTCACTGGACGGGCGCGATGCCCTTGCCGCGGTCCTCACCCGGCAACCCTGTACCTAGCACTGGAATTAGAGTGAGGTGAGAACTATCTTCCATAGTTCCCAGTGGGCTCGGCCACCCGCTCCACCGATCTCCCCACTAGGTCCAAGTGGGCACAAGTAACAACAACTAGATATAGATGGATAAATATCTGAAAGATGTAAGTGCATAATAGGAAATCTATGCTACTATGCTCATAATCATTTGAAATGCATGCATCATATGCTTCCTGGGCAATTTTCGCCCAGAGGAACCGGTCTCTCTATTTGGGGGACCGGTCCCAGAGAGCACTCCCCGCGGCTGGGTCCTCTGTCAGCCCATTTTCGCGCACAGGGACCAGTCTCCACCACCGAGACCGGTCCCTCGGAGACCGGTCCTTCCAGCCAAGACCGGTCCCGAGAGCTTGCTCTCAAAGGGACGCGCTCGGGAACCGGTCCTCACTTTGAGAGACCGGTCCCCACAGGGACCTTCCATTGCCTTTGAGAGACCGGTCCCCACAGGGACCTTCCATTGCCTGAGGAGACCGGTCCCTCACACCAGGGACCGGTCCCAGAGAGCAATATTGGTGCGCAGGGGATTTTCCTCGCGCACCACGCGCTCGGGAACCAGTCCCTCCATTCGGAGACCGGCCCCTGAGAGCAGATTCTGCCAGAATGCAGATTCTTCGCATTTTGCTCTCGTGGACCCCAATTCCAATGCACTTTTGGTGCTTTAGGCATCTTCGGCTTCTCCGAAGCATACCCACACGACAATTAGTCGATTCCAAACAAAGTGCAACTCTCGGATTTCGAGAATTCACATCCTTACATTTTCACTCTCCTTTTCTTTCTCTTTGTGCTAGACCTTGGGAGCAAAGGAGCTCGGGAGGAGTTGCTTCTTCACCGACGTCGCGCTGCAGAGCATTTCGCGAATACTCCCGGCATCGTGGTGCTGCGAGGAGACCGGGCGAGTGCGATTTTACGCCATTCTTGACGTCGTGCTGATTCTAGGGTGATTTTTGAGGTGAGTGAGCCATCGGAACCCTTTTCATTGCTTCAACTTCAACAATTTTCGAGCTTGGGTGCTGTTCCTGCAGATTTCCAGCGTCGACTCGCAGTGTTTCAGCTCGTACGCGACGTAGGAGCATCGGATCGCGATGAGACTTGGTTCGTTGGATTCAGGACTTCGAGAGGAATCCACGAAGCCCAAGATTACTGGATTTGGAAAAGGTTAGCTTGGTCGAACCTTTGTTCTACTCCACCGCTGCGAATCTGAACCTGAACTTGAGTTTTCTTGGTTTCTTTCGGTGTAAATCATAAAGGGAACTGGGATTTGGCCCTGAGATGTGTGCATTGCCTTTCCACTCTGGATTTGGAACCTTGCATCACCAGGATTGAGATTCGGAAGGTGAGGTTCACATCATAATTGAGGATTTAATTTAAGTGCCGATTTTGAATATTGATGCATGTTTAGTGCTTTTGTGGTCCAGATTATTGGAGGATTACGATTACTGGTTGAGAACGGACTCGGCTGAGTTTAGGTGACTTCCTCACTGCCAGGGAGCTAGAGTTCGAGGTGGGTTAATCATTGGCTTTTCATCCTAGGTACATAATAGTCGACATGTATTAAATTCAGCTCTTGACTTAGTATATAGTAGCTCGAATTCATCGATTGTCCTGTTGTTGAAATCTGAATTTGGAGTATGCTTAGTAAGTAAATAATCCATACATGTTGGACTTGGACTTGACTTAGGAGAAAACCGCGATTTGACCAACATATGCATACACTACCGGATTTAGCTCTAGGAGCCGTGTTGTGATTGTATCGTCGCAGTGTTAGCGCGATGGATACCCGGGTAGTGTGGCTTGCATTTACGCTCGTGCGGGGATGCCGAGCTTATTTTTACAGCAGAGTCTAGACTGTTTCGGGTTGTCGGGGGCCATCGGAGTAGACGGTGGGCCCAGATCACTTTTTTTTTGGTCTTAGATTGTGCCGAGGGCACGTAGAGTCGGTTGTTAGACTTGTTTAGACTCTAGTTATGAGATTTTGGCTGGTTGGAGCCTGATTGAGCTCGACAGAGATACGCTGCATACTCGGTTGGGTAGCTCCCGAGTGCTACTCGGAGTGGGCGTTGTGCTTTCGCGTTGGTGTCGGGTGTGCGGGTTGGACTCGCTCTCACTTTGAGGGTTAGAGTGGGGGTAGCTTGTATAATCATGGCAAGCACGGGACGGGTGTGTTCACAGTCCCATGGACGGGTATGATTGCAGTCCCCTTTCAGATTGGATCTATTATGGCATTGGTATAAATGTGTTGTTTTTAGAGCATAATAGTATAGCTGCATATGGCTGTAGAGTGTTTCCAGCTTTCCTTACTACCTTTGCTTACCCCTGTAGACTTAGTGGATGGACCAATGATGTTGAGGGCGGCACCCACTGAGGACTACTTGTTTTTACAGTAGTTCTCACGCCCCTTTTCTTCCACTGTTGTTGCAGGGCCTTTGGTTTCGGCTGCTGCTCCTCCTGAGGCTGATCGAGGCAAGAGCGTCGTGAGCTAGAGCCCTACCCGTCCGTCGAGTGCTGAGTTAGAGAACTACTGTCGCAGGTAGATATACTTTATTTTGGGGAGTTTTGTACATACGGCTGTGTAACTCGCTTAGGGTGAGTATAGTTTTTGTATCCAGATACTTTGTATGTATGAAACTTCTTATGTTCTACCTGTTTAGTTTTATTACAGCTCTATACTACTGATTGTAGTACTATTTGTTTTACAGCTACGCTTCGTATACAGGAGAAATTCTTTTGTATACGGCGGATTTGTCGGCGTGCCGAGGAACGAGGAATCCGGGGCGTGACATACCCACCAATTTTACTTATAATTTTTTGGGTAGGAAAAACTAATACTCATATCCGCAAATTTGCTAGTAATATGCGGATACCCATGAGTACGGATTGAGATTGTCAAGTCTAACTTTGACAGAGACTAGAATACTTCCTAAAAGCAAACCAATAATTTTACTTCCCACCATTTTCAGTAATGGATCATCAAAACTGATGATCGGCGCCATTACAAGAGCTAGACTATTTGAACTTCCCAAAAATTAAATTTCATGATTTTAAGTTATCATTTAGGGCGCGTTTGGTTCGAGTTATGTAATATTATAGAGTATCTCGACATATCCAGGTATCTTGGATTTCGGCGTGAGATTACTACTGATACTGCATTTATGCGTTTGGTTTAATACAGTAATATAATACTGGATTGCAGTGTTTATAGCATTATTACGTTTGGTTCAGTTTATAAAATTTAGTAATTCTGACATAAAAGTATTGTTTTTCCAAAATTGCCCTTGTTGTGGTCATTTGAATATTATTTTTTACAAAAATATAATTTGCACTAGTAAATTAATTATATTAATAAGTAATAAAATAAAAAGACCTAATATGAAAATAAATTAACGATGGAAAAGAAAAAAAAAATAACTACAAATCAGATCTAACTTCAATTTGAAAATAATGTGTTTTAGCGAGAGAGAAGAAATGATTAAATATATATGCGGAAATGGCGAATGGAGGAAAGAAGATCGTGATGATTATCTAGGAGGACGACGCAATAAAAGGTAGGTGTTCGTGCGAGAGAGAAAGAGATAGAGATCGAGAGACGACGAGGCGTGCGAGAGAGGGAAGGAGAGAGATGAAAACAATGCGGTAATTGGATTTGGGGTTGTTGGAGGGTAAAATTGTTATTTTATATAATATGTAGTATTAACGGGTTTCAGTAATGCAAGATACACGACTCCCCTCTCGTTAATATTTTTGGTGTAATCCTGCTCGATTTGTAATGCTACATTAACGAGTAGATTACATAGCGGATGAACCAAACACAGTAATCCTGGCAGAATTGGCTGTAATCCTACCAGGATAACTCGAACCAAACGCGCCCTTAGGTATATACGCTTCTTTTTTTTTCGTCCCCCCCGAGGCCTGCGATGCCTCACCCATGTAGCTTAGTTCACTTTTTTAATGAATGAAGCAAGTAACGTGCTACATTTCCCTCAAAAAAAAGAAAAGAAAAAAAAAATGGTATTTGCCTATTGACCATGTGTTGTCGAATTCATCTTATATTAATCATAAAAAATTGTCAATGTATGAACCACTTGAATACAAAACAAATAATATCGAAAAATTACAAAATTTGATTTCTAAAAAATTTAAATAGTTTAGATCATGTTCAGAGTGTCAGATCGTCTTCGGACGCCCCATCGTAGAAAACAATTGTCACGCCCCGGGTCATTTTAGAGTATAAAAACAGCAGAATTTTTTTTTTTTTTATAAACCTTGACCCCCAAGGACATGTCAGACACAACAAATACGGAGAGACCACTTGTACACACGGACGAGTCTCCCTGTGTTGCCCGGCAGCGCACAAGTACATTGAGTCTTTTACAATCATACAACCACAACAAAGTGTACATGTAAAAAATTTAACTTACATCCATACACAACTTACACCATTCACCACAGGTTACATTCACTAGTATATAATCATAAATCCACATCTATCAGTTGAAATGTTCCCTACCCGGGAACTGATTTTGAAACTCTAAGTTATAATTTCCCTTTTGAAAATCTTTTAAAAACTGTTTCCCACACGGAAACCTTTTCTTTTGAAAACACTACCACGAGGGGTAGAAAACCTTTTTGCATCGTAAATCCAAAACCATATTAAATGCCAAACCATTTCACAAAACTAATCCATGCGATAAGTTTAACATCCAATTTAAAAGTAGAGAACATGAACCATGCAAACAAGTCTAAGTCGTAATAATGTAAACAGAAGGTAAATAGTAAAAGCAAACCGCGGGTCGGGAGCTATACGCGTGCTATGTACGCTCCTCTCCTGTCGTCCCACTAGGACCTGACGTAACACCTGAATAAGAAGGCGGGGGGTGAGAACATGTAAACATGTCTCCCCCTCCCAGTGGGTATCCGGAGACAAACAAAGTAAAGCAGATAGTAGTACAGTAGCAACTATAACTGAGTAAGGAGATATGTAGAAATGTACTCACATCGTAAATATGCGTCAAAGACGACAAGCTCAAAAGTACCCAATCTGAACCAATGCTCTCTTGGTCAGCACCGCAGACCTTAAGCCAATGCCCCCACTACTCTCCAGTGCATATAACCCCTCTTGGGCTCACGGTCGACCTCTCGCAACCACTTTTTCGGAAAAGAACACCCCCTTACGGTGGCCAAACCGCTGGTGTTCGTGAAATGCGACGAGTATCGGGCGATCAATGTAGATATGCTCAAAAATCATCCATCGGCAACCAGCCGACAATCCTGCCCCCCAGGGCCCAGCGACCACATGGGTCATCAAGTAACCAGAAGAACCAACCAGGTACCAAGTACAGAGTGTGACCGACCAAATAGGTCCCAAGTACAGAAAGTGACTGACCAACTAGGTCCCAAGTATGTAAAGTAACTGACTAACTAGGTCCCCAAGTATGCAAAGTAACTGACCAACCAGGTCCCGAGTAGAGAAAGAAACTGACCAACCAGGTACTGAGTGGAGAGTGTAACTGACCAATAGGTCCCAAGTATAGAATGCAACTGACCAACTAGGTCTCAAGTATAGAATGCAACTGACCAACTAGGTCTCAAGTATAGAGTACAACTGACCAACTAGGTCTCAAGTATAGAATGCAACTGACCAACTAGGTCCCCAAGTATAGATATGTACTGATAGAATCTACTCTACTCCTACACATGCTACCAACACGGAAATCAACGAGTAGAGTAAGTACAAGTGTAATATGGTGCAGATATCGACAATATATGATAAGTAAAGCAAATAGTAGGGTGGAAAGAATGTCACCGAGCTTGCACCACTATGCCGACGGCAACCTGGGATACCCACCTGTACAACTGTCGTGTCTGTCTCTGACTGCGAAAGAACATCAACTGGACCTAAGGAAGGTCCACCAGGTTAGAATCTAACCCACAAGTAAGAAACACTAAACCCATAACCTCACCAATGATCCCACGATGATCAGTTTCCCAAAACTGACTACCGTAACCTGCCGGAAGTCCCGAAAACCGCACCGGAAATCCGTCGGGACCCACGAATCGTCCCGAAATGCACCTACTCCCACGAGTCCCCCGCCGCCACTTAACACTTATTTTAGTGTGACTTGGCAGCAAAACCTCATGTCGAAACAATTATCGTCGGATAATCGTTTCGATCCGGGTTCCCAGAAGTGTCAATTTCGACACCGAGACCCACCGTCGCTCACCAGTCCTCTCCGAACCCACGAGATGACGATGGTGACCAGCCAACAAGGCTCAGCGACAACTCACAGAGCAACCAAACAACGCCGGAAGAGATCCGGACCAAAATCGCGTTCTTTCGGTGAATTTCACCGAAAAACGCACCGAAATCGACTTTTGTTTTCCGTGAGGGCTATCGGACCTTGGACAATCAGTCCAAAGGTCACGACACATACACATGTACTGCCCACAGTAGCCACAAAGTGCACAATTGCACAAAAGTCCTCCGAATACCC
This sequence comes from Aechmea fasciata, assembly GCA_025177825.1. Taxonomy (NCBI): domain Eukaryota; kingdom Viridiplantae; phylum Streptophyta; class Magnoliopsida; order Poales; family Bromeliaceae; genus Aechmea; species Aechmea fasciata. The sequence goes on along the minus strand of CM045932.1, from coordinate 1,234,916 downwards.
GAAATCACATGATTTTATGTGATTTCGGCGCTTTTATGGTCCGTCTACACAAACCAGAACTCATTCAGCCCAACTGAGACACACGTTGATAGGTCTCGGCGTGCCGGAGGCCGTCCTCACCCTTCGGAGCACTGCCGGCCACTGTAGAGAGCGCGGGAGCAACTTGAAGTTCAGCGAACTACGCGCGTAGTACGAAAAGCATGCTTTTTCTCGCAAACCAGGGACTTGTTGACCCTAACTGAGGTGAGCGCTGTGATCGTCACTGACAGACGATCACCGTGCTCCCCTCCGGAGGCATCGGAACAGCCTCGGGTCTCCGAAACAGCGCACGCAAACCGAAACAGCAGCCAAAAAGGCTCGAAAATGGCCGACATCGCCAAATCAGCGAAACAGAGCTTCTCCGACAGAAAATAAGGTGAGCACGATGATCAGTGATCTGTCACGATCATCGTGCTCCCTTCGGTAGAGATCTGGGAGGCCCCGGTTGCTCGGAATAGAAAACCATCTTATTTAAGCTCTAATTTGGACCTTGGCCGGAGCAAGCTAGCTCCGGCCGGTCACCGGCGGCACGCGCGGTGGCCCGGGATGGGTGAGGGGAAGGTAAGGACCACCATGCTTACCTCAGGTGGCGACTGGAAGCGGCGGTGGCCGCGGTGGAGCGATGCCCTAGCTGCGCGGCTAGGATGGAGCTCGGCTCGATTTCCGGCCCGCTGGGGAGCTCCGGCGGCGGGGCACCGGCAGGAACCGGGCGTGGCCGACCCAGGGAGGCAGGCGCTCACGTCGCCGGCGGCGCGATGTCCGGATCATCCCGAGCCCGCACGGGGCTCGCCGAGCTCCTGGCGCCGACGGCCACGGCGGCGGTCGGCGCTCCTCGAGACGGCGGCGGCGGGTTGCCGGAGATCGGAGGGAGGCCGTGGAGGTGGTCCCGAGCGCGGCGACGCAGTGAGGGAGACGCGGGCTCGTCTCGGCCCGCACGGGTCGAGGTGGCCGCACCGGCCGCCCACGTGGGCGGCGACGACGGCAGCCCGCGGGGTGGCGGCGACGACCGGCGGAGTTGCCGGAGAGCCGAGAGAGGAGGTGGCGCCGTCCGGGGGTTGGCGGCGGCACGCAGGACCCGAGCTGCACCGAGCTCGGTCCCAGCCGGGTCTGGGTTGGCCGCAGTAGGTCCAGGCGGCGCCGGCGACGCTCGGGGAAGGCGGCGGCGACGGAGGTCGTGTACGGGAGGGTCGTCGGAGTCTTCCAAGGGTGGCTCGGTCATCCCAAGGTGGCGGCGGTCGTGCAAACATGGAGTTGCAGCTCCTCGGCCGCATCTTTCTAGATCTCGCCACGCCCGCTTGGGGTGGTCGCGGCGGCGCGTAGGGCAGACGGCACGGCCGGCGGTGGAGACACCAAATGATGAGTCTCACCCAAGGAGAATGAGGCTCGGTCTAGATGCTTTCCCGATCACTATAACGAAGAAGATGGCAAGTTGGAGTCGTAGAGGGATTGAGGGAAGGCCGGGAGGAGTTTTCCGGCGGCGGGGATGGTCGCCGCGGCGGGCGCGCGTGGGAGTACAAGGGAAGGGGAAGAGGCGGCTAGGGTTCGGTTGAGGAAGAGGGAGGCCAAGAGCTAGGGTTTCCTCATGAAACCCTAGTTCACTACATATATATACATATATACATTTGCAAAATAGTCCTCCCATACTTGATATTTTCATTCCAGTCCCTGCCCACGCGTGTAATTTGCACGTATACACCTCCCCGTCAGATCCCACGCGATTCGGTAAATAAAATACCGCGACCTTTGCGAAATTACCATCTTGCCATTTCTGACCTCTCCTCGAACAACGTGCTATTCCTAGCGATCCGTTCGTCCAATTTACGAACGGATCGCACCAATGCGATCAGCACGACGAAGACAATGAACCCACGATTTATTTTTGCCTCGATCCGTCACGAATTCGCGGAGAAATCCTCTTGCTCTCCAAATATCTAATCCTGCCAACATCGACCCCCTTTGCGATCATCTTGCGATATCCGGCGATCCGCTCCTCGGATTTACCAACGGATTGCGCCATCGCATTCAGCACATCGAGGGCGTCGAAACTACAACTTTGTTTCATCCAGCTTTGGTCGCCGATTTGCGATGACCCATCCGTTTCTCCGCCAATCCATATATTACACATGTACAAATGTGAAAACCCGCGAAATCTTAACTTCGCATCAAATTTCAGCTTCCCTTTCACCAGTAAGGACTTCAAACATCCTTCTCCATACTCTAGGTCACATGCACAGAGTTCGGGAAGTTTCACAATGCTAGAATAGCAAAGTACGGAAACCCTCTTTTCGATAAAACCTCTTTTTCTTGAAAACCGTACATCGGATCGTAAATCCGTGCCATTGGTTCCAAAATATCCGAACCGTTCAAAATGAGCTATTGGATCGTTATAAACGGAATCCGATACGTACTAAGCCAACTCTCCTCCACGGCTTCTCCGGAAAATCGGGTTACTATTCACTTTAAGTGAAATTTAATAATCGCGTATCTTCTCCGTTTTAGCTCATTTTCTCCTGAAACTTGACGAGTGCTTATGTAATTAAATTACACACATAAACATAGTCAACAGAGAGTCAAATGACACAGTTAAAATTTTAGTCTTCACAACAATGACCTCATTTTTTTTCCCTATAAACAGGATGGTCGAGTAAAAGTTAAAATGAATGAATGGATGATGGATTCGTGAATACGCTACACTCAAGGAACAATTTCTCATTGCCAAATGAATTTTTAATGTTCTTATTATGGCATGTAAGATTTGCACACACAGCAAGAATATTCACATTAATTAATCTACATTATCTTAATTGGTGCTAAGGATAGACTTCTTGATGATGAACAATGAGTTTATTTGATCGCAAAGACTGTCATGAATATTAGTCATGTAATATTATTTGCCCTTCTCTGCTAACTTTTTTTGTGGGGTAAATTGCATGTTTGGTCCTCAAACTATGAGTCTGGTGAAACTTTGGTCCTCAATTTTTAATTTGTTATAATTTTCAGCTTGAATTTTAAAAATTATTGCAATTAAGTCCCAAACTTAACTTAGCTGGCTAAGTTTTAATAAATTGTTAACGTAGAAGCGACGTGAAGGTGTTGTGATTGATAATACATCAAGAGTTAAGATGCTACATTCCTTTTATTACATCAATGATGCATCAATATATAGTCAACTAAATTAGATTATGGGACTTAATTGATGTAATAATTTTAAAAGTTTGGGCCAAAATTGCTACGAATTAAAGTTTGGGACCAAGATTTCACCCACTTTATAGTTTGAAAACCAAACGTGCAATTTGCCCTTTTTCTTAAAATTATCATTTGTGATGCACCTGATTTGTATTTCTCAGACAAAAAAATTAGTTAATTCCATAGCCATATTAAGTACGCATTTAAAGTTGCTTCTTCATAACTCTTTAGTATTTATTTTTTGTCTACAAAGTCATCACTAATTTTCAAAGCTTTCACTTCTAAGCTATTTGAAAGTTGTTTTGCTTATGCACTAACATTTGATTCTTCTTTCGGCAGAGTAAATGCGCAACGAGATCAATGCACTGAATTTCTAAGCACTACAATCTTTAAGAACTTTCACTACCAATAAACAATAATGGCCGAGGTTGCAATACTTTTAGCCATTCAAAAGCTTGGTCTTGCATTAGGTACAGAACTGCTGAACCAAGCTAGCTCTCTATTTTCACAACAACTAGCATCATTGGCAGAGCTCCCTAATAGTATGGAACGCATGAGCCGTGAACTCCATGTGATGCATGGATTCCTACTTCACATCGATAAGGTAGATAGAAAAAATCAAATCCTAGAAGCATGGATAGAGGAGGTGCGAAAAGTCGCATATACTATTGAGGATATTGTGGATGAGTATATCTATCTTATAGTCCAAGATAAGCAACGACAAGGTGGACTAGTTGGCTACATGAAACAAGTGTTGAAGCTACCAGAATTGTTTAATAGCTTGCCTCGTATTGCCTCTCAAATAAAACAAGTAGAGAACGGCCTTGACCACCTCTCACGCTTAAAAGATCGATGGATTCAAACAAGTAGTATTGGGCATAGTAGTAGTTCGATAATGTGAGCGAATGGACACAACATCTTACGGGAAGCTCTCCTCTTTTCATGGATGAGGAACAGCTCGTAGGGATTGACGAAGACCGACATATGTTAACTAATTGGTTGACGTCTGAGAAATTGGATCTCTGCATAATAACAGTGTGGGGTATGGGCGGGCTCGGAAAAACTACTTTAGTCACCAATGTTTATAAAAGAGAGAGTGGAAACTTCGACTGTCATGCCCGGATTTCTATATCTCAAACTTTTAAAGTTGAAGATCTTCTTCGAAAAATGATCACTGAACTTTACGGCGACAAAAAGATAGTTCCAACTGACATAGCCACCATGGATGATAGAAAGTTAAAGGAGACAGTAAGAGAATTCTTGGAGCAAAAGAAGTATCTAATTGTACTAGATGATGTATGGAAACCAGAAGCATTTTATGCATTGCGCGATTCTTTTGTCACTAATCAGAAAGGAAATAGAATATTTATTACAACCAGAGATGCAGAAGTAGCAGCACTTGCAAGCGAAAACTATAAGCTTGAACTCAAACTTTTATCCGATCCTGATGCGTGGAAACTTTTCTGCAGGAGAGCATTTTGGAATTATGAAAATCAAGAATGTAGAGACCTGAAAATTCAGCTGAGACTTGTTCGGCAGCTCTGGAGAGTGTCGGGACAAGTCTAGGTTGCGTGGGCGCGAATGGACGCCTAACGGGCCCCCTGGGGAACACGAGAGCAGCATGTACTTGAGAGATCTGCGAAATTGCAGATTTCTGTGAGTTGTACCGGTACAGATTGGTTGCTATACCGGTACAGATTGATGGCTATACCGGTACAAAATGGAATTTGTACCGGTACAGCCCGGCAGCATGGCTCAGTTTGACTTTTTGAGCCCTTTGTCCCCCTCTCACTTTAGCCCATGCCTTCTTATACTGCAGGGAGAGAGAGAGAGGAGCTGCTACTGCTGCTGTGTTCTTCTTCTTCTTCTTCTTCGTTGCTGCCAGAGGGAGAGTGAGAGAGAGAGGAAGCTCGAGAGAAGCCCGAGCTTCGTCGACGACGCGCCGACGCGTGGTTTCCGCGGGTTTCCGACGACGAGACGCTGCGAGGGTGCTAGGCGCGCGTGCGAGATCACTGTCCTCGACCCAGCGACGGGCGTGGGGTGTTTTCTGAGGTGAGTTGACCCTCGACAACCCTCCGTTTACCTCGAAGTTCCATGATTTTCGAGTTGCTGCCGCTGCTGTGGACTGCAGCGTCGACGTTTAGTGTTTTGACTCGTGCTCTGTGTAGGAGACTCGGAATCCGGCGAAATCTGCGGCGTTGGATCCGTGACTTCCAGACGATTCCAGCGACACCTTACTTGCCGGATTTGGATCAGGTTTGCCCTGTCGGAACCCATGATTACTGAGCTGCTGTTTTTCGGAAAATTCTGAAGTGCTGAATTGCTGTTTTCGGCGTCGACCGTCGGCACTTTGGTGATTCTCCGCACAGGGTGGTCGGATCGCGTCAAGACTTGCGCCGTTGGATTCCTGACTGCGAGGCGAAGATTTCGACACCAAAATCGCTGAATTTGGACAAGGTTAGCTTAGTTAACTTTAAGCTTTTCTCAGCCGCAGTTTTTCTGACAGAATTCGCGAGCTTAAGCGTTTTGGGTTGCTTCTTCGCAGCGGAGGACCTCGGCACTTATCGGATCAGCGGAGGTGACCGAGGAGGACCTTTGACCCTTCCTCGCTGCCTGGGATTCGCTTCAGAGGTGGGTTTACATCGGATTTCAGCCTAAGTGCAATAGTCGACATGTATAGTAGTATGTTCATGATAGCCGTAGCTCGAATTCATGGAATTGCATATTGAATATCTGAATTTGGAGCATGCTTAGCGATTAATATTTTATACTTGTTGGACTTGGATTTGACTTAGGAGAAAACCCCGAATTGATCGTCATTATATACATTGCCGGATTTAGCTCTAGGAGCCGTATTTTCGCGGTATCGTCGAGGGTTTCGGGCGATGGATACTTGGGGTAGTGTATACTGTTACGGGGTGTCGGGCGCCGTCGGACCAGACGGTGGGCCCAAAGTCTGTCCTGGTTACTTGGGTTTGGCCCGTGAGGGCCTGATTGAGCTCGACAGAGCTACGCTGCATACTCGGTTGGGTAGCTCCCGAGTGCCGCTCCGAGTTTGGGCTTGTGCTTTCGCGTTGGTGTCGGGTAGTGCGGTGGGACTTGCTCTCCACCGAGGCTTGGAGTGGGGGTAGTCGTATAGTCACAACCGGCACGGACGGGTGTGTTCACGATCCCTGTGGACGGGTGGGTTCACAGTCCCCTTGCAGATTGGGTCTGGTTGTTTGGAGTCTGTAGGGGTAGTTTTGAGCTTGATAGCTTAGTGACTTGTAGCTGTAGAGAGTTCCAGCTTTCTTTTCTTCTATCTTGCTTACCCTGTAGACTTAGTGGGTGGACCGATGTTGTTTAGGCGGCACCCACCGAGGACTACTTGTTTCATAGTAGTTCTCACGCCCTCTTTCTTCCACCCTTGTTGCAGGCCTTCGCTTCGCCGCTCCTCCCGAGTCGGACCGCGGGAAGGGCGTGGCGAGCTAGAGCCTACCCTTCGAGCTCTGTGCTAGAGGACTTCCACTGCAGGTAGTGATAGTTCTGTTTTGGTTTTCCACTTTTGTACATACAGTCGAACTCGCTGGAGCGAGTAGCGTTGTATCTGATTACTTGTATGTATATAAAGTTTGTTTTTCCCTACCTGGGTGTTTATATTTTATTTCAGCTCTATGCTACTGGTTGTGGCATTGTATGTTATTACAGGTACAGCTACGCTTCGTATACAAAAGAAATTCTTTTGTATACGGCGGGTTTGTCGGCGTGCCCGGTGAATATACAACCCGGGGCGTGACAGATTAAGTTGGTATCAGAGCTTAGTATTAGGTCGTTGGGACCTAGGAAACCTAAGCTGGTAAACTCTAGGAAGACAGACGCGAGCGGCGTGATTTAATGCGAAAGTCATTGATTGTTTGTTTTAACTCATACTGTAGTGGAGTGAGTGACTGAAGGAGTGCCTGTTTTGGTCCAGAGAAATTATGTTGGCTGCAGACGACATAATTTTGAGGAGAAACAGGGACCGCCTTCGAGACTTTCGATGATTGGGTCGAGTGTTTTTGTATCTGACCTTGTTTCTATGTGTACAGCTATGCAGCGCCGCAGAGGACGACCGCCGCTACGGGGTCGCGCCCCACTACCACCACCACCACCCCAGATACCAGAGCAGATGGAGCAGGGCACCCGACCCGAGGCAGGTGTACCTCCTGTGGTGGAGCCGAGTACTAGGCCGAGACGAGTGCGCGGCGGACTTGAGCGCACGATTAGTCGCTTTGACAGAGGTGACTAGGCCAGGGGTCGATTCTACAAACAGATGTGCGAGAGGTTAGCCGCGTCGTCGAGTACAGCATCGGGAGCACCAGCCCAGCCTCCTCCGCCACCCTCTACGCCACCCACTGCACCAGTTGCCGCACCCCCACTAGCAGAGATCCCGCCAAAGACTGTTGCCGCGAGGGTCGATCCGGCGGCTACGGCAGAGCAGGGACGGATGACCGAGTTGTTGTTTAACTTCCGCCGCCTCGACCCACCGACGTTGGACGGGCATTGCTCAGCGCCCTGGGTGGTAGAGAGTTGGATTAAGGCGCTGGAGAGGATATTCGAGGACTTGTATGTCCAGGAGGAGGACCAGGTTCACTTGGGGGTCCATTGCTTGATTGGAAACGCCAGGGATTGGTGGACGAGGATGAGGCGCGACCAGGGAGTCGTGACCTCTCAGACGACACCGGGATGTGTTCGCGGGATGTTGTACCGCACGTATTTCCCCATCGGTGTAAAGCAGAGGATAGAGGAGGATTTGAAGAGGATCCGGCGGGGAGATCGCACGGTTCGGAGTACGTCCGGGAGTTTACGCGGCTCCCGAACCGTGTGCCGTTTGTAGCGAGGATGAGGCGCACCGGTGTACCTATTTGAGCAGTGGCTTGAGGCCGCATCTTTACTGTGTTCGTTAGGGCGCAGAGGTCGAGGACCCCGGACGCGTCCATCGAGCAGCACCGTTTGAGGAGAGCGAGACTACGCTTCGAGAGCGGACTCGTGGGCCGGACCGAGCCAGACAGAAGCGCCCGCTCCCGATGACGGCGGGCCGAGCAAAGGCGTCCGTCGAGGCCTCCACGATCACGTTTCGTGGTCGTGGATCCTGGGCGTCGGCGTGGCAGTGGATACCCGTCGCCAGGGGCGACCACAGGACGCAGCAAGGCGTGATTTGCGGGGGACCGCACCGGCCTAGACAAGGCGAGCAGCGAGAGGGCGATGTTATGGTTGTGGCCACCGGACACCTCAGGGCGCCTTGTCCGCGTGCGCATCGTCGCGCGCCATCATCTCGCTTCAAGACCGCCAGCTACAAAGATCATACGGGGCCTCGCCGAGCTATCGCCACGAGGACAGAGCATCAGTACCGCGACAGAGCGAGCAGCGGTCGCCGCTCCGAGCGGCAGGGTGTTTGCACCAGTGGAGGACTCTTCGACCGTGTGGTGGCAAGGTGTATCACTTTACTTTCTCGGTACTAGAGCTCGCACTTTATTTGATACGGCTCATCGCATTCTTTTATCGCCGAGCATTTGCTTTATTACATGGTCTAGAGTTAGGGTTGTTGCCTCGGACCGGAGATCCAGTGTTCCCGACCATGTAGTACGGGTGGTAGAGTGTTGTGGGTCGTGTCTGTGCGCCTAGGCTCGTGGATTTTGCCCGCAGACTTGTTAGTATTAGGGCAGCTGCGCGACTTCGACATAGTGCTTGGCATGGACTGGCTGACGCGATACTACGCGACGATTGACTGCGGAGAGAGGACGGTGACACTCCGTGAGCCTGGTCAGGAGGAGTTCACTTTCAGAGGCTGCAGGAGCACGTTGTTTGCCGCGTGGATTTCTTCCGCGAGCGCTCGACAGCTGATGAGTAGAGGGTGCACCGCCTTTCTGGCGACGGTTACAGAGGTACCTACGGCGGCACCGAGGCTCGAGGACATCCCTGTGGTTCGCGAGTTTCCGGATGTGTTTCCCCCTGAGATGACGACTATGCCGCCGGAGAGGGAGATCGAGTTTGTGATTGATGTAGTTCCTGGAACTGCACCAATCTCGAAGGTACCTTACAGGATGGCACCTGCTGAGCTGAGAGAGTTAAAGGCGCAGCTTCAGGATTTGATGGATAAAGGGTTTGTGAGACCCAGTGTTTCGCCTTGGGGAGCGCCGGTGTTATTTGTAAAGAAGAAGGATGGTTCACTCAGGTTATGTGTGGATTACCGGGAGCTGAATAAAGTGACCATCAAGAACAAGTATCCTTTGCCGCGCATTGATGATTTGTTTGATCAGCTGCAAGGATCTGGTGTCTTCTCGAAGATCGATCTCCAGTCAGGTTACCACCAGCTGAGGGTGAGGGCCGAGGATGTTTCCAAGACGGCTTTTAGGACTCGGTACGGGCATTACGAGTTTACAGTGATGCCTTTTGGATTGACGAATGCCCCTGCCGCGTTTATGGATTTGATGAACCGGGTGTTTAAGCCGTACTTGGACCGATTTGTGGTAGTCTTCATCGACGATATTCTGGTATACTCCCGTAGCGACGCCGAGCACGAGGAGCACTTGAGGATAGTGCTACAACTCCTGCGAGAGAAGGAGTTGTATGCCAAGTTAAAGAAGTGCGAGTTCTGGTTGCGGGAGGTTACTTTCTTGGGCCACGTGATTTCTGCAGATGGAGTGGCAGTAGACCCGAGGAAAATTGACGCTATTCGGGATTGGCCCAGACCGACGACGGTGACTGAGGTGCGGAGCTTTCTTGGATTAGCAGGATATTACCGTCGGTTTGTGGAAGGCTTTGCGAAGCTTTCCACACCCCTCACTCGATTGACTCGTAAAGGAATCAAGTTCTTTTGGAGTGAGGATTGTCAGAGGAGCTTCGATGAGTTGAGACAGAGGTTGACATCAGCTCCTGTTCTTGCCCTCCCAGTTATGGGGGAAGGATATGTGATCTTCAGTGACGCATCACACAGTGGACTGGGTTGCGTGTTGATGCAGCATGGTGGGGTAATCGCTTATGCTTCACGGCAGTTAAAGGATTTTGAGAAGAATTATCCCACGCATGACTTGGAGCTTGCCGCAGTGGTTTTTGCTTTGAAGTTGTGGCGGCATTACTTGTACGGCGAGCACTGTGAGATTTTTACTGATCACAAAAGTCTCAAGTATCTGTTCACCCAAAAGGAGTTGAACCTGAGGCAACGCCGGTGGTTGGAGTTACTGAAGGACTATGATGTTAATATTCAGTATCATCCCGGCAAGGCGAATGTGGTGGCGTATGCTTTGAGCAGAAGGCAGCGGTGGCTCGTGCTTGATGATCACGCACAGAGGCCGTTACTTGAGGAGCTACAGCGGTTGAGACTGGAGGTTGTGTCCCCTGGGTCTACTGCAATACTAATGTCTATGGTTTTGCAGCCCACTCTGTTGGATAGGATCCGAGAGAAACAGAGTGGAGACCCACACTTGTTGAGGATTAGAGAGCAGTTGGAGAGGGGACAGGCAGAGGGTTTCACAAAGGATGCTTCGGGAGTACCGAGGCTGTGGACCGATCGTGTGTACCCGTGATCCAGAGATCCGAGCAGACATTTTGAGAGAGGCTCATTGTTCTCCTTATACAGCTTCATCTCGGTGGAACCAAAATGTATAAGGACTTGAAGTCAGCTTTGGTGGAATGGAATGAAAAGAGACATTGCGAGATATGTGGCTCGGTGTTTGACTTGCCAACAGTGAAGGCCGAGCATCGGTGCCCGCCGGCAAGCTTCGTAGTCCGCTGCCCGAGTGGAAATGGGAGCAAATCACGATGGACTTTGTCGTGGGGTTACCTACACTCGGGTGGCTATGATGCTATTTGGGTGATAGTGGACATTGACCAAGTCCGCCCACGGGCCTGACCACCACCGGTCCAGGGAGAGACTCGCGCAGCCTATATCCGGATGAGATTGTCGCCGCATGGCGTGCCGTGTCGATTGTATCGAGACGGGGACCCGAGGTTTGTATCACACTTCGGAGGAGCTTACAGCCCTTGGGTACACAAATACACTTCAAAGACAAAGATTTCACTCACGTACGGATGGTCACCGTAGCGGACCATTCGGACTCTAGAGGACATGCCGAGTGCATGCGTCCTGGACTTTGGAGGAGGGTGGCATCGACATTTGAGACTGGTTGAGTTTGCGTACAACAACAGCTATCAAGCGAGCATCCAGATGGCTCCGTTTGAGGCGTTGTATGGACGCAGATGTCGATCCCCCCTGTGTTGGAGCGATGTGGGTGAAAGGAGGACACTTGGGCCTGAGATTTTGCTAGAGGCTGAGGAAAAGGTGAAGGTAGTTCGACGCCACCTTTTGACAGCCCAGAGCCGCCAGAGGAGCTACGCCGATACTAGGAGGCGAGACTTGGAGTTTCAGGTGGGAGACCATGTATTTCTTAAAGTCTCGCCGTCCAAGGGGATTCGCAGATTTGGTGTGCGTGGAAAGCTCAGTCCACGCTACATTGGCCCTTTTGAGGTATTGGAGCGAGTTGGGCCAGTTGCTTACAGAGTTGCTCTACCCCCTCGACTAGTTGGCACTCACGATGTTTTCCACGTCTCGGCATTGAGGAAATATGTTTTCGATCCCTCTCACGTGATTGACTTCACTCCGCTTGAGCTAGGCGAGGACCTGCGATACGAGGAGCGACCATTGCGGATTCTTGCTCGCGAGGCGAAAGAATTGCGCAATCGGATCATACCGTATGTTAAGGTGCAGTGGAGTAATCACGAGGAGCGGGAAGCGACTTGGGAGCCAGAGACGGCGATGAGGGAGGCCTACCCCTACCTGTTCGACGTGCAGAGCTGAGGTACGTTCGAGTTTCGAGGACGAAACTTTTTGTAGTGGGGGAGGATGTAGAGACCTGAAAATTCAGCTGAGACTTGTTCGGCAGCTCTGGAGAGTGTCGGGACAAGTCTAGGTTGCGTGGGCGCGAATGGACGCCTAACGGGCCCCCCCGGGGAACACGAGAGCAAAGATGTACTTGAGAGATCGCGAAATTGCAGATTACGTGAGTTGTACCGGTACAGATTGGTTGCTATACCGGTACAGATTGATGGCTATACCGGTACAAAATGGAATTTGTACCGGTACAGCCCGGCAGCATGGCTCAGTTTGACTTTTTGAGCCCTTTGTCCCCCTCTCACTTTAGCCCATGCCTTCTTATACTGCAGGGAGAGAGAGAGAGGAGCTGCTACTGCTGCTGTGTTCTTCTTCTTCTTCTTCTTCGTTACAGCCGGAGGGAGAGTGAGAGAGAGAGAGGGAGCTCGTGAGAAGCCCGAGCTTCGTCGACGATGCGCCGACGCGTGGTTTCCGCGGGTTTCCGACGACGAGACGCCGCGAGGGTGCTAGGCGCGCGTGCGAGATCATCCGTCCTCGACCCGGCCGACGGGCGTGGGGTGTTTTCGAGGTGAGTTGACCCTCGACAACCCTCCGTTTACCTCGAAGTTCCATGATTTTCGAGTTGCGCCGCCGTCCGTGGACTCAGGCGTCGACGTTTAGTGTTTTGACTCGTGCTCGTGTAGGAGACTCGGAATCCGGCGAAATCTGCGGCGTTGGATCCATGACTTCCAGACGATTCCAGCGACACCTTACTTGCCGGATTTGGATCAGGTTTGCCCTGTCGGAACCCATGATTACTGAGCCGCTGTTTTTCGGAAAAATTCTGAAGTGCTGAATTGCTGTTTTCCAGCGTCGACCGTCGGCACTTTGGCTGATTCTCCGCACAGGGTGGTCGGATCGCGTCAAGACTTGCACCGTTGGATTCCCGATCGCGAGGCGAAGATTTCGACACCAAAATCGCTGAATTTGGACAAGGTTAGCTTAGTTAACTTTAAGCTTTTCTCAGCCGAAGGTTTTCCGGACAGAATTCGCGAGCTTAAGCGTCTTGGGTTGCTTCTTCGCAGCGGAGGACCTCGGCACTTATCGGATCAGCGGAGGTGACCGAGGAGGACCTTTGACCCTTCCTCGCTGCCTGGGATTCGCTTCAGAGGTGGGTTTACATCGGATTTCAGCCTAAGTGCAATAGTCGACATGTATAGTAGTATGTTCATGATAGCCGTAGCTCGAATTCATGGAATTGCATATTGAATATCTGAATTTGGAGCATGCTTAGCGATTAATATTTTATACTTGTTGGACTTGGATTTGACTTAGGAGAAAACCCCGAATTGATCGTCATTATATACATTGCCGGATTTAGCTCTAGGAGCCGTATTTTCGCGGTATCGTCGCGGGTTTCGGGCGATGGATACTTGGGGTAGTGTATACTGTTACGGGGTGTCGGGCGCCGTCGGACCAGACGGTGGGCCCAAAGTCTGTTCTGGTTACTTGGGTTTGGCCAGTGAGGGCCTGATTGAGCTCGACAGAGCTACGCTACATACTCGGTTGGGTAGCTCCCCCGAGTGCCGCTCCGGAGTTTGGGCTTGTGCTTTCGCGTTGGTGTCGGGTAGTGCAGGTGGGACTTGCTCTCCACTGAGGCTTGGAGTGGGGGTAGCCGTATAGTCACAACCGGGCACGGACGGTGTGTTCACAACCCCTGTGGACGGGTGGGTTCACATCCCTTGCAGCATTGGGTCCGGTTGTTTGGAGTCCGTAGGGGTAGTTTTGAGCTTGATAGCTTAGTGACTTGTAGCTGTAGAGAGTTCCAGCTTTCTTTTCTTCTATCTTGCTTACCCTGTAGACTTAGTGGGTGGACCGATGTTGTTTAGGGCGGCACCCACTGAGGACTACTTGTTTCATAGTAGTTCTCACGCCCTCTTTCTTCCACCCTTGTTGTGGCCTTCGCCTTCGCCGCCTTGCTCCTCCCGAGTCGGACCGCGGGAAGTGGCGTGGCGAGCTAGAGCCTACCCTTCGAGCTCGTGCTAGAGGACTTCCACCTGCAGTAGTGATAGTTCGTTTTGGTTTTCCACTTTTGTACATACAAATCGAACTCGCCGGAGCGAGTAGCGTTGTATCCGATTACTTGTATGTATATAAAGTTTGTTTTTCCCTACCCGGGTGTTTATATTTTATTTCACTCTATGCTACCGGTTGTGGCATTGTATGTTATTACAGTAATAGTTTACGCTTCGTATACAAAAGAAATTCTTTTGTATACGGCGGGTTTGTCGGCGTGCCCGGTGAATATACAACCCGGGGCGTGACAAAGAATGTCCTCCGGAGCTAGAAAAATGTGCAAGAGATATTGTGGACAAGTGCGGAGGGTTGCCACTAGCTGTTGTATCACTAGGCAGTCTCTTGTCCTTAAGAGAGAAGAGTGAGACTGACTGGAAGCGAGTTTATGATCAGCTAAATTGGGAGCTTGCAAACCACCCAATTCTCGATCCCGTGAGAAACATCTTGAATTTAAGCTTCAACTGTCTTCCAAGACATCTAAAGAATTGCTTCTTATCTTGTAGCATGTTCCCAGAGGATCTTCTTCTTAAAAGAAAGGAGCTTATGAGGCTATGGATAGCAGAGGGTTTGGCAGTAGAAAGAGGATCAAGCACGGCTGAGGAAGTTGCAGAAGGGTATCGCGTGGAGCTTAACCGTCGGAGCATGCCGCAAGTAGAAGAGAGGAACCACTTTGGTAGGGTAAAGTATTGTCGGATGCATGATCTCGTGAGTTCGGGTCGTCTCTTTATCCGAAAAGGAGAAGTTCCACAAGATTTATGAGGATAACAGATGGAAAGGATGGTCGATGCTAATGCTCGTCGCCCGTCTGCTCTCAAATACAAAGAATGATATTGGATTCAACATTGATTGATCGGCTACGAACCTTTGTAGCATTTGACACTACCATGCCAAAGATCCTCACTTTTATCTCGCTTTAACATCCAAATCAAGGTATATTGCAATTCTTGAACTGGAAGGCTTGCCTATTGAGAAGATACCCAATGCTATTGGAGACTTATTCAATTTGCGATACTTGGGTTTAAGAGATACAAAGGTAAAATCACTACCAAAATCCATTGGCAAGCTTTCCAACTTGTTGATCTTGGACCTCTGTCGATCGGCCATACAAAAGCTGCCTCGTGAGATCACGAATCTCAAGAAGTTGCGACACATGTTTGTTGAGAGGGTAATTGACCCAACCGGAAAAGCCTTTCGCTTGCGTAGTGGTGTACGTGCGCCAAAGGGTTTGTGGAATTTAAAAGAATTGCAAACATTGCAAAGGTTGAAGCAAGTAGTGAGTTGGTTGGGCGACTAGGAAATTTGACCAACCTAAGAAGCTTTAGAATATGGAATGTAAAGGAAACCTACTCGCACAACCGTGTGCATCATTGTCACGGATGCGTAGTCTTTCCTACTTAAGCATTATTGCAAGTGACGAAAATGAGGTTCTCAATTTGAAAGGCCTGATTCCCCCTCTCCCGAATCTTAAAAGGCTTTATCTATCAGGTAGATTGGCAGCAGAAACGTTGACGTCTCCTTTGTTCCGAGATCTCCGAGAATTAAATCTCTCTTGGTGTCGCCTAACTGCGGATCCTCTTCCGTCGCTCGCTCGCTTGTCAAACCTCACTTCACTATATCTTCAAAGGGCATACAATGGAGAGCAGCTTGTGCTTTCGTGATCGTGGCTCCCTAATTTGAAGCGGCTTGCCTTGATTGACTGCCGCAACTCCAACGAGTGAAGATAGAGAGGACAGCCATGTCAAACTTGGAAACTCTCTATATGGCAGACCTCCAAAACCTAACAGAGGTCCCAGAAGGCATTGAATTCCTCACATCGTTGCGGAAGCTATATGTCTATGATATGGAGACTCAATTGACCAGTAGTTTAGAAGAAAACGACAAACTTGGACACATCAGCTCCATCTATACTAACTAGGAAGCACCTGAAGTGCCTTCTTTTCGCCTGGATTCACTCACAAGTAAGTTTCTGCATGTTTAATTCAATTATGTGAATGTCTTACTCACAAATTTCACCCCCACGCATTCTTTTACAAAGCTCACCAAGGTTTCATGTTTAACCCAACACTACTTAATTGCGTACGACACATAAACTATGTTAGTATCTTATGTCTAATTTATTGATTTTCTCTCCTTTGATTTGATTTTCCTTTATTTTGATCTCATTTGGATCCACAAGTATATGATTAATATATTTTTATGAACTTAAATTCCATAATAAAATTCCTAGTTAGGCAATTGCTTAAACATTGTTTCTTTCAATATAGTAGTTCTTTTTTTTGAGAGAGAGATTTCAATACAGTAGTTCTGATCTCATATTTATTTAGTCAACATACAAATTGCTACTGCAGAGAAAATTTTATAAACCAAATATATTCGTTGGAAGTCCTAGAAAGAGGTTTTGCCAATTTATTGAAATTCACAGTTTATATTTTTATTGTACTCTATGCTTTCTATTGGCAATCGTCATGTAAATTGGCAATTCTATTATATATTTGTGACACTCCAATAGTCCCACATCGGATGGGAATGTGATTGTCATTGGGTTTATAAGAGACTCAGACACTAGTAATAATAACTGGGCTTAAGCATTTTGTGCCGGTGGTTGGGCCCAACGAGTTATTATTGCTAGTGGGCTGGGTCGTTACAATATTCGATTTGGTTACTTACAATATATATAATTTAAGTAATAAATTTACCAGTGAAACTGTACAGATTATACTACGCATTTATAGATTATTTTTTTCCATCACCTGTTTCCTTACCATGAATAGAATTTCAATTTTTTTTTCTATACTAGCGAAAGCTTGAATGCAACGCACGCTTTGCACAAAAATAAAGGAAATAAAAAATTAAGGAGATAGTTATACTAGTATAAATTTTAAAAATTTATTAAATCTTATCTGGTTATAATTATCTAATCTGATAGAAAAATAAGAAGAATTATACTAGATTTACTCAAATTTGGTTTATCTATTTAAAATTTAATTACTTTAAGAGTAATATTTCAATACACCATATAAATGTTGACCATTTATTTTTCTAAATAAGTGGTTGAGATATAATATGACTCTAGAAATGACCTACTATTGAGTCATTGGGTACCATGTCACCAGGTATCTATCTAAATGGTATTTTGGTCTCTACATAACATTTTGTCCCATAAGATTGTTTTTATCCAACTAATTAAGGGTACTATAAATTTCTCAAATATCTACAACAATAATTGAAATTTAAATTGCATCCAAACTGTAAATTTTATTTGGAAACAGCATAAAAAACTTAATTATGAATCAAATTCAATTTTTTAAAATAAACTACAAATTTAAAATAGAACTTTCAGTTCAAATTCAAAATTTCAATCTAAATCAGAAATTAAAATTTGGCTTTAAGATTAAAAGTACAATTTAGATTCAAATTTTAAAAGTTTAATGTAAATTTCAAAATTAAAATTTTACATTACAATACCAAATTCAAAAATTAAATTAAAATTTAAAATTTATAGGATACTTAGAAATTTGGCATATACTAATTTATTTAAAATCAACTATACGATTTACTGATTAAGGATTCGATTTTAAAGTTATGGTGTATTGAAACATTCCTCTTAATTTAAGAGCGTGTTTGGTTCAAGTCTAATCTAATCTAATCAATCAAAATAAGTTGAGTCGAATCGGAATGGCTCACTACTTAATTCTATTTGGTTCATCACCCTAATCTAATCGAAAAAAATCATTCCCATTGTCGGTGTTTGTTATAGGTGGATATAAAAACAGTAATCAAATTAATATACTAACTTTATCATTATAATATATTAATTTAAATTCAAATTAAAAATTAAATATTAAAAATTTACATGAAAATATTGAAATAATGTCAAAATTTTGAAATAATGTCAAATTTTGAAATCTATTTTTTTTAAAAAAAATTTTAATTTTGAAGTTGAGTGGATAATTCAAAATATGAAACTAAATTTTGATTTATTTAAATTCAAACATAAAATTACAATTTAAATTTTAATTTGAATCCATAAATGTAATTTAAGGTTGCAATAAAATTTGATCGAAACTTTATATAAATTAAAGTTTAATTTAAATTCAAATTCATAAGTTAGATTTGAAATACTTTATTAAATTTTAATTTTAATTCAAGTTCAAATAAAAATTTATAAGGGCATATTTCAAATATAAATGTGTTTTAATAGGATGTGTATTTGGAAGAAAATTTGACGGACTCAAGATTTGTATTCGCTCTTGTATACACATTTGAGAAAGTAAAAAAAATTAAAAATAAAAATAAACTTAAAAAAAAATTAAAACTGTATTTTTAGGAAAAATTTGCGTATTTAAGAAAGTACAGATTTAAGATCTGACATAGAAGAAGTGATTTTTCTTCATTGGTCATCAATTCCTTCCATTGTCCTTTATACTGCACACACCTCACCTTTTTTTTTTTTTCTTCGAAAATATATAAATAATCTATTTTATAGTTGGAACTGTCCCTTTAGTTTCTTTCTTGTTCGCCTATTTATTTTGTGGATGTGAAACTTGGTGCTGACTTTTTAATTTGTACTTCTCAATTTATTTTTTTTTCAAATTTTTTGAGATTCAGGTGATCCTCTCCATGGTTTCAAGCCACCGTATGCAGTACTTTTCAGTGTCTACCAGCTATGTCATCATTTGCATAACATTGCACTATTATTTGTTTGTCCTTTAGATTATTTCTGTAAACTCTGATGGTGTTGCCGTGTGTATTTTCTGTTTCAGTTTAGTTCTTTCAATCGTGTGCTCTGTGTGTTATTTTGCAATGTAATATACAACGTATGATATATATTAATATCCGATGGGACTTATTTTGTAAGAAAATATTATTATTAATAGTGTGTTATTTTGTCAAATCATTTGCACCTGCACTTTCTTGGTTTTTCGTATTCACGATGGTTTTACATCTATTGTATACTTTACGAAGACTAACAAAAATACAAGATAAGGAACTCTTACAATACAATACAAATAGAAGCAAATGATTCTATCCAAAGAGGGGACATTAATTGAGAAACTGGATAAAAGTGGCAAGCTGGAAATTAAGAATAGTTTCGATCTACTGTGTGCATGCTGACTTAATCTATCAGTAATGGCTTGTCTAGCATATTTTGATCTTACAGATGGTTGAAAGTGTCACGCCCCGGGTTGCATATTCACCGGCACGCGACAGATCCGCCGTATACAAAAGAATTTCTTCGTATACGAAGCGTAGCTGCACTTCGTAATAACATACAATGCCACAAACAAGAAGTCGAAATAAAATATAAACACCCAGGTAGGGAAAAATAAACTTTATATACATACAAGTAATCAGATACAACGCTACTCGCTCCAGCGAGTTCAACTGTATGTACAAAAGTGGAAAATCAAAACAAAACTATCACTACCTGCAGTGGAAGTCCTCTAGCACAGAACTCGAAGGGTAGGCTCTAGCTCGCCACGCCCTTCCCGCGGTCCGACTCAGGAGGAGCAACTCAAGGCGAAGGCCCCGCAACAAGGGTGGAAGAAAGAGGCGTGAGAACTACTATGAAACAAGTAGTCCTCGTGGGTGCCGCCCTAAACAACATCGGTCCACCCACTAAGTCTACAAGCAAGATAGAAGAAAAGAAAGCTAGAACTCTCTACCTACAAGTCACTAAGCTATCAAGCTCAAAACTACCCCTACGTACTCCAAACAACCGCACCCAACTGGCAAGTGGGACCGTGAACCCACCCGTCCCCGGGACCGTGAACACACCCGTCCCGTGCCCTTGTGACTATACAACACCCCCACTCCAAGCCTCGGTGGAGAGCAAGTCCCACCCGCACTACCCGACACCAACGCGAAAGCACAAGCCCAAACTCCGGAGCGGCACTCGGGGCGCTACCCAACCGAGTATGCGCGTAGCTCGTCGAGCTCAATCAGCCCTCACCGGCCAAACCCAAGTAACTGCAGACTTTGAGCCCACCGTCCGGTCCGACGGCGCCCGACACCCCGTAACAGTATACACTACCCCAAGTATCCATCGCCCGAAACCCGCGACGATACCGCGAAAATACGGCTCCTAGAGCTAAATCCGGCAATGTATATAATGACGATCAATTCGGGGTTTTCTCCTAAGTCAAATCCAAGTCCAACAAGTATATAAAATATTAATCGCTAAGCATGCTCCAAATTCAGATATTCAATATACAATTCCATGAATTCGAGCTACGGCTATCATGAACATACTACTGTACATGTCGACTATTGCACTTAGGCTGAAATCCGATGTAAACCCACCTCCGAAGCGCATCCTGTGCAGCGAGGAAGGGTCAAAGGTCCTCCTCGGTCACCTCCGCCGATCCGATAAGTGCCGAGGTCCTCCGCGAAGAAGCAACCCAAAACGCTTAAGCTCGCGAATTCTGTCCGAAAAACTGCGGCTGAGAAAAGCTTAAAGTTAACTAAGCTAACCTTGTCCAAATGCAGCGATTTTGGTGTCGAAATCTTCGCCTCGCAGTCAGGAATCCAACGGCGCAAGTCTTGACGCGATCCGACCTCCCTGTGCGGAGAATCAGCCAAAGTGCCGACGGTCGACGCCGGAAAACAAGAATTCAAAGACTTCAGAATTTTTCCGAAAAACAGCTCAGTAATCATGGGTTCCGACAGGGCAAACCTGATCCAAATCCGGCAAGTAAGGTGTCGCTGGAATCGTCTGGAAGTCACGGATCCAACGCCGCAGATTTCGCCGGATTCCGAGTCTCCTACACAGAGCACGAGTCAAA
This sequence comes from Aechmea fasciata, assembly GCA_025177825.1. Classification (NCBI taxonomy): domain Eukaryota; kingdom Viridiplantae; phylum Streptophyta; class Magnoliopsida; order Poales; family Bromeliaceae; genus Aechmea; species Aechmea fasciata. The sequence continues at coordinate 1,214,003 of CM045932.1, read as the reverse complement.
ACACTAAACGTCGACGCTGCAGTCCACAGCAGCGGCAGCACCTTCGAAAATCATGGAACTTCGAGGTAAACGGAGGGTTGTCGAGGGTCAACTCACCTCAGAAAACACCCCACGCCCGTCGCTGGGTCGAGGACAGTGATCTCGCACGCGCGCCTAGCACCCTCGCAGCGTCTCGTCGTCGAAAACCCGCGGAAACCACGCGTCGGCGCGTCGTCGACGAAGCTCGGGCTTCTCTCGAGCTTCCTCTCTCTCTCTCTCCCTCTGGCAGCAACGAAGAAGAAGAAGAAGAAGAACACAGCAGCAGTAGCAGCTCCTCTCTCTCTCAGTGCAGTATAAAAGGCATGGGCTAAAGTAGAGAGGGGGACAAAGGGCTCAAAAAGTCAAACTGAGCCATGTCGTTAGCCGTAGACAAATCCCATTTTGTACCGATAGCAATCAACTGCACCTGCATAGCAACCAATCAGACCGGTACAACTCACAGAAATCTGCAATTTCGCAGATCTCTCAAGTACATGCTGCTCTCGTGATCCCCAGGGGGCCCGTTAGGCGTCCATGCGCGCCCACGCAACCTAGACTTGTCCCGACACTCTCCAGAGCTGCCGAACAAGTCTCAGCTGAATTTTCAGGTCTCTACATCCTCCCCCACTACAAAAAGTTTCGTCCTCGAAACTCGAACGTACCTCAGCTCTGCACGTCGAACAGGTAGGGATAGGCCTCCCTCATCGCCGTCTCTGGCTCCAAGTCGCTTCCCGCTCCTCGTGATTACTCCACTGCACCTTAACATACGGTATGACCCGATTGCGCAATTCTTTCGCCTCGCGAGCAAGAATCCGCAACGGTCGCTCCTCGTATCGCAGGTTCTCGCCTAGCTCAAGCGGAGTGAAGTCAATCACGTGAGAGGGATCGAAAACATATTTTCTCAATGCCGAGACGTGGAAAACATCGTGAGTGCCAACTAGTCGAGGGGGTAGAGCAACTCTGTAAGCAACTGGCCCAACTCGCTCCAATACCTCAAAAGGGCCAATGTAGCGTGGACTGAGCTTTCCACGCACACCAAATCTGCGAATCCCCTTGGACGGCGAGACTTTAAGAAATACATGGTCTCCAACCTGAAACTCCAAGTCTCGCCTCCTAGTATCGGCGTAGCTCCTCTGGCGGCTCTGGGCCGTCAAAAGGTGGCGTCGCACTACCTTCACCTTTTCCTCACCTCTAGCAAAATCTCGTGCCCAAGTGTCCTCCTTTCACCCACGTCGCTCCAACACAGGGGGGATCGACATCTGCGTCCATACAACGCCTCAAACGGAGCCATCTGGATGCTTGCTTGATAGCTGTTGTTGTACGCAAACTCAACCAGTCTCAAATGTCGATGCCACCCTCCTCCAAAGTCCAGGACGCATGCCCTCAGCATGTCCTCTAGAGTCTGAATGGTCCGCTCTGACTGACCATCTGTCTGTGGGTGAAATGCTGTGCTGAAGTGTAGCTGTGTACCCAAGGCTGTCTGTAAGCTCCTCCAGAAGTGTGATACAAACCTCGGGTCCCCGTCTCGATACAATCGACACGGCACGCCATGCGCCCGACAATCTCATCCAGATATAGCTGCTCGCGAGTCTCTCCCTGGACCAGGTGGTCTGAACTGGTAGGAAGTGGGCAGACTTGGTCAATCTGTCCACTATCACCCAAATAGCATCATAACCACCCTGAGCTGTAGGTAACCCCACGACAAAGTCCATCGTGATTTGCTCCCATTTGGCACCGGGCAGCACTCGAAGCTTGCCAGCAGGCACCTGATGCTCGGCCTTCACCTGTTGGCAAGTCAAACACTGAGCCACATATCTGCCAATGTCTCTTTTCATTCCATTCCACCAAAACTGTGATTTCAAGTCCTTATACATTTTGGTTCCACCAGGATGAACTGTATAAGGAGAACAATGAGCCTCTCTCAAAATGTCTGCTCGGATCTCTGAATCCACGGGTACACACAGTCGGTCCCTGTACCTCAGTACTCCCGAATCGTCCATCCTTTGTGAAACCCTCTCGCCCGTCTCCTCTCTAGTCGCTCTCTAATCCTCAACAAGTGCGGGTCTCCACTGCTTTCTCTCGGATCCTATCCAACAGAGTAGGCCGCAAAACCATAGACATTAGTATTGCGAGACCCGGGGACACAACCTCTAAACTCAACCGCCGTAGCTCCTCAAGTAACGGCCTCGCCGCGTGATCATCAAGCACGAGCCCCGCATCGCTTTCTCGCTCAAAGCATCCGCCACCACATTCGCCTTTGCCGGATGATATCGAATGCTAATATCATAGTCCTTCAGTAACCCCAACCACCGGCGCTGACTCAGGTTCAACTCCTTTTGGGTGAACAGGTACTTGAGACTCTTGTGATCAGGAAGAATCTCACAGTGCTCGCCGTACAAGTAATGCCGCCACAACTTCAAAGCAAAAACCACTGCGGCAAGCTCCAAATCATGCGTAGGGTAATTCTTCTCGTAATCCTTTAACTGTCGTGAAGCATAAGCGATTACCCTACCATGCTGCATCAACACACAACCTAGTCCACTGTGTGATGCGTCACTGTAGATCACATATCCTTCCCCCATAACTGGAAGGGCAAGGATAGGAGCTGACATCAACCGCTGTCGCAACTCATCAAAGCTCCTCTGACAGTCCTCACTCCAGGTGAACTTAATTCCTTTACGAGTCAATCGAGTGAGGGGTGTGGAAAGCTTCGCAAAGCCTTCCACAAACCGACGGTAATATCCTCGCTAATCCAAGAAAGCTCCGCACCTCGCCACCGTCGTCGGTGGGCCAATCCCGAATAGCATCAATTTTCCTCGGGTCTACTGCCACTCCATCTGCAGAAATCACGTGGCCCAAGAAAGTAACCTCCCGCAACCAGAACTCGCACTTCTTTAACTTGGCATACAACTCCTTCTCTCGCAGGAGCTGTAGCACTATCCTCAAGTGCTCCTCGTGCTCGGCGTCGCTACGGGAGTATACCAGAATATCGTCGATGAAGACTACCACAAATCGGTCCAAGTACGGCTTAAACACCCGGTTCATCAAATCCATGAACGCGGTAGGGGCATTCGTCAATCCAAAAGGCATCACTGTAAACTCGTAATGCCCGTACCGAGTCCTAAAAGCCGTCTTGGAAACATCCTCGGCCCTCACCCTCAGCTGGTGGTAACCTGACTGGAGATCGATCTTCGAGAAGACACAAGATCATTGCAGCTGATCAAACAAATCATCAATGCGCGGCAAAGGATACTTGTTCTTGATGGTCACTTTATTCACCTCCCGGTTATCCACACATAACCTGAGAGAACAATCCTACTTCTTTACAAAAAACACCGGCGCTCCACAACCCGATACACTCGACCTAACAAACCCTTTATCCATCAGATCCTGAAGCTGCGCCTTTAACTCTCTCAGCTCTGCAGGTGCCATCCTGTAAGGTACCTTCGAGATTGGTGCAGTTCCCGGGACTACATCAATCACAAACTCGATCTCCCTCTCCGGCGGCATAGTCGTCATCTCAGGGGGAAACACATCCGGAAACTCGCGAACCACAGGGATGTCCTCGAGCCTCGGTGCCGCCGTAGGTACCTCTGTAACCGTCGCCAGAAAAGCGGTGCACCCTCTACTCATCAGCTGTCGAGCTCTCGCTGAAGAAATCCACGCGGCAAACAACGTGCTCCTGCAGCCTCTGAAAGTGAACTCCTCCCCGACTGTGCTCACGGAGTGTCACCGTCCTCTCTCCGTCAATCGTCGCGTAGTATCGCGTCGGCCCACCCATGCCAAGCACTATGTCGAAGTCGTGCAATGCCTCTAATACTAACAAGTCTGCGGGCAAAATCCACGAGCCTAGCCGCACAGACACGACCCACAACACTCTACCACCCGTACTACATGGTCGGGAACCTGGATCTCCCGGGTCTGAGGCAACAACCCTAACTCTAGACCATGTAATAAAGCAAATGCTCGACTGATAAAAGAATGCGATGAGCCAGTATCAAATCAAGTGCGAGCTCTAGTACCGAAAGTAAAGTGATACCCGCCACCACACGGTCGCCGTGAAGAGTCCTCCACCCGGGCCGCAAACACCCCGCCGCTGAGCCGGCGACCGCCGTCGTCTGTCGCGCATCGATGCTCGTCCTCGTGGCGATAGCTCGGCGAGGCCCCGTATGGGCGCCGTGGCGGTGCAGCGGCGATGATGGCGCCGACGATGCCGCACGCGGACAAGCCGCCCGAGGTGTCCCGGCCACAACCATAACATCCGCCCTCTCGCTCGCACCGTTTGTGCGGTCCCCCGCAAATCACGCACCGTCTGCGTCCTCGTGGTCGCCCCCGCCGACGGGTATCCTCGCCACGCCGACGCCTCGAGGATCCACGACCCCGAAACGTGATCGTGGAGGCCTCGACGGACGCTCGCCGCTCGGCGCCGCCGTCATCGGGAGCGGGCGCTTCTGTCCCTGGCTCGGTCCGGCCCCCGAGTCCGCTCTCGAACCGTAGTCTCGCCGCTCTCCTCAAACAAGGTCGCTCGATGGACGCGTCCGGGTCCTCGACCTCTGCGCCCTAACGAACCTCGTAAAGATCGGCCTCAAGCCCCGCTCAAAAGGTACACCCGGTGCGCCTCATCCCTCGCTACACACGGTACACAGCTCAGGAGCCGCGTAAACTCCCGGACGTACTCCTGAACCGTGCGATCTCCCTGCTGGATCCTCTTCAAATCCTCCTCTATCCTCTGCTTTACACTGATGGGGAAATACGTGTGGTACAACATCCCGCAGAACACATCCCAGTCGTTCGAGAGGTCACGACTCCCCGGTCGCGCCTCATCCTCGTCCACCAATCCCCGGCGTTCCCAATCAAGCAATGGACCCCCAAGTGAACTCCGGTCCTCCTCCCCGGACATACAAGTCCTCGAATATCCTCTCCGCGCCTTAATCCAACTCTCTACCACCTGTGGCTCGAGCAATGCCCGTCAAACGTCGGTGGGTCGAGGCGGCGGAAGTTAAACAACAACTCGGTCATCCGTCCTCGCCCCGCCGTAGCCGCTCGGATCGACCCACCGGCAGGCGCAACAGCCGGCGGGATCTGCAGCGGGGGTGCGGCAACCGGTGCGAGGTGGCGTAGAGGGTGGCGGAGTAGGCCGGGCCGGTGCTCCCGTCCGTACTCGACGACGCGGCTAACCTCTCGCACATCCGCCGTATAATCGCCCCCGCCGCTAGTCACCTCTCGTCAGCGAATCGTGCGCTCAAGTCCGCCGCGCACTCGTCTCCGGTCTAGTACTCGGCTCCACCACAGGAGGCACACCCGGCTCGGGTCGGGTGCCCTGCTCCATCTGCTCTGGTAACTGGGGTGGTGGTGGTGGTAGTGGGGCGCGACCCCGTAGTGGCGGTCGTCCTCTGCGGCGCTGCATAGCTGCACACATAGAAACAAGGTCAGATACAAAAACACTCGACCCAATCATCGAAAGTCTCGAAGGCGGTCCCTGTTTCTCCTCAAAATTATTTCGTCTGCAGCGAACATGAGTTCGCTGGACCGAAACAGGCGCTCCTTCAGTCTCTCACTCCACTACAGGATGAGTTAAAACAATCAATCAATGACTTTCGCATTAAATCACGCCGCTCGCGTCTGTCTTCCTAGAGTTTACCAGCTTAGGTTTCCTAGGTCCCAACGACCTAATACTAAGCTCTGATACCAACTTAATCACGCCCGGTTGCATATTCACCGGCACGCCGACAGATCCGCCGTATACAAAAGAATTTCTTCGTATACGAAGCGTAGCCGTACTGTAATAACATACAATGCCACAAACAAGAGTACGTAGCCGAAATAAAATATAAACACCTGTGTAGGGAAAATCAAACTTTATATTCATACAATTAATCATATACAACGCTACTCGCTCCAGCGAGTTCATCTGTATGTACAAAAGTGGAAAATCAAAACAAAACTATCACTACCTGCAGTGGAAGTCCTCTAGCACAGAACTCGAAGGGTAGGCTCTAGCTCGCCACGCCCTTCCCGCGGTCCGACTCAGGAGGAGCAGCAGCCGAAGGCGAAGGCCCTGCAACAAGGGTGGAAGAAAGAGGGCGTGAGAACTACTATGAAACAAGTAGTCCTCAGTGGGTGCCGCCCTAAACAACATCGGTCCACCCACTAAGTCTACAGGGTAAGCAAGATAGAAGAAAAGAAAGCTAGAACTCTCTACAGCTACAAGTCACTAAGCTATCAAGCTCAAAACTACCCCTACAGACTCCAAACAACCAGACCCAATCTGCAAGGGGACTGTGAACCCACCCGTCCCTGGGACTGTGAACACACCCGTCCCGTGCCCGGTTGTGACTATACAGCTACCCCCACTCCAAGCCTCAGTGGAGAGCAAGTCCCACCGGCACTACCCGACACCAACGCGAAAGCACAAGCCCAAACTCCGGAGCGGCACTCGGGGCGCTACCCAACCGAGTATGCGCCGTAGCTCGTCGAGCTCAATCAGCCCTCACCGGCCAAACCCAAGTAACTGCAATCGTACTTTGGGCCCACCGCCTGGTCCGACGGCGCCCGACACCCCGCAACAGTATACACTACCCCAAGTATCCATCGCCCGAAACCTGCGACGATACCGCGAAAATACGGCTCCTAGAGCTAAATCCGGCAATGTATATAATGACGATCAATTCGGGGTTTTCTCCTAAGTCAAATCCAAGTCCAACAAGTATATAAAATATTAATCGCTAAGCATGCTCCAAATTCAGATATTCAATATACAATTCCATGAATTCGAGCTACGGCTATCATGAACATACTACTGTACATGTCGACTATTGCACTTAGGCTGAAATCCGATGTAAACCCACCTCTGAAGCGAATCCCAGGCAGCGAGGAAGGGTCAAAGGTCCTCCTCGGTCACCTCCGCTGATCCGATAAGTGCCGAGGTCCTCCGCTGCGAAGAAGCAACCCAAAACGCTTAAGCTCGCGAATTCTGTCCGAAAAACTGCGGCTGAGAAAAGCTTAAAGTTAACTAAGCTAACCTTATCCAAATTCAGCGATTTTGGTGTCGAAATCTTCGCCTCGCAGTCAGGAATCCAACGGCGCAAGTCTTGACGCGATCCGACCTCCCTGTGCGGAGAATCAGCCAAAGTGCCGACGGTCGACGCTGGAAAACAGCAATTCAGCACTTCAGAATTTTTCGGAAAAATAGCGGCTCAGTAATCATGGGTTCCGACAGGGCAAACCTGATCCAAATCCGGCAAGTAAGGTGTCGCTGGAATCGTCTGGAAGTCACGGATCCAACGCCGCAGATTTCGCCGGATTCCGAGTCTCCTACACAGAGCACGAGTCAAAACACTAAACGTCGACGCTGCAGTCCACAGCAGCGGCAGCAACTCGAAAATCATGGAACTTCGAGGTAAACGGAGGGTTGTCGAGGGTCAACTCACCTCAGAAAACACCCCACGCCCGTCGCTGGGTCGAGGACAGTGATCTCGCACGCGCGCCTAGCACCCTCGCAGCGTCTCGTCGTCGAAAACCCGCGGAAACCACGCGTCGGCGCGTCGTCGACGAAGCTCGGGCTTCTCTCGAGCTTCCTCTCTCTCTCTCTCTCCCTCTGTCAGCAACGAAGAAGAAGAAGAAGAAGAACACAGCAGCAGTAGCAGCTCCTCTCTCTCTCAGTGCAGTATAAAAGGCATGGGCTAAAGTAGAGAGGGGGACAAAGGGCTCAAAAAGTCAAACTGAGCCATGCTGCCAGGCTGTACCGGTACAAATCCCATTTTGTACCGGTATAGCAATCAATCTGTACCGGTATAGCAACCAATCTGTACTGCACAACTCACGTAAACTGCAATTTCGCAGGATCTCTCAAGTACATGCGCTCTCGTGATCCCCGGGGGCCCGTTAGGCGTCCATGCGCGCCCACGCAACCTAGACTTGTCCCGACACTCTCCAGAGCTGCCGAACAAGTCTCAGCTGAATTTTCAGGTCTCTACAGAAAGAGTCTATATTACCCAATCACTTTGATACTCCATACAATTGCCATTCGTGCAACTGGCTAACAGTTACACAAAAGCCATAAAGAATAATGTCTGGATTTCAAATCTCTTACTTCCACTTAATTCGCAGAAAGCTCAGGACGAAGCACAGTTTCTCATCAATTTACTTACAAATGTACAACTACACAATCATTAATTAATGTGCCTCGTTGGAGATGAACGAGAAATTGCTTACATACACCAATAGTTGTCTATAACAGTTAAAGAGTTTTAATGCTGTCAATTCTGACATCTGAAGACTAAAGCCCCTCCATGGCTCCATCTGGAGATCATTCTGCTAACAACTTAGGAAGCTCCTTTTTAGTCTGTAGACTCTGTACTCCGTAACATTCTACTTAACTTTTCCCTCTTTTAGCTTTTGTTGTCGTGTGTTTCTTCTATACTTTTTGTCTCTATGTATTTCTTTATAGGGAAAGTTACATAGGATTAACTTTCTACTTATTGCGATTACTTTCTTAACCCTTTTCTCAATATTTTAATTGGATCTATTCTGTTGTAATCTCCATTAATTTGTATGGATCTTCCCATCTCAATAACAATGTAATGCAGATAAATCTCGCGGACTGATCATTAAATACCAAGTGAGTGCAAAGTGAATATTTAGACCACGACTAAACAAAAGCCTATCACGTCATCCAATCTGCATTCTGAAAAACACGCAATTTATAGCAACACTCGAAGAGCTTATAAGAAAGTGGGGTACAACACTCAAAAAGTTAACATTTGCTAATTAAAATCTATTAGCTCACTTTTAGTCTCATATTTACTTATATGTTTTACTTAAATAAATAAGCATGTTCCACCTGTGACATTATTTATTTCATTCCGAAAAATACACCATTGTGGATAACTACGTGCTCTTCCCATTGATCAATTACTACTACAAGCCCTGCCCCTTGAGTAGTAAACAGAAACAGTGCTTAAAAAAACAAGTGCTGAACAAAATATTCATGCATCCAACCGCGTACCAAGATAAGATCCAAGTGGCGTTTGTTTTACATTCACACACAAACTACGAAGGAGATCCCACAGATTAAGATCAGAATGCCTAAGCATGACCGTCTTTTCCTCTTTTTCCCTTTTTTTTTCACTTTCCAATAAACAAACTGCAACTTTGGAATTAATTAGAACTCAAATGCATTATAGTTTCTTCACAAAGTACCTTAAAAACAATGAAAACTAGAATAAAATGGTCCAATTTTACGGAGAAGGAAGGGTAGTTGTAAATTATGTTATATCACCGAAAATGTATATTACAAGGATCTTTCAACCATTTTGGACCTGAAAAAAGTAGCATGAAAACAATTTAAACAAGAAAAGTGATGCTACGAAATATAGTTAAGCAAACAAGTTATATACAAGAAGTAAGATAATATTGGCACTTCAAGTCTACTCGGTAGTCATAAGAAGTGCCAATTAAGCACATTTTACAGGTTGAACTTCAATAGCTATGTAGCTGGCTTGCTTCCCAAGCAGAACATCAAAATGCAAATAAGCATTTCCACTATTTTACTTGAATTGATTGAATGCAAATGCAACTGTCAAAATTACTTTGGCATGGCAAGTAAGATCCATGACTAGTTCACCAGTTTCATCCCAAAACTCAATTTAAAATTACCTGAATCTTAGTAGTAAACTAAAAGTAGCAACAAAACTGTAACTAGGTAACTAAGCCAGCAAAGTTGAAATGCAGAAGCAAGATTAGTCGGGCTTATAGGCCCTAAAGCTGAACCGGGAGATATACCCCCACCCTTGCTTGATCCCGATCTCGCCATTCAAATCAACTTATCAGTTATACGGAAAGAACAAGATTATTTAAGTATTGCATCTGAAAGTTTGAATAATTATCATGACTCACCTGTAGCAACCCGAACTTTAACCAAATTGGTTAAAGTGCGCGAGCGAGTAATTGGACAAGTTCCAATAACCATTCCAAAATGCTTGGAAGGGTTAAGAGAGGATCTAAAAGAGTTAGAAAGGTTTTGGCGTTGTTCGGCGCGAATTAGAGTCGAAACGACGTGAAAAACACAAGTCTGGGCAATCTATACCGGTACAAGCATGGTGGTTGTACCGGTATAGCAACTTTGACCGAGAGGAGAAGAGCTCTCGGGTTTGGAAATTTTATGGCCCATACCGGTACAAGCCCGATCCCATACCGGTACAAGTGCTGCGAAAAATCTGAGACAGCTCTCGGGTTTGCCTCTGGGGTGTCCCATACCGGTACAGAGGCCCTCCATACCGCAGACAGATAGGTCCGGCGCAGCTTTTGACTCGCTTCGAAATAAAAGAAGTTGAGGGACCTTATAGCATTTTGTGGAGGGGTTTATGTGTAAGGAGAGGTAATAAACTCTCTCCTCTTCCTCTCACTCCCTCTGATCTCTCTCTCTCTCCCTCTCTCTGTCGACAGCAAGAAAAGAAGAAAGAAAGAGAAGGAAAGAAAGAGAAGGAAAGGAAGAGAAGGAAGAAGAAGAAGATGGAGATGATGAAGAGGATGATGATGGAGGTCCTCTTGGTCATCTTCCTCTTCTCCCACGAGCTCGGGGCAAGCTTGTAGAGGTAAGCTTTAGCCTCCTCTCATGGTAGATCTTCTAGTAATGGGTTTTTAAACCCTAGATTTAGAGTTTTGATCTTCTTACAAGCTTTAGAACCTTGTAGAGGCTTGGAAACTCATGAAAATCATGTGTTCTTCAAGGTACTCTAATGGTGGATTTCTAGGGTTTGTTTTAAACACCCTATGGATGGCTCTAATGCTCTTAGATGAGTACCTAGAGGTTAGACAAGCTCTCTATTGCTTGTTCTAGGGATCAAATCGGTGGGATTTGCAAAAGTGCAAAACCTAGGGTTAAAAATGGGGTTTTTAGAAATAGATGAGTTTGATCTCATTTGACCCCATAGAAACCTAATTGGGGGTGCAACGAACGCGTTGGCGCGCTCGCTTCGGTGATCTGACGAGCGAGTACAGAGATATTAATTATTTAATATATTCATACCAGATGTCCGCAGCACGCGAGATAGGAGCCCAAAATTCATGAAAACGGAACTGGGGCAACTTGAAGGCGTGGGGCAACGGCACAAGGTCTCGGATTGGGATTCGGAGATCGTTCGGCCGTGCAAGAGTTCGAGCCAAACCGGGTCAAGAGTGCCGCGGCCGATTGCGAGTGTCGACGAGCAATCGGAGAGCATAATAAGGTGGGTTGTGTTTACCGAAGCGACTAGGTCGCCTAAATATGTCTAAGAGTAAAGGTTTCAAGTTGATGCATATAATTGATATATGTTGCATGTGATCCATGTATAGAAATTGCATGTTAAAGGACATAGTATAAAATGCATAAGTAGAGATGCATGCTAAAGAACCTAGTGTAAAATATAGAATGCTAGGAAATGAATAAGCATGAGGTAAATAATGAGGCAAAGAATGCTAAGTAAAGAATGTTGCAAGAACATAGGCTTAGCATAATAGAAATATGCATGTAAATGAAATGTATGAATAAATGCATGCTTAGCATAATGAGTACATGCTAGATATAATTATGTGCATGTAAATGGGATGGTTAACATAAGAATGTTAAGTATATGAATGCCAAGTATGAGAATGCTAAGTAAGAATGTAGGTCATGGACTAATACACATATAGATCGAGTGGCATCCAACTTAGTGTAAAGAACATAAGTTGTAGTAAACCTAGAGTCATGTGGACCTAGGAGAATGACATCTAACCTAGTGTTGTTAATGAACATAGGTTATAGTAAACCTAGAGTCGTGGACCTAGGAGTGTGGGAATTAACCTAGTGTCAAGAACATAGGTTGTAGTAAACCTAGAGTCGTATAGATCTAGGTAAAGAACAATGAACCTAGTGTCATGGACATAGGTTGGATAAAGACGACAGTGGACCTAGTATGAATAAACATAGGTCGAGTTGGAACGACATTGGACCTAGAGTTAGAAAACCTAGGTTATGTGACAAAGAATAAACCCTAGTGTCAAGTAGACCTAGGAGGTAAAGACAATGGACCTAGAGGGTCGTCTCTTGAGGGCCTAGCTAACCCTCAAGCTAAGTGGAACGGATTCATGGAATCCCGAGATTTGGGACACCTAAGTTGGTGTCGGGCGTGTGCGACGATTTCGCCGTCTAGGGCTATACCACCGTCGTGGCGTTGTGCGACGATTTCGCCGCCGGGTGGGTGAGCCAAAATGTGTTCGATACCGGTTAAGCCGGGTGAGGATCAGATCGCCATGAGTTGACACCGTGTTTGGGACACCATTGCTGGGTAAGTACGATACGGCCGCACCCGGGGCGGAGGAGTGACTCAAACCATCGTTGGGTGAGGTGCGCTTACTTCGCCGCCAGATGGTTAAGTCATGACTTGGGTCCTCGCCGGGTAAGTCCGCCGTGATCGCCACCGTAATGGTTATGTCAAGTGACACTGGGTTCGCGTGTGCGACGATTTCGCCGCGAGGCCGAGTCACAGAGGGCGACAGTCGTTGGGGTAGTTGCGAGACGTCCAACACCTCGGGCTAGACAGCGGGCGGATTATCCGCAATGGATTGACTCAAGACCGAGTCGGGTGGCTTAGTGAGCTGAGGTAGAGTGACCTTAGAAATAAATTGCTAAGTAGCATAAGTGCCAAAAGGTAAAGAATGTAAAGACTAGCTAAGCTGGTAAATAGCTAAGTATGAATGAAAAGGCTAAAGTAAAGAATAGCAATAAAGTAAAGAAAAGCTAAGAGCTAAAGAATAATTTGCATATTGCATATTATGAGGCAGGTTTTTTTTATGTTAGTTGCAAGTTATATATGTTTTTGGACTAACATATCTGCAGTGCCTCCTTGGACCTATTGGTCGAGCTGTTCTCTTGGGTGACCGTACCCACGAGAACTATGGACAATAGTTCTCACCCCCGTGTTGTGGTTTTGGGGGTACAGGTACACACGTGAGCGGCGCAGCGGGCGCGAGGCAAGGGCGTAGCTCAAGATAGCGCCCTACCGGAGACCAGAGATAGAAGTACCTCACGGCTAACTAGGGGTTTGAGAGTGAAAAGAATATGTTGTAATAAAGTTGTAATAACTAGATTGTATTAGGAAGTTTAAAGTTTAAAGTTAATGTAAAAAAATTCTAAATGGAGACGAATGGTTGTAATAGCAAGTAGCTGTTTTATGTTTATGATACTTCCTTATGCAATCTGATTGTAATATCCGTTCCTGTTTTGGAACCTCTTGTAATTGTATTGATTGCGACGCCTTGAACGTACAGGGGAAACTCTGTCCATTCGGCGGTCTGTTCGACGCGCCCGAATCCGACCGATTTGGCGGGCTCGGGGCGTGACAGATAAGATGGTATCAGAGCATAAAGTAGTGAATGGGGCAATGGCTTAGTTGAACCTAGGAGACCTTAGGTTAGTAAAACCTTAGAGGTTAAGGCTCGTGAGAGACGAGGACTTGTAGTTCGTGGCGAAAGTAGTATGGATTTGGTCATGTTGTGTAACCTCTAAGAAGGATATTAGAGGTAGATTTGAGGTGTCGTTCGTCTTCGACTGAGGGTGTTCATGTTGGCGCGCGACAACATGAAGCCTAAGGACGAGAATGGACGCCCTATTTGACTTTCGCCTGATTGGCTTTTGAGCCGGTGTTAGTGGTTTCGTGTTCGACCCAAGTTGGTCGAGGACTAATCGAGTTGTCGTGTTTCAGGAAACGATGGCACCGCGTAGGCGATCTTTGTCCAGATCGGCGCGGGAGGGGACAAGTGGTGTCCCTGAGCAAGTCGAGGCGACGGAGACTCGAGCTTCGTGATCGCCTGGCCTCACTCGTGGGAGTGGTGAGGCAACAAGCGGACTTGGTGCAGCGGCAGCAGGAGGCTGCCATGCGCCAGGAGGAGCAGATGAAGCGACTCCAAGAGACGTTGGATCAGCTGGTGGCTACACCGGCTGCGGCTCATCATGGACGGCCGAGGGTCGCGGCGGAAGCGTTTCCGCCGGGGTCGGGCGACCCGACCGTTGTTGGTTCAGAGGTTGTGGCGGAGCAGGAGCGGGCTTTAGCGGCCCTAATGGCTTTCAGAAAGCTCGATCCGCCTACCTTTGACGGAGAGGACGCCGATCCATGGATCGTGGAGATGTGGATTGACGCTATGGAAACCCTCTTTGAGGAGATGTACGCCTGAGAGCGAGACAAGGTGCCGCTAGCTGTGCATTGCTTGAAGCAGTCAGCGAAGGTGTGGTGGAAAGGCGTTGGGCAAAACCGATCGCCTAATCTCCCTCCTATGGCATGGGAAGAGTTTCGGGGAATGCTGTTCTCGACCTACTTCCCCGATAGCGAGAAAAGGAAGCTTCAGGACAGGTTCTGGAAGCTGCGGCAAGGAGACCGCTCGGTTAGGCAATACGAGCGAGAATTTTCTCGCCTCGTGTATTGTGTCCCGGGTGTGGTGCGGGATGACAAGGCTAAGGCCGATAGCTTTGTGCGTGGACTTCAACCAGATCTTTTTGAGGCCGTGCATGTACTTCGGTTGCAGACCTTTGCTGAAGTCCTGGATCGAGCCTTATGGATAGAGCAAGGCAACGCGTTCCTCCGGGAGGAGCACAAGGCATACCACAAGGACAAGGGGAAAGGACGATCGACGGGTGGATCCGCTGGTCAGTCAAGTTCCCGAAAGACCTCGGCAAGTTCGCACTCGCGATCTCGAGCTCGGGGACATACCGCATTCGGTCCTCGGCGGAGTGTGTTATATGTGGGGGCTCTCATTTCCCACAGCAGTGTGAGCAGCGTGAGGCGTGTGCTTCAAGTGTGGACTACCAGGCCATGTGCGGGACGAGTGTCCGCAAGGAGAGCGGCCGTTGAGGATGATCCCACCGGAGGGTTCGCGGCGAGTACCAGGTGGCCGTGGGCGCGACCCGAGTGGTGGAACCTGCCGATACTGACGAGGGCAGGTATGGGTTTATTAAGCAATCATTAAGTTTTTGCATGATTGTAAGTTGGTGCATTGCATGCCATGATCATTGGTTAGTTACTACTAGTTGCGCATTTCATAGTAGGAACCAGTGGGTGGGTAAATAGATACCCTGGCATGCTTATGTGGTGAGAGTAGTGCCTGCTGGAGCAGGTAGAGACTACGATGGTACTAGCAAGACTGCTAGTAGTGCTCCCCAGACGAGGAGTAAGACTCGTGTTAGAGCCAAGTTGGCCGTGGGCCAAATGGTGCCTCTATGTGGGGTTAGAAAAGTCGCTTAAAGGACGATGCGCGGGAGTGACCGTGCCTAAGCTGAGGCTTAGTGTAGAGCGCTGTAGAGGCGTGTAGAGCACGCGAGTATAGGTACTCGTAGAGTGCGGTTTCGATTCGGCCGGGTGAGTGAGTTGGCAGTAGCACTTTAGCTGGGCTAAGTGTGAAGCGGGCCATGGATCACTCGTGGAGGCTGGTGGCTCGCACTAGGTGCATAGGAGCCAATAGAGTGTGTAGCTCCGTAGAGCATGTTGTATAGGACGACGTTTGCGGGTAGTGCTTGTGACGACCCGTGCCTGGACCATTTGTGGACTGTGGAGCCTGGGCCCATTGGGCAGGCGCAGTTGGCTGCTAGTGGCAGCGGCCCGATACCTATAGGTGGGGCAAGAGAGTTCTGGTCAGGACGGTAGTCTAAGCTTAGACCCGAGGACGTGGAAATGCCACGTGTTTGAATCTTAGGATCGAAAGTGCACTGAGAGTGCGGTTGTGACCCAACCCAAGAATTGATGTGGTTTAGGATCTTGATAGCTCCTAGTTGGAGTGTGTGCGAATTCCCAAGAGAGAATTTCGCCCGAGAATGTTGATTGGGTCTACGCTAGTAACAAGGGAACGCTAAGCGTAGTCGAGACAAGTCTAGACGGTAGGCCGACGTTGGGTTGGTGACTATTAGTCCACCCATAGAGATGGAGGAAAGTGACGCGGCCACTAACTCTATTGAAGAGTTTGGCTTAAGTTCACAAACGGCGTGTTCATGTGGGCTGATTGCGGCTGAGGAGCCGAATATGTCATGGCAATTGAAGTTGAGATAAGTGGTCTCTAGGAGACACTTGAATAATGGAAGCCACATGAGAGTTGAAGTGCACATTCTATGATGTGCGTGGCAATGTGAAGGAGAATAGTCTCACAGTCATTGTAGTGGACCTTTGGAAAGTTCTGATAGGAGAAAGGCCACTCCGAAGCTGAAAAATGCATTAGAACCCCCCAGATTACTCGATAAATTGGATAGGGGTGCGAGTCGATGAAGATGAGTAAGTTTCGCGGACGAAACTGATTTTAAGGGGTGGAGAATGTAGCAACCCGAACTTTAACCAAATTGGTTAAAGTGCGCGAGCGAGTAATTGGACAAGTTCCAATAACCATTCCAAAATGCTTGGAAGGGTTAAGAGAGGATCTAAAAGAGTTAGAAAGGTTTTGGCGTTGTTCGGCGCGAATTAGAGTCGAAACGACGTGAAAAACACAAGTTCTGGCAATCTATACCGGGACAAGCATGGTGGTTGTACCGGTATAGCAACTTTGACCGAGAGGAGAAGAGCTCTCGGGTTTGGAAATTTTATGGCCCATACCGGTACAAGCCCGATCCCATACCGGTACAAGTGCTGCGAAAAATCTGAGACAGCTCTCGGGTTTGCCTCTGGGGTGTCCCATACCGGTACAGAGGCCCTCCATACCGGTACAGATAGGTCTGGCAGCAGCTTTTGGACTGCTTCGAAATAAAAGAAGTTGAGGGACCTTATAGCATTTTGTGGAGGGGTTTATGTGTAAGGAGAGGTAATAAACTCTCTCCTCTTCCTCTCACTCCCTCTGATCTCTCTCTCTCTCTTCCTCTCTCTGTCGACAGCAAGAAAAGAAGAAAGAAAGAGAAGGAAAGAAAGAGAAGGAAAGGAAGAGAAGGAAGAAGAAGAAGATAGAGATGATGAAGAGGATGATGATGGAGGTCCTCTTGGTCATCTTCCTCTTCTCCCACGAGCTCTGGCAAGCTTGTAGAGGTAAGCTTTAGCCTCCTCTCATGGTAGATCTTCTAGTAATGGGTTTTTAAACCCTAGATTTAGAGTTTTGATCTTCTTACAAGCTTTAGAACCTTGTAGAGGCTTGGAAACTCATGAAAGTCATGTGTTCTTCAAGGTACTCTAATGGTGGATTTCTAGGGTTTGTTTTAAACACCCTATGGATGGCTCTAATGCTCTTAGATGAGTACCTAGAGGTTAGACAAGCTCTCTATTGCTTGTTCTAGGAATCAAATCGGTGGGATTTGCAAAAGTGCAAAACCTAGGGTTAAAAATGGGGTTTTTAGAAATAGATGAGTTTGATCTCATTTGACCCCATAGAAACCTAATTGGGGGTGCAACGAACGCGTTGGCGCGCTCGGTTCGGTGATCTGACGAGCGAGTACAAAGATATTAATTATTTAATATATTCATACCGATGTCCGCAAAGACGCGAGATAGGAGCCCAAAATTCATGAAAACGGAACTGGGGCAACTTGAAGGCGTGGGGCAACGGCACAAGGTCTCAGATTGGGATTCGGAGATCGTTCGGGCGGCCGTGCAAGAGTTCGAGCCAAACCGGGTCAAGAGTGCTGCGGGCGGCCGATTGCGAGTGTCGACGAGCAATCGGAGAGCATAATAAGGTGGGTTGTGTTTACCGATGTCACGCCCCGAGCCCGCCTATTTGGTCGGATTCGGGCGCGCCGACAGACCGCCAAACGGACAGAGTTTCCCCTGTACGTTCAAGGCGTCGCAATCTATACAATTACAAGAGGTTCCAAAAGGAACAGATATTACAAACAGATTGCATAAGGAAGTATCATAAACATAAATGCAGCTACTTGCTATTACAATCATTCAATCCATATTACAATTTTACATTAACTTTAAACTTCCCAATACAATCTAGTTATTACAATATGGTTTACAACTTTATTACAACATATTCTTTTTCACTTTCAAACCCCCTAGTTAGCCGACTGGGGTACTTCTATCTCAGTCTCTGGGTAGGGCGCTATCTACAGAGCTACGCCCTTGCCTCGCGCTGCTGCTGCGCCGCTCACGTGTGTACCTGTACCCCCAAAACGCAACACGGGGGTGAGAACTATTGTCCATAGTTCTCGTGGGTACGGTCACCCAAGAGAAAAGCTCGACCAATAGGTCCAAGGAGGCACTGCAGATATGTTAGTCCAAAAACACATATAGGTATATAAATTGCAACTAACATAAAAACCTGCCTCACAATATGCAATATGCAATTTTCACTTGATTCTTAGCTTTCCATTATATTCTAGCTATTCTTTACGTTAGCTTTTCCATTCCACTATTAGCTATCTACAAGATTTAGCTAATTTCATTCTTTACTCTATACTCATGGCACTTATGCTATTTAGCAAACATATCTAAGGCCACTTGGCCTCAGCTCACTATGCCACCCGACTCGATCTTGAGTCAATTACTTGCGGATATTCCGCGCTCTGTCAGGCTCGAGGCGAAGGACGTCTCACATGCACCTCAGCCTTAGATTCTCTCGACTATAGGTCCACGCACAGGGTGAGAACTATCATCAACCCCCGGACCACAAGTCGCTCAATGGACCCACGGGCGAGGAGAACCACACGTACCCGCGTCCCCAATCTCATACTCATACCGGGCGAGGAGAACCACACGTACCCGATGAGTCACTGCCAGGCGAGGAGAACCACACGTACTGCAGCTTGCCATTCACTTGCTTTGTCGCACTAGCACTCGCCGCACTAGCAGCTCGCCGCACTAGCAAAGATTCATTCCTAGGGATTCCTAATCCATTTTCACGACTCTAGGGTTGGTCTTAACCCTATAGTGTCGACCTATCTAGGTCCATTGTTCTTTGCATCCTAGGTCCACTTGACACTAGGGTTCATTCTTTGTCACATAACCTAGGTTGACTTAACTCTAGGTTCAATGTCATTCCAACTCGACCTATGTTTACTCACACTAGGTCCATTATCATCTTTAACCAACCTATGTCCTTGACACTAGGTTCACTGTTCTTTACCTAGATCCACATGACTCTAGGTTGCTAGAACCTATGTTCAATACACTAGGTTAGATGTCATTTCCTAGGTCCATTTGACGCTAGGTTTACTATAACTTATATTCTTTACGCTAGCTTAGGTGCCACTCGATCTATATATGTATTTAGTCCATGACTCACATTCTTTATTTGGCATTCTCATACTTTGCTCTCTTATACTTGACATTCTTATGCTTAACACTCTTATGTCTACCAAAGCCTTTACATGCATGTTCTCGAAACGTTCTTTACTTAGTGTTCTCCTTCTTTCGCATTCTTTAGCCACTAGGTTCTTTAAACACTAGGTTCATGCTCACTCGTTCACTGGCATTTCTATATTATGCTATTGTCATGTTCATCGAATGTTCACTATGCTAAGCATGCATTCTTTTACTCTTCTAGCATTATACTTTATGCTATTATCATGCATTTCATTTGCTTACTTGCATCTACTTAGCATTTTTACTTTACTTCACTAGCATGCATTTCTAATCATGCAGTATTGAACATGCGTCAATAAGAGTTAAATGACTCTTAGACATACAGGCGACCTAGTCGCTTCGGTAAACACAACCCACCTCAATTCGCACTCCGATTGCTCGTCGACACTTGCAATCGGCAGCCCGCGGCACTCTTGACCCGGTTCGTTCGAGCTCTTGCACGCCAACCAAACGGTCTCCGAATTGCAATCCGAGACTTTGTGCCGTTGCCCCACGCCTTTAAGTGGCCCTGGCCCGTTTTCATGAATTTAGGGCTCCTATCTTGCGTGCTGCGGACATCTGGTATGAATATATTAAATAATTAATATCTTTGTACTCGCTCGTCGGATGACCGAACCGAGCGCGCCAACGCGTTCGTTAGGCCCCCAATTAGGTTTCTATGGGGTCAAATGAGATCAAACTCATCTATTTCTAAAAACCCCATTTTGGAGCCCTAGGTTTGCACTTTCGCAAAACCCACCGATTTGATCCCTAGAACAAGCAATAGAGAGCTTGTCTAACCTCTAGAAACTCATCTAAGAGCACTAGAATCATCCATAGGGTGCTTAGAGCAAACCCTATAAATCCACCATTAGAGCACCTTGAAGAACACATGATTTTCATGGGTTTCCAAGTCTCTACAAGGTTCTAAAGCTTGCAAGAAGATCAAAACTCTAGATCTAGGGTTTAGAAACCCTCTACTAGAAGATCTACCATGAGAGGAGCAAGGGCTTACCTCTACAAGAAGCCCTCTTGCACAAAGGGGAGGAAGAAGATGGCCATTGGAGTCTCCACCATCATCTTCTTCATCATCTCCTTCTTCTTCTTCTCCTTCTTCTTCTTCTTCTCTTCTCCTTTCTTTTCTTTCTTTCTTTCTCTTGCTTCGGTCGACAGAGAAGGGAGGGAGAGAGAGATCTGTGGGAGAAAGAGAGAGGGAGAGGGTTTTAACACTCTCTAATCACTTAACCCCCTGCCAAATTGCAACCAAGCCCCTCAACTTTGCAACATTTGAAACAGCCCAAACTGGGCATTTTCGGGCTGCTGAGACCGGACATTCATCAATGTCCGGACCTTGGATGTCCGGACATTCATCAATGTCCCGACCTGGCCTGCGCAGGGCCCTTTTTCCCATTTTCCAGCTTACGGGGTCCGGACATCCACCATTGTCCGGACATCCAATGTCCGGACATTGGATCAATGTCCCGACCCCGCAGGTCCCCTCAGCCCACTCAAGGACTTAGCCAAATTTTCAGCTTTTTCCGTTTCTTCTCCGTTCCAACTCACTTTTCGACCTGTGGGTCTCCGATTCACTTGAAATCGCGCCGAGACTCCCCACACACGATTTAAATCATGTTCCCATCATTATTTCCTCCACGCAAGCGTCAAATTTAGCTCACGGCTCAATATTGCCTTTCGGGCTCCGTTCTCGCACCTAGTGCACTGAAAGCACTCGAAAGCTTCCAAACTTCACCGAGACTATTCGAATGGCTCTCCAAGCCAACATACCTCGTAACCTCAAGACTTTAGGAGTTCGGGGTGTTACAACCGAAGCGACTAGGTCGCCTAAATATGTCTAAGAGTAAAGGTTTCAAGTTGATGCATATAATTGACATATGTTGCATGTGATCCTGTATAGAAATTGCATGTTAAAGGACATAGTATAAAATGCATAAGTAGAGATGCATGCTAAAGAACCTAGTGTAAAATATAGAATGCTAGGAAATGAATAAGCATGAGGTAAATAATGAGGCAAAGAATGCTAAGTAAAGAATGTTGCAAGAACATAGGCTTAGCATAATAGAAATATGCATGTAAATGAAATGTATGAATAAATGCATGCTTAGCATAATGAGTACATGCTAGATATAATTATGTGCATGTAAATGGGATGGTTAACATAAGAATGTTAAGTATATGAATGCCAAGTATGAGAATGCTAAGTACGAATGTAGGTCATGGACTAATACACATATAGATCGAGTGGCATCCAACTTAGTGTAAAGAACATAAGTTGTAGTAAACCTAGAGTCATGTGGACCTAGGAGAATGACATCTAACCTAGTGTTGTTAATGAACATAGGTTATAGTAAACCTAGAGTCAGTGGACCTAGGAGTGTGGGAATTAACCTAGTGTCAAGAACATAGGTTGTAGTAAACCTAGAGTCGTATGGATCTAGGTAAAGAACAATGAACCTAGTGTCATGGACATAGGTTGGATAAAGACGACAGTGGACCTAGTATGAATAAACATAGGTCGAGTTTGAATGACATTGGACCTAGAGTTAGAAAACCTAGGTTATGTTACAAAGAATAAACCCTAGTGTCAAGTAGACCTAGGAGGTAAAGACAATGGACCTAGAGGGTCGTCTCTTGAGGGCCTAGCTAACCCTCAAGCTAAGTGGAACGGATTCATGGAATCCCGAGATTTGGGACACCTAAGTTGGTGTCGGGCGTGTGCGACGATTTCGCCGTGCTGGGCTAATCCACCGTCGTGGCGTTGTGCGACGATTTCGCCGCCGGGTGGGTGAGCCAAAATGTGTTCGATACCGGTTAAGCCGGGTGAGGATCAGATCGCCATGAGTTGACACCGTGTTTGGGACACCATTGCTGGGTAAGTACGATACGGCCGCACCAGGACGGAGGAGTGACTCAAACCATTGTTGGGTGAGGTGCGATTAGTTCGCCGCCAGATGGTTAAGTCATGACTTGGGTCCTCGCTGGGTAAGTCCGCCGTGATCGCCACCAGAATGGTTATGTCAAGTGACAGCCGGGTTCCGCGTGTGCGACGATTTCGCCGCGATGAGGCTGAGTCACAGAGGGCGACAGGCTGTTGACAGCTGGGGTAGTTGCGAGACGTCCAACACCTCGGGCTAGACAGCGGGCGGATTATCCGCAATGGATTGACTCAAGACCGAGTCGGGTGGCTTAGTTAGCTGAGGTGGAGTGACCTTAGAAATAAATTGCTAAGTAGCATAAGTGCCAAAAGGTAAAGAATGTAAAGACTAGCTAAGCTGGTAAATAGCTAAGTATGATTGAAAAGGCTAAAGTAAAGAATAGCAATAAAGTAAAGAAAAGCTAAGAGCTAAAGAATAATTTGCATATTGCATATTGTGAGGCAGGTTTTTTTATGTTAGTTGCAAGTTATATATGTTTTTGGACTAACATATCAACAGTTGCTCTCCTTGGACCTATTGGTCGAGCTGTGCTCTTGGGTGACCGTACCCACGAGAACTATGGACAATAGTTCTCACCCCCGTGTTGTGGTTTTGGGGGTACAGGTACACACGTGAGCGGCGCAGCAGTGGCAGCGCGAGGCAAGGGCGTAGCTCAGTAGATAGCGCCCTACCAGGAGACCAGAGATAGAAGTACCCCAGTCGGCTAACTAGGGGTTTGAGAGTGAAAAGAATATGTTGTAATAAAGTTGTAATAACTAGATTGTATTAGGAAGTTTAAAGTTTAAAGTTAATGTAAAAAAATTCTAAATGGAGACGAATGGTTGTAATAGCAAGTAGCTGTTTTATGTTTATGATACTTCCTTATGCAATCTGATTGTGATATCTGTTCCTTTTTGGAACCTCTTGTAATTGTATGGATTGCGACGCCTTGAACGTACAGGGGAAACTCTGTCCGTTCGGCGGTCTGTTCGACGCGCCCGAATCCGACCGATTTGGCGGGCTCGGGGCGTGATTCCTGCGAAGATACACGAACCGTGACCTGCAAGTTTACATAGTTAAGATTTCATTCGGATCAACTTAAAAAATGGAAGTATAATTATTTGAACTAAAATCAACATAGAAGAAATATAGAACTAAACATGCAGAAAATCGTTGTTATTCACATACTACACCAAAAATAAAAGAGCAAACCCAAAGATACTGTTTTTCCTGATCCTTTCTGTGAGTAGAATGTTCTTGCCTCCCCTCTCATCACATGTCTAAATTTATATTCAACAGCAGAGAGGCTGCTATGCTATTATCAAGCCTCCTTTCCACTTCCTTTTTTACTCAAAGATATTCAATATGCCAGTCAAGGATTTCTAGGCTTTTCTACAGAATAATGTCATTCAATTTCCTTTTTCCAGAATAGAATGAAATTAAGCACTCATACTCACCTATTTGAACTAATCCCTGTTGGCAACATGTCATTGCTACCATTACTTCGACCACCTCCTGCAGTCATTCCACCTCTCTCCACCACCTCATGTAACCATTACTACCGATACCACTTCTAGGGGTGGCAATCCAGCTAGCTGTTCGGCTCGAAATGAGCTCGAGATCGGCTCGCTCGTTTAGTAAACAAGCCGAACACAAGCTGGATTTTTCAGCTCGTTTAATAAACGAGCCGAACACGAGCTAGGTCGGCTCGCTCGTGTTCTACTCGATAATGTACTCGATTATATTTATTTTATATTAATATAATTTTTATATATATATATATATATTTGCATATAAATATATAATATATATTATTATTTTGTAGTTTGTAGCCTAAATTATTATTTTTTAGTTTGTAGCACAATTTAACAATAAAGCCCAACTTATCAATAAAAGAGGCCCATTTATGTTTATAATTTCAACCATTAGATTAAAATCTAATGGATGATATTATATCAACTTTTAATTCTCTATATTTCTAACCCTAATTCTCTTTACCCTACTTTTTCACCTTTCTTCTAACCCTAATTCTCTTTACCCAACTTTTTCACCTTTCACACAGTACGCCTGCCTTCTTCACCCCATCTCTCTCTCTCTCTCTCTCTACCACACTTCACTTCACACATGTCGCACTCTCTCTCTCACACCCACACTTCACTTCACACATGTCGCACACCCCGCAGTGGCTCGCTAAGACTTTCGCCGTTCGCACACCCCCGGCGGGCGGCTCGCCGGCAGCGCACTTTCGCCATTCGCACACCCCCGGATGGCGGCACGCCGGCAGCGCATTCTTCACCGTTCGCACACCCTCGACAGCCGATTCTTCGCTGTTCGCAAACCCCCGGCAACGGCAGCGGCAGCGAACTTCGACGGCGGCAGCGGCAGCAAAACTTCGACGGCGACGCTAACGAGCCGAACACGAGCTAGCTCGATTAAGTTGCAAGCCGATCACGAGCCGGAGTTTTCGAGCTCGTCACGAGCTCGACCTAAAACGTTCAAGCGAGCTCGAGCCGGCTCCGGCTCGCTCGAGCTCGGCTCGTTTACGCCTCTAACCACTTCTTTAACCTCACCCATTTTTGTGAAAACCGACTAATCAATACCGATTCTACAACCTCCCGCATCTCCAAAGGTGACCACCTTCTTCCGACCGCCATTTTTTTTACTACCTTCGCACTCATCACCTAAAGCAACTTGTCACCACCATATTACCACCTCTACCAAGGTTTGCTATTTACAACATCTGAGTCAAAGGCAAACAAGTACATTTAACCATTTTAATTTTGATGTCAAACCAAATGTGTCATCACATTCTGCTCTTCCTAGTCCAGTTCCAAACTGTTCTGCTTCCATATTTGGTTCTTGTTTTGTTCATGTACTAACATGTCTTTTATTCCCATCATTGTTAAAATAAGAATCTGGGATAACTAAGAAATTCCACAATAAAATCTTGTCTATTAAACAAATACTAGAAAGACTAAATCCCACATATATGTACAAATCCTAGCTGAATTCAATGATGAAAACAACTTGCCAATATTATAAGCAACAATAAGCCATATAGTTTAGGTAAGTTTTCCGATAATTATATCATGTTTATCCTTCAAAGAAGTTACTCAACATCAACTATAGTCACTCTCAGATCAACTAGTTAGTTTAATACCAGTTTCCTGCCGCCCTGTTTCTTTTCTTCTATCTAGTGTACCTCTCATCCGAGTAGACAACTCTATACATCATATTTTGATTTGTTGGTGGTGCTTCAACTACTACCGAAGGGCTTTGTTTGGTTCCCAAGATTAGGATTCGATACTTTGACTATCCAAAGACTTGGGCAAGATTGGACTTATTCCGGTCTATCGAGTAGCATCATCCCCACCCTAGATTAATTAATTCCATGATGGTTATATAGTAGTGAGGGCGAACTAAATAAAGAAGAAAAGTAAATTATCAATTCTTCTGAGAATGTCTCTTTAATACCAGGAGATGTAATTGATAATTATCATCATCTGGAACTAGAATCAACAAAACGTAATTTTTTAGACTAGATAAATTGACTGGAATGCGCCCACAAATGACTTGATATTTGGTAATAATGTAGGCTTCCGAAACTATTGTAGCCAGAACAAGATATTGTAATGACAATAGGTGTCAACCCCACGTCAAAAGGTGTAAAACAATCCTCCATTTATATTCAGGTAGATTTCTACAATAATTGGATTCGCAGAGGCTCTAAATTGCCACATATATAAAGACCTTCAAGTGGATATTCCATCACTTTCAAAAGAAAAATAGACTATTTATTGGATGCTGATCTTCTAAGACGTATCAAAATTTATCTTATGCATTGGATAGAATCTATTAGTCTCACAAGTAAAAGAGGAACTGCTTAATGTTCTAGATAGAGTTCGTCTAATCTAGGTAAATTAACTTATGATTTTCTTTTCTATGTGGACAGATAGATAATGAGATAAGCATAATCCAAGATTCATTCTAACTTATGATTTTCTTTTCTATGTGGACAGATAGATAATGAGATAAGCATAATCCAAGATTCATTCTAATATAATTTTCAGAGTTCTTTCTGCCTGAGAATGACACCAATTAATGTAAAAAATAAAAAAGATAAAAAAGAAACATATATTAATAAAGTAGTTCACTTTATATATTGTTGTACAAAATGATTTTTAACGTGGTGGGAACAAATGGACAATTCCACTGCACATCCTCTTTTGACTTTGTTTATGTTTAGATGAAGACAAGCAATTGGTCTTATAGTTTAGCACTACATTACCTTTTTGAAGGGATTTGGAAGACAATATGCCGAAAAAACATGGTGCAAACCATAAAGAGATCATGGTTGGCCCAATGGGAAAAATAAGGATAACTAGTTAGACGACTAGTGCCAATAAGATGAAAATAGGAAAATATAGTAAATTGTGGAATTGTTTTTGAGAACTGATGCATATGAAGGAATCAAGATTGAGAAATCTATATCCTAGATCGCAACCATGTCCCATCCACAGAAAAGATGTATAAAAACTAAAAGCATGCACCCTACCTGTCATCTACCACATGCTTTTTAGTAAATTAAGGAGCGAAGATCACTTGTAACATATGACTAGTAAAATCTTTAAGACAAAATGTAGCAGTGAAACTTACTAGGATCAGTAGTGGTTATCATGGCTGTGTTATTGAAATTGCATGTCCCACCATTTGCTTGAGTTCTATGGTAATAATCATTGTATGCATACGAAGCAACAGCTGCAATGTTGTTCGAGTCATAGCATGGCTGCCAAGGCTGAATAGCACTGCAGTTTGCCGAACCAGGCCCACATGCCCAATCCAACCCTTGCTTCAAAGCAATGGCAGGTGCGCTTGAATTCGCAACACGTAACACCCCAACCAATCTGTTGAGTCGCCATCGACACATCCGGTGTTCAAATGACAAAGTATACAAGGCGGTCTTGTTCGGATACATAATTCCCGCTTCTTCTCCAAAATAGGCCTGTGCCGGAGATCCTCATTAAACACTCGAAAATATATGTGTTGATTTGGGCAGTTGGTTGACTAGGTGTCCCTGAACCATTCAATACATGCTTAATAAGATTGCTATTGTAGGCCAATGCATTATCGACTGTTGCATCCGGCTCTTTTGACCCACCGAACCATGGCCACCTGGAAAAGAATTACAGGAATACCAGTGAAATTCAGCGCTTGCATGGAATAATAAGCTGCATCAACCATTGAGTCGAACATGTTGGTATAGTAGAGATTTGTGTTAGGATCAACAACCTAGTTGTTGGGATTAAGTGCTTGAAAAAGAGCAAAATCCAAAGGGAATATGCCTTGCCCTTTGGTGTAAGCATAGTATGTTTGTGCATTTAGCTGAAGGAAGAGCCATAATTCTTCAAGAACTGAAGTTACTGATTCATGATCGAGTTCCATGTTGAATTGAAGGTGGCTGTAGATGGAGGGAAAAATTTGGGTATCATGTCGATGGATTGGGGACTTCAAATTTTCACCTGGGAATTAAGATTGGCACCAGAGAGCAGATTGGAGGAATTGCAAGGCCGGAATAAGAACAAGAGCCGCATTGGGAATAGTGGTAAGGACTTCATTGCCAATAGCAATGTATGTGATGTTAGTCCCGGAATATAGGTCGCCACATTCTTGTTAATCCAATCACCGCGGATCGAGATTGTCCTACTCGTAGTAGTTGGTCATTAGGCACCCCAACTATAACTTCTATACCGGTGTTTGCGAGGGCATTCAAAGATTTCGTGGTCCACATCAAATAAGCGTACATGTCCGATTTGCTTTTCTTCGAGAATGGATACGATGTCCGATGCCGGAGGCGGGTTGGATATCTTTGGTGCCAACGTTAATTCCAACAAATGCACCTGCAGTATAAGCAATATCCCATTATTTGCAACCAAAGATTTGAAGGAGCAAAAAGAAAGAATTAATGTAGCAGTAAGTAGCACTCTGCAAGCAAACCTAAAAACTAAGCAAGATATTAATACAAGTTGATGTACCCTCAACAATCCTGAGTTGTCTCAATAGACAGAAGGCAAAGAAAACAGAGAAAACAAAATCAAAAAGTAGATTCTAGAGAACTGCGATCAGATGTTCAACTCTTGACCAACTAAAGTTGTCTAATAGAGATGAAAAACCCCAACACAGCAATGATTACCTAAGGCTACGAAACTACAGAAACAATAAAAAACTACCAAGAATAGCAAGCCAACTAAAATAGATTGTAATAAATGTACTTTGAGCTATTACTTCATGACATATTTCTTTAGTTCGATGATCCCTGAGTTGAAACTCTATCCACTTCACATATAAAGTTTGTCGTTAGCTTCTTCCGAGTAATCAATTTGAATTAGACTTTTCACAAAGCAGCTTAGAAGCAAATTAGGTACCTGATGCATTGACGCAAAAGAGTACAAGAAACAATATACTTCTCTTCCATCTATTGGGCACCATCCGGTAACACAGACCTCAGAATTCACTTGTTGAAGACCCAAGCGTCCTTGTCCTTAAATGCTGTGTCAAATGGCTGGGTGTAACGACCCAGCCCACTAGCAACAATAAGTTAATGACCCAGCCCACTAGCAACAATAACTTGTTGGGCCCAACCACAGGCCCAAAATGCTTAAGCCCAGTTATTATTACTAGTGTTTAAGTCTATTATAAACCCAATGACAATCCCTTTCCCATCCGATGTGGGACTATTGGGGAGTCACACTGGGGCAAAAAAAAAAAAAAATGGAGATCGTAAAGACACTGAAGCAGTTTAATGACATAGCAAGAAACTAAGTGACAGAAAAACATGAAATTCAAAACTAATTTAATCAAATCAGAAAAAAAATGTCTTTAGAAGATTTTCTGCCAATCAAAGGAAAAAGGTCGCCTTTACATACCTGTAACGAAATAGCGAGATCCGCCAATTGGAAACTCACTACTTCAAATAGTGGATCAAGAATACAACTAGACCAAGATCATACCAAGCTAGAGAAGAAGAACAAGAACAATGGAGGAACAAGACAAATGTAGAACGCAGCGGAAGTATTCGTTCGTACCTTTTTGCGGAAGCGATTCGCGTTACAACGCCCGGATGGTAGAAGTTGATTCACGTGTCCTTGGATCGTCCTTGAAAATCTTCTTGCACTCCGAACTCCCGGTGGATCGAACTACAAACGAGCACGATCGCAAATCCACCGTTCAAGTCCCAAGTCCCTCCAGATTAATAGGTTAATGGAGGATGTGGAGAACTTTCGTTTTTCCGTATGTTGTTTAATGTGGAATCGCCCGTATATTTATAGAGGATTACAGAATCCTAATCGCATAAGAGATAAGGCCAAATCGGTTATAATTGTTATCCTAACATGATTAGAACTTATCTCTAATTAGCTTTCCAATTAAAAGCGAGATTAATCCTAATCCAATTAGACAACATAACAACCGTCGGATCGAGCCCGATCATGGGCGCACCCGATTCGATTTAACCGAATGCCAACATCTCCCACTCGCACATAACGGGATCGATGCCATCGTAACCACTTCCTCAACATTACACCACTATTAATTCTATTCATACAGGGAAATGAACAGTGCGACCGCCGAGTCAACCTGCTAGCTCTAAGCTAGAAACCGCATACGGCCAGCATAGAGACATCAACCCTCGAAAAGAAGAAAATATTAGACTCGTGATGTCCTAGACCATTGAATTACATCAGGTTCAGCATCTCTAATCCCTCAAAGAGCCATGCTAACCTCTATTGCGCACATTATAACACTATACTCATGATTGTTTCGCTATGCTGAAGCGATACAACCTGTCGACAATGAGTCAAAGTGTCTGAATGTAATTCAACTAGTCTTCCTTGAGCCCTCATGTCACCAAGTTGAGAACTGATTACTTTCCCAACAATGCCCCGTAAAGCCGCATCACTCATAGCCGTAGGAAACATGCCAAAGTAGCAACATCAATTCTTTCACTTAATGACATAGTCAAAAGTCACTAAGGGCATCTAACATATATAGGACATTTTCTCAAAACATTGTCCATAAGAACTCACACGATGAGGAAGCAGGGATCCATTCGCTCATCTTCTTTATTTGGTCGCCCAGCACATGTGGTAGGAAATACATGCTACGACAGAGAATCTTAATAAGCGTATGTCCTCTCAATGTCATACGGATCTTAGCTCAGTCACTCCCGGAGTGTCTAGCCTGAGTTCTCCATTTGCTCGCTATCTCAAGCGCCAAATGGTGAGCTCACATCCGGCTCTTTATACACAGGCCATACGAATCGTGGGACTCTTCGTATGCGGTCTCATGACCTCATCTTGGTGTCAACTAAGGCGGCTTCCATAAATGCCTCAATTTTCGCTCGCTCTCTACAGCGCCGAAAAGTATGATTGCCCGTGTGAGAGGGCTAATCAGCCTGCGACATACTATCAATCCGTTCTATCAATAATACACGTGTGCTAATTTTACCAAATATCTTTGCCAAAATTACAATAAGAAGTGGCGAAAAAATAATCGACTGTCTACACAATCAAATCTTACAAAGTTCATGAGCCAAAATGTATTCTCTAACAATAGGCTTACTCAGAGAATTTGCAACCATGCGACTCGTATAAATGTGTTCCAGGATTATTTCCTTCTACGCCACTGCCTCGCAGTGGTCCAATCCCAGATTGGACTGAAAATGGCCAACCAACCCCACAGCTTAGCATATATTAGGCCGAGTACACCTCTTGGCATACATCAAGCTCCCGACCGCTCTAGCATATGGAATCCGATTCATATTATCCTTCTCTTCAGAAGTTTTAGGGCACAGTTTAAGGTTCAGACTCTCACCTTTAGCAATAGGAGTGTCAATGGGTTTGCAATTGTGTATCTGAAATCGTTCTAAAACTTTTCTTAGGTAAGTCTCTTGAGACAGACCTAAAAGTTTCTTTGAACAATCTCGTAGGATCTTAACTCCGAACACATAATTCGCTTCACCCATGTCCTTCATCTCAAAATTAGAGGACAGCCACGTCTGAGTGGCAACAATCATCTCCTTATTATTCCTGGCCAATAGAATGTCATCAACATATAAGGAAAGGATTAGAAAAAATCCCTTGGACCGTTTAACATACACACAGTGATCTTTTTCAATCATCGTAAACCCATCTTCAGTGATGGCTCAATGAAATCAAATATATCACTGCCTGGAGGACTGCTTCAATCCATAAATGGATCGTCGGAGCTTAGAAACTTTATGCTCCTCACCCTTTACAGAGAAGCCAGCGGGCTGATCCATATAGATCTCCTCATCCAGTTCTCCATTGAGAAATGCAGTTTTAACGTCCATTTGGTAAAGTTCCAAATCCAAATATGCGACAATGGCCAAGATTAGGCGGATCGAAGCAAACCTTACAACATGAGAGAAGGTTTCTTTATAATCATCGCCTTCTCGTTGGGTAAAACCCTTTGCTACTAGGCCAGCCTTGTACTTTTCGATTGAACAGTCTGCCTTACGGCAAGTCAACCAAGTCCCAGACCTGATTTGACTTCATCGATTCGATTTCCTATACCATTGCATCCAACCTTTCCTTATGAGTAGGTAATAAGAGAACCTCTTGGAAAGTTCCAGGCTCTTCATCATCATGAGCAGCAACCATGAAAGCTTCCCCCTCAATCTCAAAACGACGACGGGAAACTCCCACACGTGTGCTCCTACGAAGCTGAGGTTCCTCATCTAAAAAGCAAGTCGCTCCCACTATCCCCAGGAGGTATCGGAGTTGCCTCCTCTGCCTCAACGGAGCGAATATAAGCGCCATTACCAGAATCATCCATCTCATGGAACTCAATTTCATTTCGAACCTCACTTCTATACGGAAAATCCTCCTCGAGGAATTCAACATCTCGCGACTCAATCTCAGTCAAACTTCTATCTGGCAGCTTTTCGATGAACACGTGTCCCTTAGAGTGTTCAGGGTATCTTATAAAGATACACTTCTTTCCTCTAGGACCCAACTTTCCATACTTGTGAGAAGTGTTGTGTACATAAGCTGCCGAATCCCAAGGACGCAAGTACTCCAAATTTGGTTTCCTGCCTGTCCATGATTCGCAAAGGATGGAAGGTACACATTTTAGAGGATACACGATTAAGAATGTAGGCAGCAGTTAACAATGCGTCTCCCCAAAAGGAGATAGGCAAATTTGCTTGCGCCATCATTGACCTAACCATGTCAAGCAATGTGCGATTTCTTCTCTCCGCTACACCATTTTGCTGCGGAGTGCCAGGAATTGTCAGCTACCTGAATATTCCCTTTTCATCACACAATTCCTTGAATTGTTCAGATAGATACTCGCGGCCTCGATCAGTTTTTTAAAAATTTTAATTTTCAAATTTAACTGATTCTCAACCTCATTAATATAACGTTTAAAACAATCCAATGCTTCAGACTTATGGGAGATCAGTTAGACATGACCGAAGCGCAGATGGTCATCTATAAATGTGATGAAGTAAAAAACACCATGTCTTGCCCTCACACTCATTGATCTACAAATGTTGGAATGGATCAATTGTAAAGAAAATTCTTCCCTAGAAGCTTTATTAAATGGTTCCAAGATGAATCTTAACTATATCATTCTCAAAACGAAAAGAAAAGCCTAACGGTAGCATAACAAGAACAGAAAATAAGTTTCGCCGAATTCCTGGAGCATAAAGTACATCATGAAGGTACAAAGTTCGACCACCTTGCATGATCAACTTGCACGTGTCAACGCCTAATACATCGTCACTAGAATCGTTCCCCATGTATACCGACGTAGACGACGAATTCTATCTGATCCCTCGCTAAGTGGTCTGTTGCTTCTGAGTCTACTATCGACACAGGGAGAGATTCAACAACAAACGAAAGAGCGAGAATCAGGATAGAGAGGTACCTTCTTCGGCTCAGTGCAATCACGAGTGAAGTGTCCCTGCTGGTTACAAATAAAACAGGTCATTTTCGACTTGTCGTTCTTGCCACTTCGTTTGCTTCGCTTTCTTTTAGTGCTCTTCGCATTCTTAAGCGCGGATCCGCTACGATTTTAAGACCCAGTATGTGAGTTACGGGGAAGCCCCAAGGATCTATCTAGATTGTATCAAACAACACCTAGAGGGGGGTGAATAGGTGTAAAGGCCAAAAACCACAAATCTCGATGCTTTAAAAAGTAAATGCGGAAAATAAAAAGCACACCGAGATTTACGTGGGAAAACTCCAAACTCGGAGTAAAAAACCCACGGGACCAACACGCGAATAAACAATCAATAAGAGAAAAGATTACAAGGTGATACCGAACTCCACGGACTCGACCTCTCTAACTCTCCTATGGATCTCCGCGCAATCCTCCTTCGGGTTGTCCACGCCCTCACGTTCGAGTCCACGAACGCCACCACTTCGAATCCACGAAGCTTCTATCACGCCGAATCCACGACGCCACTCGAATCCACGAGCCAACGATCCGAATCCACGAACCGCCTTCAATGTGCCGAATCCACGACGCTTCACGATTGTATCATGAATATGGTGATCCTTCGCTTAGGAGTATCGTAGAAAACCGAAGAAGAAGACTCCAAGCGAAGCGTAGATCAAATCGACATATAATTGAGAAATTATGATATCTCGATTTGATCTAGAATAGGCTATTTTGTAGAAAATAGGTTTTAGATGAATTCCTAGCCTCTAGGGTTTCTCAAACATGTATCTTCATGTTGTGCATGGAATTAGAGAACCCCAAGACCTTATTTATAGGTTTAGAAAACATAGAGATAGACTAGGATTCGAAAACATGTTTTTAAAACCTATTAGAAGACTTAGAGATAAATTAGGATTTGAAAACATATTCTTAAACCAATTAGAAGACTTAGAAATTGACTAGGATTGTAAAAATCTGATTTTTAAAAGATTTCACGCAACCAATGTCCTGCCTTTCATAGTGATGTCCTGGTCTTCAATGTCCGGTCTTGAGTGGCTCGACCGGTCCACTCGTGTCGTCAATTTTTTCGCATCTTCATCGAGACCTGGCCATCGCCACAATGTCCGGCCTTGACTTGCGTAATGCACAAGTTTCGTGGCATCCTGGACAAGACTCCATTGTCCTCCTTGGTTCTTAGAAAAACTTAGCTTTAAAAATTTATCGCTTTAAAAGTAATCCAAGTCTTCTAATGCCTCTTTACTTTGTTTAGATCACCATATTATGATTTAAAATCTTACCTTGGCATCGTGATCCAACTTCGTCTTTTCTTCGAAGTCCGTAATTCTTCGACCATCTTCGATCCGCTCCAATCCTTCAAGACTCCCAAAACACAAGTCACGAAACTTGCCAACACAAAATCCGTAACAATCTCCCCTTTGGCAATTTCGTGACAAAACACAAAAACTAAAAATACATCATAAAGACAAACGAAGTTCAATGTCATCACCAAAACATCAAACTTCTCGCGTGTAATCCAAATACAATTTTAAAACTAAAAATACACTCAAACTCCTAAAACAAACTCTATGACTTAGACACAAGGAGTCTTGAAGTCTTCAATGATCTGCAAAAAAAAAAAATTTACTTTCTCCACGAACAAAGTTAGTAAAAAAAATATCATTAAAAATCTCTCCCCCTTTGTTCATGCATCTTATCATATAAAAATCTCTACCCCTTTGATCTTCTATTCAAGTTTTTCTTTTCTTCTCCCCCTTTTTGTCAAAAATTGCCAAAAAAAAAAAAAAAAAAAAAAAAAGAGTGCAAAAATAGAGAGAACACCAATAATATTTGTGCATGAACACGATATATAGATTAAAACAAAATCCTCCAAAATCAAAAGAATTTCATAAAAATTAATGATTTTACTCCAAAAATCATTATGATGAAAATAAATTATTATTTGATTTCAAAAGACATCAAATCATCAAAATTTGATATTAAAGAAAATCTAATATTTTTAAAACATCACGACGCAAATTGATGAAAAATAATTTCTAAAAAATTTAGCAAAATTGACACCAATTTGTCGCAACCCGTTCAAAATAGAGATTTAGCTAATAAACACCGGAGGTGGCCCTTTGAGCATCTTCTTCAATCTACCACCTTATAACGCCGAAAATTCTAAAATACTCACATATATTTTTTTCAACCTTTTCGGTTTTTCATATAATTACCCATGTGGTAGTTTCACACACGTACCGGACGACCGGGGTGGTAGCTCTTTCCTACATGTGGTGGTAGTTTTCACACTCCTTTCGGATGTAACTCTTTCCACATCTTTATAATCATAGGAGTTTTCTCCCCTTTTTTTTTATAATATTCAAACTCCCCCTAAACTAGACAATCTCACATTTGAAAATAATTTTGACAAATTTTAGTCAATTAAGAAAATATCCATCAATTATATTCAACATTCACAACCAAGATAAATTTAAAAATCAAGAGATTAAAAATAATTTCAAAATTTTGATGAATGTATGTATAAAGAAATCACATATTAAGTTATCGTCAAAATACCAATAAGTGGAGTAAAAACGACAATTAATATGAATTTAATTTGATTTGAAATGTCTTTGAATACCGGTTAATGCACTTTGAAAAACCTTTGATTTCTCCCTCTTTGAAATCTCTCTCTCTCATTTGACATCCCTTTTTTTTTTACTTTTGAATCTCATCTCTCTCATCATGACGATTTTGAAACACATAGAATTTCAAGTACCAAAAATCCGTCTAAACACGTAATGCCATGAATAAAAGTATGAAATATGCACCAATCAAAGCATTACATAAACGAAAACAAATTAGAGAGAAAAGCATGGAAAGATATCACCTTTCCGAATCCAAACTTGTTGGATTTTCTGTTGCTTTGGCTTGTTGACGTGAGGCTTGATTTGCTTTGATTTTTGATCAACCGTTGATGGTTGCGATGGTTGAAACTTCGGTTGATATTGTCGTTGAGACTTAAAAACCCAAACCGCTTGTGGCTTCGATTTAGAAATCCGGTTCGGTTGTGGTACTTGACTAACTTGATTTTTCCTTTGATTCCGTGGGGGAAGTTGAGTACTATATAATACCGATTGAGATTTCCGAGTTGTCGATTGATTCTTCTTTGTCTTGTTCGGACAACTCCTTTTGATGTGTCCTTTGATGCCACATCTATGACACACCTTGTCTTTTAAATTTGTTGAGACTTTCGATGTCGACACTTGTACCTTCTCAACATATGTTCGTTCGTAGCCAAGACCAACCTTGTTCGTTTGACCCAAACCGAGCATGTGATCCAATTTCTTCGATCCGGAAGAAAATTGTTGAAGATCGGATTTGAGTTGATGAACTTGCTTGATTAAGACTTGATTAGATGTGTAGGTTTCCTTGAATTGTTGCTCCAAAAATCTAATCTTGTCTTTCGATGATTTGATCGTTAATTCCGCTTCTTCTAGCTTCTTTTGGAGGACCGAATTGTTGTTTAGGATAGATTCCCGTTCCTCCTCAAGAGCTTTATTCATGGTCTTCAAATTATTATTCTCCTCTTCAAAATCAAATAATTGTCTTCTCAACTTCTTATTAAACTTCGCCATCTTTTTCGATTCGATAAGAAGTTGATTGTATGCCTCCTCCAAATCATCGTCGTTTGATTCCTCCTCGCTTTCACCGTTGTCACTCGAAGATTCATGCAAAGAAGGAGAAACATTCGAATTAGTAACAATAGAGGATAAACAAGTAATATTAGAGGAAGGCAAAGAAGACTTAGAAATTAAAGCAATATGATCCTTCTTT
Organism: Aechmea fasciata; assembly: GCA_025177825.1. Classification (NCBI taxonomy): domain Eukaryota; kingdom Viridiplantae; phylum Streptophyta; class Magnoliopsida; order Poales; family Bromeliaceae; genus Aechmea; species Aechmea fasciata. The sequence continues at coordinate 1,176,988 of CM045932.1, read as the reverse complement.
TCTTCGTCACTTGAAGATGAATCACCCGAAGTAGAATCATCCCAAGTTTTCGCTTTCGCTTGCAAAGCCTTTTGTTTATATGTCTTCTTTGAAGGACAATCCGTTGCTATATGGCCGTAGCCTTTGCACTTGAAGCATTGGATCTCCCGTTCAAATTCATCTTTTTCTTTCGAAGACTTTGCAAGTTTTCTATCTTTAACTTTAGAAGATGAAGATGAGTTAGAAAACGATTTGTTCTTCTTTCGGAAATTCCGACGAAATTTCTTCGTTAGACGCGCCAATTGATGTTCAAAATCCGCAATTGATAGATCGTCGTCGGAATCCGTGTCGTCGTCTTCCTCCTTTGTCGATTTCAACGCAATCGTTTTTAGAGAAAGACTTGGAAGAAGATTGGTTAGTAGGAAAAGTCATTTCATAAGTTTGCAACGCACCTACTAACTCCTCTACTTTCATCTCATCCGGATGCTTTACCGTTTCGATTGCGGCAACCTTTGCCCTAAAGCGTTCCGGGAGAGTACGAAGTATTTTTCTAACAATTTTAGAGTCCGGGATCTTCTCTCCCAAATTAGCACATGTATTAATAATGTCTTGAAGTCTAGTATAATAATCAACAAAAGATTCATGCTCCTCCATACGAATAGAATCAAATTGACTAGTCAACATTTGGAGCTTTTGAATTTTTACTAGACTTGTACCCTCATGTGTAATTTGTAGAGTATCCCAAATTTCCTTGGCGGTTTCACACGCCGAAACACGAGTAAACTCCGTTTGCGATAAAGAATTGAATAATGCATTAATTCCTTTACCGTTAAACGAAGATGACTCGTTTTCATCTTTCGTCCACTTATTTCGTGGTTTCGGCGTTTCAACATTATCGACCTTTTCGGTTGGATGTTTCCATCCGAATTCAATCGCTTGCCAAACCCGCTCATCGATCGCTATTAGAAAAGCTCTCATGCGAACTTTCCAATAGGCATAATTCGTGCCGTCGAAGAACGGTGGTCGACATGTTTCCGCCTTCGGCCATTAGATAACAATTTATCTAGATCCCGCTCGATACCAATTGTGAGTTACGGGAAGCCCCAAGGATCTATCTAGATTGTATCAAACAACACCTAGAGGGGGTGAATAGGTGTAAAGGCCAAAAACCACAAATCTCGATGCTTTAAAAAGTAAATGCGGAAAATAAAAAGCACACCGAGATTTACGTGGGAAAACTCCAAACTCGGAGTAAAAACCCACGGGACCAACACGCGAATAAACAATCAATAAGAGAAAAGATTACAAGGTGATACCGAACTCCACGACTCGACCTCTCTAACTCTCCTATGGATCTCCGCGCAATCCTCCTTCGGGTTGTCCACGCCTCACGTTCGAGTCCACGAACGCCACCACTTCGAATCCACGAAGCTTCTATCACGCCGAATCCACGACGCCACTCGAATCCACGAGCCAACGATCCGAATCCACGAACCGCCTTCAATGTGCCGAATCCACGACGCTTCACGATTGTATCATGAATATGGTGATCCTTCGCTTAGGAGTATCGTAGAAAACCGAAGAAGAAGACTCCAAGCGAAAGCGTAGATCAAATCGACATATAATTGAGAAATTATGATATCTCGATTTGATCTAGAATAGGCTATTTTGTAGAAAATAGGTTTTAGATGAATTCCTAGCCTCTAGGGTTTCTCAAACATGTATCTTCATGTTGTGCATGGAATTAGAGAACCCCAAGACCTTATTTATAGGTTTAGAAAACATAGAGATAGACTAGGATTCGAAAACATGTTTTTAAAACCTATTAGAAGACTTAGAGATAAATTAGGATTTGAAAACATATTCTTAAACCAATTAGAAGACTTAGAAATTGACTAGGATTGTAAAAATCTGATTTTTAAAAGATTTCACGCAACCAATGTCCGGTCTTCATAGTGATGTCCGGTCTTCAATGTCCGGTCTTGAGTGGCTCGACCGGTCCACTGTGTCGTCAATTTTTTCGCAGCCTACTGAGACCGGTCATTGCCACAATGTCCGGTCTTGACTTGCGTAATGCACAGTCAAGCCTGTGGCATCCGGACAAGACTCCATTGTCCGGTCTTGGTTCTTAGAAAAACTTAGCTTTAAAAATTTATCAGTTTAAAAGTAATCCAAGTCTTCTAATGCCTCTTTACTTTGTTTAGATCACCATATTATGATTTAAAATCTTACCTTGGCATCGTGATCCAACTTCGTCGTTTTCTTCGAAGTCCAGAATTCTTCGACCATCTTCGATCCGCTCCAATCCTTCAAGACTCCGACCCAAAACACAAGTCACGAAACTTGCCAACACAAAATCCGTAACACAGTAGTCCTCTTTCGCTTGAACCCAGATGTTCTGCGAAAAATTTGACTCACAAAATTGGCAGTTGGAGTTTTAACAGCCTCAAGGCGCTCCCGTCCAACTCCAAATACGATGAAATATCGTCAAAAAATTTTGATGTTTTCATTATGGGTCAAATTTACTCGCATATGTTCCCACGAATTGGAAAGTAAGCGAATCATAGCTTGGATCTGCTGCTCATCAGTTAAGGTGCCGCCGGCCTACTTTAACTCGCGAATCATGTTTGACATTATTCTCACGTGCTGTTTCATAGTCTGATCGGCTCGCTTCTTATAACTGTCAAACCGCATAGTCAGGCTGCGCAACCTTGTAACCGAAGTCGCACCCTCTTTAGTTTTGAGAGCCTTCCACATCTCATACGCAGTCGGATACTGCACATACTCGCACAAGAGATCATTTTGCATACCGCTCAGCAACGTGATGCGAGCAATGCGATCATTCTTAAGCCAATTATTATAGGCTTACATATCTCGGCGAGCCTAGGCATAGGTGCCCTCTATGGGTCGGTCCATTTCATTACTCAAGTTCACACAATGCGCAGAAAAGATCATAATGCGTAAAGGAAAACTTCGCTGTGCTCATAATCACATCACACGCTATGTCTAAATTTTTGTTGCGCAAAATAAATATTTAGGAATAAAGACATTTTACTCTACTAAAATAAAATTCCCACAAGCTTGCATGAAAAAATCTAAACAACTATAGATTGAATTTTTACGCATGCAATCTCGTTAAAGGGTTGATCTAGGGCACGAAATCAACCTAATAAGGCTCTGATACCAATGTAGAACGCAGCAGAAGTATTCGTTCGTACCTTTTTGCGGAAGCGATTCGCGTTACAACGCCCGGATGGTAGAAGTTGATTCACGTGTCCTTGGTGTTACGGATTTTGTGTTGGCAAGTTTCGTGACTTGTGTTTTGAGTCGGAGTCTTGAAGGATTGGAGCGGATCGAAGATGATTGAAGAATCCTAGACTTCGAAGAAAGCGACGAAGTTGGATCACGATGCCAAGGTAAGATTTTAAATCATAATATGGTGATCTAAACAAAGTAAAGAGGCATTAGAAGACTTGGATTACTTTTAAACTGATAAATTTTTAAAGCTAAGTTTTTCTAAGAACCAAGACCGGACAATGGAGTCTTGTCCGGATGCCATAGGCTTGACTGTGCATTACGCAAGTCAAGACCGGACATTGTGGCGATGACCGGTCTCAGTAGGCTGCAAAAAAATTGACGACACAGTGGACCGGTCGAGCCACTCAAGACCGGACATTGAAGACCGGACATCACTCTGAAGACCGGACATTGGTTGCGTGAAATCTTTTAAAAATTAGATTTTTACAATCCTAGTCAATTTCTAAGTCTTCTAATTGGTTTAAGAATATATTTTCAAATCCTAATTTATCTCTAAGTCTTCTAATAGGTTTTAAAAACATGTTTTCGAATCCTAGTCTATCTCTATATTTTCTAAACCTATAAATAAGGTCTTGGGGTTCTCTAATTCTATGCACAACATGAAGATACATGTTTGAGAAACCCTAGAGGCTAGGAATTCATCTAAAACCTATTTTCTACAAAATAGCCTATTCTAGATCAAATCGAGATATCATAATTTCTCAATTATATGTCGATTTGATCTACGCTCGCTTGGAGTCTTCTTCGCTTTTCTACGATACTCCTAAGCGAAGGATCACCATATTCATGATACAATCGTGAAGCGTCGTGGATTCGGCACATTGAAGGCGGTTCGTGGATTCGGATCGTTGGCTCGTGGATTCGAGTGGCGTCGTGGATTCGGCGTGATAGAAGCTTCGTGGATTCGAAGGTGGCGTTCGTGGACTCGAACGTGAGGGCGTGGACAACCCGAAGGAGGATTGCGCGGAGATCCATAGGAGAGTTAGAAAGGTCGAGTCCGTGGAGTTCGTATCACCTTGTAATCTTTTCTCTTATTGATTGTTTATTCGCGTGTTGGTCCCGTGGGTTTTTTACTCCGAGTTTGGAGTTTTCCCACGTAAATCTCGGTGTGCTTTTTATTTTCCGCATTTACTTTTTAAAGCATCGAGATTTGTGGTTTTTGGCCTTTACACCTATTCACCCCCCTCTAGGTGTTGTTTGATACAATCTAGATAGATCCTTGGGGCTTCCCCGTAACTCACACTTGGATCGTCCTTGAAAATCTTCTTGTGCTCCGAACTCGCGGTGGATCGAACTACAAACGAGCACGATCGCAAATCCACCGTTCAAGTCCCAAGTCCCTCCAGATTAATAGGTTAACGGAGGATGTGGAGAACTTTCGTTTTTCCGTATGTTGTTTAATGTGGAATCGCCCGTATATTTATAGAGGATTACAGAATCCTAATCGCATAAGAGATAAGGCCAAATCGGTTATAATTGTTATCCTAACATGATTAGAACTTATCTCTAATTAGCTTTCCAATTAAAAGCGAGATTAATCCTAATCCAATTAGTCAACATAACAACCGTCGGATCGAGCCCGATCATGGGCGCACCCGATTCGACGGTTGTTATGTTGTCTAATTGGATTAGGATTAATCTCGCTTTTAATTGGAAAGCTAATTAGAGATAAGTTCTAATCATGTTAGGATAACAATTATAACCGACTTAGCCTTATCTCTTATGCGATTAGGATTCGTAATCCTCTATAAATATAAGGCGATTCCACATTAAACAACATAAAAACGAAAGTTCTCCACATCCTCCATTGACCTATTAATCTAGAGGAACTTGGGACTTGAACGGTGGATTTGCGATCGTGCTCCTTTGTAGTTCGATCCACCGCGAGTTTGGAGCGGAAGAAGATTTTCAAGGACGATCCAAGGACACGTGAATCAACTTCTACCATCCGGCGTTGTAACGCGAATCGCTCGCAAAAAGGTACGAACGAATACTTCCGCTGCGTTCTACCTTGGTATCAGAGCCTTATTATGCATATTCGATGGTTCAAAATGCTTATGTGACATATTAGCATGCATTTAAAATATTATAATGCCTATTATAATATCTAGATGCGGAAGGCTTTCAAAACTAAAGAGGGTGCGCCTTCGGTTACAAGGTTGAGCAGCCTGACTATGCGAGCTTGCATGAAAAAATCTAAACAACTATAGATTGAATTTTTACGCATGCAATCTCGTTAAAGGGTTGATCTAGGGCACGAAATCAACCTAATAAGGCTCTGATACCAATGTAGAACGCAGCGGAAGTATTCGTTCGTACCTTTTTGCGGAAGCGATTCGCGTTACAACGCTCGGATGGTAGAAGTTGATTCACCTATCCTTGGATCGTCCTTGAAAATCTTCTTGCGCTCCGAACTCGCAGTGGATCAAACTACAAACGAGCACGATCGTAAATCCACCATTCAAGTCCCAAGTCCTCTAGATTAATAGGTTAATGGAGGATGTGGAGAACTTTCCTTTTTCCGTATGTTGTTTAATGTGGAATCGCCCGTATATTTATAGAGGATTATAGAATCCTAATCGCATAAGAGATAAGGCCAAATCGGTTATAATTGTTATCCTAATATGATTAGAACTTATCTCTAATTAGCTTTCCAATTAAAAGCGAGATTAATCATAATCCAATTAGACAACATAACAACCGTCGAATCGGGTGCGCCCATGATCGGGCTCGATCCGACGGTTGTTATGTTGTCTAATTGGATTAGGATTAATCTCGCTTTTAATTGGAAAGCTAATTAGAGATAAGTTCTAATCATATTAGGATAACAATTATAACCGATTTGGCCTTATCTCTTATGCGATTAGATTCTATAATCCTCTATAAATATACGGCGATTCCACATTAAACAACATAAAAACGAAAGTTCTCCACATCCTCCATTAACCTATTAATCTAGGGACTTGGGACTTGAATGGTGGATTTGCGATCGTGCTCGTTTGTAGTTCGATCCACCGCGAGTTCGAGCGCAAGAAGATTTTCAAGGACGATCCAAGGACATGTGAATCAACTTCTACCATCCGGGCGTTGTAACGCGAATCGTCTCCGCAAAAAGGTACAAACGAATACTTCCGCCGTTGCGTTCTACATTGGTATCGTAGCCTTATTATGCATATTCGATGGTTCAAAATGCTTATGTGATATATTAGCATGCATTTAAAATATTATAATGCCTATTATAATATCTAGATGTGGAAGGCTCTCAAAACTAAAGAGGGTGCGACTTCGGTTACAAGGTTGCGGAGCCTGACTTTGCGAGCTTGCATGAAAAAATCTAAACAACTATAGATTGAATTTTTACGGATGCAATCTCGTTAAAAGGTTGATCTAGGGCACGAAATCAACCTAATAAGGCTCTGATACCAATGTAGAACGCAGCGGAAGTATTTGTTCGTACCTTTTTGCGGAAGCGATTCGCGTTACAACGCCCGGATGGTAGAAGTTGATTCACGCGTCCTTGGATCGTCCTTGAAAATCTTCTTCCGCTCCGAACTCGCGGTGGATCGAACTACAAACGAGCACGATCGCAAATCCACCGTTCAAGTCCCAAGTCCCTCTAGATTAATAGGTTAATGGAGGATGTGGAGAACTTTCGTTTTTCCGTATGTTGTTTAATGTGGAATCGCCCGTATATTTATAGAGGATTACAGAATCCTAATCGCATAAGAGATAAGTCCAAATCGGTTATAATTGTTATCCTAACGTGATTAGAACTTATCTCTAATTAGCTTTCCAATTAAAAGCGAGATTAATCCTAATCCAATTAGACACCATAACAACCGTCTGACGAGCCCGATCATGGGCGCACCCGATTCGATTTAACCGAATGCCAACAACAAACTTCTTTCTTGATTAATTATCATAATTCTCACCACATAAGCAGAGTCCAAAAAGGGTGAAAATACAACTAAGTTAATTTACATGTTCTCATAATTAAGATGCATGCATGCTGCTCACATAGACCAAGAGAAACTTAAGTTGGAAAGTGTAGTATATTTATGAATGGAAGTTGAAAGGTGAAATGTGTAGATGAAAGTCAACATGATGACCTTGGGCTATGTGAGATGCAGAGCAAGTTATGAGAACACATACAAAAACATAACTTAAACAAATAAAAGACAAAAAATTCACTTTAAAACTTAACACTCCCCCTTAAAGTGAATTTTTAGAAACAAGTCCGAGCTTGCCGCGAAGTAGTTCGAATGGTCCTTTAGAAAGCGATTTGGTGAGGATATCCGCGCAATTATCTTTACTGTGAACTTCTTCCACATGAATGATGTTTTGAAGAACTTTCTCACGGATAAAATGATGCTCGGTCTCAATATGCTTTGAGCGCGCATGACAAACTGGATTGGTTGCAAGCTTTAGTGCGCTTTGATTATCGCCAAAAATTATAGTCGGGGTAGAAATTGATGAATGAACATCTTCGACCAACCGCCGCAACCACACACATTCTTGAGCTGCTAACGAGGATGCCTTGTATTCGACCTCCGTGGTAGAGAGCGACACCGAATCTTGTTTCTTGCTGCACCAAGAGATAGCCGCTGAACCACATGTAAACATATAGCCCGATGTAGATCGTCGATCATCTAAATCCCCTCCTAAGTCTGCATCCGCATAACCTTGCAATATAAAAGAAACTCCATTCCTGAAAAGTAAGCCAAAATCAAGAGTAGAGTTAACATATTTTAATATTCGCTTTGCCGCTTTGAGGTGACGCTTCCTTGGAGATTGCATGTAGCGACTCACAAGACCGACAAAGAACGCAATGTCCTGGTCTTGTAATAGTCAAATAAATAAGACTTCCAACAAGTGCTCTATATGGTTGAGGATCCGTGAGAAGATTGCCTTCTTCTCGCCGTAACTTAATATTAGTATCAAGGAGTAGAGCACTATTTTGAACTTAGCATACCAAACCTTCCAACAATTTTTTTAGCATAGCCTTTTTGATGCATGAAAATTCCGGGCCCACCGTCCACCCCGACGGTCCCCGACGACCCAAAACAGCCTAGCCTCTGCTGTAACTAAGCTCGGCATCCCAGCACGAGCGGGAATGCAAACTACACTACCCGAAGTATCCATCACACTCACAGAGCGACGATACAACACAACACGGCTCCTAGAGCTAAATCTGGTAGTGTATGCATATGTCGATCAAAACGTGGTTTTCTCCTAAGTCAAGTCCAAGTCCAACATGTATGAATTAAATACTTGTTAAACATGCTCCAAAATTCAGATTTAAACATGCTGTAATCTAGGAACTCGAGCTAAGGTTTAACATTCAATAACTATACAATACATGTCGACTACTTGCACTTAGGAGTAAACTGATGAAAACCCACCTCTAATGCTAATTCCTGGCAGTGAAGGGTCCTCGAAGTAACTTCAATTTCCTGCTGGTCCGACGAGTTCCTCCAAGCTCAGCAATAATGCTTGCTCCAAGCTCTAAGCACCAAAATCCACTAATTAGCCCAATTTCCGAACATAAATCACTTAATTCCAAAGATCAACACTCATCTAAACAGCTCCACAAAGAAAGTAGGGCAAGATTCAATCCAAGAAAGAAGTCTGGAAAAGAATCCTCAGGTCCACGATACCTCTGCTCCAGAAAACGGCACCAAGACAACTCAAACTGCTCAATTCTGTCAAGGTTGCAACAGCTGTGAAGTAGAATTTAAGTTCGACCAAGCAAACCTTTTCCGAATCGTGCAAGTAAGGGCTTTCTGGATTCCTCTCGGTCACGAATCCAAACAACCAAGTTTCGCTGAATTCCGATGCTCCTACGCGGAGAACGAGCCAAAACGCTGCGAGTCGACGCAGGAAAACTGTAGAATCATCACAAGCTCGAAAATGGACGAAGGTCGCAACAATGAAAGTGCTCGCAAGGAACAACTCACCTCGACAATCACCCTGGGACAGTACCACGCCAAGGTTGATCAAGAACAGCACCCGCCTGGTCTCCTCGCAGCAACACGACGTCGACAATATACCCGAATAGCTCCACGGCGCGACGTCGGCGATGCTTTAACTCCACCGAGCACTCCTCCTCACTTCGGCTGAGCTAGATGGAGAAGAACAAGAAGGAGAAGAGAAAGAAGCTGAGAAAGAAGCTGAGAAGGTCCCTCTCTCTCTCTCTCCTAACGTGTAATAAGCTGGGGGTTGGGTGATACAAACAAGGCAGCAATTTACTAAACTGCCCTCAGCTCACCTACCAAAGTGTATCGGTACAAGGGCAGCTTGTACCGGTACAAATGGGTCAACCCGAGAGCAATCTGCGTAGCTCTATACCGGTATTCCCCTAGTGACTATACCGGTATAACCATCAGGCTTGTACCGATACAACCTAGAGTTTGTACCAAGATAGCTTGACGTAAAACCCGCTATTTCGCAGATTTTCGATTCCACCGCTCTCGTTCCCGCTAGGTCCGTTTGGCATCCATTTCGTGCCAACGCGACCCGGACTTGTCCCGACATTCACCGAGCTATCGACAAGCCTCACTATAACCACCTGTGTCACTAAATTTCCTAGTTAGGCGCGCAATTGCTAAAACATTGTTTCTTTCAATACAATATATATGTTGGATTTCATATTTATTGAGTCAACATAGAAATTGCTACTACATTGAAAATACACCAAAGATATTCACTGAAGTCCTAGAAAGAGCTTTTGCCAATTTATTGAAATTCACTATTTGTATATTTATTATACTTTATGCTTTCTACTAGCAATGCTCATGTAAATTGACGGTTCATTACAAATTCAACTTGTTTTCTTACTATATAATTTAAGTAATAAATTTACCGGTGCAACTGGACAGATGTACTATGCATTTTTTTTTTATTATTATTTTCCATCATACATGTTTCGTTACCATGCATTTATTTTACTTTTATTTTTTTCTATACTAGTGACAGTGTGCATGTAACATGCGCTTTGCACAAAAATAAAGAAAAATTTTTTTAAGGAGATGCTTGCATAAATTTTGAAGATTTATTAAATTTTATCTGATTATAATCATCTAATCTGATAGAAAAAATAGGAAGAATTATATTAGATTTAGTAAAATTAGGTTTATTTATTAAAATTTAATTAATTTAAAACACCTCCTCCGTTCAATGGGTGAGGTGTTTTTACCGGTCACTTAATGTGATTGGTAGTTAACGCCCCACCTTTAGATGGGTGTGATGTACAAGTAGGCATTTTTCAAAAAGAAAAATTGAGGGGCCTAATATTTTTTTTTTTTTTTTTTGGAGAGATAGGTAGCACGCTACCCGCTTCGTTAATTTATTTCGTTAAGAAATAAACTTAGCTAGAAATGTGAATCAACTAGGATTCGAACTTGGGTCTCGGATACCAACCATCAAGTCATTTGCCACTTGCTCTAGGGACGGTCGGTGGGCCCAATATTTTTACTCACTCTTGTGTATACACTAGTTAAAGTGCACAAGCATGTAAGTCACACTTTGTACAAGAAAGAAAGTTTAAAAATAAATAAATAAACTTGAAAAATAATTTTAAAGACTGTTTTTGGGGGAAATTTTGACATATTCAAAATTTTTATTCATTGTTTTACATATAGTACATGTCACGCCCCGGGTTGCACATTCACCGGGCACGCCGACAAATCCACCGTATACAAAAGAATTTCTTCTGTATACGAAGCGTAGCTGTACCTATATAAACATACAATGCTACAAACAGTAGCATAGAGTTGATAATATAATAAACAAGCAGGTAGGACAGTAAAATCTATATACATACAAGTTCTCTGATACAAACACTACTCGCTCCAGCGAGTTCACAACTATATGTACAAAAATACAACTCCAAAAGTGTCACTACCTACAGAAGGATCCTCTAGCTCAGTACTCGACGGGGTAGGGCTCTAGCTCGAAACGCCCTTACCGCGATCCGCCTCGGAAGGTGCAGCAGCCGCAACAGAAGGCCCTGCAACAACGGTAGAAGAAAAGGGGCGTGAGAACTACAGTAAAAACTAGTAGTCCTCAGTGGGTGCCGCCCTCAACGTCATCGGTCCACCCACTAAGTCTACAGGGTAAGCAGGAGTAGTAAAGGAGGAAAAACCGGAACTACTCTACAGCTATAAACCACTACTCTGAACTGCTCTAACACTCACCACCTGTAGCAAAACCACACTGACCCAATCTCACCAGGGACTGTGATACACCCGTCCCGCCTAGCGAGGTGACACCGTGGCTCAAGAGCATCTGGCGGAGAAAACTCTCTCGAAACTGGAACTACCCTCCATCTCGCCTACTAAGGGTACACCATATCTCAAGAGCAACTGGCGGAGAAAGCTCTCTAGACTGTGAACACACCCGTCTCGCTCAACTAGGCTCTACTCAAGTCACAACCTCACTGAAGGTAGAACAAAGGGTCACTGACTGTCTCACTCTGGCCGCCCAAACGGACCCACCTCGCTCGTATCTAGCTACGCCATACACCGCCTTTAAGATGTCGGCTCAAGAACCGTCCCAACCGAAACAATAATGGCATCGCACCGAAACCTCATTCCGAATGGCATTCGCGGGCGCGACCCACGCGAGTATACAAGTATCTCGTCACTTTCATTCTAGCTCTCGCTGTGCAAAAGTCGAGTAAACAGGATCTAACCACTCATACACCACGTGCCCTTGGCACACTCTGTAAGCCAAACAGGACTCTGGGACCACCGCCAACCCCCGACGGCTCCCGACAACACCAACAACCGAACTCTACCGTGGCTAAGCTCGGCATCCCGCAACAAGCGCCATCGTGACTAGACTCGCATCCCAAAGACGAGCGTAAAAGTAAGCTACACTACCCCCGGGTATCCATCGCCCTCCCACCGCGATGATACGACACTGTACGGCTCCTAGAGCTAAATCTGGTAGTGTAACATATGACGATCAATCGTGGTTTTCTCCTAAGTCAAGTCCAAGTCCAAACATGTATAAAATGCTACCAACTAGGCATGCTCCAAAATTCAGATTCTAATATGCTGAAATCCATGAATTGAGCTAAGGTTTGTCGATGAAATTAAACTATACATGTTGACTACTTTAACTTAGGAGTAACCGATGAATGCCCACCTCAATAGCAATCCCTTGGCAGCAAGGGTATCCTAGGTCCACTCGATCTCCCCCCGCTGGTCCGCCAAGGTCCGAAAAGTCCTGCTGCGAAGAGGAAAACCCACGTTGCACAATTTCACAAAATCTGTCTCGAAACAACAGTAGAGTAAACAATAATTCCGACCAAGCTAACCTTCTCCGAATTTCTCGATTCAGGGCTCTATAGCTTCGTCTCGAAGTCACGAATCCAATGGCCCAAGTTTTGTTGAATTCCGCCTCTCCTACGCAGAGAACGTGCCAAAGTACGAAACGTCGACGCTGGAAACCTGCAGTTCGGCACCTCAGAACCAGCTTGTAAACAACAGCTCAGTAATGCTAGGTTTCGACTGGGCAAACCTGCTCCAAAAATCGTGATCTTGGGATCAGAATCTTCATCTCGAAGTCGCGGATCTAGCAAACCAAATTTCGTCGCGATCCGACTTCCCTACACGGAGAACAAGGCAAAACACGGCGGGTCGACGCTTGAATCAGCATTTCAGTATTTCCAGTCTGCTTGTAAAACAACAAGGTAGTAAATCATGATTTCGAGTAAGCAAACCTTCTTCAAAAATTCCAAGTAAATGCTCTCTAGATTCCTCTCGTCGTCCCGGATCCAACGAGCCAACCCTCAGCGAAATCCGACGCTCCTACGTCGAGTACGGCCCAAAATACGGCGAGTCGACGTCGATTTCTGCAGCAGTCCGAACTCAGCTCGAAAATAGTAGACGTAGAAGTCATGGAGGTGATCTAGAAGGGCCACTCACCTCAGGAAGTGTGCTGGAATCGTCGTAAGGTCGAAGTCGGCGAAATCCCGTGCTCGCTCGGCTCCCTCGTAGCACCACGGCGTCGGAAATACTCTCGAACGGCTTCGCGGTGCGTCGTCGGCGATGTCCGCACTTCACCTAAGCTCCCCTCCTTGCTTCGGTTGAACCAGAGGGAAGAAGAAGGAGAAAAAGGGCAGTGGGAAGGCTCTTTTCTCTCTCTCCCTACGTGTGCATATATGCATGGGGTGGGTGACACAACCAATGAAACAATTGACCAATTTTCCCTCAGCTCACCTACCACTCAGACCAGATACGGCATCCGTACTGCATGTACGGGTCAACCCGAGAGCAACGCAGCCCCCCATACCGGTATACCCCCGGTGTCTATACCGTATAGCCATCACTCCCATACCGGTATAGCACCATAACACTGGAAATCCACTATTTCGCAGATTTTCAGGATTCTAGCTGCTCTCGCGTTCGCACAACGCCCGTTTGGCATCCCGTTGGCGCCAACGCGCCCCGGACTTGTCCCGACGCTCGCCTGAGTCGTCGACAAGCCTCTGCAGAAAAATTCAGGTCACTACACCCTCCCCCACTACAAAAAGTTTCGTCCTCGAAACTGAAACATACCTCAACTCTGGGCATCAAACATGTGGGGTAAGACTCCCTCATCACCGTCTCCGGCTCCCAAGTTGCCTCCTGTTCCTCGTGATTACTCCACTGTACTTTCACATACGATATGACCCGATTGCGCAATTCTTTCTGTTAAGGATTTTATAAGTTGGCGAATTTCGTGAACGTGTCGGAGTCTTGAAGAGTTCAAGGTAATCAAGATGAGGATGGATGATCCAGGACTCGTCAGAGAAGCTCAACACCTCAGGTACATATTTAAGATCATTTATGGTGATTTACATTATAAATATAGTAGCTAGAAGACTTTAAAAACCTTAAACTATTGATTTTGCAAAAACTGGTTTTTATATGGTCTCTGTCCGGACCGTGGTTCCTGTCCGGATCCAGTAAGCATGTTTTTGCTGCGAAGGCTTAAACCCTGACCGGACCGCCCTTTCTGTCCGGACACAGTAAGCTGTATTTTTTCTTGTTTCGCAAGGTTGGACCGGACACCCCGAGGTCTGACCGGACAGAGTTCTGTGCGAAAATAATGACGGAAGTTGGGGACCGGACAGATATATAGAGACCGGACAGAGAACCCGAAAATATTTCCAAAAAGGGCTGATTTGATTTCTAGTCTACTTCAAAGTCTTCTAACTCTATATATAGACCATGGGAAGTCCAAGGACGACATATACCTGAATATGCTTTTATTCTAAACCCTAGAAACTCTCTTCTAAGCTTTTTGACCTAATCCTAAGAGAGAGTTCAATACTAGTTGATCATCGAGTTGATGTTGCTCTTGTGATTCTTCTTTGTGAATAGACTCGATGAACAACTAGAAGGGATTTCCATAGTCTACGGTGCTTAACGTGTTAATCATCATAAATCATCCTTGTTCTCTGTTCGGACGAAGAGGTTGCGTGGGAATCGCGTGTGGGGGGCCGAGGATTCGGTGGAAGCTTTGAGGAGTCAAAGCGTGGACGCGGCAAGGAGTTGCGGCGTGATCGGTTGAAGGACTTCAAGCGATCGAGGACCAGCGAAAGAGATCTACATAGAAGATTCGGTAAATTGGGTAAAGTCGTGGGTGAATCGCCTTGTACTCAATTGTTTCTTAGTGGATTTTCGTGTGATCGGTCCCGTGGGTTTTTTTTTCTCCTTGTGGAGTTTTCCCACGTAAATCTTGGTGTGTTTGATTTTATTTTCCGCATTTACTTTAAAATCGCATCGAGATTTTTAATTGGCCATTGTACACCTATTCACCCCCCTCTAGGTGTAGATTACCTTTAGATCCTTGAGACCTATAACCTACAATTGGTATCAGAGCGGGTTTAGGTTGTAGACAATGGCCGAGGGCGGTAATATCAATCGACCTCCTCCCTTCGATGGCACTAACTATGCCTATTGGAAAGTCCGCATGAGGGCGTTTCTAATTGCAATCGACGAGAGAGTATGGCAAGCGGTGGAATATGGTTGGACTCATCCCACCGAGGTAGTTGATGCTATTACCGTCCCCAAGGCTAGAACTAAGTGGACTAAGGATGAAAACGAACGTTCTTCTTTCAATGGCAAGGAAATTAATGCTTTATTTAACTCTTTGAATCAAACCGAATTCTCTCGGGTTTCGGCATGTGAAACTGCTAAACAAATTTGGGATACCCTTAAAACCACCCACGAGGGAACTAGTCTTGTGAAAGTTCAAAAACTACAAATGTTGACTAGTCGTTTTGATTCTATTCATATGGAAGAAAACGAGACTTTTACTGAATATTATACTCGTCTTCAAGACATAGTCAACACTTGTTCCAACTTGGGTGAGAAAATTCCCGAAACCAAGATAATTCGTAAGATTCTAAGAACTCTCCCCGAGCGTTTTCGTCCGAAAGTCGCGGCAATTGAAACTGTAAAACATCCCGATGAGATGAAAGTAGATGAGTTAGTAGGTGCTCTTGATGACTTTTCCTTCTAACTCGTCTTTTTCCAAGTTGTCTTCTAAGTCCACAGGTATGGCGCTCAAATCTACCAAGGGAGGCAATGCAGACTCATCTTCTTCCGAGACGAATTCGGACGTGACCTTGGAGGACTTCGAGAAGCAACTTGCACTTCTAACTAGGAAGTTCCGACGCAATTTTAAGAAGAAATTTCCTACCAAGGCTTCCTCTTCCAAGTTCAACAAATCAAAAGGGAGTACTTCTTCTTCTTCTTCTAAATCTAAAAATTCTGAAAATTTTTCAAAAGAGTCCTCTAAAGATAAGAAAAGTGGAGAAATCCAATGCTATAAGTGTCGGGGTTTTGGACACATAGGATCGGATTGTCCAACCAAGACTTCTAATAAGAAGAAGGCTATGCAAGCCATCACTTGGGATGATCCTTCCGACGAGGAGTCAACCTCAAGCGATGAGGAAGAAAATGCCACGGCTCTTTTGGCATACGATTCTAATATTATGTGCTTATCCTCCATTGACTCAATCTCCGTGACTTCATTGCATGAACAATCCACACCGGAGAACTTGACGGATGACGATTCGGATGGCGGTGACATGATTGACGCTTATCGTCAATTGATCGTAGAATCGAAGAAGATCGCCAAGCACAATAAGAAGCTACAACAAAGGATCGTGGATCTAGAAGGGGAGAACACAAGCTTAACAACTTTGTTGAGAGATTTGGAGAAAGAGAAGGATGGATTATCTAGAGCCTATCAATCTATTGTTGAAAAAGTTGGCATGCTTGAGAACGAAAGAGGAACAAATGAAGAAAATGTACAGTTTCTCAATGAGCAAGTAAGGAAGGCAAAGGAAGCAAACTTGGAATTCACAAAGACTATCATCCAACTAAGATCGGATTTGAACAAATTTCCTCCTGAACGACGAAACTTGACAAGATGCTAGGGCTTGGACAAACATCTAAACTTGGTCTTGGATATGAGAGGACTTATGTTGATCAAGTCGCTAAGCAAGTGGGCGTGAATTCGACTAAGTCAAAACCAAAAGTTCAAAGTAAGTTCGTTTCAACTAGAAATTTGTTTACTAACAAAATTTGTCACCAATGTGGAGTTCTAGGTTATGTGAGGAGAAATTGTACACAAAAGAAGAACTCCGTGACACACGTGAACCAATGGTCTCAAATCAAGCCCAAGAAGAATGTTCCAAGAGTGGAATCAAAGCCAACAAAGGATGATTCAAGAATTAGAACTAAACAAGCTTGGAGGCCGAAAGTAAAGGGTCAAAAGAACAAGAAATTCGAACTCGTCGACAAGCTTCACAAGACGCGTACAAGCCAATCGACGCACCCTAAGATTCGTAAGGTTTGGGTGCGCAAAGGTGAAATATTTTCTTATTAAGCGTCTATATCGTGGCTACCGACCTCTCTCTCGCACTATATCTATTCGAACACTTGTGCCATGAATATTTTTTAAAAAAAAGGTGTTCTATTCTCTTGAACCAAACGTGTTGAGCTAATATATCATTACTTGGGAGAATTGGTCGCGTTTATTTCAAAGGATTTTATTTATCTAGACATTTTCTATGAGCCAATATTTAAAAATGGACAATTATGCATTATTTGTTCTTGTGCATTGTTTGCTTAATCTTTGGAACGCGAAGTGTTTTATCTTATTTTGAAAAGTTTCCTTTGTTCTTCACGATGTGATCTCATTGCTTGCATGAGTTATTTTTAGCACTCTTTAATCCAATTTAACTCTTCTATGTCATTTATTTTGAACCCCAACATCTTTTAGAAATTGTCCTTACATATATTTGTTAATTTAAGTACATCTCTCTTGAGCTATCAAAAGTAGATTAATTTTAATTGATTATTTGCACGATGGGTGACATGTGATCCTATTTTCTGAAATCGCAATAATATGTCCCATTGGGGGTAGCACTAGTTGAGGGGGAGTAGTATCTATGTTAAAAGATGTGGAAAGAGTTACATCCCTATTGGGAGTGTGAAAACTACCACCAATTCAAGATGTGGAAAGAGTTACATCCTTTCTAAGGCACCACATGTAGGAAAGAGCTACCACCCCGGTCGTCCGGTAAGTGTGTGAAGCTACCACATGAATATAAGTTTACTTCTCTAAAATAATGATCATATTTCTTAAATTAGAGGTGCTTGGTGGTTTCTCTTTTTCATCGAACGATATAAGGTGGAAGTTAAAAGATGCTCGAAGAGCCACTCCTTAAATTTGACGTGTGCTTAAATCAATTGGATTATATTCTTGTTCTTATTTCAGTTTATGGGATATACGTTAATCTTTATTAATGTGAATGTGAAATTTAAACTTAATTAAACCGTTGGTTAGATCTCGACAGATGTGTCTAAATTCACAGTATATGAAGATCAAATTTTGATTGATGTAAGGTTCAACATTTTTGACATTCTTGATTTGTTTTGGATTAGATTTTGAAGTTGATGTAGGGAACAAGATGGGTATTTAAGAAAATTTCACTGTTTTCGATTATTGCCTACTGGGACCGGTCTTCAGACTCTGTCCGGACAGCACGCTCGCATAAGAGCAGACTGATTTTTGGTGGCATCCGGACAGAGCCTTGGTCTGTCCGGTCTCGGCTGGAGCGGCGGGCGTATATACCCGCTCGACCGAGTTGGCTTCAAAACTCAACGTTTTATAGTTTTCTCTTGCTGTTTCTCTCTCTAAAAACCCTAAAGTGCTTCCTTGATCATTTGCATCAACATCCTTCACTTTTTCTTCGGATTCAAGGTATGCATTTTGATTTTTTCGATTTTTGCTCATTTTTCTAAAAAATTAGGGTTTTTGCGATTGATCTTTGTTTGTGCGGTTTTGAACTGGATTTGTTGCTTCAATCTTGCTTCAACATGTCTAATATGCAGCTCTACATGCTTCATTTTCAATTTATTCAACTGATCTGCATGCATTTTGGTTTAACCCTAGTTTTTCACTGTTCACAGAGGGATTTTCGAATTTTTGTGATTATTTAATCATTCCTCATGCATATTATCTATATTAAATGTGTTTCTAATGGCTCTAGGGTGATGATAAATTTGTTTAAAATTAACGACCAATTTTTCGTAATTTATGATATATTGTGATCAATATGCTTGCTATTGAGCTTTTGAACAGATACTTGTTGCAAACATGTATTCGTGGCTACTTGTGTTGGTATTTTTGATGGCACGAGGAGGTCTGGTGTGAAGCGACAACGCTCCTCCACTCAACAACGGGAGGAACAACTGCAGAGGACGTTGGCAGTGAATATAACCCTGCGGAGGATTCAGACCGTGAATCACACGAGGGTGATTGGGACACGGTTCTGGCTGAGTCTCAGCACGCAGCAGCACAAGGAACATCAAAGGGAAAAGGAAAGTCAAAGGAGAAAACCAAAGGAAAAGGAAAGGGCAAGGCTAAAGCCCGAGATGATGAACTACCTAAGGAGCAACGTTCTGAACGAACGAGAAAGAAGACGACTGGTATTACTATTGAGGAGCCTCAACCTGCAGCAGCTACTCCACCTCAGGCACCTCAGGCAGCTCATCCACCTGTTGATCCTCAACGATATCGACTGTATTCCTCGAAGCATTGTGTTGGCGAGCGACTAGTTGGGGTTGCAAACTTGATCAAGAGAGCCCCTGCGTTTCAAGCCTTGTTCGAGAATGGCAACTTGCATGAAATTTGCGAGTTCACTGAGCGTACAGGGTATGGACTTCAGCTCATTCGGGAATTCTATATGCGAGCTGGAAATTTGCTCGAGTCAGATGGAGGTCCATTCGTCTTTACTACTTCAGTTCGTGGTGTTGAAATGTCGATTACTCCTGACTCTATTGCATCGGTGCTTGAGATGCAAGCTCGAACTGACGGAGTAGACTATATGAATGCTGAACTTGAGTCTATTGTTGATTGGCGAAGGATTTTAAATGCCCTCTGTGTACCAGGCGCTGAGAACAACGGTTCTGCCATACTCTCGAAGGACTTGAGGCTTGAGTATCGCTATTTGAACTTTATCGTCTGCTACAACATCATGCCACTCGCAAACACCAAAGTGATTCGATGGGATAGAGTTCTATATATGTATCTTTTGGGACATCCTGATCTTGTCAAGAAGAAGAACATCAACATCAATATCCCATTCCTCGTAGCGTATGGCGAGGGAGATTAAGGCTGCGAATCAAAAGGATCGTCTTCCATTTCCTCTAATTATTATGAGGATTCTTCGACTACATGACGTTAACGTTGTTTGCACGTCATATGAGCATTCTCTAGGCCCGATCAGTGACACGACAATGGTCCAGTCACATGTCCAGCTTCACGGGCTCTCTCCACCTCGGGCTGACGCTCCTGCTCCTCCTTCTCCACGTGCTGAGGGATCTGATACTGAAGCATCTATATCATCAGTCTATCATGAGCAACGACGTCTATCTGGTGAGCTTGCTGAGATCAAACAGGATGTTGCTAAGTTGAACAAGAAGTATGGACACATTTCTCGCTTCCTGAGGCTTCTTTGCGAGAAGGTCGGTTGTGGAAGCACCGAGATGCCTCCTCCGGGCAGCGACTCCGAGTGATTCATAGCATCGATCCTCCCTTAGTCATTTTGGCATTTTGTGACAAAAAGGGGGAGATGGAGATAATGATGAGAATGTTTGATTTTTCTTTTACTTCGAAAACTTTGATAGTTAGGATGCTTACCTTTGATAAGTTAACTTTGTTAGTTAGGTTGCTAGGTTGACTTAGATAGTTTACTTAACTTATGCTCTGAACTCTTGTACTTATTATTGTTTCTCATGAAAATCTTGATGCTTGAATGTGTGTGTTGAGATTTCTTTTGCAGGAACATTCAAGACTTCAAGACTTCAAGACTCCAATGTCTAAGTCATAGAGTTTGTATAGGATGAGTTTTTGACTTGTAATTTTGATTTTATTTGGATCGATCATGCTTGAGAGTTATCGTTTGGTGATTGCGATAAGTCTCATTTATTTTGTATTTGAGGTATGTAAGGGCTTGTAATATGATTTGTCACGAAATCGCCAAAGGGGGAGATTGTTAAGGATTTTATAAGTTGGCGAATTTCGTGAACGTGTCGGAGTCTTGAAGAGTTCAAGGTAATCAAGATGAAGATGGATGATCCAGGACTCGTCAGAGAAGCTCAACACCTCAGGTACATATTTAAGATCATTTATGGTGATTTACATTATAAATATAGTAGCTAGAAGACTTTAAAAACCTTAAACTATTGATTTTGCAAAAACTGGTTTTTATATGGTCTCTGTCCGGACCGTGGTTCCTGTCCGGATCCAGTAAGCATGTTTTTGCTGCGAAGGCTTAAACCCTGACCGAACCGCCCTTTCGTCAGGACACGATGTATTTTTTCTTGTTTCGCAAGGTTGGACCGGACACCCCGAGGTCTGACCGGACAGAGTTCTGTGTGAAAATAATGACGGAAGTTGGGGACCGGACAGATATATAGAGACCGGACAGAGAACCCGAAAATATTTCCAAAAAGGGCTGATTTGATTTCTAGTCTACTTCAAAGTCTTCTAACTCTATATATAGACCATGGGAAGTCCAAGGACGACATATACCTGAATATGCTTTTATTCTAAACCCTAGAAACTCTCTTCTAAGCTTTTTGACCTAATCCTAAGAGAGAGTTCAATACTAGTTGATCATCGAGTTGATGTTGCTCTTGTGATTCTTCTTTGTGAATCGACTCGATGAACAACTAGAAGGGATTTCCATAGTCTACGGTGCTTAACGTGTTAATCATCATAAATCATCCTTGTTCTCTCTTCGGACGAAGAGGTTGCGCGGGAATCGCGTGTGGGGGGCCGAGGATTCGGTGGAAGCTTTGAGGAGTCGAAGCGTGGACGCGGCAAGGAGTTGCGGCGTGATCGGTTGAAGGACTTCAAGCGATCGAGGACCAGCGAAAGAGATCTACATAGAAGATTCGGTAAATTGGGTAAAGTCGTGGGTGAATCGCCTTGTACTCAATTGTTTCTTAGTGGATTTTCGTGTGATCGGTCCGTGGGTTTTTCTCCTTGTGGAGTTTTCCCACGTAAATCTTGGTGTGTTTGATTTTATTTTCCGCATTTACTTTAAAATCGCATCGAGATTTTTAATTGGCCATTGTACACCTATTCACCCCCCTCTAGGTGTAGACACTACAGGAGATTTGGGTTTTAGCGACATATTTTTGGGACACTTTTGTGTAAGTGTCCCAATTTATGTATAATTTTTATTTTAAAAAACAAAACTAGTAAAATCCAAAGATAATGTAAGGAAGTGAATTCTCAAAATATGAGGATTTTACTTCATCCGGAATCGACTAAGTGTCGTGGTGGTGAGAATCGGAGAGATCGAAGCTGACTCTAAGCCAAAAAGTGCATTAGAGTAGGCCCCGACCGCAAATGGTGCAAACTGCTCCATTCTGCAGTTTTTGGCCAGTGGAGACCGGACATCCCATGGAGACCGGATGCCACAAGGAGCCCTGCTGTGCAGGGGAAGAAATTCGGCTAAGTCCTGAAATACTAGCTCTCGGGATCCGGACAATGAGGAATGTCCGGACATCCATTGTCCGGACAATCCGTGAAGACCGGACCCCGTACGCTGGAGAAACTGGCCTGAGGGTTTTTCGTAAGCCAATCCGTGAATTCTCGAAATCCGAGAGTTGCACCATGTTTAGAATCGACTGATTGTCGATTGGATGGACTTCGGAAAGTTCGAAGTTGATCCGAAGGCAAAAAGTGCCCCGGAGTTGCTCCCGGTGAAGTTCGAAGCCTTCGGGCGTTTTTGTGCGCATAGGCGCGAAAACGGAACCCGAAAAGCTATGTCGGGTCGCGAGCTAAATCCGACATTAGCGTGGATGAAAAGATGATGAAAACGTGTTCGAAAACATGTTTGGAAAGTCTCGGTGCGATTTGAAAGGAATCGGAAGCCAAACGAGCGAAAACGAAGAAACGAAAAATCTTTGAAATTTGGCTAAGTCCTTAAATGTTGGGTGAGGAGACCCAGGTCCGGACAAGAGAGTCTTTGTCCGGACAATGGATGCTGTCCGGACACAGTAGGCTGTCAAATGAGCAAAAATGTATTGCGCAGAGTGTTGTCCGGACCATGGGGGGTTGTCCGGTCCCTGCAGCCCGAATATGCCCAGTTTGGTGCAGTTTGAATTGTTGAGGGGGCTTTTGGCATTTTGTTACAATAGAGCCTATAGAGGGCATTTCACCCTCTCATTTCTCATTTCCCCCACACACCTCTTCACACATTTCCCTCCTCTCTCTCTCTAACAGCAAGAAGAAGGAGAAGAGGATAGAAGAAGAAGAAGGAGAAGTAGAAGGAGATTTTGGTGGAGAAGCAAGCTAAGAGGAAGATCCTTGGCTTCATCTTCTTCCTCTCCACCATTGGAGCTTCTACTTGAGGTAAGCTCTTGTGAGCTCTCATGGTAGACTTTGCTAGGATGGGTTTTATCCTTTGGGGATAATTTTTATGGAACCCTAGCATCTCTAAGAAGTGATTTACACCGTCGATTCGAGCTCTAACGCGGGATTTTGCTCGGGGCAAAATCTAGGGCTCAAATTGGGGCTTTTCTTAGGAAGGGGTTTTGATCTCTTTTAACCTCATTTCTAACATATTGTTAGGTCCACGAACGCGTGCGAGCGACGGTTCGTCGATTCGGCGAACGGTTTAAGCGATCAAGCCAAACAAAGGCTTTCGGCTTTGGTTTTGACCCGAGGAGTCAAAGTAGGCATTGGAGGCAACGAAAGCGGCGTTGTTGCTTCAAGGAACGTCCCAAAAGGTGGGGGTGTCTTCGAAGCCGTTGGGCTCCCTTTTATGTCTAAGTAAATATTGGTCATATTGCATATATATGTACATATGTATATAGTTTTCATGCATGATAGGGTTAGTATGATTAAATGACTATTCTAGTGTGCCTCCTTATCGTGCGTGACTATGGTGTTGCATTAGGACATAGGAGTATGCTTGCATACCTTCCTTATCGTGCGGCACCATAGGCTTGCATTTGGACATAGGAAGCAAAGGAATGAGTATAATGACATCGAACCCTAGAGACAAGAACTATGATTTAGTCATGCATGATTGCCACCTAGAGATATATGAACCAATGACAACATGACATTATGATATTGTGCAATAACTTAGTGTAAAGAACACTAGAGCTATATGAACCAAGTATAGAGCTTGATGATTAACATTATGACATAGTATAAAGAATACTAGTGACATGTATACCAAGTAGATCACATGATGACTAGTGGCATTGAACTTAGTGTAAAGAACACTAGAGCTACAAGAACCAAGCATAGAACTTGATGAATGACAATGGTATGTGACATAGTGGTAGAGAACGCCTATGTATGATTTCCCCTGCGTGGATGCCCTCCAAATGGAGGAGAAGACCATACTCACACAGTCTGCTCAGCGCTCGTGGTTGGTCGCTCCACACGAGTAGTGCGAGTCTCCGGCGGTCTTGGCACGTGATTCGATAGGGATAGCCTATGTGGGGTCCGAGGGATAGCCTATGTGGGGTCCCGGACAACCCATGAGGTTGAATGTGTTGAGTCGTGGGCGTGCCTACGGGCTAGCCAAGGATTGGGTAATAACATAAGAACATAATGAGTATTTCATACATACTTGATTGGAACATAGTAGCATGATAGATATTTCATAATTATATCATGATCTTGTTGTTTCAGGCATAGCAGTAGTTGCATTGTTTATATCATGCTTTACTTACCGCAGTTACAGCTTTAAATTATCTATCTATCTATCTACCTGCTTTTGTCTGCTTAGACCAAGTCCGGAGATCGGTGGGGTCGGTGGCCGAGCCCACTGGGAACTAAGGAAGTTAGTTCTCACCCCCCTCTATCACAGGTACTAGCTCACGGGCGGTCGAGGAGGATCGCGGTAAGGGCATCGCGCCCTAGTTGATAGTGGCCACCTACTTGCATTAGAGCCACCCGTGGTATATTTTGGAGTCAAAATTGTATAAAGAAATGATGTAACCTACATTTTGGGAGATGAACATGTATTTATATTTTGAAGTTAAACAATGTAAACGAATGTTGAATGATTGTAATAGTTAGACTCTTCTCTCTTTATATTACTTGTATGGAATACTTGTATCTTGCTCTTATTGTTGTTCGCACCTTTAGGTGCATCTTTTGTCATGTATGGTGTAGAATTTTATTTCCTGGGCAATTCTTTGTACATGACTTGTTGTCGAGCCTCGGGCGGACGGGGAGAGTCTTTGTCAGTTCGGCGCACGATCGCGTTCTCGAACCGTACCAAATTGGTAGCGGTCTCGGGGCGTGACAGATAAAGCCCAATTATCCAAAACAAAAATTTATATGGTTCAAAAACTTCTAAGTTATTAGAAAAAACTAGTGAGGCCAAGTAGAAGCCCAAACAAAAAAAAAAAAAAAAAAAAAAACAAATCTGATCGCACCTCTCGCTCCTCTCGCTCTCCTCCTCCTCCTCCTCATCCCCCTCCTTTACCACATCCGAGCGAATCGTCTTCTCCAAGGTCGTACCCTCTTCTCCCCTCGCTCAAACCCCCTCGCTCTCCTCCTCCCCCTCATCCGTCGCCTCAACCGATGAGCTAGGGCTCCGGCGGCCGGAGTTCGGCCGCAAGGATCTCGCGGGGACCGTCGCCGGAGGAGTAAGCGCCAAACGTCGAGGCGACGACGGGGGTGGGGAAGCGAGAGTCCGGCGATACGGTGGTGCTCACGGCGGCGTCGAAGGCGTGGAAGGGTAGACGGAGAAGAAGGTGAGCACGAACGATCGATTATCCCATCTATATCACATTTATATATGGTATGGATTTAGGGTCGTACTTTGGCTCTTTGCTGTACAAGCCCTTGTTAATCACATAGAAGTACATGTTTTGGTTGTGGAAATTTGGAAGTACATGGTTTCTAGATTTCGTGATGCAGAATTATGCCCCTGCTAAGTGCTAACTACAATGCAATGTTCTGTTTTTTACTCACCACCTTTTCTTTTGGCATCTTATGATGTTTCCTGCATTAGATTGCATAGAAGCATGCCCAGATAACTACAATGTCTTGTTACAATCACGTTACGATGATCTGTGGTATTAGTAATCCTAGGTTCTTGATCCTATGTTATGATCAACTTTGATACGATGTCTCTGTTAGTAGATTTTCGGTGTAATTTGTTGGTCTTTTGGGCTTGGAACACATGGGGTTCTTTTACTTCACATGTGCATGAACTATGAAGCATGCTCTTAAAGGGGCAATGGATCCTTAATATTTTTTTGCATTTTGTGCACTAGTTGCTAGTTATTTAAGCCATAAACATAAATATGATGCTAATGGACATTTCTTCTAGGGCATTTCTTCTAGGGCATTTGCGGTCCCTTGGTCTCGATTTCCTAAAAACATCGGCATGATTCTTGTGTGCCCCAAGGAATGGGCTCATCGATTTACAAGGTTTGTATGTTCAAGGTAAAGAGATCAATGGCGCTGGAATCAATTCCAGCTTCGTTGTCCACCAGGTATTTGTTTGAAGCTATTGAAAATTCTACTTCTTTGCAAAAGTTTTGCTTTGGAAGATATATTTTCACACATATACACCTCCAAATTATTGTGTAAAGGATAAAATAGACGTGAAAAGAAAAACTCTAATCGAAGTATTTTCATCGAAAACCCAAAGAGTTTTCAAAGCTCACTGGCCAAGTCATTCACTTATACTACATTTGTATTAAGTAGGTTGATTTGAATTGTCCTTTGTTCTAACACAAGTTGTTTTAGCTTCAACTAAACCATTCATTCCTATTGATATTTTAGTCCATGAGCCCTCTTTAACTTTTAATTTATTCCCTTAAGTCCATGTTGTTTGTTCACTAGATCATAGCTCATGTTTAACTCTAGGAGCTTGTATTAATTATTGGGTGCTTTGTTGCTTGCTTAGCTGTAGTGTGTTTTTATAGTGTGCGTTTAATTTAGCTACTTTGATATTCCTTTTCAGTTTTTCATGTTATCACTAAAAGATAATCAAATATGGTGTTGTCACTACCCTCGGCCGGGGTGGTAGCGACTTGACAGCTACTACCATTGGTAAAGCCTTGGGATTACGAGAAATTCAGGTCAGTGGATGGTTGGAATTAACCGCTTAAAACCCAAAAAAAAATGATTATCTTGTGTTTGAATTCGAAATCCTTATGTGTTTAATTCGAAACTCTAATCATCCATACATGCCTCATGATATCAATCCGATTAGGCTTACGAATACGAGCTTCGTGTTTAGGTTTTCCTAATCCATCTTTGAATCTGGATGTGGTTAATAGCATCCCTATCCAGATTATAAGCTCCTTCATGAACTTCTATTGTTAGATTCACTAGGATTTGGTACTGTAGCTCCCAGATTGCCTTATGATAGATTTAGAGGATGATATTATGTTCTCAACTATGAAGCCTTGCGTTATGCTATGGAAGCTTAGCACATGATCTCAAATGATCAGTATGGGTAGTAAATTGAACATCGTGCAGCACTAATGTATCTTTGTTGCTAGGTTGTGGAAGTAGAGGTAAATGGTGTGAAGCAAAGAAGTGGAGTTCACGTTAAAAAATACAGGAATTTCTGCAGAAGTTCCAGTAGATATATTTGTCTTTCATACGATGATAATTAACCTTCTATATGTGACTCCAATGAAAATGAACCAGGCGCTTAGAAGCAAGGACTCTCATTAGACATTAGGAATATTTTGGGCGGTTCATTTAAAATTTTTAGTATTTAGTGCTAGAATACTATTTTACTGTAAAAATGGTGAAAAGTAAAGCTAAAGTGAACAGTTAATAGTAATGGTAACTTTGGTCTGTTTAAGCTATGTTTAATAACATGGGCTTTTAATTTTTAATTTTTTATTCTTTGATTATTGTTTCAGTATGCTTAGATGGAAGCTTACCTGGTTACCACCTACATCCTGGGTATGGATCAGGCGCAAATAGCTGGCTAGTTAATCTAGAGGTGAGAATGTTTATAAATTTAAAATTGTTGCTAGCATTGTCTTTGTTGTAAACTATTGGATAAGGTCTTTGCGCGATTTAATCTTATATTTCATTTTGATTTTGTGAACTACAACTCCTTAGGGTGGAGATTGGTGCGGTGACGTTAGTTCTCTCGTATGTTAAAGGGACTAAGCATTGGTCTCCAAGCTTGGTCAGTTCACTGCAACACTTCATCTCCCTATCGTAAGGATTCAAAGCAGAGTGTACATACATATATCTCCATTTACTTTCTTAATTTGCATTCATACATTGAGTTTTCTTGCTGATTCTTCAGTGGCCTATTATTCAAAGTGACTATCTGTCACCATTGAGCGGCTGATTGCAGCTTACTATTAAATCTTATCATTATTGATGTGCAAAGCTTTTCATTGTCTGAAAGCCAAAAAATTAGTTTGTTTTTAATTCCCTTCTCTTCCTTCAAATTTGCAGGTGCTTCTTGGGTTCTCAATTCTTGTTGGTAGCAGTACATGGGTGGATCTCTTGGTAAGCTACTTTTAAGGCCTGAGATAGTTGTTACCCGTAATTATTGAGAAAATTTTATTCGACGACTTGGTATAAATATGAAGTTAGAGACAGTTTGTCGAAAATGAAGTAGAAGATATAACTGTCAATAGGTTACTGATTCGAACTAACTGTCTTATTTGAATGTGGGAAATTGAATTGTTGTTTTACAATTGTTTGCAGCTATCAAAGATCAGTTTGTGATAATTAGAATCATAGCTCGATTTGTCTACAAGGCATTATAGGGCATGTAAAATTCGGGCTGTCGCTACTTGTGTGCGCGTGAGCGTGAGAGTGGAATTGAGGTGAATCCGTTTTGGCGCAAAATTGACGCTATTTTAAGTGTCGGTATTTTTGCCAGCAGCACTTTTTTTAGGTTTTAGGGACACTTAAAAGTGTCGCTATAGCTCAGTTTTGTTGTAGTGAGATTACATTTAGATCATTGAGACCTATAACCTACACTTTCGCCTCGCGGGCAAGAATCCGCAACGGTCGCTCCTCGTATCTTAGGTCCTCGCTGATCTCAAGCGGAGTGAAATCAATCACGTGAGACGGATCGAATACATATTTCCTCAATGCCGAGACGTGGAAAACATCGTGGATGCCGACTAGTCGCGGGGGTAGAGCAACCCTATAAGCAACTGGCCCAACTCGCTCCAGAACCTCGAAAGGGCCAATATAGCGTGGACTGAGCTTTCCACGCATTCCAAATCTGCGTATCCCTCTGGATGGCGAGACTTTAAGAAAGACATGGTCTCCAACCTAAAACTCCAAGTCTCGCCTCCTGGTATCGGCGTAGCTCCTCTGGCGGCTCTGGGCTGTCAAAAGGTGTCGACGAACAACTTTCACCTTTTCCTCAGCCTCAAGTAGTAACTCAGGCCCAAGCGTCTTCCTTCCACCCACATCGCTCCAAAACGAAGGGGATCGACACCTGCGTCTATACAACGCCTCAAACGGAGCCATCTGGATGCTCGCTTGAAAGCTGTTGTTATACGCAAACTCAACCAGTCTCAAATGCCGATACC
Organism: Aechmea fasciata; assembly: GCA_025177825.1. Classification (NCBI taxonomy): domain Eukaryota; kingdom Viridiplantae; phylum Streptophyta; class Magnoliopsida; order Poales; family Bromeliaceae; genus Aechmea; species Aechmea fasciata. The sequence goes on along the minus strand of CM045932.1, from coordinate 1,147,598 downwards.
ACCCTCCTCCAAAGTCCAAGACACATGCTCTCAGCATATCCTCTAGAGTCTGAATGGTCCGCTCTGACTGACAATCTGTAACACCCCGAACTTCTAAAGTCATGAAGGCACGAGGTATGTTGGCTTAGAAGGCCATGAGAATGGTTCCCGTGAAGTTTGGAAGATTTCGGGTGTTTTCGGTGCACTAGGTGCGTGAACGAAGCCCGAAAGGCTATCATGGGCCACGAGCTAAATCCGACGCTTGCGCGGATGAGATAATGATGTGGACATGATCCAAATCATGTGTGGGGAGTCTCGGTGCGATTTCAAGTGAATCGGAGACCCACAAGTCCAAAAGTGAGTTGGAACGAAGAGGAAACGGAACCCGAAAGGCTACTTTGGGCCGTGAGCCAAATCCGTCACTTGCGCGGGTGAAATGATGATGTGGACATGATCTAAATCATGTTTGGAGAGTCTCGATTCGATTTGAAACGAATCGGAGGTCAAACGGGCCAAAAGTGAGTTGAAACGGAGAAGAAACGGTGAAAAAGCTGAAAATTTGGCTAAGTCCTGAAAAAATTCGGGATCGGATCCCATTGGTGAGGTGCGGATCCTACGCGCGATGGGACTCTGGTGAAGACCCTTGGAGTCCGGACCCCATACATGAGATCCGGACCCTGCAGCCCGAAAATGCCCAGTTTGGGCTGTTGCAATAGATGAAAAGTTGAGGGGTTTATATGCAAAGTTGGCATGAGATGAGTGTATAGAGTGGATTAAACACTCTCTTTCTCTCTCTCACTCACTCAGCTCCCTCCCTCTCTCTCTCTGTTCGACAGCAAGAAGAAAGGAAAGAAGAGAAGGAAAGAAAGAGAAGGAAAAGAAGAGAAAGAAGAAGAAGAAGATGGAGATGATGAAGAAGATGATGATGGAGATCCTCTTGGTCATCTTCTTCCTCTCCCACAAGCTAGGGGCAAGCTTGTAGAGGTAAGCTTTAGCCTCCTCTCATGGTAGATCCTTAGATAATGGGTTTCTAAGCCCTAGATTTAGAGTTTTGAGCTTCTTGTAAGCTTTAGAACTATGTGGAGACCATGAACTCCATGAAATCCATGGCTTTCATTATGATGCTCTAATGGTGGATTTCTAGGGTTTGCTCTAAGCACCCTATGGATGGCTCTAATGCTCTTAGATGAGTTCCTAGAGGTTAGACAAGCTCTCTATTGCTTGTTCTAGGGATCAAATCGGTGGGTTTTACGAAAGTGCAAACCTAGGGCTCCAAAATTGGGGTTTTTGTAAATAGATGAGTTTGATCTCATTTGACCCCATAGAAACCTAATTGGGGGCCTAACGAACGCGTTGGCGCGCTCGGTTCGGTGATCCGACGAGCGAGTACAAAGATATTAATTATTTAATATATTCATACCAGATGTCATGACACGCAAGATAGGAGCCCTAAATTCATGAAAACGGAACCGGGGCAACTTAAAGGCGTGGGGCAACGGCACAAAGACTCGGATTGCAATTCGGAGACCGTTTGGTTGGTCGTGCAAGAGTTCGAGCCAAACCGGGTCAAGAGTGCCGCGGGCGGCCGATTGCAAGTGTCGACGAGCAATCGGAGTGCGAATTGAGGTGGGTTGTGTTTACCGAAGCGACTAGGTCGCCTAAATATGTCTAAGAGTAATGGTTTCAAGTTGATGCATATAATTGACATATGTTGCAAGTATAAAAATGCATGTTAAAGAACATAGTGTTAGATGCTAAATGAAATGTATGAATAAATGAATGCTTAGCATAATGAGTACATGCTAGATATAATTATGTGCATGTAAATGGAATGGTTAACATAAGAATGATAAGTATATGAATGCCAAGTATAAGAATGCTAAGTAAGAGAATGCTAAGTAAGAATGTGAGTCATGGACTAATACACATATAGATCGAGTGGCATCTAACCTAGTGTTAATAAACATAGGTTATAGTAAACCTAGAGTCAATGGACCTAGGAGTGTGGCATCCAACCTAGTGTTAATAAACATAGGTTATAGTAAACCTAGAGTCAATGGACCTAGGAGTGTGGCATCAAACCTAGTGTAAAGAACATAGGTTGTAGTGAACCTAGAGTCATATGGATCTAAGTAAAGGACAGTGAACCTAGTGTCGAGGACATAGGTTGGATAAAGAGGATCATGGACCTAGTGTTAGAAAACGTAGGTCGAATTGGAATGACATTGAACCTAGAGTTAAGTTAACCTAGGTTATGTGACAAGGAATGAACCCTAGTGTCAAGTGGACCTAGGAGGTAAAGATAATGGACCTAGAGGGTCGTCTCTGGAGGGCCTAGCTAACCCTCAAGCTAAGTGGAATGGATTCATGAAATCCGTGATATGTGCACCACGAGGGTGCCGGGCGTGTGCGACGATTTCGCCGTCCAGGGCTATACCACTGACGTGGCGTTGTGCGACGATTTCGCCGCCGGGTGGGTGAGCCGAAATGCGTTCGATACCGGTTAAGCCGGGTGTGGATCAGACCGCCATGAGTGTTGACACCATGAGTTTGGAAACCATTCTTTGAGTAAGTACGATACGTGCGCCGCGGTGGTTGGGAAGTGACTCGATCCATTGTTGGGTGTGATGCGATAGTTCGCCGGATGGTAAGGTCACGACTTTAGTCCACGGCCAGGTAAGTACGCCGTGTTCGCCACCGAGAATGGTTATGTCAGGTGACTCGAGCCGTTCCAGAGTTGGGACACCACTGAGGGTGACGAGCGTGTGCGACGATTTCGCCGCTCCGAGGCTGAGTCACAGAGGGCGGCAGGCTGTTGACAGCTGAGGTAGTTGTGAGACGTCCAACACCTCGGGCTAGACAGCAGGCGGATTATCCGCATTTGATTGACTCAAGACCGAGTCGGGTGGCATAGTGAGCTAAGGTAGAGTGGACCTTAGAAGTGTTTGCTAAATAGCATATGTGCCAAGAGTAAATAGTAAGAATATAAATAGCTAACTTATTCAATAGCTAAGTAAGAATGGAAAAGCTAAAGTAAAGAATAGCAATAAAGTAAAGAAAAGCTAAGAGCTAAGTAATGATTTGCATATTGCATATTGCGAGGCGTGTTTTTATGTTAGTTGCAAATTATATATCTATATATGTTTTTGGACTAACATATCTGCAGTGCCTCCTTGGACCTATTGGTCGAGCTTTTCTCTTGGGTGACCGTACCCACGAGAACTATGGACAATAGTTCTCACCCCCGTGTTGCGTTTTGGGGAGTACGGGTATGTTCGTGAGCGGCGCGCGACGGCGTAGCTCGGTAGATAGCGCCCTACCAGGAGGCCAGAGATAGAAGTACCCCAGTTGACAGAGCTTAGGGGTATAGCAAGGGAGAACAAGTTGTAATAAATTGGAAATAAATTTGTAATAACTAGATTGTGTTAGGAAGTTTTAATATGAATGTAAAATGTAAAGATTGTAATCTGGGTTAAGTGGATGTAATAGCAAGTAGCTGTTTTATGTTTATGATACTTCCTTATGCAATCTGATTGTAATATCTGTTCCTATTTGGAACCTTCTTGTAATTGTATTGATTGCGACGCCTTGAACGTACAGGGGAAACTCTGTCCGTTCGGCAGTCTGTCGGCGCGCCCGAATCTGTAACAACCCCCTCCCAGTAAAGCGCGCGAGTTCGTCAAAATGAGCGGGACCGGAGTGGAGCGAGTAAGTGTGGGTTCTATGTGCTTTGGAACACGTGCGCGGCGAAGTGGGGTCTTGGAAAAGCTAAACGACAAGTACGGTGGAAATTCCCGGACTTGGAGCGGCCAAAACCGGGCAATGGAGTTGTCCGGATGCCTGAGTGCCCAGTGCGCGATGAGAAACAATCTTGAGGCAGACGACCAAAGACCAGACGATCAAAATAAGACCAGCCAAAGGCAGACGATGGGCATGCGTAACATGCGAAAAAATGGCTAAGTCACTGGAAAACAGCGTCGAGGCAGACGACCGACCAAAACCAAGACGATCAAAACCAGACAATAAAACCGGACGATGGGCATTACGTAACATGCAGAAAAATGGCTAAGTCCTGGAAAACCAGGCAGGACAACCGAGACCGGACGATGGACAGCGCAAGTTCGAGCAGTTTGTAATTTTCGCAAATGGAGGGGCTTTTTGGCAATTGTCACAACACAATATGTACCCAATGGCTTCCTCTTCACAGCCATTCACTCCCAATACATCCCTCTCTCATTTCTCTCTTTCTCTCTCTAGAGATTTGCTCCTAGAGCTTGGAGAAGAAGGAGGAGAAGCCCAAGGAGGAGATTTGGAGATTAGGGAAGACCTAGAAGCTCTCCTACAAGGTGGAGCTTGGGCCAAGGTGAGGTTTCATGGTAAACCTAGACTAGGGTTTGGGTTTTAAGCAAGGAACTTAGAGTTTTGAGTCTTCTCTTTGGTGTAGAAGCCTAGTAGAGGCTTAAGCTCCATGAAAACCCATGAAAGCTCAAGGTCCTCTCATGGTGGATTCTTAGGGTTTCAAGTAGAGGCCCTAATGATGGTTTAAATTGTTCTAGATGAACTCTAAGAGTAACAACAAGCTCTCTTTTGCTTGTTTAAGAGATCAAAACCTAGGGTTTTGCATAGGGCTTGGATAGAGCACCAAATTTGGGGCTTTTTGCCATAGAGGTTCTAGGGTCAAATTGACCTTGTAGAAACCTAATTGGGGGTATCCCCGACGCGTGGGACAACTCCGTTTAATTAAACGAAAAGCCTACCTATGAGTTGCTATGTAAGTTAGCCTGATGTAAAATCTGATAACTGCAGTTGCAAAATAGGCCTCGGTTAGCTACGAGACTCGACGGGCAACCCATCCGTAATTTTAGAAGGTGGGTGGTGCATTCCAAGGACACCGAAATTCTTTCTAAGTCTATGTGTCACTTTTGAGCATTCTATATATGTTTGAGTATGTATGCATGATAGGGTAAATTATGAGGTATATTGCAATTTGTGAGTTCAAATGCATGAGATGTAATTGTATGAGATTATATGACAAAGAACAAGAACCCTATATATATGCATGTTAAAGAACAAGTAGTGTAATTGACAAGTGAATGTGACATTGGACATGTATTAGAGAATGTGACAAAAATGAGTCTAGAATACTTAGACAACATGTGTGACATCAAAGAGCAAGAACAAGAACTTGTAGTGTACATAACACTAGTAGAGTCATGAGATTGACATTCGACAATAACCTTAGAGTTAAGGGTCATATGAACATAAGTTCTCCTTGAAGGCAAGGAATAGATTGAGATTTGGAATCCTTAAAGTTAAGGATTGATCGTACTCACCATATAGTCCTTGCTCGGGGGCGGTAGCTCCCCTCGAGCGGTGCGCTCGGAGTTGGTCACCCGGAATGAGTTTTCCGGGGGAATGAGTTTTCCTAAGGACGGTCCCAACGGGTCGATATTGAGCCTCCCCGGTATACTATGGGATTCTGAGTTTGGTTGAGTCTTGTTGAGGGCGAAACCCACGGGTTAGCCAAGAGATTGGGTATTGAACTTATGATCTTGCATGTTTTACAGTTTGAGCATATTATCTTTACTTTCAAGCGTATTAGTTGCATTTGATAGTTTGGTTCTTATCTTACCCTTCCTTCTATTACGCTTGAGTTAGACCTAGTGGGAAAGTCGGCGTGGTTGGTTGCCGAACCCACTGGGAACTTTGTTGTAGTTCTCACACCCCTTTTTCCACAGAGCCGGGACCGAGTGAGCCGGCCGACGATCGCTGTAAGGGCATCGCGCCCTAGGTAGAGACCGCCCGAGTACTTTACTTTTGTTGTAGTTGCATTACCCTTTTGTATCATCTTTTGTATTTGATGATGGTAGATGCTAATATCAAATGTATTTAAGCTTTATCTTTGAAGACTATGAGATGTAAAAAGAAATGATGCAAAGAATGTAAAGAATGGTAGTCTTTAAAGAACGCAAAGTTGTAAGAATTATGCATGTATGTGATTGCAATTAATCATGTTACTTGTATGTATTACATTAGTTACTTTCATTTTGGCTATGTTGCTTACCCTCGTGTAAGCCTTTTGTGTATGCTTCCGCATGTGTAAAAATTATACTCTATCTGTACTTGTTGAGCCTTGGGCGGACAGGGGAAGCTCTGTCCGTTCGGCGTCTGTTGACGCGCTCGAACCGGCCAAATGGATTGGTCTCGGGGCGTGACAGAATCCGACCGAATTGGCGGGCTCGGGGCGTGACACAATACGTACGTGGGTGAAATCTTTGTCTTTGAAGTGCATGTGTACCCAAGGCGTACGTAAGCTCCTCCGAAATGAGATACAAATCTTGGGTCTCTGTACGATACAATCGACACTAGCACGCCGTGCGGCGACAATCTCATCCAGATATAACTGCGCGAGTCTCCCTCTAGGTCAGGTGGTCTGAACTGGTAGGAAGTGAGCAGACTTGGTCAGTCTGTCCACTATCACCCAAATCGCATCGAAACCACCCTGAGCTCTAGGTAATCCCACGACGAAGTCCATCGTGATCTGTTCCCATTTCCACTCGGGCAGCAGGACTACGAAGCTTGCCGGCGGGCACACGATGCTACTGCCTTCACACTGTTGGCAAGTCAAACAACGAGCCGCATATACGCAATGTCTCTTTTCATCCCATTCCACCAGAATTGTGCCTTCAAGTCCTTATACATCTTGGTTCCACCGGGATGCACTGTATAAGGAGAACAATGAGCCTCTCTCAAAATATCAGCTCGAATCTCTGAATCCATAGGCACACACAGTCGTTCCCTTTACCGCAAGCATTTCCGAATCGTCCCTTCCGTGAAACCCTCTCGCTTGTCCCCTCACTAATCGCTCTCGAATCCTCATCAAGTACGGTCTCCACTGCTTTCTCCCGAATCCTATCAATCAGAGTGGGCTGCAAAACCATAGACATCAGTCTTGCAGTAGACCCAGGGGACACAACCTCGAGTCTCAACCGCTGCAGCTCCTCAAGCAACGGCCTCTCCCCGCGTGATCAACATGCTTAAGCTCGCATCGCCTTCCCGCTCAACACATCTCGCCACCATATTCGCCTTTGCCGGATGATATCGGATGATAATATCATAATCCTTCGAACTCCAACCACTCGCGTTGCCTCGTGTTCAATTCCTTTTGGGTGAACAGATACTTGAGACTTTTATGATCAGTGAAAATCTCACAGTGTTCGCCATATAAGTAATGCCGCCACAACTTCAATGCAAAAACTACCGCGACAAGCTCCAAATCATGCGTAGGGTAATTCTTCTCGTAATCCTTCAATTGTCGTGAAGCATAAGCAATTATCCTACCATGCTGCATCAACACACAACCCAGCCCGCTGTGTGATGCATCACTATAAACCATAAATCCTTCCCCCATAACTGGAAGGGCAAGGATAGGAGCTGACGTCAACCTCTGTCTCAGCTCATCGAAGCTCCTCTGACAATCCTCACTCCAGTTAAACTTAATTCCTTTACGAGTCAATCGAGTGAGGGGCGTGGAAAGTTTCACAAAGCCTTCCACAAACCGACGGTAATATCCAGCTAATCCAAGGAAACTCCGCACCTCCGTCACCGTCGTCAGTCTTGGCCAATCCCGAATAGCCTCAATCTTCTTCGGGTCCACTGCCACTCCATCTGCAGAAATCACGTGGCCTAAGAAAGCAACCTCCCGTAACCAGAACTCGCACTTCTTTAGCTTGGCATACACATCATTCTCTCGCAGGAGCTGTCGCACTATCCTCAAGTGCTCCTCATGCTCGGTCACTACGGGAGTAGATCAAGATATCGTTGATGAAGACTACAACAAATCGGTCCAAGAACGGCTTGAACACTCTGTTCATCAAATCCATAAATGCGGCAGGGGCATTTGTTAATCCAAAAGGCATCACTGTGAACTCATAATGCCCGTACCGAGTCCTGAAAGCCGTCTTGGGAACATCCTCGACCCTCACCTTCAACTAGTGGTAACCAGACTGGAGATCAATCTTCGAGAAGACACAAGACCCTTGCAGCTGATCAAACAGATCATCTATCCGCGGCAAGGATACTTGTTCTTGATGCTCACTTTATTTAGCTCCCTGTAGTCAACACATAACCTAAGTGAACCATCCTTCTTCTTCACGAATAACACCAGCGCTCCCCAAGGCGACACGCTGGGTCTCACGAATCCTTTATCCATTAGATCTTGAAGTTGCGCCTTTAACTCTCAGGTGCCATTCGGTAAGGTACCTTCGAGATTGGTGCAGTTTCAGGGACTACATCAATCACGAACTCTATCTCTCTCTCTGGCGGCATCGTCGTCAACTCCGGGGGAAACACATCCGGAAACTCACGAACCACTGGGATATCCTCGAGTCCCGGCGCTGCCGTAGGTACCTCCGCAACCGTCGCTAGATAGGCAATGCATCCTCTACTCATCAGCTGTCGAGCCCTCGCTGAAAAAATCCACGTGGCGAACAATGTGCTCCTGCAGCCTCTCGAAAGTAAACCTCCTCGGCCTAGCTCGCGAGTGTCACCTCGGCCTAGCTCGCGAGTGTCACCGTCCTCGCTCCACGCTCGATAGTAGCATAATACCGCGCCAGCCCAATCTATGCCGAGTACTATGTCGAAGTCCTACAGTCGCTCTAAAACCAACAAGTCTGCGGCAAGATCCACGAGTCTAACTGCACCGGACACGACCTACAAAACTCTACAACCTGTAGTACATGGTCGGGGGTCTGGATCTCCCGGGTCTGCGGCAATAACCCTAACTCTGGACCATGTAATAATACAAATGCTCGGCTAATAGTAAAAGAATATGATGCACAGGTATCAAGTAATGCACCATTTAAATACCAGAAATTAAATTGATACCTGCCACCATTCGATCGGCTGCTGTAGAGTCCTCCTGGTGGTAGCTCGGCGATGCTCTGAACGACTGCTGAGATGCCGGCTGCTCTGATGCTGATGATGGAGCCGATGATGCCGCTCGCGGGCAAGCTGTCCTAAAGTGTCCCGGCTGGCCGCATCCAAAACACCGGCCCTCTCGCTGCTCACACTGTCGGGCCCCGTGCGGTCCTCCGCAAATCACGCACTGCTGAGTCCTCTGCGGCTGCCCCCGCTGACGGGTGTCCCTGATACGCTGACGCCCCGAGGATCCACGACTCTGAGGACGTGATCGTGGAGGCCTCGGTGGACGCTTGCTGCTCGACTGTCCTCCATCATCTGGAGCGGGGCGCTTCTTGTTCTGACTCGCCTCGGCCCCGGTGCTTGCTCTCGAAGTGCCGCCGCCTCTCTCCGATAGTGTCCGCCGCATCCGATGCTCTCGCATCAACACCGATCGCCGAGTAATAATCTCGCACATCCTCTCGCAACGCCTCCCCCGTTGTCCGACGATTACTTGGCCAGGGCGATCAACCGCTCTCTCAAACTGGGGTGAACGCGACCGCTCTCCTCCCGCATATCAAATGATGCGACAAAATCCCAAGTCTGCGGTTGACCTCGCGTCGATATTAAGCCGAACAAAAGAACACGGGGTCGTAAACACAAACACTCTCGACCCAATCAACGAAAGTCTCGAAGGCGATCCCTGTTCCACCGCAAAGTTATGTCGTCTGCAGCCAACATAATTTTCCTGGACCGTAATAGACACTCCCTTCAGTCACACACTCCGCTTCAGGATGAGTAGAAAACCAATCATTGACTTTCACATTAAATCACGCCTCTCGCGCTATGCCTTCCTAAGGTTTGCCAGCTTAGGGTTCCTAGGTCCCAACGACCTAATACTAAGCTCTGATACCAACTTAATCTGTCATGCCTCGGGTTGCACATTCACCGGACACGCCGACAAATCCACCGTATACAAAAGAATTTCTTCTGTATACGAAGCGTAGCTGTACCTATATAAACATACAATGCTACAAACAGTAGCATAGAGTTGATAATACAATAAACATGCAGGAAGTACAGTAATAACTATTTACATACGAGTACTCTTATACAAACACTACTCGCTCCACGAGTTCACAATCGTATGTACAAAAATACAACCCCAAAAGTGTCACTACCTACAGAAGGATCCTCTAGCTCAGTACTCGACGGGATAGGGCTCTAGCTCGAAACGCCCTTACCGCGATCCGCCTCGGAAGGTGCAGCAGCCGCAACAGAAGGCCCTGCAACAACGGTAGAAGAAAAGGGGCGTGAGAACTACAGTAAAAACTAGTAGTCCTCAGTGCCGCCTCAACGTCATCGGTCCACCCACTAAGTCTACGGGGTAAGGTGAGTAGTAAAGGAAAAACTGGAACTACTCTACAGCTATAAACCACTACTCTGAACTGCTCTAACACTCACCACCTGTAGCAAAACCACACTGACCCAATCTCACCAGGGACTGTAATACACCCGTCCCGCCTAGCGAGGTGACACCGTGGCTCAAGAGCATCTGGCGGAGAAAACTCTCTCGAAACTGGAACTACCCTCCGTCTCGCCTACTAAGGGTACACCATATCTCAAGAGCAACTGGCGGAGAAAGCTCTCTAGACTGTGAACACACCCGTCTCGCTCAACTAGGCTCTACTCAAGTCACAACCTCACTGAAGGTAGAACAAAGGGTCACTGACTGTCTCACTCGGGATGCCCAAACGGACCCACCCTGCCTGTATCTAGCTACGCCGTACACCGCCTTTAAGATGTCGGCTCAAGAACTGTCCCAAACTGAAACAGCGAATGGCATCGCACTGAAACCTCATTCCGGAATGGCATTCGCGGGGCGCGACCCACGCGAGTATACAAGTATCTCTGTCACTTTCATTCTAGCTCTCACAGGCAAAAGTCGAGTAAACAGGGTCTAACCACTCATACACCACGTGCCCTTGGCACACTCTGTAAGCCAAACAGGACTCTGGGACCACCGCCAACCCCCGACGGTTCCCGACAACACCAACAGTCTGAACTCTACTGTGGCTAAGCTCGGCATCCCAGAACAAGCGCCTACTGTGACTAGACTCGGCATCCCAGCACGAGCGTAAAAGTAAGCTTCACTACCCTGGGTATCCAGCGCCCTCCCACCGCGATGATACGACACCGTACGGCTCCTAGAGCTAACCGGTAGTGTAACATATGACGATCAATCGTGGTTTTCTCCTAAGTCAAGTCCAAGTCCAAACATGTATAAAATACTACCAACTAGGCATGCTCCAAAATTCAGATTCTAATATGCTGAAATCCATGAATTGAGCTAAGGTTTGTCGATAAAATTAAACTATACATGTTGACTACTTTAACTTAGAAGTAACTGATGAATGCCCACCTCAATAGCAATCCCTTGGCAGCAAGGGTATCCTAGGTCCACTCGATCTCCCCCCGCTGGTCCGCCAAGGTCCGAAAAGTCCTGCTGCGAAGAGGAAAACCCACGTTGCACAATTTCACAAAATCTGTCTAGAAACAGCAACAGAGTAAACAATAATTCTGACCATGCTAACCTTCTCCAAATTTCTCGATTCAGGGCTCTGTAGCTTCGTCTCGAAGTCACGAATACAATGGCCCAAGTTTCGTCGAATTCCGCCTCTCCTACGCAGAACGGGCCAATGTACGAAACGTCGACGCCGGAAACCCGCAGCTGGCACCTCGTAACCAGCCTTGTAAACAAGCTCAAGAATGCTAGGTTTCGACTAGGCAAACCTGCTCCAAAAATTGTGATCTTGGGATCAGAATCTTCGTCTCGAAGTCGCGGATCTAGCAAACCAAATTTCGTCGCGATCCGACTTCCCTACACGGAGAACAAGGCAAAACACGGCGGGTCGACGCTTGAATCAGCATTTCAGTATTTCCAGTCTGCTTGTAAAACAACAAGGTAGTAAATCATGATTTCGAGTAAGCAAACCTTCTTCAAAAATTCCAAGTAAATGCTCTCGGATTCCTCTCGTCGTCCCGGATCCAACGAGCCAACCCTCGCCGAAATCCGACGCTCCTACGTCGAGTACGGCCCAAAATACGGCGAGTCGACGTCGATTTCGCAGCAGTCCGAACTCGCTCGAAAATAGTAGACGTAGAAGTCATGGAGGTGATCTAGAAGGGCCACTCACCTCAGGAAGTGTGCTGGAATCGTCGTAAGGTCGAAGTCGGCGAAATCCCGTGCTCGCTCGGCTCCCTCGCAGCACCACGGCGTCGAAAATACTCTCGAACGGCTTCGCGGCGCGTCGTCGGCGATGTCCGCACTTCACCTAAGCGCCCCTCCTTGCTTCGGTTGAACCAGAGGGAGGAAGAAGGAGAAAAAGGGCAGTGGGAAGGCTCCTTTCTCTCTCTCCCTACGTGTGCGTATATGCATGATGTGGGTGACACAACCAATAAAACAATTGACCAATCTGCCCTCAGCTCACCTACCACTGCACGAAGATACGGCATCCGTATCAAAGACGTACGGGTCAACCCGAGAGCAGTCAACGCAGCCCCCATACCGGTATACTGGTGTCTATACCCAGATAGCCATCACTCCCATACCAGTATACCACCAACCTTGTACCGGTACAGCTCACTGGAAATCCACTATTTCGCAGATTTTCAGGATTCTAGCTGCTCTCGCGTTCCCACAAGGCCCGTTTGGCGTCCCGTTGGCGCCAACGCGCCCCGGACTTGTCCCGACGCTCGCCTGAGTCGTCGACAAGCCTCTCGCAGAAAAATCCGTGTCACTACAAAGACAAATTTAAGATCCGATCTAATTTCATAATCAATAACTTGTAAACTTTAAAGTGTAAAATCATCATAAAAGCGATTTTTCTTCACTGCCCATCACTTCCTTCCATGGTCCTTTATATGCACACACAAAGCGCCATTTTTTTCTTCGGAAATATATAAACAATCTATTTTATTTATAGTAGGAATTGTCCCCTTAGTTTCTTTGTTGTTCACCTATTTATTTTGTGGATGTGAAACTTGGTGCTGATTTTTCAATTTGTACTTCTCAAATTATTTCTTTTTCAAATTTTTGGAGATTCAGGTCATCCTCTCCATAGTTTCAAGTCATGGAATGCAGCACTTCTAAGTGTTTGTCGACCATACCATTATTTTCTTAATATAACATTATTATTTGTTTGTCTGCTAAATTATTTCCGTACACTCAGGCGAAGTTGTTGTATGTATTTTCTGTATCTGTTTAGTTATTTCATTCGCATGCTATGTATATTGTTTTACAATATAATGTACAACGTATGATATATGGTAATATCTTATGGATCGGAACTATTATGTAAGAAAACATTATTGATAATAATGTGCTATATATTTTGTTGAAACATTTGCATCTATACTAACTTGGTTTTTTGTATTCTTAGTGGATTTACATCTGTTGTGTACTTTACGAAGACTAACCAAAATATAATACCAGGAACACTTACAATACAAATACAACTAACTTCTATCCAAATATCCAATAGGAGACATTGATTGAGAAACCGGATAAAAGTGGCTGGTTTGAATATATAGTTTCGATCTGTTGTGGGTGTGCTGATTTGATCTATCAAGTAATGGCTTGTCTAGCTCATTTTGATCTGACAAATCGTTGCCAGAGTCTATGTTAGGCTGTTAGCTAATCACTTCAACACTCTATACAATAGCCATTCGTGCAACTGGCTCATACTACAGAAGCTGTATAGAAATGTCAGGATTCACTACAACAGAATTAGATTATAGTAACATATTTTTTAGATACTTTTATATAAGTGTCTTATTTAGACCAAATTTTTTAAAAAAATCTATTAAGACTTAAATATCAAACTCAATCCAATCAAAAATAAAAAATTTGTTTACTCAACAAACCCCGCCTCACCACTCGGCTCGATTTCAAATAAAAAAGAACAAAAATAAAAAAAAAAAAAAAAAAAGAAAAGAAAAAAAAGAAAATTTGATCACCAGCTCCCTTTCTTCTTTTTCACCGCCGTAGTTGATGAGGTAGGGTTCTGGCGGCTGGAGTCCGGCCGCTAGGATCTCGCAAAGACCGTAGAGGGCTACGATCGCCACGTATCCCTCCGCCACGAGTCGTCGCAGAGAGGGTGCCAAATATCAAAGCGGTCCTACCTATAGCGACTCCACATATAAGAACACTTTTAAAAAGTGCTCGTAATTTAGTTAGCAAGACTTTTTTTGACCTATACCGAAATTTGAAAGTACGTTATACAATGTTTTTTTATTTTGTAGTTATTTCATTTTTCTTAAAAAAATTTGAAAAATAAAAATATTAATTTGCAATGAAATTTCGAAGATAAATTTTAAAAAACAGTTTTTTTTAACCAAACAAACTAAAAAAAAAAAATTCCATTACATTTTTTCTCAAAATAAATATTTTGAATGATTTTTTCCACACTTTTTCGACGAACAAAGCACCCCTTAGCATCACATAAAGTCGACGTTTCTTCGGCATTTCCTTTCAGCAAACGCATTATTATTAGTTAGCACCTCCAATATCTATAGTGTTTTCAATAGAATTGTATTCCAAACCATATCCGTTTAAAGGTTGCTTGGTTCATGAAAAAAGAACTTCGAGAAAAAAGCTTTTCCTGGAAAAAAGTTTTTAAGAAAAACTAGCATGAAATATTTTTTTTCATGCTAAAAAATTCATGCTAAAGGTTGCTTGTTTCAATAGAATATATATTCGTTTTCCTAAAAAATTCAAAAAATATTAATTTATCATGAAATTTGGCAAATAAATTTAAAAAAACTAAATTTTAAACTAAATAAATAAATAACTGAAAAAAAGAATTTTCTTGAAAATTTTTTTTCTTGAAAATTTTTTTTGATGCTTTTCCAATGAACCAAGCACTCCTTAGCATCGAATAAAGTTAATTGATGTTTCTTCTTCATTTCCTTTTCGGCAAAGGCTCTATTATTAGTTAGCACCTCAGCTACTATCTCCACATTTTCAATAGAATTGTATTCCCTGTAAGGATTGCTTAGTCCCTCGGAAAAGCGTGAAAAAAATTTTTTGAAAAAAATTTCATAATTAGTTGGATCCTCCTCTATCTATCTCTGTATTGCTATTTTTCTCCATCATTTCTCTCTTCTCTTTCCTTTCTCTAAGGTTGCCAAACAATATATGCATGGTGGATATCTCTACATGATCACTAGCTAGCTTGAGAAGACATTGGAGGAAGAAGAAAGAAAAGACGGCAGGGCTGCTGCCGTTTGCTGCCACCGCGACGGCTGTTGCAATCGGAGGAAGAAGAAGGAAACCGGCCATGGCTATCGCTACGGGTGTGGTTGGTTTCAATATAACTTAAAAAATCAGGTACTTGTTAATCAAAATTTTGCTAATATTGTATTACCGCAACTTAATAGCAGATTACTGCATGCGCATATAAGACCATCATATTTGGTCAGTAGATTCCAATAATTAATTAATGCTAATAGTAAAATTTATACTATTTTAAAAATATTCTTACACTATATTCATTTAAATATCAAACTTCAATTGTAAATTCAAGATATGATTTTGAGTTCGAATTTTAAATTTAGAATTTGACTACGAATTCTAACTTTGAATTCAAATTCAAAACTTGAATTCAAATTTGGATTTGAACTCGAATTTTAGATTCAAGTTCTGATTTTTCAATTCAAAGTTCGATTTCAAATTTTAATTCAAATCGAATTTTGTTTTCGAAATTCTAATTTTGGATTCAAAAAGAGAAATTCAAATAAAGTTTCTAAAATCAATTTTAAATTCAAATAAAGTTCTAAAATCGAATTTAAAATTCAAATTTAGATTTGAATTCAAAATTTAACATCAAATTCAAATTGAAAATTTAAATTTTGAATTAAAAAGCTTAATTATTTCAACTAAATGAGAAATTAAAATTTAATTTATTTTAAATTAAATTTTGAGTCAATTGGTTGTTGGGTAAAAGCGACTTTGAAATTTTTCATAAATTACAGAATTAGCAACAATAAGTAATGTAAGACCTCTATCCCCTCATCGGTAATATTTTTTTTAGTAATCCTACGTTGTCAGTAATTCAGCATTACATATAAAATTACATGAATCAAATATAATAATTAGAAAAGATTCATATAGAATTTTCGATAATCGTGGTAGGATAGTGCAAACCAAACACACATAGTTTAGTTTGTAGCATATTAAGAAGAAAATAGGAAGGGTTTGGATTTGGTCCACAAATTTGACTTGGGGCCCACTTGGCTTGGATTCTTGTGATATCCTAATAGTCTCACATTAGATGAAAATGGAGTTGTGATTGGGTATATAAGAGATCATGGACATTAGTAATAATAACTTAGTTTAAGCATTTTAGACTGGTGGTTTGAGCCCAACAAGTTATTTTTGCTAGCGGATCGAATTGTTACATTTGGTATCAGAGACAATTACTGGCCGAAAGTGTAAGACGAGTTTCGGCTGAGTTAGGATCAAAATGATAGGCCAAGCTCTGTGTCACGCCCCGGATTGCTCGTTTCCCCGGACAAGCTAACAGACCCGCCGTATACGTAGGAATTCCCCCTGTATACGAAGCGAAATAGTAAAAGTATCTCAGAACATACAACACTACAAACAGTAGTATAGAGCTGCTAGGAAAAGTAAACTATATATAAAATAGTGGTTTGACACATACATATCATCCTGATATAAAAACACTCGCTCCAGCGAGGTACAATATCAGTATGTAAAGAACCAAAAACTACAACTACCTGTAGCTGGTACTCCGCTAGCTCTGGCTCGTCTAGAATGGCTCTAACTCGCGACGCCCTTGCCACGATCTGAATCCGCACAGCAAGAAGGCAATGGCTCGCAAAATCGTGGGTAACAACTAGGCGTGAGAACTATCGCAAAAGAAGTAGTCCTCTGGGTACCGCCTCAAACTCATCGGCTCACCCACTAAGTCTACAAATCTACGCTTAGTGATAGAAAAGAAAGCTAGAACAAATCTACAGCTATATGTCATTATCCTATCATGATCCAGCACTACTATCTGTAGAGTAATGCAACCTCAGCCCCAAATCCATAGGGACTGTGAACACACCTGTCCCAGGGACTGTGAACGCACCCATCCCACCTGTCGAATCCTAAATGCTACCTCCACACTAATCAGTCTGTGGAGAGCAAGTCCAACCAGGACACTACACAACGCAAACGCACAAAGCCCGACTCCGGAGTGGCACTCGTGGGCGCTACCCAACCGAGTATGCAAGCGTATCTCTACTGAGCTCAATCAGGCTCTCACAGGCTATAATCAAGTAAACAGAGTCCAACTGGTCTAACAACCAAAACTCAAGTGCTCTCGGCACAATCTGATGCAAAACCTACAATCTGGGTCCACCGTCAACCCCGACGGCACCCGACAGTTCGAAATAGCCTAGACACTGCTGTAAAAATAAACTCGGCATCTCCGCACGAGCGTAACTGCATTCTACACTATCTAGGGTATCTACCGCCAACAAACTGCGATGATACAGATCAACTACAGCTCCTAAGCTTTCAACGTATCAAATGCACACAACAGTGTGGATACTGTCTGCGACAGCTTCAGAAGCTATCTCAATATCAAATGCGCACTAACAGCGGGGATACGAAGCACAACAGCTTTAGAATCTATCTCGAGTATCAAATGCACACTAACAAGCGTGGATACAAAGCACAAATATGAGCGAAAAAAGACAAGGTAGAACCTACGCTTGAATATTACCCAAGCTTGGCATCCCGCACGAGCGTAAATGCATTCTTAACTACCCTGGGTATCCACCGCTCTGAAACTGCGGTGATACAAACAAGCACGGCTACTAGAGCTAAATCTGATAGTTTAAGCATATGACGGGGTTGAATTGCTGGTTTTCTCCTAATTCAATTTTCAAGTCCAACATGAATAATTTATCTAACTACTACAACATGCTCCAAATTCAGATTTCATTAAACATGCTACTCAATGAATTTGAGCTAAAACATGATATACAAATGCTGAATTTATACATGTCGACTATTCAATGCTTAGGAGTAAAACCCGATGAATTAACCCACCTTAAACGCGACTCCAACAAAGGCAAGAAGTCGCTGGAGAAGATCCTGGAAAAGACCTGCCTCAAAATAGGTTAAGTCAAGTTGCTGTCAAGATCTGGACCCTCCTGCGCCAACTTCTAGGCGCCCAGAACAAGAGTCCGTAATGAAGTCGGCCTACAACCTACACAAGTTCAAAGATAGGGATTAGATCCAGCCTCAAGTCCAAATACAAAGAAACTTCACCCATCATCTCAAGACGTTCAAGAATAATCCCCCAGGACCAGCAACCAAACCATTCCGAGAATCTAAACATAAAAAACACCAACACTTACATTACAACCCCAAATTTCAGCACTTAGCTAATTTCATCCCAACTACAATGTCAAAACTCACCTAATCACCTTCAAATCAGGTGAGGAAGGTCTCAAATCCAGTGAACAATGTTGGAGTAAGCTTCGCTGGTTCAAAATCCAATTTTCTCCAAAGCTAGCATCAAGAAAACTCTTAAGTTCACAATTCTGTCTAAAAACACTAACAACAGAGAAAAACTCAAAAACGACCAAGCTAATCTAAACCAAATTTCGTAAATGTGAGCTTCACGGATTCCTCTTGAAGTCTAGAATCCAACAAACCAAGTTTCATGGAAAATGGAGCTTCCTACGTCGCACACGAGCCGAAACACCGACGGTCACTGCTGGAAAAATTCTAGAACAGCACTGTAAGGATGTGAATTCTCGAAATCCAAGAGTTGCACTTCATCCAGAATCGACTAATTGTCGAGTGGGTATGCTTCGGAAAAGCCGAAGATGCCTAAAGCACCAAAAGTGCATTGGAATTGGAGTCCACGAGAGCAAAATGCGAAGAATATGCATTCTGGCAGAATCTGCTCTCGGAGACCGGTCTCCGGATGGAGGGACCAGTTCCCGTACGTGTGGTGCGCGAGGAAAATCCCCTGCGCACCAATATTGCTCTCGGGGACCGGTCCCTGGCGCGAGGGACCGGTCTCCTCAGGCAATGGAAGGTCCCTGTCGGGACCGGTCTCCCAAAGTGAAGACTGGTTCCCGTACGCGTCCCTTTGAGAGCAAGCTCTCGGGAACCGGTCTTGGCTGGAGGGACCGGTCTCCGAGGGACCGGTCTCGGTGGTGGAGACCGGTTCCTGTGTGCGAAAATAGGCTGGCAGAGGACTTAACCGCGAGGGTGCTCTCCGGGATCGGTCTTCCCATGGAGAGACCAGTCCCTCTGGGCGAAAAATGCCCAGACAGCCGGGTTGAGAAAATGAAAAGTGGAGGGGCTTGGCTGTAATTTGGCCATTAGTAAGGGGTATAAGGTGAAAGCACACTCTCTCCCTCTCTTATTTCTACCCTCACCCACTTTTCTCTCCCTCTCTCTCTCTCTAGATGGCAAAGAAGGAAAAGAGAAGGAGAAGAAAAGAAGAAAAAGAAGAAGAAGAAGAAGAAGAAGGAAGAGAAGTAGGAGGACTTGAAGAAGAGCTTCACCATCACCCTCTCCTCTTTCTTCTCCTTCCATTGTGGTAGCTCAAGAGGTGAGCTTTCTAAACCCTAGCTTATAGAACTTAGGGTTTAGGGTTTTGATGCTTAGAAATGCGTCAAATGGACCCTTAGTAAGCTTCTAAAGAGATCAATCCCTAGTTTTAGGGTTTTGATCAAGTGGTTGGCTATATGTGCAAACCTAGGGCACCCAAATTGGGAATTTGTTAGATAGAGAGGTTTGATCTCTATTGATCATATCTAAACCTAATTGCTAGGTGTTTAAACGCGTTGGCGAAGACGGATCGACGATTCGTCGAACGGTTTAAAAGCTAGAGGAAAAACAAGTTGATCGAGAGCTGCTTTCGACCTAAACTACGAGGAGTTGGAGCAAGTGCCGAGGAGTCTTTTTAGAGCCTCCACAACTTAGAACTTCATTAAAAGGTGGGGGGTGCCTTATCGAAAACTTCGAACTCCTTTCTATGTCTTAGAAATAAATAATTTTCATCTCTTGCATGTTGCATTGTAGGATTGCATGTTAGACATTTCCTTATGCTTCTAAATGTAACCTAGTGTACGTGGAATGCTAGGAGAATGGATAGGTGAGGATTGGGTCTGAATAGTGAATCCTATAGTGCTAAAGAGAGAGATGGACTCGATGTTATTTAGTGACATAGATCGAGTGGCATATAATGTAAAGAAAATGACGAGTGGCATTAATATAGTGTATTTGACACTACAAGTCTATGGACTTAGGGATAGGTGAAATCCCAAGAGAAATGGCTCGTGAACATTGAATTTAGTAAAGCTAAGCATATGTGTACGTTGGTCGGAATAGTGGAGTTTCGAGAGAAATGTTAGCCCTAGTTCGTAGGGTATCCTCACGTGGAGAGGATAGATCAAGCTCACGGTCTGTATTTGGGGTAGTATAGCCATCCATGTCGTCGAGTACTCCGGAGTGTCGCACGATCGGAACCACGTGGAGGTCCACAGACGATCCCGGGTTTGAGTGCACGTGGAGCCTCCTACCCAAAAAGGGATTTATATGTGAGGCGTAGGCAAACCCAAGGGTTCGCCACAGATTGGGTAAATGAAATGTTAATGTTGTCATTGAGCAATCATTTGTCGAACATAGAATGAACTCGGTAGCATGATAGTAAACCATTACTATATGATGCATGCATTCATTTTACATGATAATGGGCATAGTAGCATAGTTTTCCTATTATGCATTTACAGCTTTCAGATATATATCTACATATCTAGTCGTTGCTTGTGCCCACTTGGACCTAGTGGGGAGATCGGTGGAGTCGGTGGCCGAGCACACTGGGAACTATGGAAGATAGTTCTCACCCCAGCTCACATTTCCTCTATTTCCATAGGGTATGTCACCAAAGTAGGACCGCGACGAGGGCATCGCGTCGTCTGGCAGGGCATGGTAGTATAGTAGCTTCCTTTCTGCATTAGAGTACCATTGTATCTAGATGCTTTATATTTTTGAAGAACTATGTATTTGAGTAAATGAACATGTATTTATTTTGGAAAGAAAAGATGTAAATTGTAAATGATTACAAAGTTGTAATAGCTAAGTAGTATGCTCTCTTTATTTCACTTGTGTATTACTTGTGGATTACTTGCTCTTAGTAGATGTTGGCACTGTTTGTGCCCTTCATTGATTGTGTACGTTAGAATTTAGTTTTTCCTGGGAGAATTCTTGTACACAATCTGTTGTTGAGCCTTGGGCGGGCGGGCAGGAGGTGCTATGCGTCCGGCGGCTCGCGCCCCGAACCGGACCAAATAGGTAGCGGTTTCGGGCGGGGGGCGTGACAAGCACTCCTCAATGAAAACTTGGTGAACTTGAACAATTTTGGAGAATTTAGAGGTTTGGATGCCAAATAGCCTTCACTGTGAAGAAAGGGAGAAAAGAGATCACAGGGGTCGAGTTCCCCCTATTTATAGTGTGCTGGAAGGGTCCAAAAAGCCTCAGGAACAATTGCTGCTAAACTGCACTGTTGCAGAAAAATCGAGTTGTCACGCCCCCGCCCCGAAAACCGCTACCGATTTGGTCCGGTTCGGGTGCGCCGAGCGGACGCCGGACGGACAGCACCTTCCCTGCCCGCCCAAGGCTCAATCACAGATTGTGTACAAGAATTTACCCAGGGAAACTAAATTCTAAACATACACAATTGAAGAAGGGCACAAACAGTGCCGACAACAACAAGAGCAAGTAATCCACAAGTAATACAAGTGAAATAAAGAGAGTATACTACTTAGCTATTACAACTTTAAAATCATTTACATTCACATCTTTTTCTCAAAATGGATTTATGATCAACCAAAATACATAGCTCTTCCAAAATATAAAACATCTAGATACAATGGTACTCTAATGAAAAAAGAAAGCTACTATACTACCAGTGCCCTCACCGGACGGGCGCGATGCCCTTGCCGCGGTCCCTCACCCGCAACCCCGTACCTAGCACTGGAAATAGAGTGGGTGAGAACTATCTTCCATAGTTCCCAGTGGGCTCGGCCACCGACTCCACCGATCTTCCCACTAGGTCCAAGTGGGCACAAGTAACAACAACAAGATATAGATAGATAAATATCTGAAAGCTGTAAGTGCATAATAGGAAATCTATGCTACTATGCCCATAATCATTTGAAATGCATGCATCATATAGTAAGAGGTTTACTAACATGCTACCAAGTTCGTTCTATGTTCAACAATGATTGTTCAATGTCAACATTAACATTTCTCTTACCCAATTTGTGGCGAACCCATGGGTTGCCTACGCCTCACATATAAATCCCTTTTTGGGTAGGAGGCTCCACGTGCACTCAAACCCGGGATCGTCTGTGGACCTCCACGTGGTCCCGATCGTGCGACACTCCGGAATACTCAACGACATAGATGGCTATACCACCCCAAATACAGACCGTGAGCTTGATCTATCCTCTCCACGTGAGGATACCCTAGAACTAGGGTCAACAATTCTCTCGGAACTCCGCTATTCCGACCAACATACACATATACTTAGCTTTACTAAGATCAATGTTCACGAGCCATTTCTCTTGGGATTTCACCTATCCCTGAGTCCATAGACTTCTAGTGTCAAATACACTATATTAATGCCACTCGTCAAGTTCTTTACATTATATGCCACTCGATCTATGTCACTAATAACATCGAGTCCATCTCTCTCTTTAGCACTATAGGATTCACTGTTCAGACCCAATCCTCACCTATCCATTACCCTAGTATTCCACGTACACTAGGTTATCATTAGAAAACATAAGGAATTATCTAAACATGCAATCCTACTATGCTACATGCAAGAGATGAAATCATGTATTTCTAAGACATAGGAAAGAGTTCGAAGAATCTTGAAGGCACCCCCCACCTTTAAAGCTTTTCTAAGTTGCGAGGCTCTAAAAAGACTCTCGCACTTGCTCCGCCAACTCCTCGACCGTTTAGGTCGAAACGAAGCCTCGGACAACTTGTCTTGCCTCTCGCTTTTAAACCGTTCGACGAAACGTGATTCCGTCTTCGCCAACGCGTTTAAACACCTAACAATTAGGTTTAGACATGATCAATTGAGATCAAACCTCAGCATTTACCAAAACCCCATTTCGGAGCCCTAGGGTTGCACCTATAGCAAACCCAATGATCCCACCCCTAAAACATGGGATTGATCCCATTAGAAGCTTACTAAGCGTCTATTTGACCCATTTCTAAGCATCTAAACTCAAAACCCTAAGTTCTACAAAGTAGTGGAAGAATGAGGAGAGGGTGATGGTGAAGTCCTTCTTGAAGATATCCTACTTCTCTTCCTTCTTTTTCTTCTTCTTCTTTCTTTTCTTTCTTTCTCCTTCTCCTTTCCTTCTTTCTTTTCTTTCTTTCTCCTTCTCCTTTCCTTCTTTCGTTCAAGAGAGAGAGAGGGAGAGAGAAATGAGTGAGAGGGAGAGAGTGAGGGTAATGAGAGAGTGAGAGAGATCCTTTGCTCTCTATACTCTCTAACTAATGCCATTTTGCATAAAATCCCATCCACTTTTCATCTCTCAACCCAGGCTGTCTGGGCATTTTTTCGCCCAGAGGGACCGGTCTCTATTTGGGGACCTGGCCCCAGAGAGCACTCCCCGCACCGGGTCCTCTCGTTAGCCCAATTTCGCGTACAGGACCGGTCCCCACCACCGAGACCGGTCCTGAGACCGGTCCTTCCAGCCCAAGACCGGTCCCGAGAGCTTGCTCTCAAAGGGACGCGCTCGGGAACCGGTCCTCACTTTGAGAGACTGGTCCCCACAGGGACCTTCCATTGCTTGAGGAGACCGGTTCCACGTGCCAGGGACCGGTCCCAGAGAGCAATATTGGTGCGCAGGGGATTCTCCTCGCGCACCACGCACTCGGGACCGGTCCCTCCATTCGAGACCGGTCCCCCGAGAGCGATTCTACTGCACGTAATGCATTCTTCGCATTTTGCTCTCGTGGACTCCAATTCCAATGCACTTTTGGTGCTTTAGGTATCTTCGGCTTTTCCAAAGCATACCCACTCGACAATTAGTCGATTCTGGATGAAGTGCAACACTCGGATTTCGAGAATTCACATCCTAAGCCGAGTTCTGGTCGCCCTAAGCCGAGTTCTGGGCACCCAGAACTTCCAGCCTGCACAAACAGCCCTCTTCAATTCCTCCGCCCGCGGTGTGCTGCACCCTATCCCGGTCCGGCGGATCTCACCTACCACCACCACGTGTCAGGGCAAACGATACTCACAAGGTGAACTTCTAGACCCACTGCTGGGCGCCCGGAACATAGGATCCGAATTGGCATCCAGTTTTGCTCAAACCAAAGACTTTCAAGATCCGGGGCGCCCTAAACCCACTTCTGGGCGCCCTAAACTGGCAAAACTTCAATTTAGCTTATTTGACTGCGACGAGTCCATTTTTGCATCCATTTCATGTAGAAATGATTCCGACTCAGTCCGACACTCTCCAGATGTGTCGACGAGTCTCTAATACTGTAGTCAATCCTACCCAAATCTTCGAAACACTACATCTTCCCCTACTACGAAAAGTTTCGTCCTCGAAACTTAATACATATCTCAATCGTGAGTCTTAAACAAGTAGGGGTAGGACTCCAGCATCACAGTCTCCGGCTCCCAAGTCGCATCCCGTGCCTCGTTATTACACTCCACCGCACCTTTACAAAGGGGTGACCTTGCGCACCCTCTCGTCTCACGAGCCAGAATTCGTACCGGTCGCTCCTTATATCTCAGGTCATCGCTAAACTCTAGCAGAGTGAAGTCAATCGTGTGGGAGAGGTCGAACACATATCCCCTCAAAGCCGAGACATGGAAAACATCATGAATGCCAGCTAGTCGTGGAGGTAGAGCAATCCTGTAAGCAACTGGCCCAACTCGCTTCAATACCTCAAAAAGGGCCTACAAAACGTGGATTGAGCTTTCCACGCACTCCAAATCTGCGAATCCCTTTGGACGACGAGACTTTAAGAAACACATGATCTCCAACTGGAACTCCAAGTCTCGTCTCCGGTATCAACATAGCCTCCGTCGACTCGAGCCGCTATAACATGTCGCCGCACCGTTTTAACCTTTTCCTCACCTCAATCAGAATCTCAGGCCTTGGCATCTTCCTTTCACCCACATCACTCCAATATAAAGGGGATCGACACTTGCGTCCATACAATGCTTCAAACGAAGCCATCTGGATACTAGCTGGATAGCTGTTGTTGTACGCAAACTCAACCAGTCTCAAATGTCGATGCCACCCTCCTCCAAAGTCCAGGACGCATGCCCTCAGCATGTCCTCTAGAGTCTGAATGGTCCGCTCTGACTGACCATCTGTCTGTGGGTGAAACGCCGTGCTGAAATGCAACTGAGTACCCAAGGCTGTCTGAAGGCTCCTCCAAAAGTGCGAAACGAACCGCGGGTCTAGATCCGATACAATTAAAGTGGCACGCCATGCACTCTCACTATCTCATCGAGATACAACTAAGCGAGTCTCTCTCAAAATCTCCTCTTGGATCTCTGAATCCATAGGCACGCAGTCGGTTCCTGTGCCTCGGCACTCCCGAACTGTCCACAACAAAATCCTCAGCCTGTCCCCTCTCTAACTGCTCTCAAATCC
Source organism: Aechmea fasciata (assembly GCA_025177825.1). NCBI lineage: Eukaryota > Viridiplantae > Streptophyta > Magnoliopsida > Poales > Bromeliaceae > Aechmea > Aechmea fasciata. The sequence continues at coordinate 1,121,987 of CM045932.1, read as the reverse complement.
TTGACAAATGCGGATCTCCACTTTGTTTCTCTCGGATCCTATCCAACAGAGTGAGCTGCAAGACCATAGACATCAGTCTCGCAGAGACCTGTGGGACACTATCTCGAGCCTCAACCGCTATAACTCCTCAAGTAACGCCTATGCCGAGTAATCATCGTGCTCGAGCTCGCATTGCCTTCTCGCTCAACGCATCCGCCACCACGTTTGCCTTGTCGAATAATACGAATACTAATGTCATAGTCGTTCAAGAACTTCAACCACCAACGTTGCCTCAGATTCAACTCCTTTTGAGTGAATAGATACTTGAGACTTTGGCGATCGGTGAAAACCTCACAATGCTCGCCATACAGATAATGCCGCCACAACTTCAAAGCAAAAACCACTACGGCAAGCTCCAAGTCATGCGTAGGGTAATTCTTCTAGTAATCCTTCAATTACCGTGAAGTATAAGCAATCACCCTACAATGCTGCATCAACACACAGCCCAAACCACTGTACGATCCATCACTAAAGATTACAAATTCTTCCCCCATCACAGGAAGGGCAAGGATAGGAGCCGACGTCAATCTCTGTCTCAACTCATCGAAGCTCCTATGACAATCCTCACTCCAAATAAACTTAATTCCTTTACAGGTCAATCGAGTGAGGGGTGTGGAAAGCTTCGCAAAATCTTCCACAAACCGACGGTAATATCCAACCAGTCCAAGGAAAATCCTCACCTCTGTCACCGTCGTCGGTCTGGGCCAATCCTAAATAGCATCAATCATTTTCGGGTCCACCGCTACTCCATCCACGTAAATCACGTGGCCCAAGAAAGCAACCTCCCGAACCGAACTCGCACTTCTTTAACTTAGCGTACGCTTCTTCTCCCTCGTAAGCCGTAGTACGCTCCTCAAGTGCTCCTCATGCTCGGCATCACTCCGGGGGTATACCAAGATGTCATCGATGAAGACTACCACAACCTATCCAAAAACGGCTTTAACACTCTGTTCATCAAATCCATAAATGCGACAGGGGCATTCGTCAATCCAAAAGGCATCACGGTAAACTCATAATACCCATACCGAGTCTGAAAAGCCGTCTTGGGAACATTCTCGGCCCTCACCCTCAACTGGTGGTAACCTGACTGGAGATCTATCTTCGAGAAGACACAAGATCCTTGCAGCTGATCAAACAAATCATCAATGTACGGCAAATGATACTTGTTCTTGATGGTCACTTTATTAAGCTCGCGGCAATCCACACACAACCTAAGTGAACCATTCTTCTTCTTCACAAATAACACCGGCTCTCCCCAAGGCGACATACTGGGTCACACATATCCCTTATCCATCAGATCCTGAAGCTGTGCCTTTAGTTCTCTCTGCTTCCGTCTGCTATCCTAGTAGTGTGCCTTCGAGATTGGTGCGCTCCAGTGAACTACATCAATCACAAACTCAATCTTCCTCTCCGGCCGCCTCGTCGTCAAATCCGAGGGAAAAACATCCAGAAACTCTCGAACTATAAGAATATCCTCGAGTCCAGGCGTCACCGTAGGCACCTCTGCACCCGTCGCCAGACAAGCAACACATCCTCTACTCATCAGCTGTCGAGCCCTCGCCGAAGAGATCCAAGTGGCAAACAACGCGCTCCTGCAACCTCTAAAAGCGAAATCCTCCTGGCCTGGCTCGCGGAACGTCACAGTCTTCGCTCCACAATCAATAGTAGCATAGTACTGTGCTAGCCAATTCATACCGAGCACAACGTCGAAGTTCTGCAGCTGCCCTAAGACCAACAGGTCTGCGGGCATGATCCAAGAATCTAACTACACCGGACACGACCAACAACACTCTGCAACCTGTAGAACATGGTCGGGGATCTGCACCTCTCATGCCTGTGATAACGGCCCTATCTCTGTCACCACACAAACTACCGTCGCGAAGTCCTCACTCTGCCGCAGCACTGCAACCTCCTCCACCTGTCTATAGCTCGACGGCGTTTCAAAAGCCTGCTGTGGTGTCAGCTGTGATGACGCTGTCGTTGATGCTGGGAATGCTGCTCGGGGACAAGCCGCCCTCATATGTCCAGGCTGTCCACATCCATAGCATCGGCCCGCTCTCTGCTCACACTGTCGAGACCCTCGGCCCCCGCAAATCACACACTCCGCATTCTCGTGGTCGTTCTCGCCGACGGAAGCTCCTAGAACGCCGACGCTCGAAGACCCACGACCCCGAGAGCGTGATCGTGGAGGTCTCGTGGACGCCGTCGCCGACCGTCCTCCATCATCTGAAAAAAGGCGCTTTCTGTCCTGGCTCTGCCCCAGTGCCGTAGTCCGCTCCTAGACTAATATATCTCCATACTCCACCCAAAGTACATGTTGCACAGACGCTCCTGGTTCACCGCTCGACCACTAAGTAACAGTCTCGCACATTCTCTGCAATAGTACACCCTGCTGCTTGATCACCTCTGTCAAGGCAGCCAACTGCTCTCTCAAATCAGGGGGTGTACTCTCCTCGGGTCGTGCACTCGGCGCTGCCTGCTCAAGCCTCACAGGCGGTGCAGCGCGATCCCTGGTCGGCGGTCGACCTCGACGACGATACATAGCGGTCAAGAAAAGAAAATAAGGGTCAAATACAAAAGGCAAACACTCTCGACCCAATCCAACGAAAGTCTAGAAGGCAGTCCCTTTTTTCTCCTCAAAATTATGTTGTCTCACCAACATAATTTTTCTAGGCCGAAACAGCACTCCCTCAACCACTCTCTCCGCTCTAGGAGGAGTTAGAACAATCAATCACTGACTTTCGCGATAAATCACGCTTCTCGCGTCTTGCCTTCCTGAGGTTTGCCAAACTTAGGGTTCCTAGGTCCCAACGACCTAATGCTAAACATTATTTGATAAACAGATGGGGCGTCATATACGTAGGAATTCTTCCTATATACGAAGCAAAATAGTAAAAGTACTTGTAAACATACAATACTACAAACAGTAGTATAGAGCTGCTAGGAAAAGTAAACCATATATAAAACAGTGGTTCGATACATACATATCATCCTAGTACAAAAACACTCGCTCCAACGAGGTACAATATCAGTATGTAAAGAACCAAAAACTACAACTACGTGTAGTTGGTACTCCGCTAGCTCTGGCTCGTTTAGAAGGGCTCTAACTCGCGACGCCCTTGCCACGATCTGAATCAGTAACAGCAGCAGCCGAAGGCAATGGCTCTGCAAAATTAGGGGTAACAACTGGGCGTGAGAACTACTACAAAAGAAGTAGTCCTCAGTAGGTACCGCCCTCAAACTCATCGGCTCACCCACTAAGTCTATAGATCTATGCTCGGTAATAGAAAAAGGAAGCTGGAATAAAAAACCACTCCGAGGATCTAAACATCAAAAACACCAACACTTGCATTACAACACCAAATTTCAGCACTTAAGCTAATTTCATCACAACTACAATGTCAAAACTCACCTAATCACCTTCAAATCAGGTGAGGAAGGTCTCAAATCTAGTGAACAACGTTGGAGTAAGCTTCTCTGGTTCAAAATCAAATTTTCTCCAAAGCTAGCATCAAGAAAACTCATAAGTTCACAATTCTGCCCAAAAACACCAGCAGCAGAGAAGAACTCAAAAACGACCAAGCTAACCTCAACCAAATTCTGTAAATATGGGTTCCAAGGATTCCTCTTGAATTGTAGAATTCAACAAACCAAGTTTCGTAGAAAACGGAGCTTCCTACGTCGCACATGAGCCGAAACGCCGACGGTCGCTGCTGGAAAACTGCTAGAACAGCACTCCTCAATGAAAACTTGGTGAACTTGAATAATTTTGGAGAATTTAGAGGGGTCTAGATGCCAAATAGCCTTCACTGTGAAGAGAGGGAGAAAAGAGATCACAGGGGTCGAGTTCCCCCTATTTATAGTGTGCTGGAAGGGTCCAAAAAGTCTCAGGAACAATTGCTGCTAAACTGCACTGTTGCAGAAAAACCGAGTTCTGCGTCTCTAAACCCGCCTCCGGGCGCCGTAACTTCCACCGCACAAACACTCTCTTCGATTCCTCCGCCCGTGGTGTGCTGCACCCTATCCTGGTCCGGCGGATCTCACCTACCACCAGCCACGTGTCAGGGCAAACGATACTCATGAGGTGAATTTCCGGACCCACTTCTGGGCGCCCGGAACATAGGATTCGAATTAGCTTCCAGTTTTTCTTAAACCAGCACTCAAGATCTTGGCGCCCTAAACCCACTTCTGGGTGCCCTAAACTGGCAAAACTTCTGTTTTGCTTATTTGAGTGCGCCGAGTCCATTTTTGCATCCATTTCGTGTAGAAATGACTCCGACTAAGTCCGACACTCTCCAGATGTGTCAACCAGTCACTAATACTGTAGCCAATTCTATCCAAACCTCCGAAACACTACACTCTGGGAATAATAGGCTAAACCAAAATCGGAATGATAAGGTAAGTGAGACAAGTCTTACATCACTTAGTGATCTTGGGCCCAGTATGTGATTAGGTTGACGAGGACGTTAAGGCCAAAACTGGAGAAGTCTCTGACATCCCAATAGTTTCACATCGGATAGGAAGGGAGTTCCGATTAAGTATATAAGAGACTATGGACCTTATAAATAAAAACATGGCTTAAGCATTTTGAGCCGATAGTTTGACCCAACGAGTTATTATTACTAATCGGGTCATTATAATTTCGAAAAGCGATCATTTAATTGATTTTGATTTTGAGAATAATTTTTGTTAAAAGCTGCAGAGCATTTAGGTGAGCGTTTAGATGAAAACTTATTTTTCTAACATGATTTTATAAAGCTGTTTGACAAATAAAATTTACTGCTTGCAAATAATAATTTTTTTACTGAATTTTATTTTAAAATAATTAAAATTTTGAATTTAAATTCAAATAATTATCATAAATTAGCTAAGCATGCTCCACAACTTAGATTTCATCTATAACATACAAATCTACAATTTGAACTATAAAATCGGATGATTATTTGTAAAACTACACATGCTGGAGTTTCAAATACTTATGAGGCACTTCGAAGGCTTCGGACAACATCAACCCACCTTATATGTAAAACTACACATGCTGGAGTTTCAAATACTTATGAGGCACTTCGAAGACTTCGGACAACATCAACCCACCTTAAACGCTAGTCCAACAACGGCTAGAAGTCGATAGGAGAAGCCCTGCAAGATCACCTCAACCGAAAAAGAACCAAGAAAAATAGGATTCGGACCCACTCGCAAAGACTTCTAGGCGCCCCGTAATCCGAGGTCGAATCGCACTGCGCCTTTAACCTATGCGAGTTAGAAATAGAATTTAGCTAAATTTTCAAGTCCAAAAGTAGTGAAACTTCACCCAACTCACTCCAGATGCTTAAGAATAATTTTCCAGCTCCCTCACCAAATTTGAGCTCCAATCGATCACCAAAGGCCCATAACCAGATTCGGACCCACTTTTGGATGCCCAGAACCTGCATCCAGAATTCCAGCATTTAAGCAATTTGCTTGCTCTAGCCCAATCTAAGAGGTTTAGCTTACCAAAACAGTGGAGTTGGATCACAAACCTCCCAAATAGAATGGGGAATCAATCCAAATCTATCAATAAGCTTTCCACCAAAATATGGATTCAAAAATCCAAGAAATCCATCAAAACTCTCAAAAATCAGTATACAAGCTTAATTATCCAAATCTGAGCTAAAACACACCTCTCAAATCTCGAATTCAGGAGAAAAAAGCTTCTAAATCAGTAGAGGATGATGAAAAACCAACTCCTACATCAAAAATCCAACTCCAAAAAGATTGGTATCCCAAAACATCAAGAAAACCTCAATTTCAGCTCAAGAACATTAAAATTACTGAAAAATAGCAATTCGAGCTTACATACCTAATCAAATTGCTGTTGGAAAGATTCAACACACTCTCCCACGAGTTCACAATCCTCCAAATCATGTTTCACAGAATTTGGATGTTCCTACTCCGCACATGAGCGGAATCTCTCAAGGTCGCTGCTGGATTTCTGCAGAATTCTAAGCTTCCAAGGTCCAAAAGTGGAGTTTAGAGATATTGGAGGGCGTTAATTACAAAATGCATGGTTCCCTGTGAAAAAGAGGAGAAAAGAGTTCAAGGGGGTCATCCAAATCCTTTTATAGAAGTAGAGGTTAAGTGCAATAAACCTCAAGAACAAACACTACTAACTCCGTATCGTCAGAAAATTCAAGATTCGGATGCCCTAAACCCAGTTCTGGGCGCCCAGAACTTCCAGCCTGCACAACTCAGTCCTTGGGTCTCCGTCCAACGGTCTGGTGCACCCTAAAGTGGTCCGGCAGACCTCACCTACCACATCACACGTGTCAACACGATCGATATTCACGAAGTAAACTTTCGAACTCAGTTTAGGGCGACCTAAACAAGGTCCGAAATGACTTCAACATCTAATATAAACAAAGACTCAAGATCTCGCGCCTAAACCACTTCTGGGCACCCTAAACGGTCAAGACTTTAGTTTTGGCTTATTTGAGTGCGCCGAGTCTGTTTTTGCGTCCATTTCGCGCCAAAACGACTCCGACTTGTGCCGACACCCCACAGATGTGTCGAGAGGTCGCTGATACTGCAGTCATTCCGACACTAAACCCTAGGGACACTACATAAAATTTAATACTTAAAATTTAAAATTCAAAATTAAATTTAAAAATTAAAATTTAAAAAATTAAAATTTTAAATTTAATATCTAAATTTAAATTTTCAAATTTCAAATATAAAATTTAAATTTGAATTTAAATTTTAAATTTTGAATCTAAAATCAAAATAAAAATTTAAAATTTGAGTCTAAAATCGAATCGATTTTAAGGAGTAACTTTTAACTACTTTTGATTTTGGGCCTCGAAAATCGTAAAAATTGAAAATCAAAATCGATTTTAAAAACTAGGTTACCAAATGCTCGCTTAGCCGAAAATGATTTTGGACTCAAAAATCACTTTTCAAAACCTAGGCCACACACCCAAGTTGGACTAGGCATGACTTCGCCGAAGGACTACGCTTACACCTTCCCGCATCAAAAACCTAAAACCGAGCCACTAGTACGTACTTAGTGGTGAGATTCCTCTAAGCTTATGTCTGATTTGCGATTTGGCCCATTAGATTTAAAGCCCGAACCTACAAATAGTTTTGATGAGAACTAAGCCTATATTGTGATTTGAATTATTTAAGGTCTGAATTGTTTAGAGTCTGTGAATTTAATATTGGAACAACTTAAAATTTTGAAATTTGAATCAAATTCAAAATATCCTAACATATATAGTACCAATTCAAATAAAACTTTCAATTCAAATTTAAATTTCCATTTCAATTTAAAGAAAGAAGTTGGTTTCGTAAGTTATAGTGCATATTAAATTCAAATTTAAAATTAATATTCACAAACAGAAACTTTATGTTTAAATATATAATAAAAGTTAGGTTTATAAGTAATAGTACAAATTAAATTCGAATTTAAAATTCAAAATTAATTCTAAAAATAAAATTCTTTATTTCGAAATAAATAAGAAATTTTGAATTCAAATTCTTAATTCAGATCGAAACAACATAAAAGTTTGAAAATTTTAGTCAAATTCAAATTTTTCTTGGAAACAAAATACAAATTGATAATAAAACTTTTGATTAATTTTGATCAAAAACTTACATTTCAAATTAATTTTTAAAATTCAAATTTAGTTTATTTATTGAGGTGTTAGCTACTTAACGGATTAGCTACTACCTAATTACAAAAGTAGGGAAATCAAGTAAAGAAACAAACAATTGTAGGGCACATAATCGGGCTAGTAAGGAAACAAATTAGCCATGTCAATTCAAATTTAAAATTCCAATTTCAACCTAAAGGATCGTTGGGCCCAACCACCGGCCCAATAGCCATGTCAATTCAAATTTAAAATTCCAATTTCAACCTAAAGGATCGTTGGGCCCAACCATCTACCAAAATGCTGCCCGCTTATTTGCTGCGTCTAAGTTTCTTATAAACCCAATAACAATTCTATGGGCCCAACCACCAGCCCAAAATACTTAAGCCCAGTTATTGTTGCTAGTGTCTAAGTCTCTTATAAACCCAATGACAATTCTATTCCCATCCGATATGGGACTATTGGGATGTCACAGACTCCCCCCGTTAAGGGGGCCAATTCTATTCCCATCCGATGTGGGACTATTGGGGTGTCGCGTACTTCGTTAAGGCCCGACGTCCTCATCACCCAATCACACACACAGCCCAAGATCACCAAGCTATGTGAGACTCGTCTCGCTAGCCCGTCATCCAGACCCTGGCTCAGCCGAAACTCGCCACACATGTCCAGCTGGTGAACCGGCTCTGATACCAAATGTAACGATTACCACTAGCAACAATAACTCGTTGGGCCCAACCACCGCCCAAAATGCTTAAGCCCAGTTATTATTGCTAGTGTCTAAGTCTCTTATAAACCCAATGACAATCCTATTCTCATCCGATGTGGGACTATTGAGGTACTACAACAAAATATGTTTTAGACGACGCTTTTTAGACGACACTTTCTTCTAACGTCTTTAATATTTAGCATTTACCGACACTATGATTAAGCATCGCCAATAAACATATTTTTATCAAATATTTATATACATTTTCCGACGCTATATTAAAATGTCGGTATATTTATCTCGACATGTTTATTTAATGACTCTTTACCTGACACTTTTACAAGCGTCGGGATTATTTTTGCCGACACTTTAAAGCGTCGCTAATTATGATTTAAAGTGTCCTTAAATGCAAAATTTTTTATAGTGAGATGTTGGTTTCATAAATACTAGCGTAAATTAAAATAAAATTATATTTTTGAATTTAATTTTCAAACATATAAACTTTATGTTTAAATAAATAACTAAAATTGGGTTTATAAGTAACAATATAAATCAAATTCGAACTTAAAATTTAAATTGAATTCAAAAATAAAAGTTATGTTAAAATAAATAATAAATTTTGAATTCAAATTGTTAAATCAATATTGAAGAGTTCAAAATTTTAAAATAATGGCTTAATTACACTATACTACCTTGTACTTTACAAAATTTTCACTTTCAACACTGTGCTTCCTTCTTTTTTTTTCTAACCGAAGGCACCGCTCAACTATCTTTTTTTCAATGCCTACACTATAAAAAGTAAATCTATAATTTTAGACAACAGCTATTTAAAAAATATTGGTTAATTAAGAGTGTTAGAGCATATATTAATTAAGCTTATTTTGACATAAAAAAAATAATAAAATCCATAAAAATTAAAAAAAAAGAAATAATGCAATAGAAGCCGTAAATGAGTATATCATATAGCATCATTTTATTTTATTTTTTACTATGTAATTAGTTCTTTTTTAAAAAATTGTCAAATTTTGTCTAAACTAATAGATTTGTTAACAGTATTATAGAGATTGGTCAAAGAGATTGGTCAAATTATTTTAACTAGTGCCTTTTGAAGGAATTGGGTTTAGGTCTAAATTCTTTCCTCTCAAAATTATTAAAAAGATGCTAGATATCATACTTCATAAAATTTCAATGTATTCTAACTCATCCATCAAACCGTCCCAAATTGGACTATTTTTAATGATTGATTGGATGGAGTTGCTAGTTTAACAATTAAATGTAATTCAAATAAGTTAAAAATTTGTTAGAAAAAGCTTTCTTACAGAGAATGGTGATTTTGGCTAGACTTGACAGACCAATTGAATAATACGTAGGTGGATTATTATAGTCGCTGGTCATATAGATATGAATAAAATTTATCCGTAAATTTTTGAATATATAGCCAATATTTTTTTACCCGTACACGCTCCGGCAAGCGCAAGGACGAGAATGCAGGTTACATGCAAGACTTCTTTTATATATATATATATATATATATATATTAAAAACATGCATAACATAATTTATTGATTGAAATATCACAACATACAATAAACAATATAAAATTTTAAAATGCATAAGTTACATATAAAAGTATTTTATCATTCCAAATTTTTGAGATACAAAATTAATTAAGTTTTCGTGATTATATAGTCAATATTATAAAGATTATACTTTTTAATTAAAAAATATATGCAGTATTCGTAGGTATAAGCGTGATGCCCAAAATGCCCACAATTTAACAGATACCCTGTAGTGACCTGAGTTTGGCAGCTGGGACTTGTCGACAGCTCTGGTGAGTGTCAGGACAAGTCCGAGTCACGTTGGTACGAAATAGACGCCAAACGGACTCAGTGGGAACGCGAGAGCAGTTGGATCTTGAAAATCTGCGAAATAGCAGGTTTTCTGTCAGGTTGTACCGGTACAAAATTTGGAGTGTACTGGTACAAGCATGATGGCTATACCGGTACAACCATTAAGGATGTACCGGTATAGTCTGCGCAGAACTGCTTTCGGGTTGACCTTTTGTACTGATACACTTGCCCGAGTGTACCGGTACACTTTGGTAGGTGGGGGGCAGTTTCGACTTTTGCTCACCTTGATTGTATCACCATATTTTTTTCCCTCTCTATATGGGAGTGAGAGATCAGAGAAGAAGAGGCTTTTCTGTCACGCCCCCGCCCCGAAAACCGCTACCGATTTGGTCCGGTTCGGGCGCGCCGAGCGGACGCCGGACGGACAACACCTCCCCTGTTCGCCCAAGGCTCAACAATAGGAAAGTGTACAAGAATTCACCCAGGAAAAGTTAAACTCTAAAAATACACATTCAACGGGGCACAAACAGTGCCAACAACTAGAGAAAGTAATCAACTAGCAATACACAAGTGAAATAAGAGAGTATACTACTTAGCTATTACAATTTTGTAATCATTTACAGTTTACATCTTTTCTTTCCAAAATGAATACATGATCATTTACTCAATACATAGTTCTTCCAAAATATAAAGCATCTAGATACAATGGTACTCTAATGTAGAAAGGAAGCTACTATACTACCGTATCCTCACCGGACGGCGCGATGCCCTTGCCGCGGTCCTCACCCGCAACCCCGTACCTAGCACCGGAATTAGTGGGGTGAGAACTATCTTCCATAGTTCCCAGTGGGCTCGGCCACCGACTCCACCGATCTCCCCACTAGGTCCAAGTGGGCACAAGTAACAACAACTAGATATAGATGGATAAATATCTGAAAGATGTAAGTGCATAATAGGAAATCTATGCTACTATGCTCATAATCATTTGAAATGCATGCATCATATGCTTCCTGGGCAATTTTCGCCCAGAGGAACCGGTCTGTCTATTTGGGGGACCGGTCCTGCAGAGCACTCGCTACCGGGTCCTCTCGTCACCCCATTTTCGCAAGACAGTGGACCGGTCTCCACCACCGAGACCGGTCTCCTGAGACCGGTCCTTCCACCAAGACCGGTCCCGAGAGCTTGCTCTCAAAGGGACGCGCTCGGGAACCGGTCCTCACTTTGAGAGACCGGTCCCCACAGGGACCTTCCATTGCCTTTGAGAGACCGGTCCCCACAGGGACCTTCCATTGCCTGAGGAGACCGGTCCCTCACACCAGGGACCGGTCCCAGAGAGCAATATTGGTGCGCAGGGGATTTTCCTCGCGCACCACGCGCTCGGAACTCCCCTCCATTCGAGACCGCCCCCGAGAGCGTATTCTCGCTGCACGTGCATTCTTCGCATTTTGCTCTCGTGGACCCCAATTCCAATGCACTTTTGGTGCTTTAGGCATCTTCGGCTTCTCCGAAGCATACCCACACGACAATTAGTCGATTCCAAACAAAGTGCAACTCTCGGATTTCGAGAATTCACATCCTTACATTTTCACTCTCCTTTTCTTTCTCTTTGTGCTAGACCTTGGGAGCAAAGGAGCTTGGGAGGAGTTGCTTCTTCACCGACGTCGCGCTGCAGAGCATTTCGCGAATACTCTCGGCATCGTGGTGCTGCGAGGAGACCGGGCGAGTGCGATTTTACGCCATTCTTGACGTCGTGCTGATTCTAGGGTGATTTTTGAGGTGAGTGAGCCATCGGAACCCTTTTCATTGCTTCAACTTCAACAATTTTCGAGCTTGGGTGCTGTTCCTGCAGATTTCCAGCGTCGACTCGCAGTGTTTCAGCTCGTACGCGACGTAGGAGCATCGGATCGCGATGAGACTTGGTTCGTTGGATTCAGGACTTCGAGAGGAATCCACGAAGCCCAAGATTACTGGATTTGGAAAAGGTTAGCTTGGTCGAACCTTTGTTCTACTCCACCGCTGCGAATCTGAACCTGAACTTGAGTTTTCTTGGTTTCTTTCGGTGTAAATCATAAAGGGAACCGGGATTTGGACCTCGAGATGTGTGCATTGCCTTTCCACTCTGGATTTGGAACCTTGCATCACCAGGATTGAGATTCGGAAGGTGAGGTTCACATCATAATTGAGGATTTAATTTAAGTGCTGATTTTGAAGATTGATGCATGTTTAGTGCTTTTGTGGTCCAGATTATTGGAGGATTACGATTACTGGTTGAGAACGGACTCGGCTGAGTTTAGGTGACTTCCTCACTGCCAGGGAGCTAGAGTTCGAGGTGGGTTAATCATTGGCTTTTCATCCTAGGTACATAATAGTCGACATGTATTAAATTCAGCTCTTGACTTAGTATATAGTAGCTCGAATTCATCGATTGTCCTGTTGTTGAAATCTGAATTTGGAGTATGCTTAGTAAGTAAATAATCCATACATGTTGGACTTGGACTTGACTTAGGAGAAAACCGCGATTTGACCAACATATGCATACACTACGGATTTAGCTCTAGGAGCCGTGTTGTGATTGTATCGTCGCAGATGTTAGCGCGATGGATACCGGGTAGTGTGGCTTGCATTTACGCTCGTGCGGGGATGCCGAGCTTATTTTTACGAGTCTGTTGTTTCGGGTTTGCCGGGTTGTCGGGGCCGTCGGAGTAGACGGTGGGCCCCGGATCACTTTTTTGGTCTTAGATTGTGCGAGGGCATGTAGAGTCGGTTGTTAGACTTGTTTAGACTCTAGTTATGAGATTTTGGCTGGTTGGAGCCTGATTGAGCTCGACAGAGATACGCTGCATACTCGGTTGGGTAGCTCCCCCGAGTGCTACTCCGGAGCTGGGCGTTGTGCTTTCGCGTTGGTGTCGGGTGTGCAGGTTGGACTCGCTCTCCACTGAGGGTTGAGTGGGGGTAGCTGTATAATCGTAACCGGGCACGGGACGGGTGTGTTCACAGTCCCATGGACGGGTATGATTGCAGTCCCCTTTCAGATTGGATCTATTATGGCATTGGTATAAATGTGTTGTTTTTAGAGCATAATAGTATAGCTGCATATGGCTGTAGAGTGTTTCCAGCTTTCCTTACTACCTTTGCTTACCCCTGTAGACTTAGTGGATGGACCAATGATGTTGAGGGCGGCACCCACTGAGGACTACTTGTTTTCTGATGGTTCTCACGCCCTTTTCTTCCACCGTTGTTGCGGGGCCTTTGGTTTCATTTCTTGCTCCTCTGAGGTGATCGAGGCAAGAGCGTCGTGAGCTAGAGCCCTACCGTCCGTCGAGTCTTTGAGTTAGAGAACTACATCGCGGGTAGATATACTTTATTTTGGGGAGTTTTGTACATACGGCTGTGTAACTCGCTTAGGGTGAGTATAGTTTTTGTATCCAGATACTTTGTATGTATGAAACTTCTTATGTTCTACCTGTTTAGTTTTATTACAGCTCTATACTACTGATTGTAGTACTGTTTGTTTTACAGCTACGCTTCGTATACAGGAGAAATTCTTTTGTATACGGCGGATTTGTCGGCGTGCCCGGGGAACGAGGAATCCGGGGCGTGACATACCCACCAATTTTACTTATAATTTTTTGGGTAGGAAAAACTAATACTCATATCCGCAAATTTGCTAGTAATATGCGGATACCCATGAGTACGGATTGAGATTGTCAAGTCTAACTTTGACAGAGACTAGAATACTTCCTAAAAGCAAACCAATAATTTTACTTCCCCACCATTTTCAGTAATGGATCATCAAAACTGATGATCGGCGCCATTACAAGAGCTAGACTATTTGAACTTCCCAAAAATTAAATTTCATGATTTTAAGTTATCATTTAGGGCGCGTTTGGTTCGAGTTATGTAATATTATAGAGTATCTCGACATATCCAGGTATCTTGGATTTCGGCGTGAGATTACTACTGATACTGCATTTATGCGTTTGGTTTAATACGGTAATATAATCTTTGGATTAGGTGTTTATAGCATTATTACGTTTGGTTCAGTTTATAAAATTTAGTAATTCTGACATAAAAGTATTGTTTTTCCAAAATTGCCCTTGTTGTGGTCATTTGAATATTATTTTTTACAAAAATATAATTTGCACTAGTAAATTAATTATATTAATAAGTAATAAAATAAAAAGACCTAATATGAAAATAAATTAACGATGGAAAAGAAAAAAAAATAACTACAAATCAGATCTAACTTCAATTTGAAAATAATGTGTTTTAGCGAGAGAGAAGAAATGATTAAATATATATGCGGAAATGGCGAATGGAGGAAAGAAGATCGTGATGATTATCTAGGAGGACGACGCAATAAAAGGTAGGTGTTCGTGCGAGAGAGAAAGAGATAGAGATCGAGAGACAGCGGCGGCGTGCGAGAGAGGGGAAGGAGAGAGATGAAAACAATACTGGTAATTGGATTTGGGGTTGTTGGAGGGTAAAATTGTTATTTTATATAATATGTAGTATTAACGGGTTTCAGTAATGCAAGATACACGACTCCCCTCTCGTTAATATTTTTGGTGTAATCCTGCTCGATTTGTAATGCTACATTAACGAGTAGATTACATAGCGGATGAACCAAACACAGTAATCCTGGCAGAATTGGCTGTAATCCTACCAGGATAACTCGAACCAAACGCCCTTAGGTATATACGCTTCTTTTTTTCGTCCCCAGGAGCTGCGATGCCTCACCCATGTAGCTTAGTTCACTTTTTTAATGAATGAAGCAAGTAACGTGCTACATTTCCCTCAAAAAAAAGAAAAGAAAAAAAAAATGGTATTTGCCTATTGACCATGTGTTGTCGAATTCATCTTATATTAATCATAAAAAATTGTCAATGTTTGAACCACTTGAATACAAAACAAATAATATCGAAAAATTACAAAATTTGATTTCTAAAAAATTTAAATAGTTTAGATCATGTTCAGAGTGTCAGATCGTCTTCGGACGCCCCATCGTAGAAAACAATTGTCACGCCCCGGGTCATTTTAGAGTATAAAAACAGCAGAATTTTTTTTTTTTTATAAACCTTGACCCCCAAGGACATGTCAGACCTGCCACAAATACAGAGAGACCACTGTACACACGGACAGAGTCTCCCCTGTATTTGCACGGCATCGCACAAGTACATTGAGTCTTTTACAATCATACAACCACAACAAAGTGTACATGTAAAAAATTTAACTTACATCCATACACAACTTACACCATTCACCACAGGTTACATTCACTAGTATATAATCATAAATCCACATCTATCAGTTGAAATGTTCCTTACCCGGGAATTGATTTTGAAACTCTAAGTTATAATTTCCCTTTTGAAAATCTTTTAAAAACTGTTTCCCACACGGAAACCTTTTCTTTTGAAAACACTACCACGAGGGTAGAAAACCTTTTTGCATCGTAAATCCAAAACCATATTAAATCCCAAACCATTTCACAAAACTAATCCATGCGATAAGTTTAACATCCAATTTAAAAGTAGAGAACATGAACCATGCAAACAAGTCTAAGTCGTAATAATGTAAACAGAAGGTAAATAGTAAAAGCAAACCGCGGGTCGGGAGCTATACGCGTGCTATGTACGCTCCTCTCCTGTCGTCCCACTAGGACCTGACGTAACACCTGAATAAGAAGGCGGGGGGTGAGAACATGTAAACATGTCTCCCCCTCCCAGTGGGTATCCGGAGACAAACAAAGTAAAGCAGATAGTAGTACAGTAGCAACTATAACTGAGTAAGGAGATATGTAGAAATGTAAACCAACTGCTACTGTAAATATGCGTCAAGGACGACAAGCTCAAAAGTACCCAATCTGAACCAATGCTCTCTTGGTCAGCACCGCAGACCTTAAGCCAATGCCCCCACTACTCTCCAGTGCATATAACCCCTCTTGGGCTCACGGGTCGACCTCTGCAACCACTTTTTCGGAAAAGAACACCCCCTTACGGTGGCCAAACCGCTGGTGTTCGTGAAATGCGACGAGTATCGGGCGATCAATGTAGATATGCTCAAAAATCATCCATCGGCAACCAGCCGACAATCCTGCCCCCAGGGCCCAGCGACCACATGGGTCATCAAGTAACCAGAAGAACCAACCAGGTACCAAGTACAGAGTGTGACTGACCAAATAGGTCCCAAGTACAGAAAGTGACTGACCAACTAGGTCCCAAGTATGTAAAGTAACTGACTAACTAGGTCCCCAAGTATGCAAAGTAACTGACCAACCAGGTCCCGAGTAGAGAAAGAAACTGACCAACCAGGTACTGAGTGTAGAGTGTAACTGACCAATAGGTCCCAAGTATAGAATGCAACTGACCAACTAGGTCTCAAGTATAGAATGCAACTGACCATCTAGGTCTCAAGTATAGAGTACAACTGACCAACTAGGTCTCAAGTATAGAATGCAACTGACCAACTAGGTCCCCAAGTATAGATATGTACTGATAGAATCTACTCTACTCCTACACATGCTACCAACACGGAAATCAACGAGTAGAGTAAGTACAAGAGTAATATGGTGCAGATATCGACAATATATGATAAGTAAAGCAAATAGTAGGGTGGAAAGAATGTCACCGAGCTTGCACCACTATGCCGACGGCAACCTGGGATACCCACCTATACAACTGTCGTGTCTGTCTCTGACTGCGAAAGAACATCAACTGGACCTAAGGAAGGTCCACCAGGTTAGAATCTAACCCACAAGTAAGAAACACTAAACCCATAACCTCACCAATGATCCCACGATGATCAGTTTCCCAAAGCGACTACCGTAACCTGCCGGAAGTCCCGAAAACCGCACCGGGAATCCGTCGGGACCCACGAACTGTCCCGAAATGCACCTACTCGTACCACGAGTCCCCCGCTACCACTTAACACTTATTTTAGTGTGACTTGGCAGCAAACACAAAACCTCATGTCCAAACAATTATCGTCGGATAATCGTTTCGATCCGGGTTCCCAGAAGTGTCAATTTCGACACCGGGACCCACCGTCGCTCACCAGTCATCTCCGAACCCACGAGATGACGATGGTGACCAGCCAACAAGGCTCAGCGACAACTCACAGAGCAACCAAACAACGCCGGAAGAGATCCGGACCAAAATCGCGTTCTTTCGGTGAATTTCACCGAAAAACGCACCGAAATCGACTTTTGTTTTCCGTGAGGGCTATCGGACCTTGGACAATCAGTCCAAAGGTCACGACACATACACATGTACTGCCCACAGTAGCCACAAAGTGCACAATTGCACAAAAGTCCTCCGAATACCCGAAATCACATTATTTTATGTGATTTCGGCGCTATGGTCCGTCTACACAAACCGAACTCATTCAACCGAGACACACGTTGATAGGTCTCGGCGTGCGAGGCCGTCCTCACCCTTCGAACCTTTGAGAGCGCGGGAGCAACTTGAAGTTCAGCGAACTACGCGCGTAGTACGAAAAGCATGCTTTTTCTCGCAAACCAGGGACTTGTTGACCCTAAATGAGGTGAGCGCTGTGATTGTCACTAACAGACGATCACCGTGCTCCCCTCCGGAGGCATCGGAACAGCCTCGGGTCTCCGAAACAGCGCACGCAAACCGAAACAGCAGCCAAAAAGGCTCGAAAATGGCCGACATCGCCAAATCAGCGAAACAGAGCTTCTCCGACAGAAAATAAGGTGAGCACGATGATCAGTGATCTGTCACGATCATCGTGCTCCCTTCGGTAGAGATCTGGGAGGCCCCGGTTGCTCGGAATAGAAAACCATCTTATTTAAGCTCTAATTTGGACCTTGGCCGGAGCAAGCTAGCTCCGGCCGGTCACCGGCGGCACGCGCGGCGGCCCGGGATGGGTGAGGGGAAGGTAAGGACCACCATGCTTACCTCAGGTGGCGACTGGAAGCGGCGGTGGCCGCGGTGGAGCGATGCCCTAGCTGCGCGGCTAGGATGGAGCTCGGCTCGATTCCGGCCCGGCGGGAGCTCCGGCGGCGGGGCACGCGAGAACCGAGCGCGGCCGACCCGGGGAGGCCGGCGCTCATGTCGATCGGCGGCGGAGGCGGCGGGCTGCGATCTTTGGATCATCCCGAGCCCGCATGGGCTCGGCTCGAGCTCCCAGCGGCGACGGCCACGGCGGCGGTCGGCGCTCCTCGAGACGGCGGCGGGTTCTTTGGAGATCGGAGGAGGCTGTGGAGGTGGTCCCGGCGGCGGCGACGCGAGGGGAGGAGACGCGGGCTCGTCTCGGCCCGCACGGGTCGAAGGTGGGCTGCGGTGGCCGCCCGCGTGGGCGGCGGCAGCCGGCGGCCGCGGGGGTGGCGGCGACGGCCGGCGGAGTTGCCGGAGAACGAGAGAGGAGAGTACGATCGTCCGGGGTTGGCGGCGGCATGCGGGCCGAGCCTGCACCGAGCTCGGTCCCGGCCGAGTGCAGGTTGGCCGCGATAGGTCCGAGCGGCGCCGCGACGCTCGGGAAGGCGGCGCGACGGAGGTCGTGTACGGGAGGGTCGTCGGAGTCTTCCAAGGGTGGCTCGGTCATCCCAAGGTGGCGGCGGCCGTGCAAACATGGAGTTGAAGCTCCTCGGCCGGATCTTTCTAGATGCGGCCACGGCCGGCAGGTGGTCGCGGCGGCGCGTAGGGCGACGGCGGCGGCGGTGGAGACACCGGATGAGTCTCAGCCTAAGGAGAATGAGGCTCGGGTCTAGATGCTTTCCTGATCACTATAACGAAGAAGATGGCAAGTTGGAGTCGTAGAGGGATTGAGGGAAGGCCGGGAGGGAGTTTTCCGGCGGCCGGGGATGGTCGCCGGCGGCCGGGGCGCGCGTGGGGAGTACAAGGGAAGGGGAAGAGGCGGCTAGGGTTCGGTTGAGGAAGAGGGAGGCCAAGAGCTAGGGTTTCCTCATGAAACCCTAGTTCACTACATATATATACATATATACATTTGCAAAATAGTCCTCCCATACTTGATATTTTCATTCCAGTCCCTGCCCACGCGTGTAATTTGCACGTATACACCTCCCCGTCAGATCCCACGCGATTCGGTAAATAAAATACCGCGACCTTTGCGAAATTACCATCTTGCCATTTCTGACCTCTCCTCGAACAACGTGCTATTCCTAGCGATCCGTTCGTCCAATTTACGAACGGATCGCACCAATGCGATCAGCACGACGAAGACAATGAACCCACGATTTATTTTTGCCTCGATCCGTCACGAATTCGCGGAGAAATCCTCTCGCTCTCCAAATATCTAATCCTGCCAACATCGACCCCTTTGCGATCATCTTGCGATATCCGCGATCCGCTCCTCGGATTTACCAACGGATTGCGCCATCGCATTCGCACATCGAGGCGTCGAAACTACAACTTTGTTTCATCCGGTTTGGTCGCCGATTTGCGATGAGACCCATCATTCTCCGCCAATCCATATATTACACATGTACAAATGTGAAAACCCGCGAAATCTTAACTTCGCATCAAATTTCAGCTTCCCTTTCACCAGTAAGGACTTCAAACATCCTTCTCCATACTCTAGGTCACATGCACAGAGTTCGGGAAGTTTCACAATGCTAGAATAGCAAAGTACGGAAACCCTCTTTTCGATAAAACCTCTTTTTCTTGAAAACCGTACATCGGATCAGAAATCCGTCAGTGCCATTGGTTCCAAAATATCTGAACCGTTCAAAATGAGCTATTGGACTGTTATAAACGGAATCCGATACGTACCAGAAGCCAACTCTCCTCCACGGCTTCTCCGGAAAATCGGGTTACTATTCACTTTAAGTGAAATTTAATAATCGCGTATCTTCTCCGTTTTAGCTCATTTTCTCCTGAAACTTGACGAGTGCTTATGTAATTAAATTACACACATAAACATAGTCAACAGAGAGTCAAATGACACAGTTAAAATTTTAGTCTTCACAACAATGACCTCATTTTTTTTCCCTATAAACAGGATGGTCGAGTAAAAGTTAAAATGAATGAATGGATGATGGATTCGTGAATACGCTACACTCAAGGAACAATTTCTCATTGCCAAATGAATTTTTAATGTTCTTATTATGGCATGTAAGATTTGCACACACAGCAAGAATATTCACATTAATTAATCTACATTATCTTAATTGGTGCTAAGGATAGACTTCTTGATGATGAACAATGAGTTTATTTGATCGCAAAGACTGTCATGAATATTAGTCATGTAATATTATTTGCCCTTCTCTGCTAACTTTTTTTGTGGGGTAAATTGCATGTTTGGTCCTCAAACTATGAGTCTGGTGAAACTTTGGTCCTCAATTTTTAATTTGTTATAATTTTCAGCTTGAATTTTAAAAATTATTGCAATTAAGTCCCAAACTTAACTTAGCTGGCTAAGTTTTAATAAATTGTTAACGTAGAAGCGACGTGAAGGTGTTGTGATTGATAATACATCAAGAGTTAAGATGCTACATTCCTTTTATTACATCAATGATGCATCAATATATAGTCAACTAAATTAGATTATGGGACTTAATTGATGTAATAATTTTAAAAGTTTGGGCCAAAATTGCTACGAATTAAAGTTTGGGACCAAGATTTCACCCACTTTATAGTTTGAAAACCAAACGTGCAATTTGCCCTTTTTCTTAAAATTATCATTTGTGATGCACCTGATTTGTATTTCTCAGACAAAAAAATTAGTTAATTCCATAGCCATATTAAGTACGCATTTAAAGTTGCTTCTTCATAACTCTTTAGTATTTATTTTTTGTCTACAAAGTCATCACTAATTTTCAAAGCTTTCACTTCTAAGCTATTTGAAAGTTGTTTTGCTTATGCACTAACATTTGATTCTTCTTTCGGCAGAGTAAATGCGCAACGAGATCAATGCACTGAATTTCTAAGCACTACAATCTTTAAGAACTTTCACTACCAATAAACAATAATGGCCGAGGTTGCAATACTTTTAGCCATTCAAAAGCTTGGTCTTGCATTAGGTACAGAACTGCTGAACCAAGCTAGCTCTCTATTTTCACAACAACTAGCATCATTGGCAGAGCTCCCTAATAGTATGGAACGCATGAGCCGTGAACTCCATGTGATGCATGGATTCCTACTTCACATCGATAAGGTAGATAGAAAAAATCAAATCCTAGAAGCATGGATAGAGGAGGTGCGAAAAGTCGCATATACTATTGAGGATATTGTGGATGAGTATATCTATCTTATAGTCCAAGATAAGCAACGACAAGGTGGACTAGTTGGCTACATGAAACAAGTGTTGAAGCTACCAGAATTGTTTAATAGCTTGCCTCGTATTGCCTCTCAAATAAAACAAGTAGAGAACGGCCTTGACCACCTCTCACGCTTAAAAGATCGATGGATTCAAACAAGTAGTATTGGGCATAGTAGTAGTTCAGATAATGTGAGCGAATGGACACAACATCTTACGGGAAGCTCTCCTCTTTTCATGGATGAGGAACAGCTCGTAGGGATTGACGAAGACCGACATATGTTAACTAATTGGTTGACGTCTGAGAAATTGGATCTCTGCATAATAACAGTGTGGGGTATGGGCGGGCTCGGAAAAACTACTTTAGTCACCAATGTTTATAAAAGAGAGAGTGGAAACTTCGACTTTCATGCCTGGCTTTCTATATCTCAAACTTTTAAAGTTGAAGATCTTCTTCGAAAAATGATCAACTGAACTTTACGGCGACAAAAAGATAGTTCCAAGCGACATAGCCACCATGGATGATAGAAAGTTAAAGGAGACAGTAAGAGAATTCTTGGAGCAAAAGAAGTATCTAATTGTACTAGATGATGTATGGAAACCAGAAGCATTTTATGCATTGCGCGATTCTTTTGTCACTAATCAGAAAGGAAATAGAATATTTATTACAACCAGAGATGCAGAAGTAGCAGCACTTGCAAGCGAAAACTATAAGCTTGAACTCAAACTTTTATCCGATCCTGATGCGTGGAAACTTTTCTGCAGGAGAGCATTTTGGAATTATGAAAATCAAGAATGTCCTCCGGAGCTAGAAAAATGTGCAAGAGATATTGTGGACAAGTGCGGAGGGTTGCCACTAGCTGTTGTATCACTAGGCAGTCTCTTGTCCTTAAGAGAGAAGAGTGAGACCACCGGAAGCGAGTTTATGATCAGCTAAATTGGGAGCTTGCAAACCACCCAAGTCTCGATCCCGTGAGAAACATCTTGAATTTAAGCTTCAACTGTCTTCCAAGACATCTAAAGAATTGCTTCTTATCTTGTAGCATGTTCCCAGAGGATCTTCTTCTTAAAAGAAAGGAGCTTATCAGGCTATGTGTCACGCCCCGAGCCCGCCAAATCGGTCGGATTCGGGCGCGTCGAACAGACCGCCGAACGGACAGAGTTTCCCCTGTACGTTCAAGGCGTCGCAATCCATACAATTACAAGAGGTTCCAAAAAGGAACAGATATCACAATCAGATTGCATAAGGAAGTATCATAAACATAAAACAGCTACTTGCTATTACAACCATTCGTCTCCATTTAGAATTTTTACATTAACTTTAAACTTTAAACTTCCTAATACAATCTAGTTATTACAACTTTATTACAACATATTCTTTTCACTCTCAAACCCCTAGTTAGCCGACTGGGGTACTTCTATCTCTGGTCTCCTGGTAGGGCGCTATCTACTGAGCTACGCCCTTGCCTCGCGCTGCCACTGCTGCGCCGCTCACGTGTGTACCTGTACCCCCAAAACCACAACACGGGGTGAGAACTATTGTCCATAGTTCTCGTGGGTACGGTCACCCAAGAGAACAGCTCGACCAATAGGTCCAAGGAGGCACTGCAGATATGTTAGTCCAAAAACATATATAGATATATAACTTGCAACTAACATAAAAACCTGCCTCACCATATGCAATATGCAAAATTACTCTTAGCTTTTCTTTACTTTATTGCTATTCTTTACTTTAGCCATTCCATTCACACTTAGCTATTTACCAGCTTAGCTATTACTAGCACTATTCATTAGCTATTTACAACTTTAGCTAGTCTTTACGTTCTTTACCTTTTGGCACTTATGCTACTTAGCAATTTATTTCTAAGGTCACTCTACCTCAGCTCACTAAGCCACCCGACTCGGTCTTGAGTCAATCCATTGCGGATAATCCGCCCGCTGTCTAGCCCGAGGTGTTGGACGTCTCGCAACTACCCCAGCTGTCAACAGCCTGTCGCCCTCTGTGACTCGGCCTCACCGCGGCGAAATCGTCGCACACGCGGAACCCAGCTGTCACTTGACATAACCATTCTGGTGGCGATCGCGGCGGACTTACCCAGCGAGGACCCAAGTCATGACTTAACCATCTGGCGGCGAACTAATCGCACCTCACCCAACAATGGTTTGAGTCACTCCTCCGCCTCCTGGTGCGGCCGTATCGTACTTACCCAGCAATGGTGCCCCAAACACAGGGTGTCAACTCATGGCGATCTGATCCTCACCCGGCTTAACCGGTATCGAACACATTCGGCTCACCCACCCGGCGGCGAAATCGTCGCACAACGCCACGACGGTGGTTTAGCCCTGGACGGCGAAATCGTCGCGCACGCCCGACACCAACTTAGGTGTCCAAATCTCGGGATTCCACGAATCCGTTCCACTTAACTTGAGGGTTAGCTAGGCCCTCAAGAGCCGACCCTCTAGGTCCATTGTCTTTACCTCCTAGGTCCACTTGACACTAGGGCTCATTTCCTGTCACATAACCTAGGTTACCTAACTCTAGGTTCAATGTCATTCCAGCTCGACCTATGTTTACTAACACTAGGTCCATTAACATCCTTGTCCAACCTATGTCCTTGACACTAGGTACAACGTCATTCACCTAGATCCATATGACTCTAGGTTTACTATAACCTATGTTCATTACACTAGGTTAATCCCCACACTCCTAGGTCCATTGACTCTAGGTTTACTACAACTTATGTTCTTTACACTAAGTTGGATGCCACTCGATCTATATGTGTATTAGTCCATGACTCGCACTTTTCATTTAGCATTCTTATACTTTGCTCTCTTACGTCTATCAGTTCATTTACATGCATGTTTCTATTATGCTAAGCCTATGTTCTCGCAACATTCTTTACTTAGCATTCTTTGCCTCATTATTTACCTCATGCTTATTCATTTCCTAGCATTCTATATTTTACACTAGGTTCTTTAGCATGCATCTCTACTTATGCATTTTATACTATGTCCTTTAACATGCAATTTCTATACATGGATCACATGCAACATATGTCAATTATATGCATCAACTTGAAACCTTTACTCTTAGACATATTTAGGCGACCTAGTCGCTTCGGTAAACACAACCCACCTTATTATGCTCTCCGATTGCTCGTCGACACTCGCAATCGGCCGCCGTGGCACTCTTGACCCGGTTTGGCTCGAACTCTTGCACGACCACCCGAACGATCTCCGAATCCCAATCGAGACCTTGTGCCGTTGCCCCCACGCCTTCAAGTTGCCCAGTTCCGTTTTCATGAATTTTGGGCTCCTATCTTGCGTCTTTGCGGACATCTGGTTTAAATATATTAAATAATTAATATCTTTGTACTCGCTCGTCGAGATCAGAACCGAGCGCGCCAACGCGTTCGTTGCACCCCAATTAGGTTTCTATGGGGTCAAATGAGATCAAACTCATCTATTTCTAAAAACCCCTTTTTAACCTTAGGTTTTGCACTTTTGCAAATCCCACCGATTTGATCCCTAGAACAAGCAATAGAGAGCTTGTCTAACCTCTAGGTACTCATCTAAGAGCATTAGAGCCATCCATAGGGTGCTTAAAGCAAACCCTAGAAATCCACCATTAGAGCACCTTGAAGAACACATGATTTTCATGAGTTTCCAAGTCTCTACTAGGTTCTAAAGCTTGCAAGAAGATCAAAACTCTATATCTAGGGTTTAGAAACCCATTATCTAAGGATCTACCATGAGAGGGAGAGAGAGAGCTTACCTCTCAAAAGTTTGCTCTTGCACAAAGGAGAAGAAGAGGATGGCCATCATCATCATCTTCTTCTTCTTCATCTTCTTCTTTTTCTTCTTCTTCTCTCTTTTCTTTCTTTCTTTCTTCCCCCTTCTCTTCTTCTCCTTGCTGTCGAACAGAGAGAGAGGGACACGAGAGAGGGAGAGAGAGGGAGGTTGCTGTGAAGGGGGAAGGGTTTTGGGTTATATTTTGTTGCAACAATAGCAACTAAACCCCTCCAAACATTTTATTTCGAAGCAGTCCAAAAGCTGCCGCGGACCCGATTCTGTACAACGGGTTTACGTACCGGTATGGGATGCTCAGAGGCAAACCCGAGAGCTGCCTCTCGGTTTCGTAGCATTTGTACCGGTACAGTTTGGCTTGTACCGGTATAAACACCAAAAATTCCACAAACCCGAGAGCTCTTCTCCTCTCGGTCAAAGTTGCTATACCGGTACAGCAACTTTGCTTGTACCGGTACAGGCTGCCCAGACTTGTGCTTTTCATGTCGTTTCGACTCTAATTCGCGCCGAACAACGCCAAAACCTTTCTAACTCTTTTAGATCATCTTTTAACCCTTCCAAGAATCTTGGAATGGTTATTGGAACTTGTCCAATTACTCGTTCGCGCACTTTAGCCGATTTGGTTAAAGTTCGGGTTGCTACATTCTCCACCCCTTAAAATTAGTTTCGTGCGCGAAACTTACTCATCTTCATTTATTCGCACCCCAATCCGATTTATCGAGTAATCTGGGGGGTTCTAATGCATTTTCAGCTTCGAAGTGGCCTTTCTCCTATCAGAACTTTCCAAAGGTCCACTACCAAGAATGTGAGACTATTCTCCTTCACATTGCCACGCACATCATAGAATGTGCACTTCAACTCTCATGTGGCTTCCATTATTCAAATGTCTCCTAAAGACCACTTATCTCAACTTCAATTGCCACGACTTATTCGGCTCCTCAGCCGCAATCAGCCCACATGAACACGCCGTTTGTGAACTTAAGCCAAACTCTTCAATAGAGTTAGTGGCCAAGTCACTATCCTCGATCTCTGTGGGTGGACCAATAGTCACCAACCCAACGTCGGCCTACCGCCTAGACTTGTCTCGACTACGCTTAGCGTTCCCTTGTTACTAGCGTAGACCCAATCAACATACTCGGGCGAAATTCTCACTCCGGAATTACCACACACTCCAACCAGGAGTTATCAAGACCCCAAACCATATTAAATTCTTGGGTTGGGTCACAACCGCACTCTCAGTGCACTCTATACGCCACTCTAGCGATCTACGCTTAGCCTCAGCTTTGGGGCAGAATTGCGCCCCACGCACCGCTTTCTGAATAACCTCTCTAACCTCACATAGAGGTATCACTTGGCCCACGGCCAACTTGGCTCTAACACGAGTCTTAATCCTCGTCTAGGAAGCACTACTAGCAACTTTGCTAGTGTCATTTCCATTCCACACCTGCGCCAGCAGGTATTACGCCTGTCGCATATGCAAGCCCGGGTATCCACCGACCCGCTCAATGGTTCCTACTATGAAATGCACAACTAGTAGCAACTAACCAATGATCATGGCATGCAATGCACCAACTTACAATCATGCAAAAGCTTAATGATTGCTTAATAAACTCATACCTGCCCTCGTCAGTATCGGCAGGTTCCACCACTCGGATCGCGCCCACGGCCACCTGGTACTCGCCGCAAACCTTCCGGTGGGATCATCCTCAACGGCCGCTCTCCTTGCGGACACTCGTCCCGCACATGGCCCGGCAGCCCACACTTGAAGCACCTGCCCTCACGCTGTTCACACTGCTGTGGGAAATGAGGGCCCCCACATATAACACACTCTGCCGAGGACCGAATGCGGTATGTCCCCGGAGCTCGAGATCGCGAGTGCGAACTTGCCGAAGTCTTTCGGGAACTTGGTGACCGGCGGATCCACCGTCGATCGTCCTTTCCCCTTGTCCTGTAATATGCCTTGCGCTCCCCGGAGGAACGCGTTGCCTTGCTCTATCCATAAGGCTCGATCTAGGACTTCAGCAAAGGTCTGCAACTGGAGTATATGCACGGCCTCAAAAAGATCTGGCTGAAGTCCACGCACAAAGCTATCAGCCTTAGCCTTGTCATCCCGCACCACCTCCGGGACACAGTGCACGAGGCGAGAAAATTCTCGCTCGTATTGCCTAACGGAACGGTCTCCTTGCCGCAGCTTCCCGAACCTGTCCTGGAGCTTCCTTTTCTCGCTATCGGGAAGTAAGCGAGAACACCATTCCCGAAACTCTTCCCAAGCCATAGGAGGGAGATTAGGCGATCGGTCCCGCCTAATGCCTTTCCACCCCAACTTCGCTGACTGCTTCAAGCAATGCACAGCTAGCGGCACCTTGTCTCGCTCTAAGGCGTACATCTCCTCAAAGAGGGTTTCCATAGCGTCAATCCACATCTCCACGATCCATGGATCGGCGTCCTCTCCGTCAAAGGTAGGCGGATCGAGCTTTCTGAAAGCCATTAGGGCCGCTAAAGCCCGCTCCTGCTCCGCCACAACCTCTGAACCAACAACGGTCGGGTCACCCGACCCCGGCGGAAACGCTTCCGCCGCGACCCTCGGCCGTCCATGACGAGCCGCAGCCGGTGTAGCCACCAGCTGATCCAACGTCTCTTGGAGTCGCTTCATCTGCTCCTCCTGGCGCATGGCAGCCTCCTGCTGCCGCTGCACCAAGTCCGCTTGTTGCCTCACCACTCCCACGAGTGAGGCCAGGCGATCACGAAGCTCGAGTCTCCGCTCGCCTCGACTTGCTCGGGGACACCACTTGTCCCCTCCGCGCCGATCTGGGCGAAGATCGCCTACGCGGTGCCATCGTTTCCTGAAACACGACAACTCGATTAGTCCTCGACCAACTTGGGTCGAACACGAAACCACTAACACCGGCTCAAAAGCCAATCAGGCGAAAGTCAAATAGGGGCGTCCATTCTCGTCCTTAGGTTTCATGTTGTCGCGCGCCAACATGAACACTCTCAGTCGAAGACGAACGACACCTCAAGTCTACCTCTAATATCCGTCTTAGAGGTTCCAACACAACCCAATCCGTACTACTTTCGCCACAAAACACAAGTCCTCGTCTCTCACGAGCCTTAACCTCTAAGGTTTTGCTATCCTAGGGTCCCCTAGGTTCACCTAAGCCATTGTCCCATTCACTACTTTATGCTCTGATACCATCTTATCTGTCACGCCCCGAGCCCGCCAAATCGGTCGGATTCGGGCGCGTCGAACAGACCGCCGAACGGACAGAGTTTCCCCTGTACGTTCAAGGCGTCGCAATCCATACAATTACAAGAGGTTCCAAAAAGGAACAGATATCACAATCAGATTGCATAAGGAAGTATCATAAACATAAAACAGCTACTTGCTATTACAACCATTCGTCTCCATTTAGAATTTTTACATTAACTTTAAACTTTAAACTTCCTAATACAATCTAGTTATTACAACTTTATTACAACATATTCTTTTCACTCTCAAACCCCTAGTTAGCCGAGGGTACTTCTATCTCTGGTCTCTGGTAGGGCGCTATCTCTTGAGCTACGCCACTTGCCTCATGTTGCCAGCTCTTGCGCCGCTCACGTGTGTACACTGTACCCCCAAAACCACAACACGGGGGTGAGAACTATTGTCCATAGTTCTCGTGGGTACGGTCACCCAAGAGAACGACTCGACCAATAGGTCCAAGGAGGCAACTGAGATATGTTAGTCCAAAAACATATATAGATATATAACTTGCAACTAACATAAAAACCTGCCTCACCATATGCAATATGCAAAATTACTCTTAGCTTTTCTTTACTTTATTGCTATTCTTTACTTTAGCCATTCCATTCACACTTAGCTATTTACCAGCTTAGCTATTACTAGCACTATTCATTAGCTATTTACAACTTTAGCTAGTCTTTACGTTCTTTACCTTTTGGCACTTATGCTACTTAGCAATTTATTTCTAAGGTCACTCTACCTCAGCTCACTAAGCCACCCGACTCGGTCTTGAGTCAATCCATTGCGGATAATCCGCCCGCTGTCTAGCCCGAGGTGTTGGACGTCTCGCAACTACCCCAGCTGTCAACAGCCTGTCGCCCTCTGTGACTCAGCCTCACCGCGGCGAAATCGTCGCACACGCGGAACCCAGTCACTTGACATAACCGTTCTGGTGGCGATCGCGGCGGACTTACCCAGCGAGGACCCAAGTCATGACTTAACCATCTGGCGGCGAACTAATCGCACCTCACCCAACAATGGTTTGAGTCACTCCTCCGCCTCCTGGTGCGGCCGTATCGTACTTACCCAGCAATGGTGCCCCAAACACAGGGTGTCAACTCATGGCGATCTGATCCTCACCCGGCTTAACCGGTATCGAACACATTCGGCTCACCCACCCGGCGGCGAAATCGTCGCACAACGCCACGACGGTGGTTTAGCCACAGACGGCGAAATCGTCGCGCACGCCGACACCAACTTAGGTGTCCAAATCTCGGGATTCCACGAATCCGTTCCACTTAACTTGAGGGTTAGCTAGGCCCTCAAGAGCCGACCCTCTAGGTCCATTGTCTTTACCTCCTAGGTCCACTTGACACTAGGGCTCATTTCCTGTCACATAACCTAGGTTACCTAACTCTAGGTTCAATGTCATTCCAGCTCGACCTATGTTTACTAACACTAGGTCCATTAACATCCTTGTCCAACCTATGTCCTTGACACTAGGTACAACGTCATTCACCTAGATCCATATGACTCTAGGTTTACTATAACCTATGTTCATTACACTAGGTTAATCCCCACACTCCTAGGTCCATTGACTCTAGGTTTACTACAACTTATGTTCTTTACACTAAGTTGGATGCCACTCGATCTATATGTGTATTAGTCCATGACTCGCACTTTTCATTTAGCATTCTTATACTTTGCTCTCTTACGTCTATCAGTTCATTTACATGCATGTTTCTATTATGCTAAGCCTATGTTCTCGCAACATTCTTTACTTAGCATTCTTTGCCTCATTATTTACCTCATGCTTATTCATTTCCTAGCATTCTATATTTTACACTAGGTTCTTTAGCATGCATCTCTACTTATGCATTTTATACTATGTCCTTTAACATGCAATTTCTATACATGGATCACATGCAACATATGTCAATTATATGCATCAACTTGAAACCTTTACTCTTAGACATATTTAGGCGACCTAGTCGCTTCGGTAAACACAACCCACCTTATTATGCTCTCCGATTGCTCGTCGACACTCGCAATCGGCCGCCCGTGGCACTCTTGACCCGGTTTGGCTCGAACTCTTGCACGACCACCCGAACGATCTCCGAATCCCAATCTGAGACCTTGTGCCGTTGCCCCACGCCTTCAAGTTGCCCCGGTTCCGTTTTCATGAATTTTGGGCTCCTATCTTGCGTGCTGCGGACATCTGGTTTGAATATATTAAATAATTAATATCTTTGTACTCGCTCGTCGGATCACCGAACCGAGCGCGCCAACGCGTTCGTTGCACCCCCAATTAGGTTTCTATGGGGTCAAATGAGATCAAACTCATCTATTTCTAAAAACCCCTTTTTTAACCTTAGGTTTTGCACTTTTGCAAATCCCACCGATTTGATCCCTAGTACAAGCAATAGAGAGCTTGTCTAACCTCTAGGTACTCATCTAAGAGCATTAGAGCCATCCATAGGGTGCTTAAAGCAAACCCTAGAAATCCACCATTAGAGCACCTTGAAGAACACATGATTTTCATGAGTTTCCAAGTCTCTACTAGGTTCTAAAGCTTGCAAGAAGATCAAAACTCTATATCTAGGGTTTAGAAACCCATTATCTAAGGATCTACCATGAGAGGAGAGAGAGCTTACCTCTCAAAAGTTTGCTCTTGCACAAAGGAGAAGAAGAGGATGGCCATCATCATCATCTTCTTCTTCTTCATCTTCTTCTTTTTCTTCTTCTTCTCTCTTTTCTTTCTTTCTTTCTTCCCTCTTCTCTTCTTCTCCTTCTTTGTCGAACGAGAGAGAGGGACACGAGAGAGGAGAGAGAGAGGGAGGTTCTTTGTGAAGGGGAAGGGTTTTGGGTTATATTTTGTTGCAACAATAGCAACTAAACCCCTCCAAACATTTTATTTCGAAGCGAGTCCAAAGCTGGCAGGACCCATCTGTCGGTACAACGGGTTTACTCTGCGGTATGGGATGCTCGAGAGCAAACCCGAGAGCGCCTCTCGGTTTCGTAGCATTTGTGCGTACGGTTGTCTTGTACCGGTATAAACACCAAAAATTCCACAAACCCGAGAGCTCTTCTCCTCTCGGTCAAAGTTGCTATACCGGTACAGCAACTTTGCTTGTACCGGTACAGGCTGCCCAGACTTGTGCTTTTCATGTCGTTTCGACTCTAATTCGCGCCGAACAACGCCAAAACCTTTCTAACTCTTTTAGATCATCTTTTAACCCTTCCAAGAATCTTGGAATGGTTATTGGAACTTGTCCAATTACTCGTTCGCGCACTTTAGCCGATTTGGTTAAAGTTCGGGTTGCTACACTATGGATAGCAGAGGGTTTTGCAGTAGAAAGAGGATCAAGCACGGCTGAGGAAGTTGCAGAAGGGTATCTCATGGAGCTTATCCGTCGGAGCATCGCAAGTAGAAGAGAGGAACCACTTTGGTAGGGTAAAGTATTGTCGGATGCATGATCTCGTTCGTGAAATTTGTTGTCTCTTTATACGAAAAGGAGAAGTTCCACGGTATTTATGAGGATAACGGGATGGAAAGGATGGTCGATGCTAATGCTCGTCGCACATGCATTCTCAAATACGGACAATGATATTGGATTCAACATTGATCTACCGCTACGAACCTTTTTTGCATTTGACACTACCATGCCAGCATCCTCACTTTTATCTGCTTTAACATCCAAATCAAGGTATATTGCAATTCTTGAACTGGAAGGCTTGCCTATTGAGAAGATACCCAATGCTATTGGAGACTTATTCAATTTGCGATACTTGGGTTTAAGAGATACAAAGGTAAAATCACTACCAAAATCCATTGGCAAGCTTTCCAACTTGTTGATCTTGGACCTCTGTCGATCGGCCATACAAAAGCTGCCTCGTGAGATCACGAATCTCAAGAAGTTGCGACACATGTTTGTTGAGAGGGTAATTGACCCAACCGGAAAAGCCTTTCGCTTGCGTAGTGGTGTACGTGCGCCAAAGGGTTTGTGGAATTTAAAAGAATTGCAAACATTGCAGGCGGTTGAAGCAAGTAGTGAGTTGGTTGGGCGACTAGGAAATTTGACCAACCTAAGAAGCTTTAGAATATGGAATGTAAAGGAAACCTACTCTGCACAACTGTGTGCATCATTGTCACGGATGCGTAGTCTTTCCTACTTAAGCATTATTGCAAGTGACGAAAATGAGGTTCTCAATTTGAAAGGCCTGATTCCCCCTCTCCCGAATCTTAAAAGGCTTTATCTATCAGGTAGATTGGCAGCAGAAACGTTGACGTCTCCTTTGTTTCGAGATCTCCGAGAATTAAATCTCTCTTGGTGTCACTGCGGATCCTCTTCCGTCGCTCGCTCGGTTGTCAAACCTCACTTCACAATATCTTCAAAGGGCATACAATGGAGAGCAGTTGTGCTTTCGTGATCAGTGGCTCCCTAATTTGAAGCGGCTTGCCTTGATTGACCTGCCGCAACTCCAACGAGTGAAGATAGAGAGGACAGCCATGTCAAACTTGGAAACTCTCTATATGGCAGACCTCCAAAACCTAACAGAGGTCCCAGAAGGCATTGAATTCCTCACATCGTTGCGGAAGCTATATGTCTATGATATGGAGACTCAATTGACCAGTAGTTTAGAAGAAAACGACAAACTTGGACACATCAGCTCCATCTATACTAACTAGGAAGCACCTGAAGTGCCTTCTTTTCGCCTGGATTCACTCACAAGTAAGTTTCTGCATGTTTAATTCAATTATGTGAATGTCTTACTCACAAATTTCACCCCCACGCATTCTTTTACAAAGCTCACCAAGGTTTCATGTTTAACCCAACACTACTTAATTGCGTACGACACATAAACTATGTTAGTATCTTATGTCTAATTTATTGATTTTCTCTCCTTTGATTTGATTTTCCTTTATTTTGATCTCATTTGGATCCACAAGTATATGATTAATATATTTTTATGAACTTAAATTCCATAATAAAATTCCTAGTTAGGCAATTGCTTAAACATTGTTTCTTTCAATATAGTAGTTCTTTTTTTTGAGAGAGAGATTTCAATACAGTAGTTCTGATCTCATATTTATTTAGTCAACATACAAATTGCTCTGAGAAAATTTTATAAACCAAATATATTCGTTGGAAGTCCTAGAAAGAGGTTTTGCCAATTTATTGAAATTCACAGTTTATATTTTTATTGTACTCTATGCTTTCTATTGGCAATCGTCATGTAAATTGGCAATTCTATTATATATTTGTGACACTCCAATAGTCCCACATCGGATGGGAATGTGATTGTCATTGGGTTTATAAGAGACTCAGACACTAGTAATAATAACTGGGCTTAAGCATTTTGTGCCGGTGGTTGGGCCCAACGAGTTATTATTGCTAGTGGGTGATCGTTACAATATTCGATTTGGTTACTTACAATATATATAATTTAAGTAATAAATTTACCGATGTTGTCTGATTATACTACGCATTTATAGATTATTTTTTTCCATCACCTGTTTCCTTACCATGAATAGAATTTCAATTTTTTTTTTTTCTATACTAGCGAAAGCTTGAATGCAACGCTTTGCACAAAAATAAAGGAAATAAAAAATTTAGGAGATAGTTATACTAGTATAAATTTTAAAAGTTTATTAAATCTTATCTGGTTATAATTATCTAATCTGATAGAAAAATAAGAAGAATTATACTAGATTTACTCAAATTTGGTTTATCTATTTAAAATTTAATTACTTTAAGAGTAATATTTCAATACACCATATAAATGTTGACCATTTATTTTTCTAAATAAGTGGTTGAGATATAATATGACTCTAGAAATGACCTACTATTGAGTCATTGGGTACCATGTCACCAGGTATCTATCTAAATGGTATTTTGGTCTCTACATAACATTTTGTCCCATAAGATTGTTTTTATCCAACTAATTAAGGGTACTATAAATTTCTCAAATATCTACAACAATAATTGAAATTTAAATTGCATCCAAACTGTAAATTTTATTTGGAAACAGCATAAAAAACTTAATTATGAATCAAATTCAATTTTTTAAAATAAACTACAAATTTAAAATAGAACTTTCAGTTCAAATTCAAAATTTCAATCTAAATCAGAAATTAAAATTTGGCTTTAAGATTAAAAGTACAATTTAGATTCAAATTTTAAAAGTTTAATGTAAATTTCAAAATTAAAATTTTACATTACAATACCAAATTCAAAAATTAAATTAAAATTTAAAATTTATAGGATACTAACAAATTTGGCATATACTAATTTATTTAAAATCAACTATACCCTTTACTAATTAAGGATTAGATTTTAAATTTATGGTGTTTTGAAACATTCCTCTTAATTTAAGAGCGTGTTTGGTTCGAAGTCGGAATCGGAATCGGAATCAGAATCAAAATAAGTTGGAGTCAGAATCGGAATGGCTCACTACTTAATTCTATTTGGTTCATCACCTGAATCGGAATCGAAATAAATCATTCCCATTGTCGGTGTTTGTTATAGGTGGATATAAAAACAGTAATCAAATTAATATACTAACTTTATCTTTATAATATATTAATTTAAATTCAAATTAAAAATTAAATATTAAAAATTTACATGAAAATATTGAAATAATGTCAAAATTTTGAAATAATGTCAAAATTTGAAATCTATTTTTTAAAAAAATTTTAATTTTGAAGTTGAATAGATAATACAAAATATGAAACTAATTTTTGATTTATTTAAATTCAAACATAAAATTACAATTTAAATTTTAATTTGAATCCATAAATTTAATTTAAGTTTTAAATCAAATTTGAATAAAACTTTATATAAATTAAAATTTAATTTAAATTCAAATTCATAAGTTAGATTTGAAATACTTGATTAAATTTTAATTTTAATTCAAGTTCAAATAAAAATTTATAAGGGCATATTTCAAATATAAATGTGTTTTCGAATAGGATGTGTATTTGGAAGAAAATTTGACGGACTCAAGATTTGTATTCGCTCTTGTATACACATTTGAGAAAGTAAAAAAAATTAAAAATAAAAATAAACTTAAAAAAAAATTAAAAGCGTATTTTTAGGAAAAAATTTGCAGATTTAAGAAAGTACAGATTTAAGATCGACATAGAAGAAGTGATTTTTCTTCATTGGTCATCAATTCCTTCCATTGTCCTTTATACTGCACACACCTCACCTTTTTTTTTTCTTCGAAAATATATAAATAATCTTTTTTATAGTTGGAACTGTCCCTTTAGTTTCTTTCTTGTTCGCCTATTTATTTTGTGGATGTGAAACTTGGTGCTGACTTTTTAATTTGTACTTCTCAATTTATTTTTTTTTCAAATTTTTTGAGATTCAGGTGATCCTCTCCATGGTTTCAAGCCACCGTATGCAGTACTTTTCAGTGTCTACCAGCTATGTCATCATTTGCATAACATTGCACTATTATTTGTTTGTCCTTTAGATTATTTCTGTAAACTCTGATGGTGTTGCCGTGTGTATTTTCTGTTTCAGTTTAGTTCTTTCAATCGTGTGCTCTGTGTGTTATTTTGCAATGTAATATACAACGTATGATATATATTAATATCCGATGGGACTTATTTTGTAAGAAAATATTATTATTAATAGTGTGTTATTTTGTCAAAACATTTGCACCTGCACTAACTTGGTTTTTCGTATTCTCGATGGATTTACATCTATTGTATACTTTACGAAGACTAACAAAAATACAGTATAAGGAACTCTTACAATACAATACAAATAGAAGCAAATGATTCTATCCAGTAGGGGACATTAATTGAGAAACTGGATAAAAGTGGCAAGCTGGAAATTAAGAATAGTTTCGATCTACTGTGTGCATGCTGACTTAATCTATCAGTAATGGCTTGTCTAGCATATTTTGATCTTACAGATGGTTGAAAGAGTCTATATTACCCAATCACTTTGATACTCCATACAATTGCCATTCGTGCAACTGGCTAACAGTTACACAAAAGCCATAAAGAATAATGTCTGGATTTCAAATCTCTTACTTCCAAAGCTCGTGACGACACGGTTTCTCATCAATTTACTTACAAATGTACAACTACACAATCATTAATTAATGTGCCTCGTTGGAGATGAACGAGAAATTGCTTACATACACCAATAGTTGTCTATAACAGTTAAAGAGTTTTAATGTTGTCAATTCTGACATCTGAAGACTAAAGCCCCTCCATGGCTCCATCTGGAGATCATTCTGCTAACAACTTAGGAAGCTCCTTTTTAGTCTGTAGACTCTGTACTCCGTAACATTCTACTTAACTTTTCCCTCTTTTAGCTTTTGTTGTCGTGTGTTTCTTCTATACTTTTTGTCTCTATGTATTTCTTTATAGGGAAAGTTACATAGGATTAACTTTCTACTTATTGCGATTACTTTCTTAACCCTTTTCTCAATATTTTAATTGGATCTATTCTGTTGTAATCTCCATTAATTTGTATGGATCTTCCCATCTCAATAACAATGTAATGCAGATAAATCTCGCGGACTGATCATTAAATACCAAGTGAGTGCAAAGTGAATATTTAGACCACGACTAAACAAAAGCCTATCACGTCATCCAATCTGCATTCTGAAAAACACGCAATTTATAGCAACACTCGAAGAGCTTATAAGAAAGTGGGGTACAACACTCAAAAAAGTTAACATTTGCTAATTAAAATCTATTAGCTCACTTTTAGTCTCATATTTACTTATATGTTTTACTTAAATAAATAAGCATGTTCCACCTGTGACATTATTTATTTCATTCCGAAAAAATACACCATTGTGGATAACTACGTGCTC
The DNA here is from genome assembly GCA_025177825.1 of Aechmea fasciata. Lineage (NCBI taxonomy): Eukaryota > Viridiplantae > Streptophyta > Magnoliopsida > Poales > Bromeliaceae > Aechmea > Aechmea fasciata. The sequence goes on along the minus strand of CM045932.1, from coordinate 1,084,652 downwards.
TTCCCATTGATCAATTACTACTACAAGCCCTGCCCCTTGAGTAGTAAACAGAAACAGTGCTTAAAAAAACAAGTGCTGAACAAAATATTCATGCATCCAACCGCGTACCAAGATAAGATCCAAGTGGCGTTTGTTTTACATTCACACACAAACTACGAAGGAGATCCCACAGATTAAGATCAGAATGCCTAAGCATGACCGTCTTTTCCTCTTTTTCCCTTTTTTTTTTCACTTTCCAATAAACAAACTGCAACTTTGGAATTAATTAGAACTCAAATGCATTATAGTTTCTTCACAAAGTACCTTAAAAACAATGAAAACTAGAATAAAATGGTCCAATTTTACGGAGAAGGAAGGGTAGTTGTAAATTATGTTATATCACCGAAAATGTATATTACAAGGATCTTTCAACCATTTTGGACCTGAAAAAAGTAGCATGAAAACAATTTAAACAAGAAAAGTGATGCTACGAAATATAGTTAAGCAAACAGTTATATACAGCAGTAAGATAATATTGGCACTTCAAGTCTACTCAGGTAGTCATAAGAAGTGCCAATTAAGCACATTTTACAGGTTGAACTTCAATAGCTATGTAGCTGGCTTGCTTCCCAAGCAGAACATCAAAATGCAAATAAGCATTTCCACTATTTTACTTGAATTGATTGAATGCAAATGCAACTGTCAAAATTACTTTGGCATGGCAAGTAAGATCCATGACTAGTTCACCAGTTTTGTAGCATATCGAAAATTCGACGATAAGATCGGACTTTGGCCAAATTGACTAAAGTACGAAGATGAAATAGTTGGACGTGTTCCAATTGCCATTCCAAACTTCTTGGAAGGGTTAGAAGATAATCTATACTAGTTAAAAAGGGTTTTGGCGTTGTTCGGCGCGGAGTAGAGTCGAAACAGCGCGAAAAACACAAGTCTGGGCATTCTGTACCGGTACAGGCAAAGTTGCTGTACCGGTATAGCAACTTTGACCGAGAGGTAAGAGCTCTCGGGTTTGAGAATTTTATGGCCCATACCGGTACAGCCCGGGTGTCTGTACCGGTATAGCCATCACACCCGAGAGGAGAGAGCTCTCGGGTTTGGTAGTTTCTTTGGCCCATACCGGTACAGGTCGCCCCATACCGGTATAGATGCTGCGAAACCGAGGAAGGTTGCTCTCGGGTTTCTGCCACTGTAGCACCCCATACCGGTACAGATTTCCCCCATACCGGTATGGGATGGTCTGACAGCAGTTCGTGAGCTGCGCGAAATAAAAGAAGTAGAGGGGCTTTTTGGCTATTGTTACAACACAATAAGCTCTCCCTTCACTCATTCCACAGCACACACACACACTCACTCTCTTTTCTCTCACTTTCTCTCTCTAGAGGAGCTCTAGGGCAAGGAAGAAGAAGGAGAAGAAGTTGGAGGAGAGGACTTTGGAGCTTTGGGAAGGCTTCTTGGAGGTCTTGAAGCTCTCCTACAAGGAGTAGTTGGAAGAGCTTTGCACTAGAGGTAAGAGTTCTACAAGTTTAACTCTAGGGTTTCGATTTTAGCTTGATGTTTGGAGTTTCTAGCTTCTTGCTAGTGTTGGAGGCATGCTAGGGCTATGAACACCATGAAAGCTCCATGAGAGCTCAAGTGCTCTCATGGTGATTTCTTAGGGTTTGTTGTAAACCCCAAATGGATGGTTCTAATGGGTCAAGGATGGTTTTGGTGAGCTTCTAGGTTGATCTAAAGCTATATTTTGCTTGTGAATGAGATCAAAACCCTAGGTTGGACATAGGGCATTGTTGGAGCACCCAAATTTGGGGCTTTTGAACATAGGGGTTCTTGGGTCAAATTGACCTTGTAGAAACCTAATTGGGGGTATTCCCGACGCGTGGGACAACTCCGTTTAATTAAACGAAAATCCGATATGGGGGCTACTATGTAAAATGGCCTGATTAGGTTCACTTTTAAACTGCAGGTTTTTACCTAGGCCCCGGTAGGTCGTGAAACTTCTTGGGCATCCTCACAAAATTATTTTAAGGTGGGGGGTGCCTTCCGGAATCATCGAATTCCCTTCTATGTCTATTTTCCTTTGTTGAGCATATTATATGTATAGAAATTCATGCATGGTAGGGTAGAGGTTATTTATGCAATGGTTGAACTTCATTACTTCGTTATATATGTTATGGAACTTAGCAAATGAGATGGAACCATAGAGGCATGTGAATAGGGACCCTACTTGTATGAATGTGACAAAGGACTTGATCTTAGTCAACAAAGGTGATATTGAACATAGAGACAAGATTGGCATTGAGATAACCTTAGTTAAACATAGTTTAACTTAGTGGCATTATGGCAAGAATGATATACATGATTAGGTAGAAAACCTATCATTGACAATGGCATGGTAACTAGTGGCTATGAATCCTCAATGTGAGGATTAGATCGATACTCTTGACAAGTCTTGGCTTGAGGGAGGTCGCTCCTCCTCAAGCGGTGAGTTCGAACGATCACCTAGGGGATCGTGGCCCTGACGGACGGTCCCTCGGGTCTTGTAGGCTTAGAGCCTCCCCGTTCAGTGAGGGATTTTGGGTCTTGAGTTTGTTGGGGTTAACTATGTTAACCGGCAAGATTGGATAAAGAGCCAAGTAAAGTAAAGTAAAGCATAGTAGAGAGCATGCATGCAAATATATTTAAATTCGATGATCTATCTATCTGACTCTTTCTTGCAGGCATAGTATTAGCATTTATATAGTTTGGTTACTATTTCATTTCCGTTGAAATACTTATGCCTGGATAGACCTAGTGGGTAAGTCGGCGGGGTCGGTTGCCGAGCCCACTGGGAACTTCGTTGTAGTTCTCACACCACTAACCCCACAGGTCCTAGCACGAGCGGGGCAGCGGAGGACCGGGGCAAGGGGTTAGCGCCATAGCTAGTGGCCATCGGAGTTTGCATCTAGTCATGTCCTTTTTGTTATACTTGTATCAACCTTACTTTGTTGAACTATAGATGTCAAGTTGTAAACATTCAAGTAATTTTTGGGAGATGACAAATGTAAAAAGAAATGATGTATTGAATGCTAAAAGAATGTAATAGATTAGTTTACTTGTATTTGGTTCAAATGTAATCAAGTTCATGTATGGTTTATATTCTAGCTTAGTGCTTACTCTTCCGCTGTGTTGTTGTTGCTTACCTTCGTGTAAGCCTTGTATAATTGAAATTCTCTTTGATTGTCAAATTATACTTGTTGTTAGAGCCTTGGGCGGGCAGGGGAGGCCCTGTCCGCTCGGCGTCTGTTGACGTGGCCCGAACCCGACCAAATAGGCGGGTTGCGGGGCGTGACAAGTTTCATCCCAAAACTCAATTTAAAATTACCTGAATCTTAGTAGTAAACTAAAAGTAGCAACAAAACTGTAACTAGGTAACTAAGCCAGCAAAGTTGAAATGCAGAAGCAAGATTAGTCGGGCTTATAGGCCCTAAAGCTGAACCGGGAGATATACCCCCACCCTTGCTTGATCCCGATCTGCCATTCAAATCAACTTATCAGTTATACGGAAAGAACAAGATTATTTAAGTATTGCATCTGAAAGTTTGAATAATTATCATGACTCACCTGTAGCAACCCGAACTTTAACCAAATTGGTTAAAGTGCGCGAGCGAGTAATTGGACAAGTTCCAATAACCATTCCAAAATGCTTGGAAGGGTTAAGAGAGGATCTAAAAGAGTTAGAAAGGTTTTGGCGTTGTTCGGCGCGAATTAGAGTCGAAACGACGTGAAAAACACAAGTCTGGGCAATCTATACCGGTACAAGCATGGTGGTTGTACCGGTATAGCAACTTTGACCGAGAGGAGAAGAGCTCTCGGGTTTGGAAATTTTATGGCCCATACCGGTACAAGCCCGATCCCATACCGGTACAAGTGCTGCGAAAAATCTGAGACAGCTCTCGGGTTTGCCTCTGGGGTGTCCCATACCGGTACAGAGGCCCTCCATACCGGTACAGATAGGTCTGGCAGCAGCTTTTGGACTGCTTCGAAATAAAAGAAGTTGAGGGACCTTATAGCATTTTGTGGAGGGGTTTATGTGTAAGGAGAGGTAATAAACTCTCTCCTCTTCCTCTCACTCCCTCTGATCTCTCTCTCTCTCCCTCTCTCTGTCGACAGCAAGAAAAGAAGAAAGAAAGAGAAGGAAAGAAAGAGAAGGAAAGGAAGAGAAGGAAGAAGAAGAAGATGGAGATGATGAAGAGGATGATGATGGAGGTCCTCTTGGTCATCTTCCTCTTCTCCCACGAGCTCGGGGCAAGCTTGTAGAGGTAAGCTTTAGCCTCCTCTCATGGTAGATCTTCTAGTAATGGGTTTTTAAACCCTAGATTTAGAGTTTTGATCTTCTTACAAGCTTTAGAACCTTGTAGAGGCTTGGAAACTCATGAAAATCATGTGTTCTTCAAGGTACTCTAATGGTGGATTTCTAGGGTTTGTTTTAAACACCCTATGGATGGCTCTAATGCTCTTAGATGAGTACCTAGAGGTTAGACAAGCTCTCTATTGCTTGTTCTAGGGATCAAATCGGTGGGATTTGCAAAAGTGCAAAACCTAGGGTTAAAAATGGGGTTTTTAGAAATAGATGAGTTTGATCTCATTTGACCCCATAGAAACCTAATTGGGGTGCAACGAACGCGTTGGCGCGCTCGCTTCGGTGATCTGACGAGCGAGTACAAAGATATTAATTATTTAATATATTCATACCAGATGTCCGCACGCGAGATAGGAGCCCAAAATTCATGAAAACGGAACTGGGGCAACTTGAAGGCGTGGGGCAACGGCACAAGGTCTCAGATTGGGATTCGGAGATCGTTCGGGCGGCCGTGCAAGAGTTCGAGCCAAACCGGGTCAAGAGTGCTGCGGGCGACGATTGCGAGTGTCGACGAGCAATCGGAGAGCATAATAAGGTGGGTTGTGTTTACCGAAGCAACTAGGTCGCCTAAATATGTCTAAGAGTAAAGGTTTCAAGTTGATGCATATAATTGATATATGTTGCATGTGATCCATGTATAGAAATTGCATGTTAAAGGACATAGTATAAAATGCATAAGTAGAGATGCATGCTAAAGAACCTAGTGTAAAATATAGAATGCTAGGAAATGAATAAGCATGAGGTAAATAATGAGGCAAAGAATGCTAAGTAAAGAATGTTGCAAGAACATAGGCTTAGCATAATAGAAATATGCATGTAAATGAAATGTATGAATAAATGCATGCTTAGCATAATGAGTACATGCTAGATATAATTATGTGCATGTAAATGGGATGGTTAACATAAGAATGTTAAGTATATGAATGCCAAGTATGAGAATGCTAAGTAAGAATGTAGGTCATGGACTAATACACATATAGATCGAGTGGCATCCAACTTAGTGTAAAGAACATAAGTTGTAGTAAACCTAGAGTCATGTGGACCTAGGAGAATGACATCTAACCTAGTGTTGTTAATGAACATAGGTTATAGTAAACCTAGAGTCAGTGGACCTAGGAGTGTGGGAATTAACCTAGTGTCAAGAACATAGGTTGTAGTAAACCTAGAGTCGTATAGATCTAGGTAAAGAACAATGAACCTAGTGTCATGGACATAGGTTGGATAAAGACGACAGTGGACCTAGTATGAATAAACATAGGTCGAGTTGGAATGACATTGGACCTAGAGTTAGAAAACCTAGGTTATGTGACAAAGAATAAACCCTAGTGTCAAGTAGACCTAGGAGGTAAAGACAATGGACCTAGAGGGTCGTCTCTTGAGGGCCTAGCTAACCCTCAAGCTAAGTGGAACGGATTCATGGAATCCCGAGATTTGGGACACCTAAGTTGGTGTCGGGCGTGTGCGACGATTTCGCCGTCCAGGGCTATACCACCGTCGTGGCGTTGTGCGACGATTTCGCCGCCGGGTGGGTGAGCCAAAATGTGTTCGATACCGGTTAAGCCGGTGAGGATCGGATCGCCATGAGTTGACACCCTGTGTTTGGGACACCATTGCTGGGTAAGTACGATACGGCCGCACCCGGGGGCGGAGGAGTGACTCAAACCATTGTTGGGTGAGGTGCGATTAGTTCGCCGCCAGATGGTTAAGTCATGACTTGGGTCCTCGCTGGGTAAGTCCGCCGTGATCGCCACCAGAATGGTTATGTCAAGTGACAGCTGGGTTCTGCGTGTGCGACGATTTCGCCGCGATGAGGCTGAGTCACAGAGGGCGACAGGCTGTTGACAGCTGGGGTAGTTGCGAGACGTCCAACACCTCGGGCTAGACAGCGGGCGGATTATCCGCAATGGATTGACTCAAGACCGAGTCGGGTGGCTTAGTGAGCTGAGGTAGAGTGACCTTAGAAATAAATTGCTAAGTAGCATAAGTGCCAAAAGGTAAAGAATGTAAAGACTAGCTAAGCTGGTAAATAGCTAAGTATGAATGAAAAGGCTAAAGTAAAGAATAGCAATAAAGTAAAGAAAAGCTAAGAGCTAAAGAATAATTTGCATATTGCATATTGTGAGGCAGGTTTTTTTTATGTTAGTTGCAAGTTATATATGTTTTTGGACTAACATATCTGCAGTGCCTCCTTGGACCTATTGGTCGAGCTGTTCTCTTGGGTGACCGTACCCACGAGAACTATGGACAATAGTTCTCACCCCCGTGTTGTGGTTTTGGGGGTACAGTACACACGTGACGGCGCAGCGGTGGCGGCGAGGCAAGGGCGTAGCTCAGTAGATAGCGCCCTACCGGGAGACCAGAGTTAGAAGTACCCCAGTCGGCTAACTAGGGGTTTGAGAGTGAAAAGAATATGTTGTAATAAAGTTGTAATAACTAGATTGTATTAGGAAGTTTAAAGTTTAAAGTTAATGTAAAAAAATTCTAAATGGAGACGAATGGTTGTAATAGCAAGTAGCAGTTTTATGTTTATGATACTTCCTTATGCAATCTGATTGTGATATCTGTTCCTTTTTGGAACCTCTTGTAATTGTATGGATTGCGACGCCTTGAACGTACAGGGGAAACTCTGTCCGTTCGGCGGTCTGTTCGACGCGCCCGAATCCGACCGATTTGGCGGGCTCGGGGCGTGACAGATAAGATGGTATCAGAGCATAAAGTAGTGAATGGGGCAATGGCTTAGTTGAACCTAGGAGACCTTAGGTTAGTAAAACCTTAGAGGTTAAGGCTCGTGATAGACGAGGACTTGTAGTTCGTGGCGAAAGTAGTATGGATTTGGTCATGTTGTGTAACCTCTAAGAAGGATATTAGAGGTAGATTTGAGGTGTCGTTCGTCTTCGACTGAGGGTGTTCATGTTGGCGCGCGACAACATGAAGCCTAAGGACGAGAATGGACGCCCTATTTGACTTTCGCCTGATTGGCTTTTGAGCCGGTGTTAGTGGTTTCGTGTTCGACCCAAGTTGGTCGAGGACTAATCGAGTTGTCGTGTTTCAGGAAACGATGGCACCGCGTAGGCGATCTTTGTCCAGATCGGCGCGGGAGGGGACAAGTGGTGTCCCTGAGCAAGTCGAGGCGAGCGGAGACTCTGAGCTTCGTGATCAGTTGGCCTCACTCGTGGGAGTGGTGAGGCAACAAGCGGACTTGGTGCAGCGGCAGCAGGAGGCTGCCATGCGCCAGGAGGAGCAGATGAAGCGACTCCAAGAGACGTTGGATCAGCTGGTGGCTACACCGGCTGCGGCTCATCATGGACGGCCGAGGGTCGCGGCGGAAGCGTTTCCGCCGGGGTCGGGCGACCCGACCGTTGTTGGTTCAGAGGTTGTGGCGGAGCAGGAGCGGGCTTTAGCGGCCCTAATGGCTTTCAGAAAGCTCGATCCGCCTACCTTTGACGGAGAGGACGCCGATCCATGGATCGTGGAGATGTGGATTGACGCTATGGAAACCCTCTTTGAGGAGATGTACGCCTTAGAGCGAGACAAGGTGCCGCTAGCTGTGCATTGCTTGAAGCAGTCAGCGAAGGTGTGGTGGAAAGGCGTTGGGCAAAACCGATTGCCTAATCTCCCTCCTATGGCATGGGAAGAGTTTCGGGGAATGCTGTTCTCGACCTACTTCCCCGATAGCGAGAAAAGGAAGCTTCAGGACAGGTTCTGGAAGCTGCGGCAAGGAGACCGCTCGGTTAGGCAATACGAGCGAGAATTTTCTCGCCTCGTGCATTGTGTCCCGGGTGTGGTGCGGGATGACAAGGCTAAGGCCGATAGCTTTGTGCGTGGACTTCAGCCAGATCTTTTTGAGGCCGTGCATGTACTTCGGTTGCAGACCTTTGCTGAAGTCCTGGATCGAGCCTTATGGATAGAGCAAGGCAACGCGTTCCTCCGGGAGGAGCGCAAGGCATACCACAAGGACAAGGGGAAAGGACGATCGACGGGTGGATCCGCTGGTCAGTCAAGTTCCCGAAAGACCTCGGCAAGTTCGCACTCGCGATCTCGAGCTCCGGGGACATACCGCATTCGGTCCTCGGCGGAGTGTGTTATATGTGGGGGCTCTCATTTCCCACGGCGGTGTGAGCGGCGTGAGGGCGGTGTGCTTCAAGTGTGGACTACCGAGGCCATGTGCGGACGAGTGTCCGCAAGGAGAGCGGCCGTTGAGGATGATCCCACGGAGGGTTCGCGGCGAGTACCGGTGGCCGTGGGCGCGACCCGAGTGGGGAACTGTCGATCGACGACGAGGGCAGGTATGGGTTTATTAAGCAATCATTAAGTTTTTGCATGATTGTAAGTTGGTGCATTGCATGCCATGATCATTGGTTAGTTACTACTAGTTGCGCATTTCATAGTAGGAACCAGTGGGTGGGTAAATAGATACCCTGGCATGCTTATGTGGTGAGAGTAGTGCCTGCTGGAGCAGGTAGAGACTACGATGGTACTAGCAAGACTGCTAGGAGAGCCAACCAGACGTGGAGCAAGACTCGTGTTAGAGCCAAGTTGGCCGTGGGCCAAATGGTGCCTCTATGTGGGGTTAGAAAAGTCGCTTAAAGGACGATGCGCGGGAGTGACCGTGCCTAAGCTGAGGCTTAGTGTAGAGCGCTGTAGAGGCGTGTAGAGCACGCGAGTATAGGTACTCGTAGAGTGCGGTTTCGATTCGGCCGGGTGAGTGAGTTGGCAGTAGCACTTTAGCTGGGCTAAGTGTGAAGCGGGCCATGGATCACTCGTGGAGGCTGGTGGCTCGCACTAGGTGCATAGGAGCCAATAGAGTGTGTAGCTCTGTAGAGCATGTTGTATAGGACGACGTTTGCGGGTAGTGCTTGTGACGACCCGTGCCTGGACCATTTGTGGACTGTGGAGCCTGGGCCCATTGGGCAGGCGCAGTTGGCTGCTAGTGGCAGCGGCCCGATACCTATAGGTGGGGCAAGAGAGTTCTGGTCAGGACGGTAGTCTAAGCTTAGACCCGAGGACGTGGAAATGCCACGTGTTTGAATCTTAGGATCGAAAGTGCACTGAGAGTGCGGTTGTGACCCAACCCAAGAATTGATGTGGTTTAGGATCTTGATAGCTCCTAGTTGGAGTGTGTGTGAATTCCCAAGAGAGAATTTCGCCCGAGAATGTTGATTGGGTCTACGCTAGTAACAAGGGAACGCTAAGCGTAGTCGAGACAAGTCTAGACGGTAGGCCGACGTTGGGTTGGTGACTATTGGTCCACCCACAGAGATCGAGGATAGTGACTTGGCCACTAACTCTATTGAAGAGTTTGGCTTAAGTTCACAAACGGCGTGTTCATGTGGGCTGATTGCGGCTGAGGAGCCGAATATGTCATGGCAATTGAAGTTGAGATAAGTGGTCTCTAGGAGACACTTGAATAATGGAAGCCACATGAGAGTTGAAGTGCACATTCTATGATGTGCGTGGCAATGTGAAGGAGAATAGTCTCACATTGTAGTGGACCTTTGGAAATTTCTGATAGGAGGAAGGCCACTCCGAAGCTGAAAAATGCATTAGGTCCCGCAGTTTACTCGATAAATTGGATAGGGGTGCGAGTCGATGAAGATGAGTAAGTTTCGCGGACGAAACTGATTTTAAGGGGTGGAGAATGTAGCAACCCGAACTTTAACCAAATTGGTTAAAGTGCGCGAGCGAGTAATTGGACAAGTTCCAATAACCATTCCAAAATGCTTGGAAGGGTTAAGAGAGGATCTAAAAGAGTTAGAAAGGTTTTGGCGTTGTTCGGCGCGAATTAGAGTCGAAACGACGTGAAAAACACAAGTCTGGGCAATCTATACCGGTACAAGCATGGTGGTTGTACCGGTATAGCAACTTTGACCGAGAGGAGAAGAGCTCTCGGGTTTGGAAATTTTATGGCCCATACCGGTACAAGCCCGATCCCATACCGGTACAAGTGCTGCGAAAAATCTGAGACAGCTCTCGGGTTTGCCTCTGGGGTGTCCCATACCGCATGCAGGCCCTCCATACCGACAGATAGGTCCGCAGCAGTTTTGGACTGCTTCGAAATAAAAGAAGTTGAGGGACCTTATAGCATTTTGTGGAGGGGTTTATGTGTAAGGAGAGGTAATAAACTCTCTCCTCTTCCTCTCACTCCCTCTGATCTCTCTCTCTCTCTTCCTCAATCTGTCGACAGCAAGAAAAGAAGAAAGAAAGAGAAGGAAAGAAAGAGAAGGAAAGGAAGAGAAGGAAGAAGAAGAAGATAGAGATGATGAAGAGGATGATGATGGAGGTCCTCTTGGTCATCTTCCTCTTCTCCCACGAGCTCGGGGCAAGCTTGTAGAGGTAAGCTTTAGCCTCCTCTCATGGTAGATCTTCTAGTAATGGGTTTTTAAACCCTAGATTTAGAGTTTTGATCTTCTTACAAGCTTTAGAACCTTGTAGAGGCTTGGAAACTCATGAAAGTCATGTGTTCTTCAAGGTACTCTAATGGTGGATTTCTAGGGTTTGTTTTAAACACCCTATGGATGGCTCTAATGCTCTTAGATGAGTACCTAGAGGTTAGACAAGCTCTCTATTGCTTGTTTTAGGGATCAAATCGGTGGGATTTGCAAAAGTGCAAAACCTAGGGTTAAAAATGGGGTTTTTAGAAATAGATGAGTTTGATCTCATTTGACCCCATAGAAACCTAATTGGGGTGCAACGAACGCGTTGGCGCGCTCGGTTCGGTGATCTGACGAGCGAGTACAAAGATATTAATTATTTAATATATTCATACCAGATGTCCGCAGCACGCGAGATAGGAGCCCAAAATTCATGAAAACGGAACGGGGCAACTTGAAGGCGTGGGGCAACGGCACAAGGTCTCGGATTGGGATTCGGAGATCGTTCGGGCGGCCGTGCAAGAGTTCGAGCCAAACCGGGTCAAGAGTGCCGCGGGCGGCCGATTGCGAGTGTCGACGAGCAATCGGAGAGCATAATAAGGTGGGTTGTGTTTACCGAAGCGACTAGGTCGCCTAAATATGTCTAAGAGTAAAGGTTTCAAGTTGATGCATATAATTGACATATGTTGCATGTGATCCTGTATAGAAATTGCATGTTAAAGGACATAGTATAAAATGCATAAGTAGAGATGCATGCTAAAGAACCTAGTGTAAAATATAGAATGCTAGGAAATGAATAAGCATGAGGTAAATAATGAGGCAAAGAATGCTAAGTAAAGAATGTTGCAAGAACATAGGCTTAGCATAATAGAAATATGCATGTAAATGAAATGTATGAATAAATGCATGCTTAGCATAATGAGTACATGCTAGATATAATTATGTGCATGTAAATGGGATGGTTAACATAAGAATGTTAAGTATATGAATGCCAAGTATGAGAATGCTAAGTAAGAATGTAGGTCATGGACTAATACACATATAGATCGAGTGGCATCCAACTTAGTGTAAAGAACATAAGTTGTAGTAAACCTAGAGTCATGTGGACCTAGGAGAATGACATCTAACCTAGTGTTGTTAATGAACATAGGTTATAGTAAACCTAGAGTCAGTGGACCTAGGAGTGTGGGAATTAACCTAGTGTCAAGAACATAGGTTGTAGTAAACCTAGAGTCGTATGGATCTAGGTAAAGAACAATGAACCTAGTGTCATGGACATAGGTTGGATAAAGACGACAGTGGACCTAGTATGAATAAACATAGGTCGAGTTGGAATGACATTGGACCTAGAGTTAGAAAACCTAGGTTATGTTACAAAGAATAAACCCTAGTGTCAAGTAGACCTAGGAGGTAAAGACAATGGACCTAGAGGGTCGTCTCTTGAGGGCCTAGCTAACCCTCAAGCTAAGTGGAACGGATTCATGGAATCCCGAGATTTGGGACACCTAAGTTGGTGTCGGGCGTGTGCGACGATTTCGCCGTCCAGGGCTATACCACCGTCGTGGCGTTGTGCGACGATTTCGCCGCCGGGTGGGTGAGCCAAAATGTGTTCGATACCGGTTAAGCCGGGTGAGGATCAGATCGCCATGAGTTGACACCCTGTGTTTGGGACACCATTGCTGGGTAAGTACGATACGGCCGCACCAGGGGGCGGAGGAGTGACTCAAACCATTGTTGGGTGAGGTGCGATTAGTTCGCCGCCAGATGGTTAAGTCATGACTTGGGTCCTCGCTGGGTAAGTCCGCCGTGATCGCCACCAGAATGGTTATGTCAAGTGACACGGGTTCGCGTGTGCGACGATTTCGCCGCGAGGCCGAGTCACAGAGGCGACAGTCGTTGACAACTGGGGGTAGTTGCGAGACGTCCAACACCTCGGGCTCGACAGCGGGCGGATTATCCGCAATGGATTGACTCAAGACCGAGTCGGGTGGCTTAGTGAGCTGAGGTGGAGTGACCTTAGAAATAAATTGCTAAGTAGCATAAGTGCCAAAAGGTAAAGAATGTAAAGACTAGCTAAGCTGGTAAATAGCTAAGTATGATTGAAAAGGCTAAAGTAAAGAATAGCAATAAAGTAAAGAAAAGCTAAGAGCTAAAGAATAATTTGCATATTGCATATTGTGAGGCAGGTTTTTTTATGTTAGTTGCAAGTTATATATGTTTTTGGACTAACATATCTGCAGTGCCTCCTTGGACCTATTGGTCGAGCTGTTCTCTTGGGTGACCGTACCCACGAGAACTATGGACAATAGTTCTCACCCCCGTGTTGTGGTTTTGGGGGTACAGGTACACACGTGAGCGGCGCAGCAGTGGCAGCGCGAGGCAAGGGCGTAGCTCAGTAGATAGCGCCCTACCAGGAGACCAGAGATAGAAGTACCCCAGTCGGCTAACTAGGGGTTTGAGAGTGAAAAGAATATGTTGTAATAAAGTTGTAATAACTAGATTGTATTAGGAAGTTTAAAGTTTAAAGTTAATGTAAAAAAATTCTAAATGGAGACGAATGGTTGTAATAGCAAGTAGCTGTTTTATGTTTATGATACTTCCTTATGCAATCTGATTGTGATATCTGTTCCTTTTTGGAACCTCTTGTAATTGTATGGATTGCGACGCCTTGAACGTACGGGGAAACTCGTCCGTTCGGCTCTGCTCGACGCGCCCGCATCCGACCGATTTGGCGGGCTCGGGGCGGGATTCCTGCGAAGATACACGAACCGTGACCTGCAAGTTTACATAGTTAAGATTTCATTCGGATCAACTTAAAAAATGGAAGTATAATTATTTGAACTAAAATCAACATAGAAGAAATATAGAACTAAACATGCAGAAAATCGTTGTTATTCACATACTACACCAAAAATAAAAGAGCAAACCCAAAGATACTGTTTTTCCTGATCCTTTCTGTGAGTAGAATGTTCTTGCCTCCCCTCTCATCACATGTCTAAATTTATATTCAACAGCAGAGAGGCTGCTCTGCTATTATCAAGCCTCCTTTCCACTTCCTTTTTTACTCAAAGATATTCAATATGCCAGTCAAGGATTTCTAGGCTTTTCTACAGAATAATGTCATTCAATTTCCTTTTTCCAGAATAGAATGAAATTAAGCACTCATACTCGCCTATTTGAACTAATCCCTGTTGGCAACATGTCATTGCTACCATTACTTCGACCACCTCCTGCAGTCATTCCACCTCTCTCCACCACCTCATGTAACCATTACTACCGATACCACTTCTAGGGGTGGCAATCCAGCTAGCTGTTCGGCTCGAAATGAGCTCGAGATCGGCTCGCTCGTTTAGTAAACAAGCCGAACACAAGCTGGATTTTTCAGCTCGTTTAATAAACGAGCCGAACACGAGCTAGGGTCAGCTCGCTCGTGTTCGGCTCGATAACAGCTCGATTATATTTATTTTATATTAATATAATTTTTATATATATATATATATTTGCATATAAATATATAATATATATTATTATTTTGTAGTTTGTAGCCTAAATTATTATTTTTTAGTTTGTAGCACAATTTAACAATAAAGCCCAACTTATCAATAAAAGAGGCCCATTTATGTTTATAATTTCAACCGTTAGATTAAAATCTAATGGATGATATTACATCAACTTTTAATTCTCTATATTTCTAACCCTAATTCTCTTTACCCTACTTTTTCTCCTTTCTTCTAACCCTAATTCTCTTTACCCAACTTTTTCACCTTTCACACAGTACACTGCCTTCTTCACCCCATCTCTCTCTCTCTCCCACACTTCACTTCACACATGTCGCACTCTCTCTCTCACACACACTTCACTTCACACATGTCACCCCCCGCAGTGGCTCGCCAGCCGCACTTTCGCCGTTCGCACACCCCGGCGGCGGCTCACGGCTAGCCGCACTTTCGCCATTCGCACACCCCCGGATGGCGGCACGCCGGCAGCGCATTCTTCACCGTTCGCACACCCTCGACAGCCGATTCTTCGCTGTTCGCAAACCCCCGGCAACGGCAGCGGCAGCGAACTTCGACGGCGGCAGCGGCAGCAAAACTTCGACGGCGACGCTAACGAGCCGAACACGAGCTAGCTCGATTAAGTTGCAAGCCGATCACGAGCCGGAGTTTTCGAGCTCGTCACGAGCTCGACCTCGAAAACGTTCAAGCGGAGCTCGAGCTGGCTCCAGCTCGCTCGAGCTCGGCTCGTTTACAGCCCTAACCACTTCTTTAACCTCAGCCCATTTTTGTGAAAACTGACTAATCAATACTGATTCTACAACCTCCTGCATCTCCAGTGACCACCTTCTTCCGACTGCCATTTTTTTTACTACCTTCAGTGCACTCATCACCTAAAGCAACTTGTCACCACCATATTACCACCTCTACCAAGGTTTGCTATTTACAACATCTGAGTCAAAGGCAAACAAGTACATTTAACCATTTTAATTTTGATGTCAAACCAAATGTGTCATCACATTCTGCTCTTTCCTAGTCCAGTTCCAAACTGTTCTGCTTCCATATTTGGTTCTTGTTTTGTTCATGTACTAACATGTCTTTTATTCCCATCATTGTTAAAATAAGAATCTGGGATAACTAAGAAATTCCACAATAAAATCTTGTCTATTAAACAAATACTAGAAAGACTAAATCCCACATATATGTACAAATCCTAGCTGAATTCAATGATGAAAACAACTTGCCAATATTATAAGCAACAATAAGCCATATAGTTTAGGTAAGTTTTCCGATAATTATATCATGTTTATCCTTCAAAGAAGTTACTCAACATCAACTATAGTCACTCTCAGATCAACTAGTTAGTTTAATACCAGTTTCCTGCCGCCCTGTTTCTTTTCTTCTATCTAGTGTACCTCTCATCTGAGTAGACAACTCTATACATCATATTTTGATTTGTTGGTGGTGCTTCAACTACTACTGAAGGGCTTTGTTTGGTTCCCAAGATTAGGATTCGATACTTTGACTATCCGACTTGGGCAAGATTGGACTTATTCCGGTCTATCGTAGTAGCATCATCCCCACCCTAGATTAATTAATTCCATGATGGTTATATAGTAGTGAGGGAAGCCGAACTAAATAAAGAAGAAAAGTAAATTATCAATTCTTCTGAGAATGTCTCTTTAATACCAGGAGATGTAATTGATAATTATCATCATCTGGAACTAGAATCAACAAAACGTAATTTTTTAGACTAGATAAATTGACTGGAATGCGCCCACAAATGACTTGATATTTGGTAATAATGTAGGCTTCCGAAACTATTGTAGCCAGAACAAGATATTGTAATGACAATAGGTGTCAACCCCACGTCAAAAGGTGTAAAACAATCCTCCATTTATATTCAGGTAGATTTCTACAATAATTGGATTCGCAGAGGCTCTAAATTGCCACATATATAAAGACCTTCAAGTGGATATTCCATCACTTTCAAAAGAAAAATAGACTATTTATTGGATGCTGATCTTCTAAGACGTATCAAAATTTATCTTATGCATTGGATAGAATCTATTAGTCTCACAAGTAAAAGAGGAACTGCTTAATGTTCTAGATAGAGTTCGTCTAATCTAGGTAAATTAACTTATGATTTTCTTTTCTATGTGGACGATAGATAATGAGATAAGCATAATCCAAGATTCATTCTAACTTATGATTTTCTTTTCTATGTGGACAGATAGATAATGAGATAAGCATAATCCAAGATTCATTCTAATATAATTTTCAGAGTTCTTTCTGCCTGAGAATGACACCAATTAATGTAAAAAATAAAAAAGATAAAAAAAACATATATTAATAAAGTAGTTCACTTTATATATTGTTGTACAAAATGATTTTTAACGTGGTGGGAACAAATGGACAATTCCACTGCACATCCTCTTTTGACTTTGTTTATGTTTAGATGAAGACAAGCAATTGGTCTTATAGTTTAGCACTACATTACCTTTTTGAAGGGATTTGGAAGACAATATGCCGAAAAACATGGTACAAACCATAAAGAGATCATGGTTGGCCCAATGGGAAAAATAAGGATAACTAGTTAGACGACTAGTGCCAATAAGATGAAAATAGGAAAATATAGTAAATTGTGGAACTGTTTTTGAGAACTGATGCATATGAAGGAATCAAGATTGAGAAATCTATATCCTAGATCGCAACCATGTCCCATCCACAGAAAAGATGTATAAAAACTAAAAGCATGCACCCTACCTGTCATCTACCACATGCTTTTTAGTAAATTAAGGAGCGAAGATCACTTGTAACATATGACTAGTAAAATCTTTAAGACAAAATGTAGCGATGAAACTTACTAGGATCGGTAGTGGTTATCATGGTGTGTTATTGAAATTGCATGTCCCACCATTTGCTTGAGTTCTATGGTAATAATCATTGTATGCATACGAAGCAACAGCTGCAATGTTGTTCGAGTCATAGCATGGCTGCCCAGGCTGAATAGCACTGCAGTTTGCCGAACCAGGCCCACATGCCCAATCCAACCCTTGCTTCAAAGCAATGGCAGGTGCGCTTGAATTCGCAACACGTAACACCCCAACCAATCTGTTGAGTCGCCATCGGACACATCCGGGTGTTCAAATGACAAAGTATACAAGGCGGTCTTGTTCGGATACATAATTCCCCAGTTCTTCTCTGAAATAGGCCCAGGCCGGAGATCCTCATTAAACAGCTCGAAAATATATGTGTTGATTTGGGCAGTTGGTTGACTAGGTGTCCCTGAACCATTCAATACATGCTTAATAAGATTGCTATTGTAGGCCAATGCATTATCGACTGTTGCATCCGGCTCTTTTGACCCACCGAACCATGGCCACCCAGAAGCAGTAACAATTACAGGAATACCAGTGAAATTCAGCGCTTGCATGGAATAATAAGCTGCATCAACCATTGAGTCGAACATGTTGGTATAGTTGTCACGCCCCAAGCCCGATCCTTTTGACCGGTTCGAGAGCGTCAAACAGACGCCGAACGGACAGAGTCTCCCCTATCCGCCCAAGGCTCAACATGTACAGATAGAGTATAAAATTTTGCACTTGCGGAAGCATACACAAAGGCTTGCACGAAGACAAGCAACAGCCAATAGTGAAAGTACTATTAATACATACAAGTAACATGATTAATTGCAATCACATACATGCATAATTCTTACAACTTTGCATTCTTTAAAAGACTACCATTCTTTACATTCTTTGCATCATTTCTTTCTACACCTCATAGTCTTCAAAGATAAAGCTTAAATACATTTGATATTAGCATCTACCATCATCAAATACAAAAGATGATACAAAAGGGTAATGCAACTATAACAAAAGTAAAGTACTCAGGCGGTCTCTACCTAGGGCGCGATGCCCTTCCCGCGATCGTCGGCCGGCTCACTCGGTTCCGGCTCTGTGGAAATAGGGAGGTGAGAACTACAACAAAGTTCCCAGTGGGTTCGGCAACCAACCACGCCGACTTTCCCACTAGGTCTAACTCAAGCGTAATAGAAAGAAAGGTAAGATAAGAACCAAACTATCAAATGCAACTAATACGCTTGAAAGTAAAGACAATATGCTCAACTGTAAAACATGCAAGATCATAAGTTCAATACCCAATCTCTTGGCTAACCCGTGGGTTTCGCCCTCAACAAGACTCAACCAAACTCAAAATCCCATAGTATACCGGGGAGGCTCAATCGACCCGTTGGGACCGTCCTCGGGAAAACTCATTCCCCTGGAAAACTCATTCCAGTGGTGACCTACTCCGGAGCGCACCGCTCGAAGGGGGAGCTACCGCCCTCGAGCAAGGACTATATGGTGAGTACGATCAATCCTTAACTTTAAGGATTCTAAATCTCAATCTGTTCCTTGCCTTCAAGGAGAACTCATGTTCATATGACCCTTAACTCTAAGGTTGTTGTCATAATGTCAATCTCATGACTATACTAGTGTTATATACACTACTTGTTCTTGTCCTTGTACTTTAATGCCACACATGTTGTCTAAGTATTCTAGACTCATCTTTGTCACATTCTCTAATACATGTCCAATGTCACATTCACTTGTCAATTACACTACTTGTTCTTTAGCATGCATATATATAGGGTTCTTGTTCTTTGTCATATAATCTCATACAATTACATCTCATGCATTTGAACTCACAAATTGCAATATAACTCATAATTTACCCTATCATGCATTATGCTCAACATATATAGAATGCTCAAAAGTGACACATAGACTTAGAAAGAATTTCGGTGTCCTTGGAATGCACCACCCACCTTCTAAAATTTATGGATGGTTTGCCCGTCGAGTTTCGTAGCTAACCGAGGCCTATTTTACAATCTGCGCAGTTAACAGATTTCACATCAGGCTAACTTACATAGCAACTCATAGATAGGCTTTTCGTTTAATTAAACGGAGTTGTCCCACGCGTCGGGAATACCCCCAATTAGGTTTCTACAAGGTCAATTTGACCCTAGAACCTCTATGGCAAAAAGCCCCAAATTTGGGTGCTCAACCAAGCCCTATGTGAAACCCTAGGTTTTGATCTCTTAAACAAGCAAGGGAAAGCTTGTTAACCCTATTAGAGTTCATCTAAACCCATTTGAACCAATTCTAGGGCATCTACTTGAAGCCCTAAGGATTCACCATGAGAGCTCATGAAGCATCCATGGATTTTCATGGAGCTTGATGCTCTACCATGTCTCTAACATGAGAGAAACTCAAAATCTCTAGGTTTCATGGAAGAAAATCCAAACCCTAACCTAGGTTTCCAAAGAAACCATACCTTGGCCCAAGCTATCCCACTATCCACCTTGTAGGAGAGCTTCTAGAACCTCCAAGCCTCCAAAATCTCCTCCTTGGGCTTCTCCTCCTTCTTCTCCAAGCTCTAGGAGCAAATCTCTAGAGAGAGAAAGAGAGAAATGAGAGAGGGATGTATTGGGAGTGAATGGCTGTGAAGAGGAAGCCATTGGGTATATATTGTGTTGTGACAATTGCCAAAAAAAGCCCCTCCATTTGCGAAAATTACAAACTGCTCGAACTGGGCAGTTTTCGGGTCCACTGTCCGGTCTCGGCCGGTTGTCCGGTCTCAGTACGCTGGTTTTCCAGGACTTAGCCATTTTTCTGCATGTTACGCAGCCACTGTCCGGTCTCGGCTGGCTGTCCGGTCTTGGACTGTCCGGTCTTGGCTGGCTGTCCGGTCTCAGTACGCTGGTTTCCACACTGCGCAGCTGGGGCACTTGGTGGCATCCGGACAACCCCCTGGTCGGTCTCCTCAAGTGCAGGAATTTCCACGGACTTGCGGTTTAGCTTTTCCAAGACCCCACTTCGCGGCGCACGGGTTCCAAAGCACATAGAACCTACACTTACTCGCTCCACTCCGGGTCCCGCTCATTTTGACGGAACTCGGCGCGCTTTACGGGGGAGTGGGTTGTTACAATAGTAGAGATTTGTGTTAGGATCAACAACCTAGTTGTTGGGATTAAGTGCTTGAAAAAGAGCAAAATCCAAAGGGAATATGCCTTGCCCTTTGGTGTAAGCATAGTATGTTTGTGCATTTAGCTGAAGGAAGAGCCATAATTCTTCAAGAACTGAAGTTACTGATTCATGATCGAGTTCCATGTTGAATTGAAGGTGGCTGTAGATGGAGGGAAAAATTTGGGTATCATGTCGATGGATTGGGGACTTGAAATTTTCACCTGGGAATTAAGATTGGCAGCCAGGAGAGCAGATTGGAGGAATTGCAAGGCCGGAATAAGAACAAGAGCTGCATTGGGAATAGTGGTAAGGACTTCATTGCCAATAGCAATGTATGTGATGTTAGTCGCTGGAATATAGGCTGCCACATTCTTGTTAATCCAATCAGCTGCTTCGGATCGAGATTGTCCTACTCGTAGTAGTTGGTCATTAGGCACCCCAACTATAACTTCTATACCGGTGTTTGCGAGGGCATTCAGCATTTCGTGGTCCACATCAAATAAGCGTACATGTCTGATTTGCTTTTCTTCGAGAATGGATACGATGTCTGATGCTGGAGGCGGGTTGGATATGCTGGTGCCAACGTTAATTCCAACAAATGCACCTGCAGTATAAGCAATATCCCATTATTTGCAACCAAAGATTTGAAGGAGCAAAAAGAAAGAATTAATGTAGCAGTAAGTAGCACTCTGCAAGCAAACCTAAAAACTAAGCAAGATATTAATACAAGTTGATGTACCCTCAGCAATCCTGAGTTGTCTCAATAGACAGAAGGCAAAGAAAACAGAGAAAACAAAATCAAAAAGTAGATTCTAGAGAACTGCGATCAGATGTTCAACTCTTGACCAACTAAAGTTGTCTAATAGAGATGAAAAACCCCAACACAGCAATGATTACCTAAGGCTACGAAACTACAGAAACAATAAAAAACTACCAAGAATAGCAAGCCAACTAAAATAGATTGTAATAAATGTACTTTGAGCTATTACTTCATGACATATTTCTTTAGTTCGATGATCCCTGAGTTGAAACTCTATCCACTTCACATATAAAGTTTGTCGTTAGCTTCTTCCGAGTAATCAATTTGAATTAGACTTTTCACAAAGCAGCTTAGAAGCAAATTAGGTACCTGATGCATTGACGCAAAAGAGTACAAGAAACAATATACTTCTCTTCCATCTATTGGGCACCATCCGGTAACACAGACCTCAGAATTCACTTGTTGAAGACCCAAGCGTCCTTGTCCTTAAATGCTGTGTCAAATGGCTGGGGCAAAAAAAAAAAATGGAGATCGTAAAGACACTGAAGCAGTTTAATGACATAGCAAGAAACTAAGTGACAGAAAAACATGAAATTCAAAACTAATTTAATCAAATCAGAAAAAAAATGTCTTTAGAAGATTTTCTGCCAATCAAAGGAAAAAGGTCGCCTTTACATACCTGTAACGAAATAGCGAGATCCGCCAATTGGAAACTCACTACTTCAAATAGTGGATCAAGAATACAACTAGACCAAGATCATACCAAGCTAGAGAAGAAGAACAAGAACAATGGAGGAACAAGACAAATGTAGAACGCAGCGGAAGTATTCGTTCGTACCTTTTTGCGGAAGCGATTCGCGTTACAACGCCCGGATGGTAGAAGTTGATTCACGTGTCCTTGGATCGTCCTTGAAAATCTTCTTGCACTCCGAACTCGCGGTGGATCGAACTACAAACGAGCACGATCGCAAATCCACCGTTCAAGTCCCAAGTCCCTCCAGATTAATAGGTTAATGGAGGATGTGGAGAACTTTCGTTTTTCCATTGTGGAATCGCCCGTATATTTATAGAGGATTACAGAATCCTAATCGCATAAGAGATAAGGCCAAATCGGTTATAATTGTTATCCTAACATGATTAGAACTTATCTCTAATTAGCTTTCCAATTAAAAGCGAGATTAATCCTAATCCAATTAGACAACATAACAACCGTCGGATCGAGCCCGATCATGGGCGCACCCGATTCGATTTAACCGAATGCCAACATCTCCCACTCGCACATAACGGGATCGATGCCATCGTAACCACTTCCTCAACATTACACCACTATTAATTCTATTCATACAGGGAAATGAACAGTGCGACCGCCGAGTCAACCTGCTAGCTCTAAGCTAGAAACCGCATACGGCCAGCATAGAGACATCAACCCTCGAAAAGAAGAAAATATTAGACTCGTGATGTCCTAGACCATTGAATTACATCAGGTTCAGCATCTCTAATCCCTCAAAGAGCCATGCTAACCTCTATTGCGCACATTATAACACTATACTCATGATTGTTTCGCTATGCTGAAGCGATACAACCTGTCGACAATGAGTCAAAGTGTCTGAATGTAATTCAACTAGTCTTCCTTGAGCCCTCATGTCACCAAGTTGAGAACTGATTACTTTCCCAACAATGCCCCGTAAAGCCGCATCACTCATAGCCGTAGGAAACATGCCAAAGTAGCAACATCAATTCTTTCACTTAATGACATAGTCAAAAGTCACTAAGGACATCTAACATATATAGGACATTTTCTCAAAACATTGTCCATAAGAACTCACACGATGAGGAAGCAGGGATCCATTCGCTCATCTTCTTTATTTGGTCGCCCAGCACATGTGGTAGGAAATACATGCTACGACAGAGAATCTTAATAAGCGTATGTCCTCTCAATGTCATACGGATCTTAGCTCAGTCATTCCCGGAGTGTCTAGCCTGAGTTCTCCATTTGCTCGCTATCTCAAGCGCCAAATGGTGAGCTCACATCCGGCTCTTTATACACAGGCCATACGAATCGTGGGACTCTTCGTATGCGGTCTCATGACCTCATCTTGGTGTCAACTAAGGCGGCTTCCATAAATGCCTCAATTTTCGCGCGCTCTCTACAGCGCCGAAAAGTATGATTGCCCGTGTGAGAGGGCTAATCAGCCTGCGACATACTATCAATCCGTTCTATCAATAATACACGTGTGCTAATTTTACCAAATATCTTTGCCAAAATTACAATAAGAAGTGGCGAAAAAATAATCGACTGTCTACACAATCAAATCTTACAAAGTCCATGAGCCAAAATGTATTCTCTAACAATAGGCTTACTCAGAGAATTTGCAACCATGCGACTCGTATAAATGTGTTCCAGGATTATTTCCTTCTACGCCATCGCGTTGGTCCAATCCTGCATTGGACCGAAATGGCCAACCAACCCCACAGCTTAGCATATATTAGGCCGAGTACACCTCTTGGCATACATCAAGCTCCCGACCGCTCTAGCATATGGAATCCGATTCATATTATCCTTCTCTTCAGAAGTTTTAGGGCACAGTTTAAGGTTCAGACTCTCACCTTTAGCAATAGGAGTGTCAATGGGTTTGCAATTGTGCATCTGAAATCGTTCTAAAACTTTTCTTAGGTAAGTCTCTTGAGACAGACCTAAAAGTTTCTTTGAACAATCTCGTAGGATCTTAACTCCGAACACATAATTCGCTTCACCCATGTCCTTCATCTCAAAATTAGAGGACAGCCACGTCTGAGTGGCAACAATCATCTCCTTATTATTCCTGGCCAATAGAATGTCATCAACATATAAGGAAAGGATTAGAAAAAATCCCTTGGACCGTTTAACATATACACAGTGATCTTTTTCAATCATCGTATACCCATCTTCAGTGATGGCTCAATGAAATCAAATATATCACTGCCTGGAGGACTGCTTCAATCCATAAATGGATCGTCGGAGCTTAGAAACTTTATGCTCCTCACCCTTTACAGAGAAGCCAGCGGGCTGATCCATATAGATCTCCTCATCCAGTTCTCCATTGAGAAATACAGTTTTAACGTTCATTTGGTAAAGTTCCAAATCCAAATATGCGACAATGGCCAAGATTAGGCGGATCGAAGCAAACCTTACAACAGGAGAGAAGGTTTCTTTATAATCAACGCCTTCTCGTTGGGTAAAACCCTTTGCTACTAGGCGAGCCTTGTACCTATTGATTGAACCGTCTGCCTTGCGGCAAGTCAACCAAGTCCCAGACCTGATTTGACTTCATCGATTCGATTTCCTATACCATTGCATCCAACCTTTCCTTATGAGTAGGTAATAAGAGAACCTCTTGGAAAGTTCCAGGCTCTTCATCATCATGAGCAGCAACCATGAAAGCTTCCCCCTCAATCTCAAAACGACGACGGGAAACTCCCACACGTGTGCTCCTACGAAGCTGAGGTTCCTCATCTAAAAAGTAAGTCGCTCCCACTATCCCCAGGAGGTATCGGAGTTGCCTCCTCTGCCTCAACGGAGCGAATATAAGCGCCATTACCAGAATCATCCATCTCATGGAACTCAATTTCATTTCGAACCTCACTTCTATACGGAAAATCCTCCTCGAGGAATTCAACATCTCGCGACTCAATCTCAGTCAAACTTCTATCTGGCAGCTTTTCGATGAACACGTGTCCCTTAGAGTGTTCAGGGTATCTTATAAAGATACACTTCTTTCCTCTAGGACCCAACTTTCCATACTTGTGAGAAGTGTTGTGTACATAAGCTGCCGAATCCCAAGGACGCAAGTACTCCAAATTTGGTTTCCTGCCTGTCCATGATTCGCAAAGGATGGAAGGTACACATTTTAGAGGATACACGATTAAGAATGTAGGCAGCAGTTAACAATGCGTCTCCCCAAAAGGAGATAGGCAAATTTGCTTGCGCCATCATTGACCTAACCATGTCAAGCAATGTGCAATTTCTTCTCTCCGCTACACCATTTTGCTGCGGAGTGCCAGGAATTGTCAGCTACCTGAATATTCCCTTTTCATCACACAATTCCTTGAATTGTTCAGATAGATACTCGCGGCCTCGATCAGTTTTTTAAAAATTTTAATTTTCAAATTTAACTGATTCTCAACCTCATTAATATAACGTTTAAAACAATCCAATGCTTCGTACTTATGGGAGATCGCTTAGACATGACCGAAGCGCAGATGGTCATCTATAAATGTGATGAAGTAAAAAACACCATGTCTTGCCCTCACACTCATTGATCTACAAATGTTGGAATGGATCAATTGTAAAGAAAATTCTTCCCTAGAAGCTTTATTAAATGGTTCCAAGATGAATCTTAACTATATCATTCTCAAAACGAAAAGAAAAGCCTAACGGTAGCATAACAAGAACAGAAAATAAGTTTCGCCGAATTCCTGTAGCATAAAGTACATCATGAAGGTACAAAGTTCGACCACCTTGCATGATCAACTTGCACGTGTCAACGCCTAATACATCGTCACTAGAATCGTTCCCCATGTATACTCTTTTGCTCCCAGCAGGCACACGACGGTACTCGACGAATTCTATCTGATCCCTCGCTAAGTGGTCTGTTGCTTCTGAGTCTACTATCGACACAGGGAGAGATTCAACAACAAACGAAAGAGCGAGAATCAGGATAGAGAGGTACCTTCTTCGGCTCAGTGCAATCACGAGTGAAGTGTCCCTGCTGGTTACAAATAAAACAGGTCATTTTCGACTTGTCGTTCTTGCCACTTCGTTTGCTTCGCTTTCTTTTAGTGCTCTTCGCATTCTTAAGCGCGGATCCGCTACGATTTTAAGACCCAGTAGTCCTCTTTCGCTTGAACCCAGATGTTCTGCGAAAAATTTGACTCACAAAATTGGCAGTTGGAGTTTTAACAGCCTCAAGGCGCTCCCGTCCAACTCCAAATACGATGAAATATCGTCAAAAAATTTTGATGTTTTCATTATGGGTCAAATTTACTCGCATATGTTCCCACGAATTGGAAAGTAAGCGAATCATAGCTTGGATCTGCTGCTCATCAGTTAAGGTGCCGCCGGCCTACTTTAACTCGCGAATCATGTTTGACATTATTCTCACGTGCTGTTTCATAGTCTGATCGGCTCGCTTCTTATAACTGTCAAACCGCATAGTCAGGCTGCGCAACCTTGTAACCGAAGTCGCACCCTCTTTAGTTTTGAGAGCCTTCCACATCTCATACGCAGTCGGATACTGCACATACTCGCACAAGAGATCATTTTGCATACCGCTCAGCAACGTGATGCGAGCAATGCGATCATTCTTAAGCCAATTATTATAGGCTTACATATCTCGGCGAGCCTAGGCATAGGTGCCCTCTATGGGTCGGTCCATTTCATTACTCAAGTTCACACAATGCGCAGAAAAGATCATAATGCGTAAAGGAAAACTTCGCTGTGCTCATAATCACATCACACGCTATGTCTAAATTTTTGTTGCGCAAAATAAATATTTAGGAGTAAAGACATTTTACTCTACTAAAATAAAATTCCCACAAGCTTGCATGAAAAAATCTAAACAACTATAGATTGAATTTTTACGCATGCAATCTCGTTAAAGGGTTGATCTAGGGCACGAAATCAACCTAATAAGGCTCTGATACCAATGTAGAACGCAGCAGAAGTATTCGTTCGTACCTTTTTGCGGAAGCGATTCGCGTTACAACGCCCGGATGGTAGAAGTTGATTCACGTGTCCTTGGTGTTACGGATTTTGTGTTGGCAAGTTTCGTGACTTGTGTTTTGAGTCGGAGTCTTGAAGGATTGGAGCGGATCGAAGATGATTGAAGAATCCTAGACTTCGAAGAAAGCGTCGGTTGGATCACAATGCCAAGGTAAGATTTTAAATCATAATATGGTGATCTAAACAAAGTAAAGAGGCATTAGAAGACTTGGATTACTTTTAAACTGATAAATTTTTAAAGCTAAGTTTTTCTAAGAACCAAGACCGGACAATGGAGTCTTGTCCGGATGCCATAGGCTTGACTGTGCATTACGCAAGTCAAGACCGGACATTGTGGCGATGACCGGTCTCAGTAGGCTGCAAAAAAATTGACGACACAGTGGACCGGTCGAGCCACTCAAGACCGGACATCCAAGACCGGACATCTCTATGAAGACCGGACATTGGTTGCGTGAAATCTTTTAAAAATCAGATTTTTACAATCCTAGTCAATTTCTAAGTCTTCTAATTGGTTTAAGAATATATTTTCAAATCCTAATTTATCTCTAAGTCTTCTAATAGGTTTTAAAAACATGTTTTCGAATCCTAGTCTATCTCTATATTTTCTAAACCTATAAATAAGGTCTTGGGGTTCTCTAATTCTATGCACAACATGAAGATACATGTTTGAGAAACCCTAGAGGCTAGGAATTCATCTAAAACCTATTTTCTACAAAATAGCCTATTCTAGATCAAATCGAGATATCATAATTTCTCAATTATATGTCGATTTGATCTACGCTTCGCTTGGAGTCTTCTTCTTCGGTTTTCTACGATACTCCTAAGCGAAGGATCACCATATTCATGATACAATCGTGAAGCGTCGTGGATTCGGCACATTGAAGGCGGTTCGTGGATTCGGATCGTTGGCTCGTGGATTCGAGTGGCGTCGTGGATTCGGCGTGATAGAAGCTTCGTGGATTCGAAGTGGTGGCGTTCGTGGACTCGAACGTGAGGGCGTGGACAACCCGAAGGAGGATTGCGCGGAGATCCATAGGAGAGTTAGAAAGGTCGAGTCCGTGGAGTTCGGTATCACCTTGTAATCTTTTCTCTTATTGATTGTTTATTCGCGTGTTGGTCCCGTGGGTTTTTTACTCCGAGTTTGGAGTTTTCCCACGTAAATCTCGTTGTGCTTTTTATTTTCCGCATTTACTTTTTAAAGCATCGAGATTTGTGGTTTTTGGCCTTTACACCTATTCACCCCCCTCTAGGTGTTGTTTGATACAATCTAGATAGATCCTTGGGGCTTCCCCGTAACTCACACTTGGATCGTCCTTGAAAATCTTCTTGTGCTCCGAACTCGCGGTGGATCGAACTACAAACGAGCACGATCGCAAATCCACCGTTCAAGTCCCAAGTCCCTCCAGATTAATAGGTTAACGGAGGATGTGGAGAACTTTCGTTTTTCCGTATGTTGTTTAATGTGGAATCGCCCGTATATTTATAGAGGATTACAGAATCCTAATCGCATAAGAGATAAGGCCAAATCGGTTATAATTGTTATCCTAACATGATTAGAACTTATCTCTAATTAGCTTTCCAATTAAAAGCGAGATTAATCCTAATCCAATTAGACAACATAACAACCGTCGGATCGAGCCCGATCATGGGCGCACCCGATTCGACGGTTGTTATGTTGTCTAATTGGATTATGATTAATCTCGCTTTTAATTGGAAAGCTAATTAGAGATAAGTTCTAATCATGTTAGGATAACAATTATAACCGACTTAGCCTTATCTCTTATGCGATTAGGATTCGTAATCCTCTATAAATATACGGCGATTCCACATTAAACAACATACAAAACGAAAGTTCTCCTCATCCTCCATTGACCTATTAATCTAGAGGAACTTGGGACTTGAACGGTGGATTTGCGATCGTGCTCCTTTGTAGTTCGATCCACCGCGAGTTTGGAGCGGAAGAAGATTTTCAAGGACGATCCAAGGACACGTGAATCAACTTCTACCATCCGGCGTTGTAACGCGAATCGCTTCCGCAAAAAAGGTACGAACGAATACTTCCGCTGCGTTCTACCTTGGTATCAGAGCCTTATTATGCATATTCGATGGTTCAAAATGCTTATGTGACATATTAGCATGCATTTAAAATATTATAATGCCTATTATAATATCTAGATGCGGAAGGCTTTCAAAACTAAAGAGGGTGCGCCTTCGGTTACAAGGTTGAGCAGCCTGACTATGCGAGCTTGCATGAAAAAATCTAAACAACTATAGATTGAATTTTTACGCATGCAATCTCGTTAAAGGGTTGATCTAGGGCACGAAATCAACCTAATAAGGCTCTGATACCAATGTAGAACGCAATGAAGTATTCGTTCGTACCTTTTTAAGCGATTCGCGTTACAACGCTCGGATGGTAGAAGTTGATTCACCTATCCTTGGATCGTCCTTGAAAATCTTCTTGCGCTCCGAACTCGCAGTGGATCAAACTACAAACGAGCACGATCGTAAATCCACCATTCAAGTCCCAAGTCCCTCTAGATTAATAGGTTAATGGAGGATGTGGAGAACTTTCCTTTTTCCTTATGTTGTTTAATGTGGAATCGCCCGTATATTTATAGAGGATTATAGAATCCTAATCGCATAAGAGATAAGGCCAAATCGGTTATAATTGTTATCCTAACATGATTAGAACTTATCTCTAATTAGCTTTCCAATTAAAAGCGAGATTAATCATAATCCAATTAGACAACATAACAACCGTCGAATCGGGTGCGCCCATGATCGGGCTCGATCCGACGGTTGTTATGTTGTCTAATTGGATTAGGATTAATCTCGCTTTTAATTGGAAAGCTAATTAGAGATAAGTTCTAATCATATTAGGATAACAATTATAACCGATTTGGCCTTATCTCTTATGCGATTAGGATTCTATAATCCTCTATAAATATACGGGCGATTCCACATTAAACAACATGCGGAAGAACGAAAGGTCTCCTCATCCTCCATTAACCTATTAATCTAGAGGACTTGGGACTTGAATGGTGGATTTGCGATCGTGCTCGTTTGAAGTTCGATCCACCGCGAGTTCAGAGTGCAAGAAGATTTTCAAGGACGATCCAAGGACACGTGAATCAACTTCTACCATCCGGGCGTTGTAACGCGAATCGCTTCCGCAAAAAGGTACAAACGAATACTTCCGCTGCGTTCTACATTGGTATCAGAGCCTTATTATGCATATTCGATGGTTCAAAATGCTTATGTGATATATTAGCATGCATTTAAAATATTATAATGCCTATTATAATATCTAGATGTGGAAGGCTCTCAAAACTAAAGAGGGTGCGACTTCGGTTACAAGGTTGCGGAGCCTGACTTTGCGAGCTTGCATGAAAAAATCTAAACAACTATAGATTGAATTTTTACGGATGCAATCTCGTTAAAAGGTTGATCTAGGGCACGAAATCAACCTAATAAGGCTCTGATACCAATGTAGAACGCAGCGGAAGTATTTGTTCGTACCTTTTTGCGGAAGCGATTCGCGTTACAACGCCCGGATGGTAGAAGTTGATTCACGCGTCCTTGGATCGTCCTTGAAAATCTTCTTCCGCTCCGAACTCGCGGTGGATCGAACTACAAACGAGCACGATCGCAAATCCACCGTTCAAGTCCCAAGTCCCTCTAGATTAATAGGTTAATGGAGGATGTGGAGAACTTTCGTTTTAGTATGTTGTTTAATGTGGAATCACCCGTATACCTATAGAGGATTACAGAATCCTAATCGCATAAGAGATAAGTCCAAATCGGTTATAATTGTTATCCTAACATGATTAGAACTTATCTCTAATTAGCTTTCCAATTAAAAGCGAGATTAATCCTAATCCAATTAGACAACATAACAACCGTCGGATCGAGCCCGATCATGGGCGCACCCGATTCGATTTAACCGAATGCCAACAACAAACTTCTTTCTTGATTAATTATCATAATTCTCACCACATAAGCAGAGTCCAAAAAGGGTGAAAATACAACTAAGTTAATTTACATGTTCTCATAATTAAGATGCATGCATGCTGCTCACATAGACCAAGAGAAACTTAAGTTGGAAAGTGTAGTATATTTATGAATGGAAGTTGAAAGGTGAAATGTGTAGATGAAAGTCAACATGATGACCTTGGGCTATGTGAGATGCAGAGCAAGTTATGAGAACACATACAAAAACATAACTTAAACAAATAAAAGACAAAAAATTCACTTTAAAACTTAACACTCCCCCTTAAAGTGAATTTTTAGAAACAAGTCCGAGCTTGCCGCGAAGTAGTTCGAATGGTCCTTTAGAAAGCGATTTGGTGAGGATATCCGCGCAATTATCTTTACTGTGAACTTCTTCCACATGAATGATGTTTTGAAGAACTTTCTCACGGATAAAATGATGCTCGGTCTCAATATGCTTTGAGCGCGCATGACAAACTGGATTGGTTGCAAGCTTTAGTGCGCTTTGATTATCGCCAAAAATTATAGTCGGGGTAGAAATTGATGAATGAACATCTTCGACCAACCGCCGCAACCACACACATTCTTGAGCTGCTAACGAGGATGCCTTGTATTCGACCTCCGTGGTAGAGAGCGACACCGAATCTTGTTTCTTGCTGCACCAAGAGATAGCCGCTGAACCACATGTAAACATATAGCCTGATGTAGATCGTCGATCATCTAAATCCCCTCCTAAGTCTGCATCTGCATAACCTTGCAATATAAAAGAAACTCCATTCCTGAAAAGTAAGCCAAAATCAAGAGTAGAGTTAACATATTTTAATATTCGCTTTGCCGCTTTGAGGTGACGCTTCCTTGGAGATTGCATGTAGCGACTCACAAGACCGACAGCAAACGCAATGTCCGGTCTTGTAATAGTCAAATAAATAAGACTTCCAACAAGTGCTCTATATGGTTGAGGATCTGTGAGAAGATTGCCTTCTTCTCGCCGTAACTTAATATTAGTATCAAGTGGAGTAGAGCACTATTTTCAACTTAGCATACCAAACCTTCCAACAATTTTTTTAGCATAGCCTTTTTGATGCATGAAAATTCCGGGCCCACCGTCCACCCCGACGGTCCCCGACGACCCAAAACAGCCTAGCCTCTGCTGTAACTAAGCTCGGCATCCCAGCACGAGCGTGAATGCAAACTACACTACCCTAAGTATCCATCACACTCACATAGCGACGATACAACACAACACGGCTCCTAGAGCTAAATCTGGTAGTGTATGCATATGTCGATCAAAACGTGGTTTTCTCCTAAGTCAAGTCCAAGTCCAACATGTATGAATTAAATACTTGTTAAACATGCTCCAAAATTCAGATTTAAACATGCTGTAATCTAGGAACTCGAGCTAAGGTTTAACATTCAATAACTATACAATACATGTCGACTACTTGCACTTAGGAGTAAACTGATGAAAACCCACCTCTAATGCTAATTCCTGGCAGTGAAGGGTCCTCGAAGTAACTTCAATTTCCTGCTGGTCCGACGAGTTCCTCCAAGCTCAGCAATAATGCTTGCTCCAAGCTCTAAGCACCAAAATCCACTAATTAGCCCAATTTCAGCTTCTGAACATAAATCACTTAATTCCAAAGATCAACACTCACCTAAACAGCTCCACAGCAGGCGAGGGCAGTATCCAATCCAAGAAAGAAGTCTGGAAAAGAATCCTCAGGTCCACGATACCTCTGCTCCAGAAAACGGCACCAAGACAACTCAAACTGCTCAATTCTGTCAAGGTTGCAACAGCTGTGAAGTAGAATTTAAGTTCGACCAAGCAAACCTTTTCCGAATCGTGCAAGTAAGGGCTTTCTGGATTCCTCTCGAAGTCACGAATCCAGCGAACCAAGTTTCGCTGAATTCCGATGCTCCTACGCGGAGAACGAGCCAAAACGCTGCGAGTCGACGCAGGAAAACTGTAGAATCATCACAAGCTCGAAAATGGACGAAGGTCGCAGCAATGAAAGTGCTCGCAAGGAACAACTCACCTCGACAATCACCCTGGGACAGTACCACGCCAAGGTTGATCAAGAACAGCACCCGCCTGGTCTCCTCGCAGCAACACGACGTCGACAATATACCCGAATAGCTCCACGGCGCGACGTCGGCGATGCTTTAACTCCACCGAGCACTCCTCCTCACTTCGGCTGAGCTAGATGGAGAAGAACAAGAAGGAGAAGAGAAAGAAGCTGAGAAAGAAGCTGAGAAGGTCCCTCTCTCTCTCTCCTAACGTGTAATAAGCTGGGGGTTGGGTGATACAAACAAGGCAGCAATTTACTAAACTGCCCTCAGCTCACCTACCAAAGTGTATCGGTACAAGGGCAGCTTGTACCGGTACAAATGGGTCAACCCGAGAGCAATCTGCGTAGCTCTATACCGGTATTCCCCTAGTGACTATACCGGTATAACCATCGAGCTTATCTGATACAACCTAGAGTTTGTACCGGTATAGCTTGACAGAAAACCTGCTATTTCGCAGATTTTCAGATTCCAGCTGCTCTCGCGTTCCCGCTAGGTCTGTTTGGCATCCATTTCGTGCCAACGCGACCCGGACTTGTCCCGACATTCACCAGAGCTATCGACAAGCCTCACTATAACCACCCAGGTCACTACATTTCCTAGTTAGGCGCGCAATTGCTAAAACATTGTTTCTTTCAATACAATATATATGTTGGATTTCATATTTATTGAGTCAACATAGAAATTGCTACTACATTGAAAATACACCAAAGATATTCACTGAAGTCCTAGAAAGAGCTTTTGCCAATTTATTGAAATTCACTATTTGTATATTTATTATACTTTATGCTTTCTACTAGCAATGCTCATGTAAATTGACGGTTCATTACAAATTCAACTTGTTTTCTTACTATATAATTTAAGTAATAAATTTACCGGTGCAACTGGACAGATGTACTATGCTTTTTTTTTTTTTTATTATTTTCCATCATACATGTTTCGTTACCATGCATTTATTTTACTTTTATTTTTTTCTATACTAGTGACAGTGTGCATGTAACATGCGCTTTGCACAAAAATAAAGAAAATTTTTTTAAGGAGATGCTTGCATAAATTTTGAAGATTTATTAAATTTTATCTGATTATAATCATCTAATCTGATAGAAAAAATAGGAAGAATTATATTAGATTTAGTAAAATTAGGTTTATTTATTAAAATTTAATTAATTTAAAACACCTCCTCCGTTCAATGGGTGAGGTGTTTTTACCGGTCACTTAATGTGATTGGTAGTTAACGCCCCACCTTTAGATGGGTGTGATGTACAAGTAGGCCTTTTTCAAAAAGAAACACTGAGGGGCCTAATATTTTTATTTTTTTTTTGGAGAGATAGGTAGCACGCTACCCGCTTCGTTAATTTATTTCGTTAAGAAATAAACTTAGCTAGAAATGTGAATCAACTAGGATTCGAACTCGGGTCTCAGATACTAACCACCAAGTCTTTTGCCACTTGCTCTAGGGACGGTCGGTGGGCCCAATATTTTTACTCACTCTTGTGTATACACTAGTTAAAGTGCACAAGCATGTAAGTCACACTTTGTACAAGAAAGAAAGTTTAAAAATAAATAAATAAACTTGAAAAATAATTTTAAAGACTGTTTTTGGGGGAAATTTTGACATATTCAAAATTTTTATTCATTGTTTTACATATAGTACATGTCACGCCCCGGGTTGCACATTCACCGGGCACGCCGACAAATCCACCGTATACAAAAGAATTTCTTCTGTATACGAAGCGTAGCTGTACCTATATAAACATACAATGCTACAAACAGTAGCATAGAGTTGATAATATAATAAACAAGCAGGTAGGACAGTAAAATCTATATACATACAAGTTCTCTGATACAAACACTACTCGCTCCAGCGAGTTCACAACTATATGTACAAAAATACAACTCCAAAAGTGTCACTACCTACAGAAGGATCCTCTAGCTCAGTACTCGACGGGATAGGGCTCTAGCTCGAAACGCCCTTACCGCGATCCGCCTCGGAAGGTGCAGCAGCCGCAACAGAAGGCCCTGCAACAACGGTAGAAGAAAAGGGGCGTGAGAACTACAGTAAAAACTAGTAGTCCTCAGTGGGTGCCTCCTCAACGTCATCGGTCCACCCACTAAGTCTACGGGGTAGCGGGAGTAGTAAAGGAGGAAAAAGCGGAACTACTATACAGCTATAAACAACTACTCTGAACTGCTCTAACACGCTACCACCAGTAGCAAAACCACACTGACCCAATCTCACCAGGGACTGTGATACACCCGTCCCGCCTAGCGAGGTGACACCGTGGCTCAAGAGCATCTGGCGGAGAAAACTCTCTCGAAACTGGAACTACCCTCCATCTCGCCTACTAAGGGTACACCATATCTCAAGAGCAACTGGCGGAGAAAGCTCTCTAGACTGTGAACACACCCGTCTCGCTCAACTAGGCTCTACTCAAGTCACAACCTCACTGAAGGTAGAACAAAGGGTCACTGACTGTCTCACTCGGGCTGCCCAAACGGACCCACCCTGCCTGTATCTAGCTACGCCATACACCGCCTTTAAGATGTCGGCTCAAGAACTGTCCCAAACTGAAACAGCGAATGGCATCGCACTGAAACCTCATTCCGGAATGGCATTCGCGGGGCGCGACCACGCGAGTATACAAGTATCTCTGTCACTTTCATTCTAGCTCTCACAGGCAAAAGTCGAGTAAACAGGATCTAACCACTCATACACCACGTGCCCTTGGCACACTCTGTAAGCCAAACAGGACTCTGGGACCACCGCCAACCCCCGACGGTTCCCGACAACACCAACAGTCTGAACTCTACTGTGGCTAAGCTCGGCATCCCAGAACAAGCGCCTACTGTGACTAGACTCGGCATCCCAGCACGAGCGTAAAAGTAAGCTACACTACCACAGGTATCCATCGCCCTCCCACCGCGATGATACGACACTGTACGGCTCCTAGAGCCAAATCTCGTAGTGTAACATATGACGATCAATCGTGGATTACTCGTAAGTCAAGCCCAAATCCAACCATGTCTAAACTACTACCAACTAGGCATGCTCCAAAATTCAGATTGTAATATGCTGAAATCCATGAAGCGAGCTAAGGTTTGTCGATGAAATTATACTATACGTGTTGACTACTTTAACTTAGGAGTAACCGGTGAATGCCCACCTCAATGGCAATCCCTAGGCAGCAAGGGTATCCTAGGTCCACTCGATCTCCCCCCGCTGGTCCGCCAAGGTCCGAAAAGTCCTGCTGCGAAGAGGAAAACCCACATTGCACAATTTCACAAAATCTGTCTGGAAACAACAGTAGAGTAAACAATAATTCCGACCAAGCTAACCTTCTCCGAATTTCTCGATTCAGGGCTCTATAGCTTCGTCTCGAAGTCACGAATCCAATGGCCCAAGTTTTGTTGAATTCCGCCTCTCTCCTACGCAGAACGGGCCAAAGTACGAAACGTCGACGCTGGAAACCTGCAGTTCGGCACCTCAGAACCAGCTTGTAAACAGCAGCTCAGTAATGCTAGGTTTTGACTGGGCAAACCTGCTCCAAAAATCGTGATCTTGGGATCGGAATCTTCATCTCGAAGTCGCGGATCTAGCAAACCAAAGTTCGTCGCGATCCGACTTCCCTACACGGAGAACAAGGCAAAACACGGCGGGTCGACGCTTGAATCAGCATTTCAGTATTTCCAGTCTGCTTGTAAAACAACAAGGTAGTAAATCATGATTTCGAGTAAGCAAACCTTCTTCAAAAATTCCAAGTAAATGCTCTCTAGATTCCTCTCGTCGTCCCGGATCCAACGAGCCAACCCTCAGCGAAATCCGACGCTCCTACGTCGAGTACGGCCCAAAATACGGCGAGTCGACGTCGATTTCTGCAGCAGTCCGAACTCAGCTCGAAAATAGTAGACGTAGAAGTCATGGAGGTGATCTAGAAGGGCCACTCACCTCAGGAAGTGTGCTGGAATCGTCGTAAGGTCGAAGTCGGCGAAATCCCGTTCTCGCTCGGCTCCCTCGTAGCACCACGGCGTCGGAAATACTCTCGAACGGCTTCGCGGTGCGTCGTCGGTGATGTCCGCACTTCACCTAAGCTCCCCTCCTTGCTTCGGTTGAACCAGAGGGAAGAAGAAGGAGAAAAAGGGCAGTGGGAAGGCTCTTTTCTCTCTCTCCCTACGTGTGCATATATGCATGGGGTGGGTGACACAACCAATGAAACAATTGACCAATTTTCCCTCAGCTCACCTACCACTCTGTACCGGTATACGGGCATCTGTACCGGTACAGATGGGTCAACCCGAGAGCAGTCAACGCAGCCCCCATACCGGTATACCCCTGGTGTCTATACCGGTATAGCCATCACTCCCATACCGGTATAGCACCAACCTTGTACCGGTACAGCTCACTGGAAATCCACTATTTCGCAGATTTTCAGGATTCTAGCTGCTCTCGCGTTCGCACAACGCCCGTTTGGCATCCCGTTGGCGCCAACGCGCCCCGGACTTGTCCCGACGCTCGCCTGTGTCGTCGACAAGCCTCTGCAGAAAAATTCAGGTCACTACACCCTCCCCCACTACAAAAAGTTTCGTCCTCGAAACTGAAACATACCTCAACTCTGGGCATCAAACATGTGGGGTAAGACTCCCTCATCACCGTCTCCGGCTCCCAAGTTGCCTCCTGTTCCTCGTGATTACTCCACTGTACTTTCACATACGATATGACCCGATTGCGCAATTCTTTCTGTTAAGGATTTTATAAGTTGGCGAATTTCGTGAACGTGTCGGAGTCTTGAAGAGTTCAAGGTAATCAAGATGAGGATGGATGATCCAGGACTCGTCAGAGAAGCTCAACACCTCAGGTACATATTTAAGATCATTTATGGTGATTTACATTATAAATATAGTAGCTAGAAGACTTTAAAAACCTTAAACTATTGATTTTGCAAAAACTGGTTTTTATATGGTCTCTGTCCGGACCGTGGTTCCTGTCCGGATCCAGTAAGCATGTTTTTCTTTGCGAAGGCTTAAACCTAACTTAGGACCGCCGCTTTACGTCGGACACGATTGTATTTTTCTTGTTTCGCAAGGTTGGACCGGACACCCCGAGTCGGCGGACGAGTTCTGTGCGAAAATAATGACGGAAGTTGAGGCCAGGACGGATATATAGAGAGACCGGACAGAGAACAAGAAAATATTTCCAAAAAGGGCTGATTTGATTTCTAGTCTACTTCAAAGTCTTCTAACTCTATATATAGACCATGGGAAGTCCAAGGACGACATATACCTGAATATGCTTTTATTCTAAACCCTAGAAACTCTCTTCTAAGCTTTTTGACCTAATCCTAAGAGAGAGTTCAATACTAGTTGATCATCGAGTTGATGTTGCTCTTGTGATTCTTCTTTGTGAATCGACTCGATGAACAACTAGAAGGGATTTCCATAGTCTACGGTGCTTAACGTGTTAATCATCATAAATCATCCTTGTTCTCTGTTCGGACGAAGAGGTTGCGTGGGAATCGCGTGTGGGGGGCCGAGGATTCGGTGGAAGCTTTGAGGAGTCAAAGCGTGGACGCGGCAAGGAGTTGCGGCGTGATCGGTTGAAGGACTTCAAGCGATCGAGGACCAGCGAAAGAGATCTACATAGAAGATTCGGTAAATTGGGTAAAGTCGTGGGTGAATCGCCTTGTACTCAATTGTTTCTTAGTGGATTTTCGTGTGATCGGTCCCGTGGGTTTTTTCTCCTTGTGGAGTTTTCCCACGTAAATCTTGGTGTGTTTGATTTTATTTTCCGCATTTACTTTAAAATCGCATCGAGATTTTTAATTGGCCATTGTACACCTATTCACCCCCCTCTAGGTGTAGATTACCTTTAGATCCTTGAGACCTATAACCTACAATTGGTATCAGAGCGGGTTTAGGTTGTAGACAATGGCCGAGGGCGGTAATATCAATCGACCTCCTCCCTTCGATGGCACTAACTATGCCTATTGGAAAGTCCGCATGAGGGCGTTTCTAATTGCAATCGACGAGAGAGTATGGCAAGCGGTGGAATATGGTTGGACTCATCCCACCGCGGTAGTTGATGCTATTACCGTCCCCAAGGCTAGAACTAAGTGGACTAAGGATGAAAACGAACGTTCTTCTTTCAATGGCAAGGAAATTAATGCTTTATTTAACTCTTTGAATCAAACCGAATTCTCTCGGGTTTCGGCATGTGAAACTGCTAAACAAATTTGGGATACCCTTAAAACCACCCACGAGGGAACTAGTCTTGTGAAAGTTCAAAAACTACAAATGTTGACTAGTCGTTTTGATTCTATTCATATGGAAGAAAACGAGACTTTTACTGAATATTATACTCGTCTTCAAGACATAGTCAACACTTGTTCCAACTTGGGTGAGAAAATTCCCGAAACCAAGATAATTCGTAAGATTCTAAGAACTCTCCCCGAGCGTTTTCGTCCGAAAGTCGCGGCAATTGAAACTGTAAAACATCCCGATGAGATGAAAGTAGATGAGTTAGTAGGTGCTCTTGATGACTTTTCCTTCTAACTCGTCTTTTTCCAAGTTGTCTTCTAAGTCCACAGGTATGGCGCTCAAATCTACCAAGGGAGGCAATGCAGACTCATCTTCTTCCGAGACGAATTCGGACGTGACCTTGGAGGACTTCGAGAAGCAACTTGCACTTCTAACTAGGAAGTTCCGACGCAATTTTAAGAAGAAATTTCCTACCAAGGCTTCCTCTTCCAAGTTCAACAAATCAAAAGGAGTACTTCTTCTTCTTCTAAATCTAAAAATTCTGAAAATTTTTCAAAAGAGTCCTCTAAAGATAAGAAAAGTGGAGAAATCCAATGCTATAAGTGTCGGGGTTTTGGACACATAGGATCGGATTGTCCAACCAAGACTTCTAATAAGAAGAAGGCTATGCAAGCCATCACTTGGGATGATCCTTCCGACGAGGAGTCAACCTCAAGCGATGAGGAAGAAAATGCCACGGCTCTTTTGGCATACGATTCTAATATTATGTGCTTATCCTCCATTGACTCAATCTCCGTGACTTCATTGCATGAACAATCCACACCGGAGAACT
Source organism: Aechmea fasciata (assembly GCA_025177825.1). Classification (NCBI taxonomy): domain Eukaryota; kingdom Viridiplantae; phylum Streptophyta; class Magnoliopsida; order Poales; family Bromeliaceae; genus Aechmea; species Aechmea fasciata. The sequence continues at coordinate 1,044,697 of CM045932.1, read as the reverse complement.
TGACGGATGACGATTCGGATGGCGGTGACATGATTGACGCTTATCGTCAATTGATCGTAGAATCGAAGAAGATCGCCAAGCACAATAAGAAGCTACAACAAAGGATCGTGGATCTAGAAGGGGAGAACACAAGCTTAACAACTTTGTTGAGAGATTTGGAGAAAGAGAAGGATGGATTATCTAGAGCCTATCAATCTATTGTTGAAAAAGTTGGCATGCTTGAGAACGAAAGAGGAACAAATGAAGAAAATGTACAGTTTCTCAATGAGCAAGTAAGGAAGGCAAAGGAAGCAAACTTGGAATTCACAAAGACTATCATCCAACTAAGATCGGATTTGAACAAATTCTCCTCCGGAACGACGAAACTTGACAAGATGCTAGGGCTTGGACAAACATCTAAACTTGGTCTTGGATATGAGAGGACTTATGTTGATCAAGTCGCTAAGCAAGTGGGCGTGAATTCGACTAAGTCAAAACCAAAAGTTCAAAGTAAGTTCGTTTCAACTAGAAATTTGTTTACTAACAAAATTTGTCACCAATGTGGAGTTCTAGGTTATGTGAGGAGAAATTGTACACAAAAGAAGAACTCCGTGACACACGTGAACCAATGGTCTCAAATCAAGCCCAAGAAGAATGTTCCAAGAGTGGAATCAAAGCCAACAAAGGATGATTCAAGAATTAGAACTAAACAAGCTTGGAGGCCGAAAGTAAAGGGTCAAAAGAACAAGAAATTCAAACTCGTCGACAAGCTTCACAAGACGCGTACAAGCCAATCGACGCACCCTAAGATTCGTAAGGTTTGGGTGCGCAAAGGTGAAATATTTTCTTATTAAGCGTCTATATCGTGGCTACCGACCTCTCTCTCGCACTATATCTATTCGAACACTTGTGCCATGAATATTTTTTAAAAAAAAAGGTGTTCTATTCTCTTGAACCAAACGTGTTGAGCTAATATATCATTACTTGGGAGAATTGGTCGCGTTTATTTCAAAGGATTTTATTTATCTAGACATTTTCTATGAGCCAATATTTAAAAATGGACAATTATGCATTATTTGTTCTTGTGCATTGTTTGCTTGATCTTTGGAACGCGAAGTGTTTTATCTTATTTTGAAAAGTTTCCTTTGTTCTTCACGATGTGATCTCATTGCTTGCATGAGTTATTTTTAGCACTCTTTAATCCAATTTAACTCTTCTATGTCATTTATTTTGAACCCCAACATCTTTTAGAAATTGTCCTTACATATATTTGTTAATTTAAGTACATCTCTCTTGAGCTATCAAAAGTAGATTAATTTTAATTGATTATTTGCACGATGGGTGACATGTGATCCTATTTTCTGAAATCGCAATAATATGTCCCATTGGGGGTAGCACTAGTTGAGGGGGAGTAGTATCTATGTTAAAAGATGTGGAAAGAGTTACATCCCTATTGGGAGTGTGAAAACTACCACCAATTCAAGATGTGGAAAGAGTTACATCCTTTCTAAGGCACCACATGTAGGAAAGAGCTACCACCCCGGTCGTCCGGTAAGTGTGTGAAGCTACCACATGAATATAAGTTTACTTCTCTAAAATAATGATCATATTTCTTAAATTAGAGGTGCTTGGTGGTTTCTCTTTTTCATCGAACGATATAAGGTGGAAGTTAAAAGATGCTCGAAGAGCCACTCCTTAAATTTGACGTGTGCTTAAATCAATTGGATTATATTCTTGTGCTTATTTCAGTTTATGGGATATACGTTAATCTTTATTAATGTGAATGTGAAATTTAAACTTAATTCAACTGTTGGTTAGATCTCGACAGATGTGTCTAAATTCACAGTATATGAAGATCAAATTTTGATTGATGTAAGGTTCAACATTTTTGACATTCTTGATTTGTTTTGGATTAGATTTTGAAGTTGATGTAGGGAACAAGATGGGTATTTAAGAAAATTTCACGGTTTTCGATTATTGCCTACTGGGACCGGTCTTCAGACTCTGTCCGGACAGCACGCTCGCATAAACGGTGATTTTTGGTGGCATCAGGACAGAGCCTTGGTCTGTCCGGTCTCGTGGAAGCGGCGGGCGTATATACCGCTCGGCCAGAGTTGGCTTCAAAACTCAACGTTTTATAGTTTTCTCTTCTTTGTTTCTCTCTCTAAAAACCCTAAAGTGCTTCCTTGATCATTTGCATCAACATTCTTCACTTTTTATTCGGATTCAAGGTATGCATTTTGATTTTTTCGATTTTTGCTCATTTTTCTAAAAAATTAGGGTTTTTGCGATTGATCTTTGTTTGTGCGGTTTTGAACTGGATTTGTTGCTTCAATCTTGCTTCAACATGTCTAATATGCAGCTCTACTTGCTTCTTTTTCAATTTATTCAACTGATCTGCATGCATTTTGGTTTAACCCTAGTTTTTCACTGTTCACAGAGGGATTTTCGAATTTTTGTGATTATTTAATCATTCCTCATGCATATTATCTATATTAAATGTGTTTCTAATGGCTCTAGGGTGATGATAAATTTGTTTAAAATTAACGACCAATTTTTCGTAATTTATGATATATTGTGATCAATATGCTTGCTATTGAGCTTTTGAACTGATACTTGTTGCAAACATGTATTCGTGGCTACTTGTGTTGGTATTTTTGATGGCACGAGGAGGTCCTGGTGTGAAGCGACAACGCTCCTCCACTCAACAACGGGAGGAACAACCTGCAGAGGACGTTGGCAGTGAATATAACCCTGCGGAGGATTCAGACCGTGAATCACACGAGGGTGATTGGGACACGGTTCTGGCTGAGTCTCAGCACGCAGCAGCACAAGGAACATCAAAGGGAAAAGGAAAGTCAAAGGAGAAAACCAAAGGAAAAGGAAAGGGCAAGGCTAAAGCCCGAGATGATGAACTACCTAAGGAGCAACGTTACGAACGAACGAGAAAGAAGGCAGTGGTATTACTATTGAGGAGCCTCAACTGCGGCGTTTGCTCACTCGAGCACCTCGGGCGGCTCATCCACAGTTCCTCAACGATATCGACTGTATTCCTCGAAGCATTGTGTTGGCGAGCGACTAGTTGGGGTTGCAAACTTGATCAAGAGAGCCCCTGCGTTTCAAGCCTTGTTCGAGAATGGCAACTTGCATGAAATTTGCGAGTTCACTGAGCGTACAGGGTATGGACTTCAGCTCATTCGGGAATTCTATATGCGAGCTGGAAATTTGCTCGAGTCAGATGGAGGTCCATTCGTCTTTACTACTTCAGTTCGTGGTGTTGAAATGTCGATTACTCCTGACTCTATTGCATCGGTGCTTGAGATGCAAGCTCGAACTGACGGAGTAGACTATATGAATACTGAACTTGAGTCTATTGTTGATTGGCGAAGGATTTTAAATGCCCTCTGTGTACCAGGCGCTGAGAACAACGGTTCTGCCATACTCTCGAAGGACTTGAGGCTTGAGTATCGCTATTTGAACTTTATCGTCTGCTACAACATCATGCCACTCGCAAACACCAAAGTGATTCGATGGGATAGAGTTCTATATATGTATCTTTTGGGACATCCTGATCTTGTCAAGAAGAAGAACATCAACATCAATATCCCATTCCTCATCTGGAAGCGTATGGCGAGGGAGATTAAGACTGCGAATCAAAAGGATCGTCTTCCATTTCCTCTAATTATTATGAGGATTCTTCGACTACATGACGTTAACGTTGTTTGCACGTCATATGAGCATTCTCTAGGCCCGATCAGTGACACGACAATGGTCCAGTCACATGTCCAGCTTCACGGGCTCTCTCCACCTCGGGCTGACGCTCCTGCTCCTCCTTTTCCACGTCTTTGAGGATCGATCGAAGCATCTATATCATCAGTCTATCATGAGCAACGACGTCTATCTGGTGAGCTTGCTGAGATCAAACAGGATGTTGCTAAGTTGAACAAGAAGTATGGACACATTTCTCGCTTCCTGAGGCTTCTTTGCGAGAAGGTCGGTTGTGGAAGCACCGAGATGCCTCCTCCGGGCAGCGACTCCGAGTGATTCATAGCATCGATCCTCCCTTAGTCATTTTGGCATTTTGTGACAAAAAGGGGGAGATGGAGATAATGATGAGAATGTTTGATTTTTCTTTTACTTCGAAAACTTTGATAGTTAGGATGCTTACCTTTGATAAGTTAACTTTGTTAGTTAGGTTGCTAGGTTGACTTAGATAGTTTACTTAACTTATGCTCTGAACTCTTGTACTTATTATTGTTTCTCATGAAAATCTTGATGCTTGAATGTGTGTGTTGAGATTTCTTTTGCAGGAACATTCAAGACTTCAAGACTTCAAGACTCCAATGTCTAAGTCATAGAGTTTGTATAGGATGAGTTTTTGACTTGTAATTTTGATTTTATTTGGATCGATCATGCTTGAGAGTTATCGTTTGGTGATTGCGATAAGTCTCATTTATTTTGTATTTGAGGTATGTAAGGGCTTGTAATATGATTTGTCACGAAATCGCCAAAGGGGGAGATTGTTAAGGATTTTATAAGTTGGCGAATTTCGTGAACGTGTCGGAGTCTTGAAGAGTTCAAGGTAATCAAGATGAAGATGGATGATCCAGGACTCGTCAGAGAAGCTCAACACCTCAGGTACATATTTAAGATCATTTATGGTGATTTACATTGTAAATATAGTAGCTAGAAGACTTTAAAAACCTTAAACTATTGATTTTGCAAAAAACTGGTTTTTATATGGTCTCTGTCCGGACCGTGGTTCCTGTCCGGATCCAGTAAGCATGTTTTTCTTTGCGAAGGCTTAAACCACGACAGGACCGCCCTTTACGTCGGACACGATGCATTGTATTTTTTTTTGTTTCGCAAGGTTGGACCGGACACCGAGGTCACGGACGAGTTACGTGTGAAAATAATGACGGAAGTTGGGGCCAGGACAGATATATAGAGACCGGACGAGAGAACAGAAAATATTTCCAAAAAGAGCTGATTTGATTTCTAGTCTACTTCAAAGTCTTCTAACTCTATATATAGACCATGGGAAGTCCAAGGACGACATATACCTGAATATGCTTTTATTCTAAACCCTAGAAACTCTCTTCTAAGCTTTTTGACCTAATCCTAAGAGAGAGTTCAATACTAGTTGATCATCGAGTTGATGTTGCTCTTGTGATTCTTCTTTGTGAATCGACTCGATGAACAACTAGAAGGGATTTCCATAGTCTACGGTGCTTAACGTGTTAATCATCATAAATCATCCTTGTTCTCTCTTCGGACGAAGAGGTTGCGCGGGAATCGCGTGTGGGGGGGGGTGAGGATTCGGTGGAAGCTTTGAGGAGTCGAAGCGTGGACGCGGCAAGGAGTTGCGGCGTGATCGGTTGAAGGACTTCAAGCGATCGAGGACAAAAGAGATCTACATAGAAGATTCGGTAAATAGGGTAAAGTCGTGGGTGAATCGCCTTGTACTCAATTGTTTCTTAGTGGATTTTCGTGTGATCGGTCCCGTGGATTTTTTTTTCTCCTTGTGGAGTTTTCCACGTAAATCTTGGTGTGTTTGATTTTATTTTCCGCATTTACTTTAAAATCGCATCGAGATTTTTAATTGGCCATTGTACACCTATTCACCCCCCTCTAGGTGTAGACACTACAGGAGATTTGGGTTTTAGCGACATATTTTTGGGACACTTTTGTGTAAGTGTCCCAATTTATGTATAATTTTTATTTTAAAAAACAAAACTAGTAAAATCCAAAGATAAAGCCCAATTATCCAAAACAAAAATTTATATGGTTCAAAAACTTCTAAGTTATTAGAAAAAACTAGTGAGGCCAAGTAGAAGCCCAAACACAAAAAAAAAAAAAAAAAAAAAAAAAAAAAAAACAAATCTGATCGCACCTCTCGCTCCTCTCGCTCTCCTCCTCCTCCTCCTCATCCCCCTCCTTTACCACATCCGAGCGAATCGTCTTCTCCAAGGTCGTACCCTCTTCTCCCCTCGCTCAAACCCCCTCGCTCTCCTCCCCCCCCTCGTAGTCGCCTCAACCAGGTGAGCTAGGGCTCGGCGGCCGGAGTTCGGCCGCAAGGATCTCGCGGGGACCGTCGCCGGAGGAGTAAGCGCCAAACGTCGAGGCGACGACGGTGGTGGGGAAGCAGGAGTCCGGCGATCTGGTGGTGCTCACGGCGGCGTCGAAGGCGTGGAAGGGGTAGACGGAGAAGAAGGTGAGCTCGATCGATCGATTATCCCATATATATCCCATTTATATATGGTATGGATTTAGGGTCGTACTTTGGCTCTTTCTTTGTACAAGCCCTTGTTAATCACATAGAAGTACATGTTTTGGTTGTGGAAATTTGGAAGTACATGGTTTCTAGATTTCGTGATGCGAGAATTATGCCCTGCTAAGTGCTAACTACAATGCAATGTTACTGTTTTTTACTCACCACCTTTTCTTTTGGCATCTTATGATGTTTCTGCATTAGATTGCATAGAAGCATGCCCAGGATAACTACAATGTCTTTGTTTTACAATCAACTGCGTTCGATGATCTGTGGTATTAGTAATCCTAGGTTGCGATCCTATGTTATGATCAACTACGATGTCTCTGTTAGTAGATTTTCGGTGTAATTTGTTGGTCTTTTGGGCTTGGAACACATGGGGTTCTGTTTTACTTCACATGTGCATGAACTATGAAGCATGCTCTTAAAGGGGCAATGGATCCTTAATATTTTTTTAATGCATTTTGTGCACTAGTTGCTAGTTATTTAAGCCATAAACATAAATATGATGCTAATGGACATTTCTTCTAGGGCATTTCTTCTAGGGCATTTGCAGTCCCTTGGTCTCGATTTCCCTAAAAACATCAGCATGATTGCTGTGTGCCCCAAGGGAATGGGCTCATCAGTTACAAGGTGTATGTTCAAGGTAAAGAGATCAATGGCTGGAATCAATTCCGACTTATTTGTCCACGGTATTTGTTTGAAGCTATTGAAAATTCTACTTCTTTGCAAAAGTTTTGCTTTGGAAGATATATTTTCACACATATACACCTCCAAATTATTGTGTAAAGGATAAAATAGACGTGAAAAGAAAAACTCTAATCGAAGTATTTTCATCGAAAACCCAAAGAGTTTTCAAAGCTCACTGGCCAAGTCATTCACTTATACTACATTGGCTGTATTAAGTAGGTTGATTTGAATTGTCCTTTGTTCTAACACAAGTTGTTTCTGCTTCAACTAAACCATTCATTCCTATTGATATTTTAGTCCATGAGCCCTCTTTAACTTTTAATTTATTCCCTTAAGTCCATGTTGTTTGTTCACTAGATCATAGCTCATGTTTAACTCTAGGAGCTTGTATTAATTATTGGGTGCTTTGTTGCTTGCTTAGCTGTAGTGTGTTTTTATAGTGTGCGTTTAATTTAGCTACTTTGATATTCCTTTTCAGTTTTTCATGTTATCACTAAAAGATAATCAAATATGGTGTTGTCACTACCCTCGGCCGGGGTGGTAGCGACTTGACAGCTACTACCATTGGTAAAGCCTTGGGATTACGAGAAATTCAGGTCAGTGGATGGTTGGAATTAACCGCTTAAAACCCAAAAAAAAATGATTATCTTGTGTTTGAATTCGAAATCCTTATGTGTTTAATTCGAAACTCTAATCATCCATACATGCGTCATGATATCAATCCGATTAGGCTTCTGAATACGAGCTTCGTGTTTAGGTTTTCCTAATCCATCTTTGAATCTGGATGTGGTTAATAGCATCCCTATCCAGATTATAAGCTCCTTCATGAACTTCTATTGTTAGGTTCACTAGGATTTGGTACTGTAGCTCCCAGATTGCCTTATGATAGATTTAGAGGATGATATTATGTTCTCAACTATGAAGCCTTGCGTTATGCTATGGAAGCTTAGCACATGATCTCAAATGATCAGTATGGGTAGTAAATTGAACATCGTGCAGCACTAATGTATCTTTGTTGCTAGGTTGTGGAAGTAGAGGTAAATGGTGTGAAGCAAAGAAGTGGAGTTCACGTTAAAAAATACAGGAATTTCTGCAGAAGTTCCAGTAGATATATTTGTCTTTCATACGATGATAATTAACCTTCTATATGTGACTCCAATGAAAATGAACCAGGCGCTTAGAAGCAAGGACTCTCATTAGACATTAGGAATATTTTGGGCGGTTCATTTAAAATTTTTAGTATTTAGTGCTAGAATACTATTTTACTGTAAAAATGGTGAAAAGTAAAGCTAAAGTGAACAGTTAATAGTAATGGTAACTTTGGTCCTGTTTAAGCTATGTTTAATAACATGGGCTTTTAATTTTTAATTTTTTATTCTTTGATTATTGTTTAGGTATGCTTAGATGGAAGCTTACCTGGTTACCACCTACATCCTGGGTATGGATCGGGCGCAAATAGTGGCTAGTTAATCTAGAGGTGAGAATGTTTATAAATTTAAAATTGTTGCTAGCATTGTCTTTGTTGTAAACTATTGGATAAGGTCTTTGCGCGATTTAATCTTATATTTCATTTTGATTTTGTGAACTACAACTCCTTAGGGTGGAGATTGGTGCGGTGACGTTAGTTCTCTCGTATGTTAAAGGGACTAAGCATTGGTCTCCAAGCTTGGTCGAGTTCAACTGCAACACTTCATCTCCCTATCGTAAGGATTCAAAGCGAGTGTACATACATATATCTCCATTTACTTTCTTAATTTGCATTCATACATTGAGTTTTCTTGCTGATTCTTCAGTGGCCTATTATTCAAAGTGACTATCTGTCACCATTGAGCGGCTGATTGCAGCTTACTATTAAATCTTATCATTATTGATGTGCAAAGCTTTTCATTGTCTGAAAGCCAAAAAATTAGTTTGTTTTTAATTCCCTTCTCTTCCTTCAAATTTGCAGGTGCTTCTTGGGTTCTCAATTCTTGTTGGTAGAAGTACCTGGGTGGATCTCTTGGTAAGCTACTTTTAAGGCCTGAGATAGTTGTTACCCGTAATTATTGAGAAAATTTTATTCGACGACTTGGTATAAATATGAAGTTAGAGACAGTTTGTCGAAAATGAAGTAGAAGATATAAGCGTCAATAGGTTCTTGATTCGAACTAAGCTGTCTTATTTGAATGTGGGAAATTGAATTGTTGTTTTACAATTGTTTGCGCTATCAAAGATCAGTTTGTGATAATTAGAATCATAGCTCGATTTGGCTACAAGGGATTATAGGGCATGTAAAATTCGGGCTGTCGCTACTTGTGTGCGCGTGAGCGTGAGAGTGGAATTGAGGTGAATCCGTTTTGGCGCAAAATTGACGCTATTTTAAGTGTCGGTATTTTTGCCAGCAGCACTTTTTTTAGGTTTTAGGGACACTTAAAAGTGTCGCTATAGCTCAGTTTTGTTGTAGTGAGATTACATTTAGATCATTGAGACCTATAACCTACACTTTCGCCTCGCGGGCAAGAATCCGCAACGGTCGCTCCTCGTATCTTAGGTCCTCGCTGATCTCAAGCGGAGTGAAATCAATCACGTGAGACGGATCGAATACATATTTCCTCAATGCCGAGACGTGGAAAACATCGTGGATGCCGACTAGTCGCGGGGGTAGAGCAACCCTATAAGCAACTGGCCCAACTCGCTCCAGAACCTCGAAAGGGCCAATATAGCGTGGACTGAGCTTTCCACGCATTCCAAATCTGCGTATCCCTCTGGATGGCGAGACTTTAAGAAAGACATGGTCTCCAACCTAAAACTCCAAGTCTCGCCTCCTGGTATCGGCGTAGCTCCTCTGGCGGCTCTGGGCTGTCAAAAGGTGTCGACGAACAACTTTCACCTTTTCCTCAGCCTCAAGTAGTAACTCAGGCCCAAGCGTCTTCCTTCCACCCACATCGCTCCAAAACGAAGGGGATCGGCATCTGCGTCTATACAACGCCTCAAACGGAGCCATCTGGATGCTCGCTTGAAAGCTGTTGTTATACGCAAACTCAACCAGTCTCAAATGCCGATACCACCCTCCTCCAAAGTCCAAGACACATGCTCTCGGCATATCCTCTAGAGTACGAATGGTCCGCTCGGTGACAATGCGTCGTGGGTGAAATCTTTGTCTTGAAGTGCAGCTGTGTACCCAAGACTGTCTGTAAGCTCCTCCAGAAATGAGATACAAATCTTGGGTCTCTGTCTGATACAATCGACACTAGCACGCCGTGCAGCCTGACAATCTCATCCAGATATAACTGCGCGAGTCTCCCTCTAGGTCAGGTGGTCTGAACTGGTAGGAAGTGAGCAGACTTGGTCAGTCTGTCCACTATCACCCAAATCGCATCGAAACCACCCTGAGCTCTAGGTAATCCCACGACGAAGTCCATCGTGATCTATTCCCATTTCCACTCGGGCACTGACAGACTCTGAAGCTTGCCAGCAGGCACCTGATGCTCTGCCTTCACCTGTTGGCAAGTCAAACACGAGCGCATATACGCAATGTCTCTTTTCATCCCATTCCACCAGAATTGTGCCTTCAAGTCCTTATACATCTTGGTTCCACCGGGATGCACTGTATAAGGAGAACAATGAGCCTCTCTCAAAATATCAGCTCGAATCTCTGAATCCATAGGCACACACAGTCGGTCCCTTTACCGCAGTACTTCCGAACTGTCCTCTGTGAAACCCTCTGCTTGTCCCCTCACTAACTGCTCTCGAATCCTCATCAAGTACGGGTCTCCACTCTGTTTCTCCCGAATCCTATCAATCAGAGTGGGCTGCAAAACCATAGACATCAGTCTTGCAGTAGACCCAGGGGACACAACCTCGAGTCTCAACCGCTGCAGCTCCTCAAGCAACGGCCTCTCCTGCGTGATCAACATGCTTAAGCTACTGCTTTGCCTTCTGCTCAACACATACGCCACCACATTCGCCTTGCCGGGATGATACTGGATGATAATATCATAATCCTTCAGTAACTCCAACCACCGGCGTTGCCTCAGGTTCAATTCCTTTTGGGTGAACAGATACTTGAGACTTTTATGATCAGTGAAAATCTCACAGTGTTCGCCATATAAGTAATGCCGCCACAACTTCAATGCAAAAACTACGCGACAAGCTCCAAGTCATGCGTAGGGTAATTGTTCTCGTAATCCTTTAACTGACGTGAAGCATAAGCAATTATCCTACCATGCTGCATCAACACACAACCCAGCCCGCTGTGTGATGCATCACTATAAACCATAAATCCTTCCCCCATAACTGGAAGGGCAAGGATAGGAGCTGACGTCAACCTCTGTCTCAGCTCATCGAAGCTCCTCTGACAATCCTCACTCCAGTTAAACTTAATTCCTTTACGAGTCAATCGAGTGAGGGGCGTGGAAAGTTTCACAAAGCCTTCCACAAACCGACGGTAATATCCAGCTAATCCAAGGAAACTCCGCACCTCCGTCACCGTCATCAGTCTTGGCCAATCCCGAATAGCCTCAATCTTCTTCGGGTCCACGCCCTCCATCTGCGAGAAATCACGTGGCCTAAGAAAGCAACCTCCCGTAACCGAACTCGCACTTCTTTAGCTTGGCATACAACTCCCTTTCTCGCAGGAGCTGTAGCACTATCCTCAAGTGCTCCTCATGCTCAGTGTCACTACGGGAGTAGATCAAGATATCGTTGATGAAGACTACAACAAATCTGTCCAAGAACGGCTTGAACACTCTGTTCATCAAATCCATAAATGCGGCAGGGGCATTTGTTAATCCAAAAGGCATCACTGTGAACTCATAATGCCCGTACCGAGTCCTGAAAGCCGTCTTGGGAACATCCTCGGCCCTCACCTTCAACTAGTGGTAACCAGACTGGAGATCAATCTTCGAGAAGACACAAGACCCTTGCAGCTGATCAAACAGATCATCTATCCGCGGCAAGGATACTTGTTCTTGATGCTCACTTTATTTAGCTCCCTGTAGTCAACACATAACCTAAGTGAACCATCCTTCTTCTTCACGAATAACACCAGCGCTCCCCAAGGCGACACGCTGGGTCTCACGAATCCTTTATCCATTAGATCTTGAAGTTGCGCCTTTAACTCTCTCAGCTCAGCCGGTGCCATTCGGTAAGGTACCTTCGAGATTGGTGCGGTTCCGGGGGACTACATCAATCACGAACTCTATCTCTCTCTCTCTCGCGGCATCGTCGTCAACTCAGAAACACATCCGAAACTCACGAACCACCGGGATATCCTCGAGTCCGCGACTGCCGTAGGTACCTCCGCCGTCGCTAGATAGGCAATGCGGCCTCTACTCATCAGCTGTCGAGCCCTCGCTGAAAAAATCCACGTGGCGAACAATGTGCTCCTGCAGCCTCTGAAAGTAAACTCCTCCTGGCCTAGCTCGCGGAGTGTCACCCTGGCCTAGCTCGCGGAGTGTCACCGTCCTCGCTCCACAGTCGATAGTAGCATAATACCGCGCCAGCCAATCTATGCCGAGTACTATGTCGAAGTCCTACAGTCGCTCTAAAACCAACAAGTCTGCGGCAAGATCCACGAGTCTAACTGCACCGGACACGACCTACAAAACTCTACAACCTGTAGTACATGGTCGGGGGTCTGGATCTCCCGGGTCTGCGGCAATAACCCTAACTCTGGACCATGTAATAATACAAATGCTCGGCTAATAGTAAAAGAATATGATGCACAGGTATCAAGTAATGCACCATTTAAATACCAGAAATTAAATTGATACCTGCCACCATTCGATCGGCTGCTATAGAGTCCTCCTGGTGGTAGCTCGGCGATGCTCTGAATGACTGCTGAGATGCCGGCTGCTCTGATGCTGATGATGGAGCCGATGATGCCGCTCGCGGGAAAGCTGTCCTAAAGTGTCCCGGCTGGCCGCATCCAAAACACCGGCCCTCTCGCTGCTCACACTGTCGGGCCCCGTGCGGTCCTCCGCAAATCACGCACTGCTGAGTCCTCTGCGGCTGCCCCCGCTGACGGGTGTCCCTGATACGCTGACGCCCCGCGGATCCACGACTCTGAGGACGTGATCGTGGAGGCCTCGGTGGACGCTTGCTGCTCGACTGTCCTCCATCATCTGGAGCGGGGCGCTTCTTGTTCTGACTCGGCCTCGGCCCCAGTGCTTGCTCTCGAAGTGCCGCCTCGCCTCTCTCCGATAGTGTCTGTTTGTCGATGCTCTCGGATCAACACCCTGGCCGAGTAATAATCTCGCACATCCTCTGCAGCTCCCCTGTTGTCCGATTACTTGATCGGGGCGATCAAGCGCTCTCTCAAATGCGGGGTGAACGCGACCACCGCCTCCTCCGCATATCAAATGATGCGACAAAATCCCAAGTCTGCGGTTGACCTCGGCGTCGATATTAAGCTGAACAAAAGAACACGGGGTCAGGTAAACACAAACACTCTCGACCCAATCAACGAAAGTCTCGAAGGCGATCCCTGTTCCACCGCAAAGTTATGTCGTCTGCAGCCAACATAATTTTCCTGGACCGAAATAGACACTCCCTTAAGTCACACACTCCGCTTCAGGATGAGTAGAAAACCAATCATTGACTTTCACATTAAATCACGCCTCTCGCGCTATGCCTTCCTAAGGTTTGCCAGCTTAGGGTTCCTAGGTCCCAACGACCTAATACTAAGCTCTGATACCAACTTAATCTGTCATGCCTCGGGTTGCACATTCACCGGACACGCCGACAAATCCACCGTATACAAAAGAATTTCTTCTGTATACGAAGCGTAGCTGTACCTATATAAACATACAATGCTACAAACAGTAGCATAGAGTTGATAATATAATAAACAAGCAGGTAGGACAGTAAAATCTATATACATACAAGTTCTCTTATACAAACACTACTCGCTCCAGCGAGTTCACAACTGTATGTACAAAAATACAACCCCAAAAGTGTCACTACCTACAGAAGGATCCTCTAGCTCAGTACTCGACGGGATAGGGCTCTAGCTCGAAACGTCCTTACCGCGATCCGCCTCGGAAGGTGCAGCAGCCGCAACAGAAGGCCCTGCAACAACGGTAGAAGAAAAGGGGCGTGAGAACTACAGTAAAAACTAGTAGTCCTCAGTGGGTGCCGCCCTCAACGTCATCGGTCCACCCACTAAGTCTACAGGGTAAGCAGGAGTAGTAAAGGAGGAATGTAACATACTGGACTTGCGCAAATTGCGGAGTTCGAGTATTCGACTTGTGTTGGAGCTTTTCCAGATTTTCTGGAAGGTCGTTGACTGTGTTCCGACCTATGGCGCGTGTACCGAGGTTTGGGGATGTGTCCCAAGCCCTAAAGTCCAAAAAGTTGGATTTTAGGTGGCTCTCAAGTTGGGAATTCTGAGCCTTATACCGGTACAAAACGGTGTCTATACCGGTACAAAATGATTGCTATACCGGTACAGACCAAGATTTATACCGGTATAAAGAGGGCAGACTTGGCAAACCCGAGGCTCGGGTTTGGCTGTTTCGCAGGTTTTATACCGGGACAAAATGGATTTGTACCGGTACAACCGGCGTAATGTGAGCAGATCGAATCAGGGGTGTTTTAGCATCTTGTTGATTCTATTAGGTTCCCACACACCCCTAGGGCTTCATTTGAGCCCTCCATCACAGCAAGCAAGGTAGGAGACCTTCTCTCTCTAAACCCTTGTGCTCTTTTAGATTTTTGGTGGATTGTTAGGAGATTGATCTCTCTCTCCTTCTCCTTTGGCCACCTAGAGCCATTATCTTCTTGTTGGAGCTTGGAGCTTGCTTTTTGGAGCTTTGTGGAGGATCAAGCTTCAAGCCTAGGGCTTTTTGAGCTTGGATTAGAGCTTCTTAGAGGTATGTGAGTGATCTCTTTCCTCTAGTTTCGAATTTTGTGGGTTTTTAGAGATTTAAACCCTAGAATGGGATTCTAGGGTTAGGATTTGGGGATTTTCGATTGAGGGCCTTTGGGACCTAATTGATGAGTTTAGAACTTTGATTTAGGTTGGATTAGAAGGACTCTAACTCCCATTTGGAGATCAAGAGCACTTTCTTCGCTTTCGGTGAGTATTCTTCACCCTTTAGTAGAGTTTCTTATTGTTTGAACTCAAGACTCATCTTTTGAGTTTGTAATTCCTATGGCATGCCTTGTAGGGTGCTAGGAGTAGGAATCGAAGCTTAGTTAGCGATTCGGATCGGCGATTTTCGCACTCGGTTGGTTTGGCTTCATGAGCATAGGAGCAAATGGCTCCTAAGTGCTTAGTTGGTTTGATTTAATTATTTTGAATGCATATTCATGCTAAATAGATTTATTATGAATTTTGAATCACTTAAAATGCATGCCTTATGTATGATAAAATTTTCACTCTATATAGTAGAGCTATTTGGGTTAAACTACATGCATGTGGGGGTGGTTCTTGGGGCGCCTGGGAGTGTGCCATTTATGGTGATTTTAGCTTTGCTAATGTTAATTATGAACCTTAAATACATGTTGGGACTTAGAAACCTTAAGTGTCATAAAGCGGCACTTAACATAGAAAACTATGAAACTGCAACATAGAGACTTGACATAGGCCACTTAACATATACTATATTCCATGTTAGAGACATGATGACATAGAGATAGGCCTTTTGGACAATTGTACATTCCATGTTAGAGACATGATGATTTGGGACTTGTGACGAGTTTTGTGACTTTTGCCATTGTGCTCATTCGCACATGCTTGTGAGGGTAGCTCCCTACAAGCCGGCACTCCGGAGTTGGCCAACGCGTTTCTAGTATTCGCCGTGCGGGATTGGGCGCCGAAGTGGATTGCCGTGGGACAGTCGCATTCCTAGGGTGGGAATGTTGACTACTACGGGGCCATTAGGCTCGGCATTTGGGCTAGGCGCCTTCGGGTGGGCATCGGCCATATCGCCTTCGGGTTGATCTTATTGTGCTTAAACTTAATGGAGTTTAAAGAAAACTGTGGACTTTGACTAGAATAGTAAACTTTAACACCTTACTATCACTTGAGGAATTATTGGGCTATGGTTAGAATAGTAAACTTTAACTCTTTACTAATGCTATGGATATTGGACTTGTTGGTCATATTTACTATTCACGCTTAGAATAGTCGTTTACTTATGCTTAATCATGCTAAGTAGAGATATCATGCTTTAGTAGCTTACTCGTTATTTATTTCGCTTACACTTACTTGCTTAGTTTTGGGCCTAGTGGAGCATGCAATCGAAGTCGCACTTGCCCACCGGGAACTATTTTTAATAGTTCTCACGCCCTCTTTTTCTAATGTGTTTCAGAGCCTTCGGCACCGGCGGAGGCAAGGGATCGTGGAAAGGGGACCGCTAGCTAGTTTTGCAGCTTTCCTCCTTGTAGGGGTTTTTCTCTCTTTTTGTACCTTGGTGAGATTGAGAGAGTTTTGTTTCCCTTTGTAGAGACTACCCTGTACTTAGTTATTGTGGTGTTCGGATCTCTTTTTATTGTACTCTCTTTATGGTTTATTTTAAGATTGGTGCTTTACTTTTAGTCTCTTCTTTATGCTTTCTTGTATAGATTTCTAGTTGTTATACTGCTCTGATACTTCTAGATTCTTTTTATTTTGTTGGTTATTTATCGTTTTTGTTAGACGCCTTGTATGTTGTAGACATACGGCCGGGCACGCGCCGGCGGAAGCTTTCCGCCGGGTCCCGGGCGTGATGATTAAATTGGTATCGTGGCCTAGGGTTGAGTCTTCTTGTGGACCTAGCAAACCTTAGGCAAAGTTGGACTATAGGATATAGGCTCGTGAGAGACGAGGTCTATTTAACTTGTGAGCGAAAGTATTAAGATTGGGTATCTTGAATAACTCTAGTAAGTAGAGTTGGACCGAAGTGTATAGCTCCTAACTTCGCGGAGGGTTACGTTGGCGGCCGACAGCGTAACATCGGGAGTTAGTAGTAAATGACACTTCATTACTTTCGCATGATTTGGGTATTTATAGCATGAGCGGGGATGCGATTGCGTGAGCTTACTAACTTGCGCTTTTATGATGTTGTAGTGGTGATGCCGATAACTCGCTCGAAATCGTTGGAGCGGACAATGCGGCAACTTTTGAGGAGGTCGAGGCCTCCGCTACCTCCGGATCCTGGCGAGGTCCGTGAGTTGAGGGGCCGCTGGCGGCCCTCACGGCTTTGGTGACGCAGAGCGACCGCGGCCCAATGACAGAAGCGCGCATGAAGCGTACGGAGGATCTCCCACCGCAGCAGCGGCCGCGAGGGAGGCTCGACCCCTTCTCCGCCAAAGACCCGCCCGAGGTTGACTTACCGCGGCGCAGCCCCCGCGGCCGCTCACACTGAGACGACTCCGGCAGCTTGAGCGCCGGAGGAGGATCGGGACACCCCGCCAAGACGAGCATCGCCGGTGGCGCGGCATTTCCAGTTATGGCTCAGGGAGCCGAGAGGGATCGACTCATGGCTCGCCTCAAGGAGTTCAGGAGGTGCAGCCCGCGGACCTTTGACGGAGAGAAGGTCGACCACTGGATCGTGGAAAAGTGGTTGATGCACATGGAGAAATTGTTCGTGACACGTTCGTGGAGGAGCGGGACGAGTGTGGCTCGCCACCCACCACTTGGACGGCGAGGCCTACGGTGGTGGATGGATCTCCGGAGAACCCCGGCCACGGACTTAGCTTCCATTACTTGGACGAGGTTCAAGGAGCTACGTTGGCACACTACTTCCCCGACGGCGTCAAGAGGCGGATGGAGCGAGTTTGCGCGGCGACACGGGGACGGATACCGTAGCCGAGTACGAGAGAGAGTTTTCTCGGCTTACGCATTGCGTGCCCTTCGTCGTGCGGGACGACGAGGATAAGGCCCGCATTTTCGAGCGTGGATGCGGCCGTCGATTTTCCGGTTCGTGCGATCCTCGAGCTTCGGACTTCACGGCGGGTGGTGAACCGCGCGCTCACTTTGTTGAGAGCGGCGCGGCCATGGTGCGGGAAAGACGCGAGGGTTTGGACAAGGGGAAGGGCAAGAGGCCCGCGGCCGAGGGTGCGAGCAAGACGCACTCTAGGAGGCCACCGAAGCATCCGAGGCACCAGCAGCGAAGTCGAGGCGCACCGACTCAGCGAGGAGGACCCGACCGACGCCGGCCTCCCCGGTGTGTGATCTGCGGTGGTCCTCACCACCCGCCGCAGTGTCCACAGCGGGCAGGCAGGTGCTTTCAGTGTGGCCAGGAGGGCCACATCCGTACCGAGTGCCCGAGAGGTTCTGCACCGGCACCGTCTTCTGCATCGGCACCGGCTCTACCAGCCGCCAGCCAGGGGACCCCGTCGACACAGTACCAGACTGGGCGGCCGACCGTCCAGCGCCAGAGCGAGGGGTCACGTCAGGCGCCGAGTGGGCGCATGTACGCCGCGCAGAGGCGGCCGAGGATGTGGTGGCGGTATCATTTTACTTGATGGCATTAGAGTACGTGCATTATTTGATACCGGTGCATCACATTCATTTATAGATCGGCTGTTTGCCGAGTTGCATGACATCCAGTTTGTTCCTTTACTACACCCTGGACGTATTGTTGTACCCGACCACATTGTAGACGTGCGGGAGTATTGCCACAGTTGCCCTATTCGGGTGGGAGATTGGACCATGCCGCGGATTTGCGAGTAGTGCGCAAGTTGGGGGATTTTGACGTGGTTTTGGGTATGGATTGGTTGACTAGATACTACGCCACTATCGATTGTGTTAATCGAACGGTTACTTTTAGAGAACCGGGTCAGGGTGAGGTGGTGTTTAGAGGATGTCAGAGTTCGCTTTTTGCGATGTCGATCAGTTCGTCTCGAGCTGAGCAGGCGATCAGCAGGGATGCGTAGCCTATTTGGCTAGTATCGCTTTGAGGGGTGAGGATGATACCCCTAGGATCGAGGATATCCCGGTGGTACGGGAGTTTCAGGACGTGTTTCCAGCGGAGCTACCAGGCATGCCACCTGATAGGGAGATCGAGTTTGTGGTAGATCTCGTTCCCGGGACTACCCATCTCGAAGGCACCCTATAGGATGGCACAGCGAGTTAAAGGAGGCGAGGGCACAATTACGGGACATGTTGGACAAGGGCTTCATTCGACCGAGTGTGTCACCTTGGGGAGCACCGGTTCTTTTTGTGAAGAAGAAGAACGGATCACTTCGCCTTTGCGTGGACTATCGTGAACTGAATAAAGTCACGATCAAGAATAAGTATCCGTTGCCGAGGATTGATGATCTTTTTGATCAACTTCAAGGGTCGAATGTGTATTCCAAGATAGACTTGAAGTCGGGATACCATCAGTTGAAAATTGCGCCTGGGGATGTGGCGAAGACGGCTTTTAGATCACGGTATGGACATTATGAGTTCACTGTTATGCCGTTTGGGCTTACTAATGCCCGGCAGCTTTTATGGATCTAATGAACCGTGTTTTCAAGCCTTATCTAGACAGGTTCGTCGTGGTCTTCATCGACGACATCTTGGTTTATTCCCGAAGTGATGTGGAACACGAGGAACACTTGAGATTGGTACTTCAAGTGCTTCGGGAAAGAAGTTATTTGCACGAGAAGAAGTGCGAATGTTGGCTTCGAGAAGTGGCTTTTCTGGGACATGTGATTTCAGGATCAGGTATAGCAGTGGATCCTAGAAAGATAGAAGCCATTCAGGATTGGCCAAGACCAACGAGCGTCACCGAGATCAGGAGTTTCCTTGGTTTGGCCGGCTACTACCGCAGATTCGTGGAGGGCTTTGCGAAGTTATCTACTTCCCTCACAAGGCTCACGCACAAAGGAGCTAAATTCATTTGGAATGATGCGTGTGAAAAGAGCTTTCAAGAGTTGAAGCTGAGATTGACGACCGCTCCAATCCTCACATTACCTATTGCTGGAGCAGGGTATGTGGTTTATAGTGATGCATCTCTTAACGGATTGGGTTGTGTTTTGATGCAGGGTGACAAGGTGATCGCGTATGCATCTCGCCAATTAAAGGAATATGAGAAGAACTATCCTACACACGACTTGGAGTTGGCGGCCGTGGTCTTTGCATTGAAGCTATGGCGCCACTATTTGTATGGCGAGCGGTGCGAGGTCTATACGGATCACAAGAGCTTGAAGTATCTTTTCACTCAGAAGGAGTTGAACTTGAGACAGCGCAGATAGTTGGAGCTACTCAAGGATTATGATTTGACTATTCTCTACCACCCGGGCAAGGCTAACGTGGTGGCGGATGCGCTAAGTCGGAAATCGACTGAAAACTTAGCGATGCATGTTGTTACTCAACCATGATTGATCGAGCAGATGAAGCGGTTGGAGTTGGAGGTAGTGACTCCCGATACACCTTTGCGGCTGATGACTATGGTTGTGCAACCTACTTTTATGGATAGAATTAAAGAGAAGCAAGCTCTTGACTTAGAGTTGCAAAGGATTCGAGACAAAATGGTTGATGGTTGCACCGGTAACTTCCTTGTGGATGATCAGGGAGTGATGCGCTTTGGTGGACGGATTTGTGTGCCGGCGGATTTGAGACTTAGAGAGGACATCCTTCAGGAGGCACACAGGGCACCTTATGCTATTCATCCTGGAGGCAACAAAATGTACAAGGACTTGAGGTTACTCTATTGGTGGCACAGGATGAAGAAGGATGTTGGCTAGTTTGTGGCCAGATGTCTAACTTGCCAACAATTGAAAGCTGTTCATCGAGTTCCAGTGGGAAAACTTCGGAGTTTGCCTATTCCGTGTGGAAGTGGGAGAAGATCACCATGGACTTCGTGGTTGGATTGCCTCGCTCTCAAGTGGGCATGATGCTATTTGGGTGATCGTGGATAGGTTGACGAAGTCGGCGCACTTTATACCTATCCATACTACTTGGGTGGAAGAAGCTCGCACAAGTGTACCTTGATGAGATTGTGCGACTTCATGGAGTACCTACATCGATCGTATCTGACAGGGACACTCGCTTTGTGTCACACTTCTGGAGGCGTCTACAGGACGCCTTGGGTACTAGATTGGATTTCGTGCTTTCCACCCCGAGTGACGGGCGTCGGAGCGCACTATACGGACTCTTGAGGACATGCTTCGAGCATGCGTGATTGACTTCCAGGGAGGATGGTCGCAGCATCTACCTATGGCGGAGTTTGCTTATAACAATAGTTATCAAGCAAGTATTAAGATGGCACCGTTCGAGGCATTATATGGACGAAAGTGCAGATCGCCACTTCATTGGAGCGAAGTTGGCGAAAGATTGGCTTTAGGCCCTGAAGTGCTCCAGGAAGCAGAGGATAAAGTTCGAATCGCTCGGGAGCGACTGCGACGGCCCGAGTAGGCGGAGGAGCTATGCGGATAAACGCCGACGAGACTTGGAGTTTCAGAGTGGAGATCATGTCTTCTTGAAAGTCTCGCCGTCAAAGGGAATTCGGAGATTTGGAATTCGAGGTAAGTTAAGTCCTCGATTTATTGGACCATATGAGATCTTGGAACGTATAGGTCCGGTAGCGTATCGACTTGCTCTACCACCGAACCTATCGGGCGTGCACAACGTCTTTCATGTATCGGTCCTTCGGAAGTATATCCATGATCCGGCTCATGTATTGGGGGCTGTACCCACAGGGCTGCGGGAGGATTTGAGCTTCGAGGAGCAACCCGTGAAGATCTTGGCTCGCGAGGTTAAGAAAATGCGGAATCGGGACATTCCTTACGTGAAGGTTCTTTGGAGCAACCACGAGGAGCGAGAGGCCACGTGGGAGCCTGAGAGCGCACTGCAGGAGCGCTATCCCCATCTCTTTCAGATGGAATCTTGAGGTATGGGTTCGCTTTTGAGTTTCGCGGACGAAACTCCTTTTTAGGAGGGGTGAATGTAACATACTGGACTTGCGCAAATTGCGGAGTTCGAGTATTCGACTTGTGTTGGAGCTTTTCCAGATTTACGGAAGGTCGTTGACGTGTTCCGACCTATGGCGCGTGTACCGAGGTTTGGGGATGTGTCCCAAGCCCTAAAGTCCAAAAAGTTGGATTTTAGGTGGCTCTCGGGTTAGGGAATTACGTGCCTTATACCGGTACAAAACGGTGTCTATACCGGTACAAAATGATTGCTATACCGGTACAGACCAAGATTTATACCGGTATAAAGAGCCAGACTTGGCAAACCCGAGGCTCGGGTTTGGGTACCGCGGGGTTTATAGGTACAAAATGGATTTGTACCTTGGTACAAGTAGCGAGAATGTGAGCGAGGCTGAGGGTGTTTTAGCATCTTGTTGCTTCTATTAGGTTCCCACACACCCCTAGGGCTTCATTTGAGCCCTCCATCACAGCAAGCAAGGTAGGAGACCTTCTCTCTCTAAACCCTTGTGCTCTTTTAGATTTTTGGTGGATTGTTAGGAGATTGATCTCTCTCTTCTCCTTTGGCCACCTAGAGCCATTATCTTCTTGTTGGAGCTTGGAGCTTGCTTTTTGGAGCTTTGTGGAGGCTCAAGCTTCAAGCCTAGGACTTTTTGAGCTTGGCTTAGAGCTTCTTAGAGGTATGTGAGTGATCTCTTTCCTCTAGTTTCGAATTTTGTGGGTTTTGTGAGATGAAACCCTAGAATGGGATTCTAGGGTTAGGATTTGGGGATTTTCGATTGAGGGCCTTTGGGACCTAATTGATGAGTTTAGAACTTTGATTTAGGTTGGATTAGAAGGACTCTAACTCCCCTTTGGAGATCAAGAGCACTTTCTTCGCTTTCGGTGAGTATTCTTCACCCTTTAGTAGAGTTTCTTATTGTTTGAACTCAAGACTCATCTTTTGAGTTTGTAATTCCTATGGCATGCCTTGTAGGGTGCTAGGAGTAGGAATCGAAGCTTAGTTAGCGATTCGGATCGGCGATTTTCGCACTCGGTGGGTTTGGCTTCATGAGCATAGGAGCAAATGGCTCCTAAGTGCTTAGTTGGTTTGATTTAATTATTTTGAATGCATATTCATGCTAAATAGATTTATTATGAATTTTGAATCACTTAAAATGCATGCCTTATGTATGATAAAATTTTCACTCTATATAGTAGAGCTATTTGGGTTAAACTGCATGCATGTGGGGGTGGTTCTTGGGGGCGCCTGGGAGTGTGCCATTTATGGTGATTTTAGCTTTGCTAATGTTAATTATGAACCTTAAATACATGTTGGGACTTAGAAACCTTAAGTGTCATAAAGCGGCACTTAACATAGAAAACTATGAAACTGCAACATAGAGACTTGACATAGGCCACTTAACATATACTATATTCCATGTTAGAGACATGATGACATAGAGATAGGCCTTTTGGACAATTGTACATTCCATGTTAGAGACATGATGATTTGGGACTTGTGACGAGTTTTGTGACTTTTGCCATTGTGCTCATTCGCACATGCTTGTGAGGGTAGCTCCCTACAAGCGGCACTCGAGTTGGCCAACGCGTTTCTAGTATTCGCCGTGCGGGATTGGGCGCCGAAGTGGATTGCCGTGGGACGTCGCATTCCTAGGGTGGGAATGTTGACTACTACGGGGCCATTAGGCTCGGCATTTGGGCTAGGCGACCTTCGGGTGGGCATCGGCCATATCGCCTTCGGGTTGATCTTATTGTGCTTAAACTTAATGGAGTTTAAAGAAAACTGTGGACTTTGACTAGAATAGTAAACTTTAACACCTTACTATCACTTGAGGAATTATTGGGCTATGGTTAGAATAGTAAACTTTAACTCTTTACTAATGCTATGGATATTGGACTTGTTGGTCATATTTACTATTCACGCTTAGAATAGTCGTTTACTTATGCTTAATCATGCTAAGTAGAGATATCATGCTTTAGTAGCTTACTCGTTATTTATTTCGCTTACACTTACTTGCTTAGTTTTGGGCCTAGTGGAGCATGCAACTGAAGTCAGTAATTGCCCACTGGGAACTATTTTTAATAGTTCTCACGCCCTCTTTTTCTAATGTGTTTCAGAGCCTTCGGCACCGGCGGAGGCAAGGGATCGTGGAAAGGGGACCGCTAGCTAGTTTTGCAGCTTTCCTCCTTGTAGGGGTTTTTCTCTCTTTTTGTACCTTGGTGAGATTGAGAGAGTTTTGTTTCCCTTTGTAGAGACTACCCTGTACTTAGTTATTGTGGTGTTCGGATCTCTTTTTATTGTACTCTCTTTATGGTTTATTTTAAGATTGGTGCTTTACTTTTAGTCTCTTCTTTATGCTTTCTTGTATAGATTTCTAGTTGTTATACTGCTCTGATACTTCTAGATTCTTTTTATTTTGTTGGTTATTTATCGTTTTTGTTAGACGCCTTGTATGTTGTAGACATACGGCGGAGTCTGAGCTGTGGCGGCGGGCTTCAGGTCCGGGCGTGACAAGGAAAAAGCTGGAACTACTCTACGACTATAAACCACTACTCTGAACTGCTCTAACACTCACCACCTGTAGCAAAACCACACTGACCCAATCTCACCAGGGACTGTAATACACCCGTCCCGCCTAGCGAGGTGACACCGTGGCTCAAGAGCATCTGGCGGAGAAAACTCTCTCGAAACTGGAACTACCCTCCGTCTCGCCTACTAAGGGTACACCATATCTCAAGAGCAACTGGCGGAGAAAGCTCTCTAGACTGTGAACACACCCGTCTCGCTCAACTAGGCTCTACTCAAGTCACAACCTCACTGAAGGTAGAACAAAGGGTCACTGACTGTCTCACTCGGGATGCCCAAACGGACCCACCCTGCCTGTATCTAGCTACGCCGTACACCGCCTTTAAGATGTCGGCTCAAGAACTGTCCCAAACTGAAACAGCGAATGGCATCGCACTGAAACCTCATTCCGGAATGGCATTCGCGGGGCGCGACCCACGCGAGTATACAAGTATCTCTGTCACTTTCATTCTAGCTCTCACAGGCAAAAGTCGAGTAAACAGGGTCTAACCACTCATACACCACGTGCCCTTGGCACACTCTGTAAGCCAAACAGGACTCTGGGACCACCGCCAACCCCCGACGGTTCCCGACAACACCAACAGTCTGAACTCTACTGTGGCTAAGCTCGGCATCCCAGCACAAGCGCCAACTGTGACTAGACTCGGCATCCCAGCACGAGCGTAAAAGTAAGCTACACTACCCTGGGTATCCATCGCCCTCCCACCGCGATGATACGACACTGTACGGCTCCTGGAGCTAAATCTGGTAGTGTAACATATGACGATCAATCGTGGTTTTCTCCTAAGTCAAGTCCAAGTCCAAACATGTATAAAATACTACCAACTAGGCATGCTCCAAAATTCAGATTCTAATATGCTGAAATCCATGAATTGAGCTAAGGTTTGTCGATAAAATTAAACTATACATGTTGACTACTTTAACTTAGAAGTAACTGATGAATGCCCACCTCAATAGCAATCCCTTGCCGGCAAGGGTATCCTAGGTCCACTCGATCTCCCCCCGCTGGTCCGCCAAGGTCCGAAAAGTCCTGCTGCGAAGAGGAAAACCCACGTTGCACAATTTCACAAAATCTGTCTGGAAACAGCAGCAGAGTAAACAATAATTCTGACCATGCTAACCTTCTCCAAATTTCTCGATTCAGGGCTCTGTAGCTTCGTCTCGAAGTCACGAATACAATGGCCCAAGTTTCGTCGAATTCCGCCTCTCCTACGCAGAGAACGGGCCAATGTACGAAACGTCGACGCTGGAAACCTGCAGTTCGGCACCTCAGAACCAGCTTGTAAACAGCAGCTCAGTAATGCTAGGTTTCGACTAGGCAAACCTGCTCCAAAAATTGTGATCTTGGGATCAGAATCTTCGTCTCGAAGTCGCGGATCTAGCAAACCAAATTTCGTCGCGATCCGACTTCCCTACACGGAGAACAAGGCAAAACACGGCGGGTCGACGCTTGAATCAGCATTTCAGTATTTCCAATCTGCTTGTAAAACAGCAAGAAGGTAGTAAATCATGATTTCGAGTAAGCAAACCTTCTTCAAAAATTCCAAGTAAATGCTCTGGATTCCTCTCGTCGTCCCGGATCCAACGAGCCAACCCTCGGCGAAATCCGACGCTCCTACGTCGAGTACGGCCCAAAATACGGCGAGTCGACGTCGATTTCGCACGATCGGAACTCGGCTCGAAAATAGTAGACGTAGAAGTCATGGAGGTGATCTAGAAGGGCCACTCACCTCAGGAAGTGTGCTGGAATCGTCGTAAGGTCGAAGTCGGCGAAATCCCGTGCTCGCTCGGCTCCCTCGCAGCACCACGGCGTCGAAAATACTCTCGAACGGCTTCGAGGCGCGTCGTCGGCGATGTCCGCCCTTCACCTAAGCCCCCCTCCTTGCTTCGGTTGAACCAGAGGGAGGAAGAAGGAGAAAAAGGGCAGTGGGAAGGCTCCTTTCTCTCTCTCCCTACGTGTGCGTATATGCATGATGTGGGTGACACAACCAATAAAACAATTGACCAATCTGCCCTCAGCTCACCTACCACTCTGTACCGGTATACGGGCATGCATGCCGTGCGGATGGGTCAACCCGAGAGCAGTCAACGCATCCCCCATACCGGTATACCCCTGGTGTCTATACCGGTATAGCCATCACTCCCATACCGGTACAGCACCAAACTTGTACCGGTACAGCTCACTGGAAATCCACTATTTCGCAGATTTTCAGGATTCTAGTCGCTCTCGCGTTCCCACAAGGCCCGTTTGGCGTCCCGTTGGCGCCAACGCGCCCCGGACTTGTCCCGACGCTCGCCTGAGTCGTCGACAAGCCTCTGCAGAAAAATCCAGGTCACTACAGTACAAATTTAAGATCTGATCTAATTTCATAATCAATAACTTGTAAACTTTAAAGTGTAAAATCATCATAAAAGCGATTTTTCTTCACTGCCCATCACTTCCTTCCATGGTCCTTTATATGCACACACAAAGCGCCATTTTTTTCTTCGGAAATATATAAACAATCTATTTTATTTATAGTAGGAATTGTCCCCTTAGTTTCTTTGTTGTTCACCTATTTATTTTGTGGATGTGAAACTTGGTGCTGATTTTTCAATTTGTACTTCTCAAATTATTTCTTTTTCAAATTTTTGGAGATTCAGGTCATCCTCTCCATAGTTTCAAGTCATGGAATGCAGCACTTCTAAGTGTTTGTCGACCATACCATTATTTTCTTAATATAACATTATTATTTGTTTGTCTGCTAAATTATTTCCGTACACTCAGGCGAAGTTGTTGTATGTATTTTCTGTATCAGTTTAGTTATTTCATTCGCATGCTATGTATATTGTTTTACAATATAATGTACAACGTATGATATATGGTAATATCTTATGGATCGGAACTATTATGTAAGAAAACATTATTGATAATAATGTGCTATATATTTTGTTGAAACATTTGCATCTATACTAACTTGGTTTTTTGTATTCTTAGTGGATTTACATATGTTGTGTACTTTACGAAGACTAACCAAAATATAATACCAGGAACACTTACAATACAAATACAACTAACTTCTATCCAAATATCCAATAGGAGACATTGATTGAGAAACCGGATAAAAGTGGCTGGTTTGAATATATAGTTTCGATCTGTTGTGGGTGTGTCTTGATTTGATCTATCAAGTAATGGCTTGTCTAGCTCATTTTGATCGACAAATCGTTGCGAGTCTATGTTAGGCTGTTAGCTAATCACTTCAACACTCTATACAATAGCCATTCGTGCAACTGGCTCATACTACAGAAGCTGTATAGAAATGTCAGGATTCACTACAACAGAATTAGATTATAGTAACATATTTTTTAGATACCTTTATATAAGTGTCTTATTTATACCAAATTTTTTAAAAAAATCTATTAAGACTTAAATATCAAACTCAATCCAATCAAAAATAAAAAATTTGTTTACTCAACAAACCCCGCCCAGCTCACTCGACTCGATTTCAAATAAAAAAGAACAAAAATAGAAAAAAAAAAAAAAAAAAAAAAAAAAAAAAAAAAAAAAAAAATAAAAAAAAAAAAAAAAGAAAAGAAAATTTGATCACCAGCTCCTTCTTCTTTTTCACCGCCGTAGCCGATGAGGTAGTACTCCCGGCGGGCCGGAGTCCGGCCGCGAGGATTCGCAAAGACCGTAGAGGGCTACGATCGCCAAGTAACCCCCCGCCACAAGTCGCTGCAGGAGAGGTTGCCAAATATCAAAGCGGTCCTACCTATAGCGACTCCACATATAGCAACACTTTTAAAAAGTGCCTGTAATTTAGTTAGCAGCACTTTTTTTGACCTATACCGACATTTGAAAGTACGCTATACAACGTTTTTTTTTTTTTTAGTGATTTTATTTTTCTTAAAAAAATTTGTAAAATTAAAATATTAATTTTCAATTAAATTTTGAAGATAAATTTTAAAAAACAGTTTTTAACCAAACAAACGGAAAACTGAAAAAAAAATTCCATTACATTTTTTTCTCAAAATAAATATTTTGAATGATTTTTTCCACACTTTTTCGACGAACAAAGCACCCCTTAGCGTCACATAAAGTCGACGTTTCTTCGGCATTTCCTTTCAAAGAAACGCATTATTATTAGTTAGCACCTCCAATATCTATAGTGTTTTCAATAGAATTGTATTCCAAACCATATCCGTTTAAAGGTTGCTTGGTTCATGAAAAAAGAACTTCGAGAAAAAAGCTTTTCCTGGAAAAAAGTTTTTAAGAAAAACTAGCATGAAATATTTTTTTTCATGCTAAAAAATTCATGCTAAAGGTTGCTTGTTTCAATAGAATATATATTCGTTTTCCTAAAAAATTCAAAAAAATATTAATTTATCATGAAATTTGGCAAATAAATTTAAAAAAACTAAATTTTAAACTAAATAAATAAATAACTGAAAAAAAGAATTTTCTTGAAAATTTTTTTCTTGAAAATTTTTTTGATGCTTTTCCAATTAACCAAGCACTCCTTAGCATCGAATAAAGTTAATTGATGTTTCTTCTTCATTTCCTTTTCGGCAAAGGCTCTATTATTAGTTAGCACCTCAGCTACTATCTCCACATTTTCAATAGAATTGTATTCCCTGTAAGGATTGCTTAGTCCCTCGGAAAAGCGTGAAAAAAAATTTTCGAAAAAAATTTCATAATTAGTTAGATCCTCCTCTATCTATCTCTGTATTGCTATTTTTCTCCATCATTTCTCTCTTCTCTTTCCTTTCTCTAAGGTTGCCAAACAATATATGCATGGTGGATATCTCTACATGATCACTAGCTAGCTTGAGAAGACATTGGAGGAAGAAGAAAGAAAAGACGGCAGGGCTGCTGCCGTTTGCTGCCACGACGGCTGTTGCAATCGGAGGAAGAAGAAGGAAACCGGCCATGGCTATCGCTACGGGTGTGGTTGGTTTCAATATAACTTAAAAAATCAGGTACTTGTTAATCAAAATTTTGCTAATATTGTATTACCGCAACTTAATAGCAGATTACTGCATGCGCATATAAGACCATCATATTTGGTCAGTAGATTCCAATAATTAATTAATGCTAATAGTAAAATTTATACTATTTTAAAAATATTCTTACACTATATTCATTTAAATATCAAACTTCAATTGTAAATTCAAGATATGATTTTGAGTTCGAATTTTAAATTTAGAATTTGACTACGAATTCTAACTTTGAATTCAAATTCAAAACTTGAATTCAAATTTGGATTTGAACTCGAATTTTAGATTCAAGTTCTGATTTTTCAATTCAAAGTTCGATTTCAAATTTTAATTCGAAATCGAATTTTGTTTTCGAAATTCTAATTTTGGATTCAAAAAAGAAATTCAAATAAAGTTTCTAAAATCAATTTTAAATTCAAATAAAGTTCTAAAATCGAATTTAAAATTCAAATTTAGATTTGAATTCAAAATTTAACATCAAATTCAAATTGAAAATTTAAATTTTGAATTAAAAAGCTTAATTATTTCAACTAAATGAGAAATTAAAATTTAATTTATTTTAAATTAAATTTTGAGTCAATTGGTGGTTGGGTAAAAGCGACTTTGAAATTTTTCATAAATTACAGAATTAGCAACAATAAGTAATGTAAGACCTCTATCCCCTCATCGGTAATATTTTTTTTAGTAATCCTACGTTGTCAGTAATTCAGCATTACATATAAAATTACATGAATCAAATATAATAATTAGAAAAGATTCATATAGAATTTTCGATAATCGTGGTAGGATAGTGCAAACCAAACACACATAGTTTAGTTTGTAGCATATTAAGAAGAAAATAGGAAGGGTTTGGATTTGGTCCACAAATTTGACTTGGGGCCCACTTGGCTTGGATTCTTGTGATATCCTAATAGTCTCACATTAGATGAAAATGGAGTTGTGATTGGGTATATAAGAGATCATGGACATTAGTAATAATAACTTAGTTTAAGCATTTTAGACTGGTGGTTTGAGCCCAACAAGTTATTTTTGCTAGCGGATCGAATTGTTACATTTGGTATCGAGAGACAATTGCGGCCGAAAGTGTAAGGCGAGTTTCGGTGAGTTAGGATCAAAATGATAGGCCAAGCTCTGTGTCACGCCCCGGATTGCTCGTTTCCCCGGACAAGCTAACAGACCCGCCGTATACGTAGGAATTCCCCCTGTATACGAAGCGAAATAGTAAAAGTATCTGTAAACATACAACACTACAAACAGTAGTATAGAGCTGCTAGGAAAAGTAAACTATATATAAAATAGTGGTTTGACACATACATATCATCCTGATATAAAAACACTCGCTCCAGCGAGGTACAATATCAGTATGTAAAGAACCAAAAACTACAACTACCTGTAGCTGGTACTCCGCTAGCTCTGGCTCGTCTAGAATGGCTCTAACTCGCGACGCCCTTGCCACGATCTGAATCAGTAATAGCAGCAGCCGAAGGCAATGGCTCTGCAAAATCAGGGGTAACAACTAGGCGTGAGAACTACTGCAAAAGAAGTAGTCCTCAGTGGGTACCGCCCTCAAACTCATCGGCTCACCCACTAAGTCTACAAATCTACGCTTAGTGATAGAAAAGAAAGCTAGAACAAATCTACAGCTATATGTCATTATCCTATCATGATCCAGCACTACTATCTGTAGAGTAATGCAACCTCAGCCCCAAATCCATAGGGACTGTGAACACACCTGTCCCAGGGACTGTGAACGCACCCATCCCACCTGTCGAATCCTAAATGCTACCTCCACACTAATCAGTCTGTGGAGAGCAAGTCCAACCAGGACACTACACAACGCAAACGCACAAAGCCCGACTCCGGAGTGGCACTCGTGGGCGCTACCCAACCGAGTATGCAAGCGTATCTCTACTGAGCTCAATCAGGCTCTCACAGGCTATAATCAAGTAAACAGAGTCCAACTAGTCTAACAACCAAAACTCAAGTGCTCTCGGCACAATCTGATGCAAAACCTACAATCTGGGTCCACCGTCAACCCCGACGGCACCCGACAGTTCGAAATAGCCTAGACACTGCTGTAAAAATAAACTCGGCATCTCCGCACGAGCGTAACTGCATTCTACACTATCTAGGGTATCTACGCCAACAAAGCTGCGATGATACGGATCAACTACGGCTCCTAAGCTTTCAACGTATCAAATGCACACAACAGTGTGGATACTGTCTGCGACAGCTTCAGAAGCTATCTCAATATCAAATGCGCACTAACAGCGGGGATACGAAGCACAACAGCTTTAGAATCATCTGAGTATCAAAT
This sequence comes from Aechmea fasciata, assembly GCA_025177825.1. NCBI lineage: Eukaryota > Viridiplantae > Streptophyta > Magnoliopsida > Poales > Bromeliaceae > Aechmea > Aechmea fasciata. Next base: position 1,013,050 of record CM045932.1, on the reverse strand, counting down.
GCACACTAACAGCGTGGATACAAAGCACAAATATTTAAGGAGCGAACAGAAAAGACAGTGTAGAACCTACAGTTGAATATTACCCAAGCTTGGCATCCCGCACGAGCGTAAATGCATTCTTAACTACCCTGGGTATCCACCGCTCTGAAACTGCGGTGATACAAACAAGCATGGCTACTAGAGCTAAATCTGATAATTTAAGCATATGACGGGGTTGAATTGCTGGTTTTCTCCTAATTCAATTTTCAAGTCCAACATGAATAATTTATCTAACTACTACAACATGCTCCAAATTCAGATTTCATTAAACATGCTACTCAATGAATTTGAGCTAAAACATGATATACAAATGCTGAATTTATAGTACATGTCGACTATTCAATGCTTAGGAGTAAAACCCGATGAATTAACCCACCTTAAACGCGACTCCAACAAAGGCAAGAAGTCGCTGGAGAAGATCCTGGAAAAGACCTGCCTCAAAATAGGTTAAGTCAAGTTCTTTGTCAAGATCCGGACCCTCCCGCGCCAACTTCTAGGCGCCCGAACAAGAGTCCGAACGACAGGCGACTACAACCTACACAAGTTCAGCATAGGGATTAGATCCAGTTCTGAAGTCCAAATACAGTGAAACTTCACCCATCATCTCAAGACGCTCAAGAATAATCCCCCAGGACCAGCAACCAAACCATTCCGAGAATCTAAACATAAAAAACACCAACACTTACATTACAACCCCAAATTTCAGCACTTAGCTAATTTCATCCCAACTACAATGTCAAAACTCACCTAATCACCTTCAAATCAGGTGAGGAAGGTCTCAAATCCAGTGAACAATGTTGGAGTAAGCTTCGCTGGTTCAAAATCCAATTTTCTCCAAAGCTAGCATCAATAAAACTCTTAAGTTCACAATTCTGTCTAAAAACACTAGCAACAGAGAAAAACTCAAAAACGACCAAGCTAATCTAAACCAAATTTCGTAAATGTGAGCTTCACGGATTCCTCTTGAAGTCTAGAATCCAACAAACCAAGTTTCGTGGAAAATGGAGCTTCCTACGTCGCACACGAGCCGAAACACCGACGGTCACTGCTGGAAAACTTCTAGAACAGCACTGTAAGGATGTGAATTCTCGAAATCCAAGAGTTGCACTTCGTCCAGAATCGACTAATTGTCGAGTGGGTATGCTTCGGAAAAGCCGAAGATGCCTAAAGCACCAAAAGTGCATTGGAATTGGAGTCCACGAGAGCAAAATGCGAAGAATATGCATTCTAGCAGAATCTGCTCTCGGGGACCGGTCTCCGGATGGAGGGACCGGTTCCCGTACGTGTGGTGCACGAGGAAAATCCCCTGCGCACCAATATTGCTCTCGGGGACCGGTCCCTGGCGCGAGGGACCGGTCTCCTTAGGCAATGGAAGGTCCCTGTGGGGACCGGTCTCCCAAAGTGAAGACCGGTTCCCGTACGCGTCCCTTTGAGAGCAAGCTCTCGGGAACCGGTCTTGGCTGGAGGGACCGGTCTCCGAGGGACCGGTCTCGGTGGTGGAGACCGGTTCCTGTGTGCGAAAATAGGCTGGCAGAGGACTTAACCGCGAGGGTGCTCTCCGGGATCGGTCTTCCCATGGAGAGACCGGTCCCTCTGGGCGAAAAATGCCCAGACAGCCGGGTTGAGAAAATGAAAAGTGGAGGGGCTTGGCAGTAATTTGGCCATTAGTAAGGGGTATAAGGTGAAAGCACACTCTCTCCCTCTCTTATTTCTACCCTCACCCACTTTTCTCTCCCTTTCTCTCTCTCTAGAAGGCAAAGAAGGAAAAGAGAAGGAGAAGAAAGAAAAGAAGAAGAAAAAGAAGAAGAAGAAGAAGGAAGAGAAGTAGGAGGACTTGAAGAAGAGCTTCACCATCACCCTCTCCTCTTTCTTCTCCTTCTATTGTGGTAGCTCAAGAGGTGAGCTTTCTAAACCCTAGCTTATAGAACTTAGGGTTTAGGGTTTTGATGCTTAGAAATGCGTCAAATGGACCCTTAGTAAGCTTCTAAAAAGATCAATCCCTAGTTTTAGGGTTTTGATCAAGTGGTTGGCTATATGTGCAAACCTAGGGCACCCAAATTGGGAATTTGTTAGATAGAGAGGTTTGATCTCTATTGATCATGTCTAAACCTAATTGCTAGGTGTTTAAACGCGTTGGCGAAGACGGATCGACGATTCGTCGAACGGTTTAAAAGCTAGAGGCAAAACAAGTTGATCGAGGCTTCGTTTCGACCTAAACGGTCGAGGAGTTGGCGGAGCAAGTGCCGAGGAGTCTTTTCAGAGCCTCCACAACTTAGAACTTCATTAAAAGGTGGGGGGTGCCTTATCGAAAACTTCGAACTCCTTTCTATGTCTTAGAAATAAATAATTTTCATCTCTTGCATGTTGCATTGTAGGATTGCATGTTAGACATTTCCTTATGCTTCTAAATGTAACCTAGTGTACGTGGAATGCTAGGAGAATGGATAGGTGAGGATTGGGTCTGAATAGTGAATCCTATAGTGCTACAGAGCGAGATGGACTCGATGTTATTTAGTGACATAGATCGAGTGGCATATAATGTAAAGAAAATGACGAGTGGCATTAATATAGTGTATTTGACACTACAAGTCTATGGACTTAGGGATAGGTGAAATCCCAAGAGAAATGGCTCGTGAACATTGAATTTAGTAAAGCTAAGCATATGTGTACGTTGGTCGGAATAGTGGAGTTTCGAGAGAAATGTTAGCCCTAGTTCGTAGGGTATCCTCACGTGGAGAGGATAGATCAAGCTCACGGTCTGTATTTGGGGTAGTATAGCCATCCATGTCGTCGAGTACTCCGGAGTGTCGCACGATCGGAACCACGTGGAGGTCCACAGACGATCCCGGGTTTGAGTGCACGTGGAGCCTCCTACCCAAAAAGCGATTTATATGTGAGGCGTAGGCAAACCCAAGGGTTCGCCACAGATTGGGTAAATGAAATGTTAATGTTGTCATTGAGCAATCATTTGTCGAACATAGAATGAACTCGGTAGCATGATAGTAAACCATTACTCTATGATGCATGCATTCATTTTACATGATAATGGGCATAGTAGCATAGTTTTCCTATTATGCATTTACAGCTTTCAGATATATATCTACATATCTAGTCGTTGCTTGTGCCCACTTGGACCTAGTGGGGAGATCGGTGGAGTCGGTGGCCGAGCACACTGGGAACTATGGAAGATAGTTCTCACCCCACTCTATTTCCAGTGCTAGGTACAGGTCAGCCGGGTGAGGACCGCGGCAAGGGCATCGTGCCTGTCCAGTAAGGGCATGGTAGTATAGTAGCTTCCTTTCTGCATTAGAGTACCATTGTATCTAGATGCTTTATATTTTTGAAGAACTATGTATTTGAGTAAATGAACATGTATTCATTTTGGAAAGAAAAGATGTAAATTGTAAATGATTACAAAGTTGTAATAGCTAAGTAGTATGCTCTCTTTATTTCACTTGTGTATTACTTGTGGATTACTTGCTCTTAGTAGATGTTGGCACTGTTTGTGCCCTTCATTGATTGTGTACGTTAGAATTTAGTTTTTCCTGGGAGAATTCTTGTACACAATCTGTTGTTGAGCCTTGGGCGGGCAGGGGAGGTGCTATGCGTCCGGCGTCCGCTCGGCGCGCCCGAACCGGACCAAATCGGTAGCGGTTTTCGGGGCGGAGGCGTGACAAGCACTCCTCAATGAAAACTTGGTGAACTTGAACAATTTTGGAGAATTTAGAGGTTTGGATGCCAAATAGCCTTCACTGTGAAGAAAGGGAGAAAAGAGATCACAGGGGTCGAGTTCCCCCTATTTATAGTGTGCTGGAAGGGTCCAAAAAGCCTCAGGAACAATTGCTGCTAAACTGCACTGTTGGAGAAAAATCGAGTTGTCACGCCCCCGCCCCGAAAACCGCTACCGATTTGGTCCGGTTCGGGTGCGCGACGCCGGACGACAAAGACTTTCCTCGCGCCCAAGGCTCAATCACGGATTGTGTACAAGAATTTACCCGGGAAACTAAATTCTAAACATACACAATTGAAGAGGGGCACAAACAGTGCCGACAACAACAAGAGCAAGTAATCCACAAGTAATACAAGTGAAATAAAGAGAGTATACTACTTAGCTATTACAACTTTAAAATCATTTACATTCACATCTTTTTCTCAAAATGGATTTATGATCAACCAAAATACATAGCTCTTCCAAAATATAAAACATCTAGATACAATGGTACTCTAATGAAAAAAGAAAGCTACTATACTACCAGGCCCTCACTGGACGGGCGCGATGCCCTTGCCGCGGTCCTCACCCGGCAACCCTGTACCTAGCACTGGAAATAGAGTGGGGTGAGAACTATCTTCCATAGTTCCCAGTGGGCTCGGCCACCGACTCCACCGATCTTCCCACTAGGTCCAAGTGGGCACAAGTAACAACAACAAGATATAGATAGATAAATATCTGAAAGCTGTAAGTGCATAATAGGAAATCTATGCTACTATGCCCATAATCATTTGAAATGCATGCATCATATAGTAAGAGGTTTACTAACATGCTACCAAGTTCGTTCTATGTTCAACAATGATTGTTCAATGTCAACATTAACATTTCTCTTACCCAATTTGTGGCGAACCCATGGGTTGCCTACGCCTCACATATAAATCCCTTTTTGGGTAGGAGGCTCCACGTGCACTCAAACCCGGGATCGTCTGTGGACCTCCACGTGGTCCCGATCGTGCGACACTCCGGAATACTCGACGACATAGATGGCTATACCACCCCAAATACAGACCGTGAGCTTGATCTATCCTCTCCACGTGAGGATACCCTAGAACTAGGGTCAACAATTCTCTCGGAACTCCGCTATTCCGACCAACATACACATATACTTAGCTTTACTAAGATCAATGTTCACGAGCCATTTCTCTTGGGATTTCACCTATCCCTGAGTCCATAGACTTCTAGTGTCAAATACACTATATTAATGCCACTCGTCAAGTTCTTTACATTATATGCCACTCGATCTATGTCACTAATAACATCGAGTCCATCTCTCTCTTTAGCACTATAGGATTCACCTGTTACACCTATCCATTACCCTAGTATTCCACGTACACTAGGTTATCATTAGAAAACATAAGGAATTATCTAAACATGCAATCCTACTATGCTACATGCAAGAGATGAAATCATGTATTTCTAAGACATAGGAAAGAGTTCGAAGAATTCGGTAAGGCACCCCCCACCTTTTAAAGCTTTTCTAAGTTGCGGAGGCTCTAAAAAGACTCCTCGGCACTTGCTCCGCCAACTCCTCGACCGTTTAGGTCGAAACGAAGCCTCGGACAACTTGTCTTGCCTCTCGCTTTTAAACCGTTCGACGAAACGTGATTCCGTCTTCGCCAACGCGTTTAAACACCTAACAATTAGGTTTAGACATGATCAATTGAGATCAAACCTCAGCATTTACCAAAACCCCATTTCGGAGCCCTAGGGTTGCACCTATAGCAAACCCAATGATCCCACCCCTAAAACATGGGATTGATCCCATTAGAAGCTTACTAAGCGTCTATTTGACCCATTTCTAAGCATCTAAACTCAAAACCCTAAGTTCTACAAACTAGGAGAAGAAAGAGGAGAGGGTGATGGTGAAGTCCTTCTTTAAGTTCTCCTACTTCTCTTCCTTCTTCTTCTTCTTCTTCTTTCTTTTCTTTCTTTCTCCTTCTCCTTTCCTTCTTTCTTTTCTTTCTTTCTCCTTCTCCTTTCCTTCTTTCGTTCAAGAGAGAGAGAGGGAGAGAGAAATGAGTGAGAGGGAGAGAGTGAGGGTAATGAGAGAGTGAGAGAGAGCCTTTGCTCTCTATACTCTCTAACTAATGCCATTTTGCATAAAATCCTATCCACTTTTCATCTCTCAACCCAAGCTGTCTGGGCATTTTTTCGCCCAGAGGGACCGGTCTCTCTATTTGGGGACCGGTCCCAGAGAGCACTCCCCGCAGCTGGGTTCTCTGTTAGCCCAATTTCGCGTACAGGGACCGGTCCCCACCACCGAGACCGGTCCCTCGGAGACCGGTCCTTCCAGCCAAGACCGGTCCCGAGAGCTTGCTCTCAAAGGGACGCGCTCGGGAACCGGTCCTCACTTTGAGAGACTGGTCCCCACAGGGACCTTCCATTGCTTGAGGAGACCGGTTCCACGTGCCAGGGACCGGTCCCAGAGAGCAATATTGGTGCGCAGGGGATTTTCCTCGCGCACCACGCGCTCGGGAACCGGTCCCTCCATTCGGAGACCGGTCCCTGGGAGCAGATTCTACCAGTATGCAGATTCTTCGCATTTTGCTCTCGTGGACTCCAATTCCAATGCACTTTTGGTGCTTTAGGTATCTTCGGCTTTTCCAAAGCATACCCACTCGACAATTAGTCGATTCTGGATGAAGTGCAACACTCGGATTTCGAGAATTCACATCCTAAGCCGAGTTCTGGTCGCCCTAAGCCGAGTTCTGGGCACCCAGAACTTCCAGCCTGCACAAACAGCCCTCTTCAATTCCTCCGCCCGCGGTGTGCTGCACCCTATCCTGGTCCGGCGGATCTCCGGAACATAGGATCCGAATTGGCTTCCAGTTTTGCTCAAACCAGCTGTCACGCCCCGAGCCCGCCAATTCGGTCGGATTCGCGAACGGACGAGATCACGACGATCCAAGGCGTCGCAATCGATACAATTACAAGAAGGTTCCAACTAGGAACAGTATTCAACATACAACGATTGCATAAGGAAGCTAGGTATCAATCAACATAACACATCCTATGTTATTACATTCATTCCACATTCATTTTACATCACCGATTAATTTACATTAGACTTCCAAATACAATCCACTACTATTACATCATTTCATAAGTTAGTTACATTTTTGTTCTTTAACCTTCTAAGCTAGACCACCTCGAGAATCTTGCTACCTCGGTCTCGGGGTAGGGCGCTATCTCGAGCTACGCCCTTGCCTCGCGCCTGTCTGCGCCCGCTCACGTGTATACCTGTACCCCCAAAACCACAACACGGGGGTGAGAACTATTGTCCATAGTTCTCGTGGGTACGGTCACCCAAGAGAACAGCTCGACCAATAGGTCCAAGGAGGCACTGCAAATATGTTAGTCCAAAAACATATATAGATATATAACTTGCAACTAACATAAAAACATGCCTCACAAATGCAACATGCAAATTATTACTTTAGCTCTTAGCTTTTCTTCACCTTTCCGCTATTCTGTACTTTAGCCATTTCATTCTTACTTAGCTATTCATTAATTTAGCTATTCATAAATCATACCAGTTATAACTCTAAGGTTTCTACTTACCTTAGCTCATGTCATTAACTTCCAAGGTTTCTATAACCCTAGGTTCCATCTCAAGTCCAACTTGCTTCTAAGGTGTCTATTACCTTAGGTTCACCATACATATCACTAGCCCTCAAGGTTCTTTCTACCTGATTCCAGCTAGCCACCCGACTCGGCCACGAGTCAATCAATAGCGGATAATCCGCACTTTGCCGAGCTCGAGATGAAGGACCACGTCACTTACACCTCGGCTGCAAGCCAAGAACCACATCGCCCAACGGTACGCCCGCAGGTCTGTGCACCGTGGTCAGGGATCCGCCAACGGGAGAGGAACATGCCGCATACACCCATAGCCAAGATTCCCTGATAGGGAGAGGAACATGCCACATACACCCTAGCGCTCTCTTTGTTCTTGCTCAATCACAATCCTCGAAGTTCTTCCGGTGGGAGAGGAACATGCCGCATACACCCGCGGAACCAGAACTATCGAGCTCACAATTACTGGGATTCCGGAATCCACTTTCCACTTTGCTTGAGGGTTGGCCTTAACCCTCAAGAGTCGACCCAATAGGTCCATTGTTCTTTACATCCTAGGTCCACTTGACTCTAGGGTTCATTCCTTGTCACATAACCTAGGTTGTCTTAACTCTAGGTTCAATTCTCAACCTATGTTCTGTTACACTAGGTTAAGTTGCCACCCTCCTAGGTCCATTGACTCTAGGTTTACTATAACCTATGTTCTTTACACTAGGTTAGATGCCACTCGATCTATATGTGCATTTAGTCCATGACTCACACTCTTTACTTGGCTCTCTTATGTCTATCAATCCACTCATATGCATGTTTCTATTATGCTAAGCTTATGTTCTTGCAACATTCTTTACACTATGTCATTGCACATATCATTCATCAAGTTATCTACTTGGTACTCATACATAATTAAGTCATCTCTAGAGTTCAGTGTCGCAATATTCATCCTGATGCTTCCTATGTCCAAATGCAAGCCTATGGTGCCGCACGATAAGGGAAGTGTGCAAGCAGACACCCTATGTCCTAATGCGACACCCATAGCTCCGCACGATAAGGAAGCATACAAGGAAAGTCATCTGACCATACCAACCCTATCATGCATTTCACTCATTTATTCACATGCATCTACTTAGCATTTATTATATATATCATTATCATGCATTTCTTCTTATGCGTTATTGAACATGCATCAACAGGAGTTAAGTAACTCTTAGACATACAGGCGACCTAGTCGCTTCGGTAAACGCACCCACCTTGGTTTTGCTCTCCGATTGCTCGTCGTCACTCGCCATCGGCCGCCGTGCACCCGGTTCGGCTCGAACTCACGCGCGACCAACCGAACGATCTCCGAATCTTGATCTGAGACCTCGTGCCGTTGCCCCACGCCTTCAAGTTGCCCCAGTTCCGTTTTCATGAATTTAGGGCTCCTATCTTGCGTGCTGCGGACATCTGGTATGAATATATTAAAATATTAATATCTTTGCAACCGCTAGCCGGATCACCGAACCGAGCGCGCCAACGCGTTCGTTAGGCCCCCAATTAGGTTTACATGGGGTCAAATGAGATCAATCCCATCTATTTCTAAAAACCCCAATTGGATGCCCTAGATGCTACTATAGCCAAATCCACCGAATCGATCTACGAAACGGGGGATACTTATCTTGCTAGCATGCTAGGGTTCCATAAATCCCAACTCTAGGTTTTAAGACCCACTACAAGGGGATCTACCATGAAAGAGAGAGAGGGAGAGCTCAAGCTTACCTCTCAAGAGCTTGCCCGTTTGAGGGAGAAGGAGGAGATGGTCATCATCATCATCACCCTCATCTTCTTCTCCATCTTCTTCTTTCTTTTCTTTCTTCTCTTTCTTTCTTTCTTTCTTCTCCTTCTTCTTGCTTCGGTCGAACAGAGAGAGAGGGAGAGAGTGATCTGAGGGAGTGAGAGGGAGAGAAAGGGTTTTATTACCCTCTATTCACTTAACCCCCTGCATAATTGCAAACAAACCCCTCAACTCTGCAATATTTGAAAGCATTACCGGGCATTTCGAGCTGAGGCCAGGACATCCATCAATGTCCGGACCTTGGATGTCCGGACATTCATCAATGTCCCGACCTGGCCTGCGCAGGGCCCTTTTGCCCATTTTCCAGCTTACTGGGTCCGGACATCCACCATTGTCCGGACATTGGATGTCCGGACATTGGATCAATGTCCCGACCCCGCAGGGTCCTCCAGCCCACTCAAGGACTTAGCCAAATTTTCAGCTTTTTCCGTTTCTTCTCCGTTCCAACTCACTTTTGGCCCGTTTGACCTCCGATTCGTTCCAAATCGAACCGAGACTCTCCAAACATGATTTAGATCATGTCCACATCATCACTTCATCCGCGCAAGTGCCGGATTTGGCTCACGGCCCAAAGTAGCCTTTCGGGTTCCATTTCCTCTCCGTTCTAACTCACTTTTGGACTTGTGGGTCTCCGATTCACTTGAAATCGCACCGAGACTCCCCACACATGATTTGGATCATGTCCACATCATTATCTCATCCGCGCAAGCGTCGGATTTCGCTCACGACCTAACATTGCCTTTCGGGCTCCGTTCTTGCTCCTAATGCATTGAAAACGCCCGAAAGCTCCCGGACTTCACCGAAACCATCCAAATGGCTTTCCAACCAAAGGTACACCGTAATTTCATAGTTTTAGAAGTCCAGTACCTTACACCAGCACTCAAGATCTAGGCGCCCTAAACCCACTTCTGGGCGCCCTAAACTGGCAAAACTTCAATTTAGCTTATTTGACTGCGACGAGTCCATTTTTGCATCCATTTCATGTAGAAATGACTCCGACTCAGTCCGACACTCTCCAGATGTGTCGACGAGTCTCTAATACTGTAGTCAATCCTACCCAAATCTTCGGAACACTACATCTTCCCCTACTACGAAAAGTTTCGTCCTCGAAACTTAATACATATCTCAATCGTGAGTCTTAAACAAGTAGGGGTAGGACTCCAGCATCACAGTCTCCGGCTCCCAAGTCGCATCCCGTGCCTCGTTATTACACTCCACTGCACCTTTACAAAGGGGTGACCCGGTTGCGCAATTCTCTCGTCTCACGAGCCAGAATTCGTACCGGTCGCTCCTTATATCTCAGGTCATCGCTAAACTCTAGCAGAGTGAAGTCAATCGTGTGGGAGAGGTCGAACACATATCCCCTCAAAGCCGAGACGTGGAAAACATCATGAATGCCAGCTAGTCGTGGAGGTAGAGCAATCCTGTAAGCAACTGGCCCAACTCGCTTCAATACCTCAAAAAGGGCCTACAAAACGTGGATTGAGCTTTCCACGCACTCCAAATCTGCGAATCCCTTTGGACGACGAGACTTTAAGAAACACATGATCTCCAATCTGGAACTCCAAGTCTCGTCTCCGGGTATCAACATAGCCCCTCTGTCGACTCTGAGCTGCTATAACATGTCGCCGCACTGTTTTAACCTTTTCCTCAGCCTCAATCAGAATCTCAGGCCTTGGCATCTTCCTTTCACCCACATCACTCCAATATAAAGGGGATCGACACTTGCGTCCATACAATGCTTCAAACGAAGCCATCTGGATACTAGGCCCGGATAGCTGTTGTTGTACGCAAACTCAACCAGTCTCAAATGTCGATGCCACCCTCCTCCAAAGTCCAGGACGCATGCCCTCAGCATGTCCTCTAGAGTCTGAATGGTCCGCTCTGACAAACCGTCTGTCTGTGGGTGAAACGCCATGTTGAAATGCAACTGAGTACCCAAGGCTGTCTGAAGGCTCCTCCAAAAGTGCGAAACGAACCGCGGGTCTAGATCCGATACAATTAAAGTGGCACGCCATGCACTCTCACTATCTCATCGAGATACAACTAAGCGAGTCTCTCTCAAAATCTCCTCTTGGATCTCTGAATCCATAGGCACGCAGTCGGTTCCTGTGCCTCGGCACTCCCGAACTGTCCACAACAAAATCCTCAGCCTGTCCCCTCTCTAACTGCTCTCAAATCCTTGACAAATGCGGATCTCCACTTTGTTTCTCTCGGATCCTATCCAACAGAGTGAGCTGCAAGACCATAGACATCAGTCTCGCAGTAGACCCAGGGGACACTATCTCGAGCCTCAACCGCTATAACTCCTCAAGTAACGGCCTATGCTGAGTAATCATCAGGCTCGAGCTCTGCATTGCCTTCCTGCTCAACGCATCTGCCACCACGTTTGCCTTGTCGGAATAATACTGAATACTAATGTCATAGTCGTTCAGTAACTTCAACCACCAACGTTGCTGTCACGCCCCGGGTTGCATATTCACCGGGCGCGCCGACAAATCCGCCGTATACAAAAGAATTTCTTCTGTATACGAAGCGTAGCTGTACCTGTATAAACATACAATGCTACAAACAGTAGCATAGAGCTGAAATAAACTATAAACAAACAGGTAGGAAAAACAACCACTTTATATACATACCATCACAGATACAAAAATAACACTACTCGCTCCAGCGAGTTCAACTGTATGTACAAAAGTGTCCAAAACCAAAAACTGTCACTACCTGCAGGAGGGTCCTCTAACTCGGCACTCGACGGGGAAGGGCTCTAGCTCGCGACGCCACTTGCCTCGATCCAGGCTCGAGACGGAGCGGCGGCGGCAGACAACAACGGTGGAAGAAGAGGGCGTGAGAACTACTATAGAAATAAGTAGTCCTCAGTGGGTACCGCCCTAAACACATCGGTCCACCCACTAAGTCTACAGGGTAAGCAAGAAAGTAAAAGAAGCTGGAAACACTCGACAGCTAACAAGCCCTATACTATCCTGCTCTAAACCACTTTCTGTAGAACAAGTAAAAGCTGACCCAATCTTACGAGGGACTGTGAAAGCACCCGTCCCGCCTGTCGAAGCAACACTACCACTCCCCCAGAGGTAGCTAGCGGAGAGCAACCCACAACGAGGCGCAGCCGACACCAACGCAAAAGCACTAAGCCGGACTCGGAGCGCACTCGTGGGCGAGAACCAACCGAGTATGCAAGCGTATCTCTGTCGAGCTCAATCGCTCTCACGGGCATAGTCAAGTACACGGCGTCAAGAACTAACACACCACGTGCCCTTGGCACAAACCGTAACCACACAAGACACTGGGTCCCCGTCAAACCCCGACGGTGCCGACAACCCGACGACAAGACTGCGGTGAAAAATAAGCTCGGCATCCCGGCGAGCGTAAAAACAACTACACTACCCGTGTATCCATCGCACCCCGCGGCGATGATACGGCACGAAACGGCTCCTAGAGCTAAATGCAGTAGTGTAGGCTAATGACGATCCAAAACGTGGTTTTCTCCTAAGTCAAGTCCAAGTCCACATGTATAATTAAAAGTATACTAAACATGCTTCCAAAATTCAGATTAAACGTACTACTAATCATGGATTCGAGCAATTCACAATTTAGTCAAAAATCGGAACTTATACATGTTGACTACTTGAATTAGGCGTGATCCGATGAAAACCCACCTCTCAAGCGATCTCCTGGCAGCGAAGGGGGTGATCCAGGTCAAGGTGATCCTTCGATCCGCCGAGGTCCGAAGTCTCCCGTGCGAAGAGGCAAAAGCACGATTTCACGAAATCTGCCGGAAAAACAGAAAAGCTTAAAGTTAACTAAGCTAACCTTATCCAAATTCAGCGAGTAAGGTCTCGAAATCTTCGTCTCGCAGTCAAGAATCCAACGGTCCAAGATTCACAGGATTTCGCCACTCCTGCGCGGAGTACGAGCTGAAACACGAAACGTCGACGCTGAAATCCTGCAGTTCAGCATTTCAGAATCTGCGCGCAAACAGCGGCTCAGTAATTAAGGGTTCCGACAGGGCAAACCTTGTCCAAATTCAGCAAGTAAGGTGTCGTTGGAATCGTCTCGCAGTCGCGGATCCAATGCCCCAGATTTCGTCGCGTTTCGACTCTCCTACACAGAGATATGGTCAAAACTCTGCGGGTCGACGGTGCTGCCAGCAGCAGTTCGAAAATTCAGGAAATAGATGCAACGGAGGGAAACTTGATGGGCTACTCACCTCGAAACAAGCCCTAGAACCGTCGCTGAGTCGAGGTCGGTGATCCCGCACGCACGATAGGCTCCCTCGCAGCGTCTCGTCGTCGAAAACCTCCTCGATCCGTTCCGCGGCGCGTCGTCGGCGAAGAAACGGCCACCCGAGCCTCCTCCTCTCCTTGGGTTGAAGGAGAAGAAGAAGATCGGCGATGGCGGGGAAGGAGCTCCCTCCACTCCCCCCTATATAAGGCATGGGCTAAAGGTGAGAGGGGGAGAAAGTGGCCAAAAAGTCAAACAGCACCATACCTCTGGTTTGTACCGGTACAAAACCCACTTGTACCGGTACAAACAGGCAACCCGAGAGCCTAACTGCGCAGGGCCATACCGGTATAGCCCTGGTGGTTATACCGGTATAGCAACCAATCTTGTACCGGTACAAAATCAGATTTGTACCGGTACAGCTCACAGAAAACCTGCTATTTGCAGATTTTCGTGACACACGCTGCTCTCAAGTTCCCACAGGGTCCGTGTGGCGTCCATTTGGCGCCAACGCGACTCGGACTTGTCCCGACACTCGTCAGAGCTGTCGACAAGCCTCAGGTGCAATTTTCCAGGTCTCTACATCCTCCCCCACTACAAAAAGTTTCGTCCGCGAAACTCAAGCGTACCTCAGCTCTGCTCGTCGAACAGGTAGGGATAGGCCTCCCTCATCGCCGTCTCGGGCTCCCAAGTCGCCTCCCGCTCCTCGTGATTACTCTACTGCACTTTGACATACGGTATGACCCGATTGCGCAATTCTTTCGCCTCGCGAGCAAGAATCCAACGGTCGCTCCTCGTATCGAAGGTCCTCGCCAAGCTCAAGTGGAGTGAAGTCAATCACGTGAGAGGGATCGAATACATATTTCCTCAATGCGAGACGTGGAATACATCGTGGGTGCGGAGCTAGTCGCGGGGGTAGAGCAATCCTGTAAGCAATTGGCCCAACTCGCTCCAAGATCTCAAAAGGGCCAATGTAGCGTGGACTGAGCTTTCCACGCACTCCAAATCTGCGTATCCCCTTGGAGGGCGAGACTTTAAGAAATACATGATCTCCAATCCCGAAACTCCAAGTCTCGTCTCCGGTGTCGGCGTAGCTCCTCGCGGCTCTGGTGTCGTCGGACCACCTTCACCTTTTCCTCAGCCTCTAGCAAAATCTCAGGCCCAAGTGTCTTCCTTTCACCCACATCGCTCCAAAACAAAGGGGATCGGCATCTGCGTCCATACAACGCCTCAAACGGAGCCATCTGGATGCTCGCTTGATAGCTGTTGTTGTACGCAAACTCAACTAATCTCAAATGCTGATGCCATCCTCCTCCAAAATCCATGACGCACGCTCTCAGCATGTCCTCTAGCGTCGTATGGTCCTCTCGGGTGACCATCCGTCCGTGGGTGAAACGCCGTCAAGTGCGGTTTGTGTACCCAAGGGTAGGCTCCTCCGTAAATGTGATACAAACCTCGAGTCCACCGTCTCGAAACAATCGACACCGGCACGCCATGCGGCCTAACAATCTCGTCCGGTATAGGCTGCGCGAGTCTCTCTCTGGACCGGGTGGTGCGGGCGGTAGGAAGTGGGCGGACTTGGTCAATCGTCCACTATCACCCAAATGGCATCGAAACCACCTGTGCTCTAGGTAATCCCACGACAAAGTCCATCGTGATCTGCTCCCATTTCCACTCGGGCACTGGCAGACTCTGAAGCTTGCCAGCAGGCACCTGATGCTCGGCCTTCACCTGTTGGCAAGTCAAACCGAGCCACATATCTCGCCAATGTCTCTTTTCATTCCATTCCACCGAGCGTGCTTTCAAGTCCTTATACATTTTAGTTCCACCGGGATGTATGCGTATAAGGAGAACGGTGAGCCTCTCTCAAGATGTCTGCTCGGATCTACGAATCCACGGGTACACACGGTCGGTCCCTGTGCCTCGGTACTCCCGAGCGCATCCTTTGTGAAACCCTCAGCCTGTCCCCTCTCCAGCTGCTCTCTAATCCTCAACAAGTGTGGGTCTCCACTCTGTTTCTCTCGGATCCTATCCAACAGAGTAGGCTGCAAAACCATAGACATTAGTATTGCAGTAGACCCAGGGGACACAACCTCTAAACTCAACCGCTGTAGCTCCTCAAGCAACGGCCTCTGTGCGTGATCATCAAACACGAACCACCTGCACGCCTTCTGCTCAACGCATCTGCCACCACATTCGCCTTGCCGGGATGATACTGGATACTAATATCATAGTCCTTCAGTAGCTCCAACCACCGGCGCTGTCTGAGGTTCAACTCCTTTTGGGTGAACAGATACTTGAGACTTTTATGATAAGTAAAAATCTCACAGTGCTCGCCATACAAGTAATGCCGCCACAACTTCAAAGCAAAAACCACTGCGGCAAGCTCCAAGTCATGCATAGGGTAATTCTTCTCGTAATCCTTTAACTGCCGTGAAGCATAAGCAATTACCCTACCATGCTGCATCAATACACAACCAGTCCACCGTGTGATGCGTCACTGTAGATCACATATCCTTCCCCCATAACTGGAAGGGCAAGGATAGGAGCTGACATCAACCGCTGTCGCAACTCATCGAAGCTCCTCTGACAGTCCTCACTCCAGGTGAACTTAATTCCTTTACGAGTCAATCGAGTGAGGGGTGTGGAAAGCTTCGCAAAGCCTTCCACAAACCGACGGTAATATCCAGCTAATCCAATGAAGCTCCGCACCTCGGTCGCCATCGTCGGCCTAGGCCAATCCCGAATAGCCTCGATTTTCCTCGGGTCTACTGCCACTCCATCTGCAGAAATCACGTGGCCCAAGAAAGTAACCTCCCGCAACCAGAACTCGCACTTCTTTAACTTGGCATACAACTCCTTCTCTCGCGTAAGGCTCCTCAAGTGCTCCTCGTGCTCGGCGTCGCTACGGGAGTATATCAGAATGTCGTCGATGAAGACTACCACAAACCTGTCCAAGTACGGCTTAAACACCCTGTTCATCAAATCCATGAACGCGGCAGGGGCATTCGTCAATCCAAATGGCATCACTGTAAACTCGTAATGCCCGTACCGAGTCCTAAAAGCCGTCTTGGGAACATCCTCGGCCCTCACCCTCAGCTGGTGGTAACCTGACTGGAGATCAATCTTCGAGAAGACACAAGATCCTTGCAGCTGATCAAACAGATCATCGATGCGCGGCAACGGATACTTGTTCTTGATGGTCACTTTATTCAACTCCCGGTAATCCACACATAACCTAAGTGAACCATCCTTCTTCTTTACAAATAACACCGGCGCTCCCCAAGGCGATACACTGGGTCTCACGTACCCCTTATCCATCAAATCCTGAAGCTGCGCCTTTAGCTCTCTCAGCTCTGCAGGTGCCATCCTGTAAGGTACCTTCGAGATTGGTGCAGTTCCAGGAACTACATCAATCACAAACTCGATCTCCCTCTCCGGCGGCATAGTCGTCGTCTCAGGGGGAAACACATCCGGAAACTCGCGAACCACAGGGATGTCCTCGAGCCTCGGTGCCGCCGTAGGTACCTCTGTAACCGTCGCCAGAAAAGCGGTGCACCCTCTACTCATCACCATCGAAGAAATCCACGCGGCGAACAACGTGCTCCTGCAGCCTCTGAAAGTGAACTCCTCCTGGCCTGGCTCGTGGAGCGTCACCGTCCTCTCTCCGCAGTCGATCGTCGCGTAGTACCGCGTCAGCCAATCCATGCCAAGCACAATGTCGAAGTCGTGCAACTGCCCCAACACTAACAAGTCTGCGGGCAAAATCCACAAGTCTAGCTGCACTGGACACGACCTACAACACTCTACAACCCGTACTACATGGTCGGGAACCTGAATCTCCCGGGTCTGAGGCAACAACCCTAACTCTAGACCATGTAATAATGCAAATGCTCGACTGATAAAAGAATGCGATGAGCCAGTATCAAATAAAGTGCGTGCTCTAGTACCAGAAAGTAAAGTGATACCTGCCACCACACGGTCGGCTGCTGAAGAGTCCTCCACCTGAGCTGCATATACTCTGCCGCTGGGAGCCTGCTGCCGCTGCTCGCTCTGTCGCGGCACAGACGCCCTATCCTCACGACGGTGGCTCGACGGTGTCCCGTACGACTGCTGGGATCCGATGCAGGGCGATGCGTCGATGGTGCCGACGATCTTGATCTCGGGCAAGGCGCCCTAAAGTGTCTGGTTTGTCCACATCCAAAACACCGGCCCTCCGCTGCTCACCTTGTCGGGCCGCGTGCGGTCCTCCGCGATCACGCACTTCTTGTGTCCTCTGTGGCCCCCGACGAGTATCCACTGTACGCTGGCGCCCCGAGGACCCACGACCCTGAAAACGTGATCGTGGAGGTCTCGGCGGATGCCTACTGCTCGACTGTCCACCGTCATCGGGAGCGGGGCGCTTCCTGTCCTGACTCGGCCCCGGCCCCTGAGTCCTCTCTCGAAGTGTCGTCTCGCTCCTCTCCTCAAACAGTGCCTGCTCGATGGACGCATCCAGGGTCCTCGACCTCCGCGCCCTAACGCACTGTACGGATCGGCCTCAAGCCTGCTCGAATAGATATACCCGGTGTGCCTCATCTCTCGGCTGCGTACGGCACACGGTTCGGGAGCCGCGAAAACTCCCGAACGTACTCTGACCGTGCGATCCCCCTGCTGGCTCTTCTTCAAATCTTCCTCAATCCCCTGCTTCACACTGTCTGGAAAATATGTGCGGCACAGCATCCCGCAAAACTCGTCCCAACTCGTCTGCGAAGCCACAACTCCCTGGTCGCGCCTCATCCTCGTCCACCAGTCCCGTGCGTCTCCAACTAAACAGTGGACCCCCAAATGAACTTGGTCCCGATCCTCCAGGACGAACATGTCCTCAAATATCCTTTCCATCGCGCGGATCCAACTCTCCAATACCCAAGGCTCGGCGCACACCCCGTCAAACATTGGTGGGTCGAGGCGGCGGAAACGAAACAATAGCTCAGTCACCCGCTCCTGCTCCGCCGCAGTCGGCTGATCCAGTCCTCTAGCCGGCACAACTGGCGCTGGAGGTATCTCTGCTGGTGGGGGTACGGCAGTGGGTGCGATGGGTGGAGTAGGGGATGGCGGAGTAGGGGGTGGGGCTGACGATGTACTCGATGATGCCACTAGCCTCTCGCACATCTGCTGTAAAAACAGGCCCTGCTGCCTCGTCGCCTCTGTCAGTGCGGCTATCTGGGCGCTCAACTCTGACTGGGCACTGGTCTCAGGTCGAGTGCTCGGCTCCACCACAGGAGGTACACCCGTCTCAGGTCGGGTGCCCTGATCCATCTGCTCTGGTATCTGGGGTGGTAGTGGTGGTAGTGGTGGTGGGGCGCGGCCCCGAAGCGGCGGTCGTCCTCTGCGAGGCGGCATAGCTGCACACATAGAAACAAGGTCAGATACAAAAACACTCGACCCAATCATCGAAAGTCTCGAAGGCGGTCCCTGTTTCTCCTCGAAATTATGTCGTCTGCAGCCAACATAATTTCTCTGGACCGAAACAGACACTCCTTCAGTCACTCACTCCACTCAAGGATGAGTTAGAACAATCAATCAATGACTTTCGCGTTAAATCACGCCTCTCACGTCAAGCCTTCCTAAGGTTAACCAGCTTAGGTTTTCTAAGTCCCAACGACCTAATACTAAGCTCTGATATCAACTTAATCTGTCACGCCCCGGGTTGCATATTCACCGGGCGCGCCGACAAATCCGCCGTATACAAAAGAATTTCTTCTGTATACGAAGCGTAGCTGTACCTGTATAAACATACAATGCTACAAACAGTAGCATAGAGCTGAAATAAACTATAAACAAACAGGTAGGAAAAACAACCACTTTATATACATACCATCACAGATACAAAAATAACACTACTCGCTCCAGCGAGTTCAACTGTATGTACAAAAGTGTTCAAAACCAAAAACTGTCACTACCTGCAGGAGGGTCCTCTAACTCGGCACTCGACGGGGAAGGGCTCTAGCTCGCGACGCCCTTGCCTCGATCCGACTCAGACGGAGCAGCAGCCGCAACAGAAGGCCCTACAACAACAGTGGAAGAAAGAGGGCGTGAGAACTACTATAGAAATAAGTAGTCCTCAGTGGGTACCGCCCTAAACACATCGGTCCACCCACTAAGTCAACAGGGTAAGCAAGAAAGTAAAAGAAGCTGGAAACACTCGACAGCTAACAAGCCCTATACTATCCTGCTCTAAACCACTTTCTGTAGAACAAGTAAAAGCTGACCCAATCTTACGAGGACTCGTGAAAGCACCCGTCCCGTCGAAGCAACACAACAACTACCCCGAGGTAGCTAGCGGAGAGCAACCCACAACGAGGCGCGGCGACACCAACGCAAAAGCACTAAGCCGGACTCGGAGCGGCACTCGTGGGCGCGAACCAACCGAGTATGCAAGCGGATCTCTGTCGAGCTCAATCTGTCTCTCACAGGCATAGTCAAGTACACAGGGTCCAAGAACTAACACACCACGTGCCCCTTGGCACAAACTGTAACCACACAGTACACTGGGTCCCCCGTCAAACCCCCGACGATGCCCGACAACCAGCACAACAAGACTCTGGTGAAAAATAAGCTCGGCATCCCCAGCGCGAGCGTAAAAACAACTACACTACCCGTGTATCCATCGCACCCCCGCGGCGATGATACGGCACAGAACGGCTCCTAGAGCTAAATGCGTAGTGTAGGCTAATGACGATCCAAAACGTGGTTTTCTCCTAAGTCAAGTCCAAGTCCACATGTATAATTAAAAGTATACTAAACATGCTTCCAAAATTCAGATTAAACGTACTACTAATCATGGATTCGAGCAATTCACAATTTAGTCAAAAACCGGAACTTATACATGTTGACTACTTGAATTAGGCGTGATCCGATGAAAACCCACCTCTCAAGCGATCTCCTGGCAGCGAAGGGGGTGATCCGGGTCAAGGTGATCCTTCGCTGATCCGCCGAGGTCCGAAGTCTCCCGCTGCGAAGAGGCAAAAGCACGATTTCACGAAATCTGCCGGAAAACGACGGCTGAGAAAAGCTTAAAGTTAACTAAGCTAACCTTATCCAAATTCAGCGAGTAAGGTCTCGAAATCTTCGTCTCGCAGTCAAGAATCCAACGGTCCAAGATTCACTGGATTTCGCCACTCCTGCGCGGAGTACGAGCTGAAACACGAAACGTCGACGCTGAAATCCTGCAGTTCAGCACTTCAGAATCTGCGCGCAAACAGCGGCTCAGTAATTAAGGGTTCCGACAGGGCAAACCTTGTCCAAATTCAGCAAGTAAGGTGTCGTTGGAATCGTCTCGCAGTCGCGGATCCAATGCCCCAGATTTCGTCGCGTTTCGACTCTCCTACACGAGAGATATGGTCAAAACTCTGCGGGTCGACGGTCTTGCCGGCGGCGGTTCGAAAATTCGGGAAATAGATGCAACGGAGGGAAACTTGATGGGCTACTCACCTCGAAACAAGCCCTAGAACCGTCGCTGAGTCGAGGTCGGTGATCCCGCACGCACGATAGGCTCCCTCGCAGCGTCTCGTCGTCGAAAACCTCCTCGATCCGTTCCGCGGTGCGTCGTCGGCGAAGAAACGGCCACCCGAGCCTCCTCCTCTCCTTGGCTGCTGCTAGAGGAAGTTGAAGGAGAAGAAGAAGATCGACAATAGCGACGGGGGAAGGAGCTCCCTCCACTCCCCCTGCCCTATATAAGGCATGGGCTAAAGGTGAGAGGGGGACAAAGTGGCCAAAAAGTCAAACTGCACCATACCTCTGCTTTGTACCGGTACAAAACCCACTTGTACCGGTACAAACAGGCAACCCGAGAGCCTAACTGCGCAGGGCCATACCGGTATAGCCCTGGTGGTTATACCGGTATAGCAACCAATCTTGTACCGGTACAAAATCAGATTTGTACCGGTACAGCTCACAGAAAACCTGCTATTTGCAGATTTTCGTGACACACGCTGCTCTCAAGTTCCCACAGGGTCCGTGTGGCGTCCATTTGGCGCCAACGCGACTCGAACTTGTCCCGACACTCGTCAGAGCTGTCGACAAGCCTCAGGTGCAATTTTCCAGGTCTCTACAGTTGCCTCAGATTCAACTCCTTTTGAGTGAATAGATACTTGAGACTTTGGCGATCGGTGAAAACCTCACAATGCTCGCCATACAGATAATGCCGCCACAACTTCAAAGCAAAAACCACTACGGCAAGCTCCAAGTCATGCGTAGGGTAATTCTTCTAGTAATCCTTCAATTACCGTGAAGTATAAGCAATCACCCTACCATGCTGCATCAACACACAGCCCAAACCACTGTACGATCCATCACTAAAGATTACAAATTCTTCCCCCATCACAGGAAGGGCAAGGATAGGAGCCGACGTCAATCTCTGTCTCAACTCATCGAAGCTCCTATGACAATCCTCACTCCAAATAAACTTAATTCCTTTACAGGTCAATCGAGTGAGGGGTGTGGAAAGCTTCGCAAAATCTTCCACAAACCGACGGTAATATCCAACCAGTCCAAGGAAAATCCTCACCTCTGTCACCGTCGTCGGTCTGGGCCAATCCTGAATAGCATCAATCATTTTCGGGTCCACTGCTACTCCATCCACAGAAATCACGTGGCCCAAGAAAGCAACCTCCCGGAACCAGAACTCGCACTTCTTTAACTTAGCGTACAGTTTCTTCTCCCTCAGAAGCTGTAGCACAGTCCTCAAGTGCTCCTCATGCTCGGCATCACTCCGGGGGTATACCAAGATGTCATCGATGAAGACTACCACAACCTATCCAAAAACGGCTTTAACACTCTGTTCATCAAATCCATAAATGCGACAGGGGCATTCGTCAATCCAAAAGGCATCACGGTAAACTCATAATACCCATACCGAGTCTGAAAAGCCGTCTTGGGAACATCCTCGGCCCTCACCCTCAACTGGTGGTAACCTGACTGGAGATCTATCTTCGAGAAGACACAAGATCCTTGCAGCTGATCAAACAAATCATCAATGTGCGGCAAAGGATACTTGTTCTTGATGGTCACTTTATTCAGCTCGCGGCAATCCACACACAACCTAAGTGAACCATTCTTCTTCTTCACAAATAACACCGGCTCTCCCCAAGGCGACATACTGGGTCACACATATCCCTTATCCATCAGATCCTGAAGCTGTGCCTTTAGTTCTCTCTGCTCTGTCGGTGCTATCCGGTAAGGTGCCTTCGAGATTGGTGCAGTTCCAGGAACTACATCAATCACAAACTCAATCTTCCTCTCCGGCCGCCTCGTCGTCAATCCGAGGGAAAAACATCCAGAAACTCTCGAACTATAAGAATATCCTCGAGTCCAGGCGTCACCGTAGGCACCTCTGCTGTCACGCCCCGGGGTCGGCAGGACCTTCCCCAAAGCGTGCCCAGACCCGCCATATGTCAACACATACAAGGCGTCTAACTAAAAACAGCGGAATTAAAGCAATATAAGGCTACAACTATGAATATCAGAGCCACAACTAAACATGAACCAAACCACAAGTAAAAGAAAGTAAGGCGTCTAAATCACTAACATAGAGAAAGAGAGTAGTACACAGATACAACAAAACCTCTCAACTACACAAAAGTGGTGGTCTCTATACAAGGTAAAAACACTCCATCTCTCACAAAATAAAACCAGAGAAATGGTGGACCACCTATCGCGCAACTCGTCGAATGTCGCTACCCCGAGGCGACACCCTTGCCGCGGTCCCTGGCCTCCCCCGATGCAGAAGGCGCTGAAAGTAAACAGAAACAGAGGGCGTGAGAACTATAATTTATAGTTCCCAGTGGGCAATTACTGACCTGAACCATTGCACCACTAGGCCCAAAGAGAAGAGAGTAAGTAAGCGATATAAATGAACTTGTAAATAAAGCATAAGAAATGCTACCATAATCATGTTCCAAAAATATATAGTCATAAGTTCTCGTTCCAACATATAGGATGTTATGTTTTACTTTAACCAACAAGTATACTGAAATATAATTAAAGCATTATCAAGTATACTATACAATCGAGCAAAGTCCACATAATCCAACTACTAAGCCCTATCTAGTAGTGATTGTCATTTAGTATTGTCGAATGTCCAAGTTCAATTCTCTTTCACTAGGATGTACCCACAGTAATCCAACCTGTGCCACCTAAGTACCGTGGTAGCCCCAACATCCCCCGCAAGGAATGAGTCTGTCCCAACGGTCCCGTAGGTTTCTCAACACCGCACGCGCGAACGAATCGCAAGGCTAACTCCGGAGTGCCGGCTTGTAGGGAGCGACCCTCACAAGCATGTGCGAAAGAGCACAAATGGCAACAAGTAAAGTCAAGTCTCAAGTCCAAACCTCATGTCTTAACATGGAAATAGTAACTAGTAGCCCTAAGGTCTAATTCAAATATTCTCATGACACTAGATTCTCTATGTCAAGTTCATTCACGAGCCTAATGCCGCTTGATGACATTAGCTCACTATTCTACACTTTTGATGCCAAGCCAATGCCGCTTAATGACAAGGGCTTTTCTCCTATGTCATGTATAGTTCTATGTTCTCAAACACATGTCAAATTCCTCTTAAACACATAGTTTCAAGTTTTCAAATAGAATGCTACAAGGCTTCAGCTCTCACATGCATACGTCTCTACTATATAGAGTAAAATTGCATTACACATAACATATGTATCTTAAGCATTCTAAAATTCACAAATAAATCAAATAGCATGAAAATGAACTAATTTCCATTTAACCATAAGCAAATAAGCACCAATGAGAATTTCTCATTGTGCTAGGTGAGCAAACCCACCGTCGCTCCAAGCGTCGCTCCGAACCGCTAACGAAGCTTCGATTCCTACTCCTAGTACCCTACAAAGTAGATCCTAGGAGTTACAACCTCAAGAGATAAGTCTTGAGTTCAAACTTTAAACATCTAGGCTAAAGTCAAGAAATACTCACCTAAATGTGCAACAATCCTCTTAGAAATTCCAAAAGGAAGCTAGATCCCTCCCAAGGCAACCTAAACAAAGGTTCTAAACCATTCAAAAGGAATCTAAAAGCCCCAAATCAAAAAGCCCCAAATAAAACCCTAATTCCCAAAATCTAGGGTTTCATCTATAGAGAAGCAACCAAACTCGAATCTAAAGGAAATGGAGAAGTTGCTTACCTCTTAGAAGCTCTAATCAAGGCTCTAGAGTCACCAAAGTGGAAGATCTTCCTTCAACTAGCTCCCAAACCAAGCTTCCAACCTTCCCTCATGGTGGAAAATGCACCAACAAGCAAAAGAGAGAGAAGAGGGAGATCAATCCACAAGAAAACACCCAAAATCCAAAAGATTGCAAAGGGGATAGAGAGAGAAACTCCCTTACCTTTCTCTCCCTTGTTCTCAGCACAAGAGAGGAGCCCTAAGGGCTGGGGTGCTATATTAGAAGCAACAAAATGCCAATAAGCCCCTACAGTTTCGGATTTTGGAAACTGCCAGTTTGTACCGGTACAAACCCGTTTTGTACCGGTATAAACCCTGCGAGGCAGCAAACCCGAGCCTCGGGTTTGCCCAGCCGCTCATCTATACCGGTATAAATCTTGGCTTGTACCGGTATAGCCATCATTTTGTACCGGTATAGCAACAATTTTGTACCGGTACAAAAGCATGAAATTCCAACCCGAGAGCAACCTAAAATCCAGCTTTTTGGACTTTAGTGCTTGAAAATCATCCACTAACCTCGGTACTCGTGCCATAGGTCGGAACACAGTCAACGACCCTCCAGAAAATCTGGAAAAGCTCAGATCTCACATCTAACACTCGAACATTGCAATTTGCAAAGTCCAGTGCGTCACATCTGCACCCGTCGCCAGACAAGCAACACATCCTCTACTCATCAGCTGTCGAGCCCTCGCCGAAGAGATCCAAGTGGCAAACAACGCGCTCCTGCAACCTCTAAAAGCGAAATCCTCCTGGCCTGGCTCGCGGAACGTCACAGTCTTCGCTCCACAATCAATAGTAGCATAGTACTGTGCTAGCCAATTCATACCGAGCACAACGTCGAAGTTCTGCAGCTGCCCTAAGACCAACAGGTCTGCGGGCATGATCCAAGAATCTAACTACACCGGACACGACCAACAACACTCTGCAACCTGTAGAACATGGTCGGGGATCTGCACCTCTCATGCCTGTGATAACGGCCCTATCTCTGTCACCACACAAACTACCGTCGCGAAGTCCTCACTCTGCCGCAGCACTGCAACCTCCTCCACCTGTCTATAGCTCGACGGCGTTTCAAAAGCCTGCTGTGGTGTCAGCTGTGATGACGCTGTCGTTGATGCTGGGAATGCTGCTCGGGGACAAGCCGCCCTCATATGTCCAGGCTGTCCACATCCATAGCATCGGCCCGCTCTCTGCTCACACTGTCGAGACCAGTGCGGTCCCCCGCAAATCACACACTCCGGCATTCTCGGTGGCTGTTCCTGCTGACGGGAAGCCCTAGAACGCTGACGCCCCGAAGACCCACGACCCTGAGAGCGTGATCGTGGAGGTCTCAGTGGACGCCTGCTGCTCGACCGTCCTCCATCATCTGAAAAAAGGCGCTTTCTGTCCTGGCTCTGCCCCAGTGCCGTAGTCCGCTCCTAGACTAATATATCTCCATACTCCACCCAAAGTACCATTGCCTGACGTACGCTCTGGTTCACCGCTCGACCACTAATGTAACAGTCTCGCACATTCTCTGCAATAGTACACCCTGCTGCTTGATCACCTCTGTCAAGGCAGCCAACTGCTCTCTCAAATCAGGGGGTGTACTCGCCTCGGGTCGTGCACTCGGCGCTGCCTGCTCAAGCCTCACAAACGGGCGGTGCGGCGCGATCCTCGGTTCGGCGGTCGACCTCGACGACGATACATAGCGGTCAAGAAAAGAAAATAAGGGTCAGATACAAAAGGCAAACACTCTCGACCCAATCCAACGAAAGTCTAGAAGGCAGTCCCTTTTTTCTCCTCAAAATTATGTTGTCTGCAGCCAACATAATTTTTCTAGGCCGAAACAGGCACTCCCTCAACCATTCTCTCCGCTCTAGGAGGAGTTAGAACAATCAATCACTGACTTTCGCGATAAATCACGCTTCTCGCGTCTTGCCTTCCTGAGGTTTGCCAAACTTAGGGTTCCTAGGTCCCAACGACCTAATGCTAAGCTCTATACCAACTTAATCTGTCACGCCCCGGATTGCTCGTTTCCCCGGGCACGCTAACAGACCCGCCATATACGTAGGAATTCTTCCTATATACGAAGCAAAATAGTAAAAGTACTTGTAAACATACAATACTACAAACAGTAGTATAGAGCTGCTAGGAAAAGTAAACCATATATAAAACAGTGGTTCGATACATACATATAATCCTAGTACAAAAACACTCGCTCAACGAGGTACAATATCAGTATGTAAGGAACCAAAAACTACAACTACCTGTAACTGGTACTCCTCTAGCTTTGGCTCGTCTGGAAGGGCTCTAACTCGCGACGCCCTTGCCACGATCTGAATCGATGTGACGACGTGAAGGCAATGGCTCTGCAAAATTAGGGGTAACAACTGGGCGTGAGAACTACTACAAAAGAAGTAGTCCTCAGTAGGTACCGCCCTCAAACTCATCGGCTCACCCACTAAGTCTATAGATCTATGCTCGGTAATAGAAAAGGAAGCTGGAATAAAAAACCACTCCGAGGATCTAAACATCAAAAACACCAACACTTGCATTACAATACCAAATTTCAGCACTTAAGCTAATTTCATCACAACTACAATGTCAAAACTCACGTAATCACCTTCAAATCAGGTGAGGAAGGTCTCAAATCTAGTGAACAATGTTGGAGTAAGCTTCTCTGGTTCAAAATCAAATTTTCTCCAAAGCTAGCATCAAGAAAACTCATAAGTTCACAATTCTGCCCAAAAACACCAGCAGCAGAGAAGAACTCAAAAACGACCAAGCTAACGTCAACCAAATTCTGTAAATATGGGTTCCAAGGATTCCTCTTGAAGTGTAGAATTCAACAAACCAAGTTTCGTAGAAAACGGAGCTTCCTACGTCGCACATGAGCCGAAACGCCGACGGTCGCTGCTGGAAAACTGCTAGAACAGCACTCCTCAATGAAAACTTGGTGAACTTGAATAATTTTGGAGAATTTAGAGGGTCTAGATGCCAAATAGCCTTCCTGTGAAGAGAGGGAGAAAAGAGATCACAGGGGTCGAGTTCCCCCTATTTATAGTGTGCTGGAAGGGTCCAAAAAGTCTCAGGAACAATTGCTGCTAAACTGCACTGTTGCAGAAAAATCGAGTTCTCGGCGTCCTAAACCCAGTTCTGGGCGCCCAGAACTTCCAGCCTGCACAAACAGCCCTCTTCGATTCCTCCGCCCGTGGTGTGCTGCACCCTATCCTGGTCCGGCGGATCTCACCTACCACCAGCCACGTGTCAGGGCAAACGATACTCATGGGGTGAATTTCCGGACCCACTTCTGGGCGCCCGGAACATAGGATTCGAATTGGCTTCCAGTTTTTCTTAAACCAGCACTCAAGATCTTGGCGCCCTAAACCCACTTCTGGGTGCCCTAAACTGGCAAAACTTCTGTTTTGCTTATTTGAGTGTGCCGAGTCCATTTTTGCATCCATTTCGTGTAGAAATGACTCCGACTAAGTCCGACACTCTCCAGATGTGTCAACCAGTCACTAATACTGTAGCCAATTCTATCCAAACCTCCGAAACACTACACTCTGGGAATAATAGGCTAAACCAAAATCGGAATGATAAGGTAAGTGAGACAAGTCTTACATCACTTAGTGATCTTGGGCCCAGTATGTGATTAGGTTGACGAGGACGTGAAGGCGAAAACTGGAGAAGTGTCTGACAGCCCAATAGTTTCACATCGGATAGGAAGGGAGTTCTGATTAAGTATATAAGAGACTATGGACCTTATAAATAAAAACATGGCTTAAGCATTTTGAGCCGATAGTTTGACCCAACGAGTTATTATTACTAACTGGGTCATTATAATTCTGGAAAGCGATTTCTGTCGAATTGATTTTGATTTTCAGAATAATTTTTGTTAAAAGCTGCAGAGCATTTAGGTGAGCGTTTAGATGAAAACTTATTTTTCTAACATGATTTTATAAAATTTGTTTGACAAATAAAATTTCGCTTGCAAATAATAATTTTTTCTTGAATTTTATTTTAAAATAATTAAAATTTTGAATTTAAATTCAAATAATTATCATAAATTAGCTAAGCATGCTCCACAACTTAGATTTCATCTATAACATACAAATCTACAATTTGAACTATAAAATCGGATGATTATTTGTAAAACTACACATCTTTGGAGTTTCAAATACTTATGAGGCACTTCGAAGGCTTGACGACATCAACCCACCTTATATGTAAAACTACACATCTTTGGAGTTTCAAATACTTATGAGGCACTTCGAAGACTTCGGACAACATCAACCCACCTTAAACGCTAGTCCAACAACGGCTAGAAGTCGATAGGAGAAGCCGTGCAAGATCAGCCTCAACCGAAAAAGAACCAGCTGAAAAATAGGATTCGGACCCACTCTGCAGCACTTCTAGGCGCCCAGAATCTGAGGTCAGAACTGCAGCCTGGCAGCTTTAACCTATGCGAGTTAGAAATAGAATTTAGCTAAATTTTCAAGTCCAAAAGTAGTGAAACTTCACCCAACTCACTCCAGATGCTTAAGAATAATTTTCCAGCTCCCTCACCAAATTTGAGCTCGAATCGATCACCAAAGGCCCATAACCAGATTCGGACCCACTTTTGGATGCCCGGAACCTGCATCCAGAATTCCAGCATTTAAGCAATTTGCTTGCTCTAGCCCAATCTAAGAGTTTTAGCTTACCAAAACAGTGGAGTTGGATCAAAAACCTCCCAAATAGAATGGGGAATCAATCCAAATCTATCAATAAGCTTTCCACCAAAATATGGATTCAAAAATCCAAGAAATCCATCAAAACTCTCAAAAATCAGTATACAAGCTTAATTATCCAAATCTGAGCTAAAACACACCTCTCAAATCTCGAATTCAGGAGAAAAAAGCTTCTAAATCAGTAGAGGATGATGGAAAACCAACTCCTACATCAAAAATCCAACTCCAAAAAGATTGGTATCCCAAAACATCAAGAAAACCTCAATTTCAGCTCAAGAACATTAAAATTACAGGAAAAATAGCAATTTGAGCTTACATACCTAATCAAATTGCTGTTGGAAAGATTCAACACACTCTCCAACGAGTTCACAATCCTCCAAATCATGTTTCACAGAATTTGGATGTTCCTACTCCGCACATGAGCCGAATCTCTCAAGGTCGCTGCTGGATTTCTGCAGAATTCTAAGCTTCCAAGGTCCAAAAGTGGAGTTTAGAGATATTGGAGGGCGTTAATTACAAAATGCATGGTTCCCTGTGAAAAAGAGGAGAAAAGAGTTCAAGGGGGTCATCCAAATCCTTTTATAGAAGTAGAGGTTAAGTGCAATAAACCTCAAGAACAAACACTACTAACCTGTACTGCTGCAGAAAATTCAAGATTCGGATGCCCTAAACCCAGTTCTGGGCGCCCAGAACTTCCAGCCTGCACAACTCAGTCCTTGGGTCTCCGTCCGACGGTCTGGTGCACCCTAAAGTGGTCCGGCAGACCTCACCTACCACATCACACGTGTCAACACGATCGATATTCACGAAGTAAACTTTCGAACTACGTTTGGGCGACCTAAACAGGGTCCGAAATGACTTCAACATCTAATATAAAACAGCACTCAAGATCTCGGCGCCCTAAACCACTTCTGGGCACCCTAAACTGTCAAAACTTTAGTTTTGGCTTATTTGAAGTCTTGTAGAGTGCATTTTTGCGTCCATCTCGCGCCAAAACGACTCCGACTTGTGCCGACACAGATGTGTCGAGAGGTCGCTGATACTGCAGTCATTCCGACACTAAACCCTAGGGACATTACATAAAATTTAATACTTAAAATTTAAAATTCAAAATTAAATTTAAAAATTAAAATTTAAAAAATTAAAATTTTAAATTTAATATCTAAATTTAAATTTTCAAATTTCAAATATAAAATTTAAATTTGAATTTAAATTTTAAATTTTGAATCTAAAATCAAAATAAAATTTTAAAATTTGAGTCTAAAATTAGAATCAGATTTTAAGGAGTAACTTTTAACTACTTTTGATTTTGGGCCTCGAAAATCAGAAAATTGAAAATCAAAATCAGATTTTAAAAACTAGGTTACCAAATGCTCTGCTTAGCCGAAAATGATTTTGGACTCAAAAATCACTTTTCAAAACCTAGGCCACACACCCAAGTTGGACTAGGCATGACTTGACTGGAAGGACTACGGTTACACCTTCCCGGATCAAAAACCTAAAAGCAGAGCCACTAGTACGGACTTAGTGGTGAGCTTCTCTAAAGCTTATGTCTGATGAAGATTTGCAGATTTGGCCCATTAGATTTAAAGCCCGAACCTACAAATAGTTTTGATGAGAACTAAGCCTATATTGTGATTTGAATTATTTAAGGTCTGAATTGTTTAGAGTCTGTGAATTTAATATTGGAACAACTTAAAATTTTGAAATTTGAATCAAATTCAAAATATCCTAACATATATAGTACCAATTCAAATAAAACTTTCAATTCAAATTTAAATTTCCATTTCAATTTAAAGAAAGAAGTTGGTTTCGTAAGTTATAGTGCATATTAAATTCAAATTTAAAATTAATATTCACAAACAGAAACTTTATGTTTAAATATATAATAAAAGTTAGGTTTATAAGTAATAGTACAAATTAAATTCGAATTTAAAATTCAAAATTAATTCTCAAAAATAAAATTCTTTATTTCGAAATAAATAAGAAATTTTGAATTCAAATTGTTAATTCAAAAGATTTGAAACAACATAAAAGTTTGAAAATTTTAGTCAAATTCAAATTTTTCTTGGAAACAAAATACAAATTGATAATAAAACTTTTGATTAATTTTGATCAAAAAGTAGGGAAATCAAGTAAAGAAACAAACAATTGTAGGGCACATAATCGGGCTAGTAAGGAAACAAATTAGCCATGTCAATTCAAATTTAAAATTCCAATTTCAACCTAAAGGATCGTTGGGCCCAACCACCGGCCCAATAGCCATGTCAATTCAAATTTAAAATTCCAATTTCAACCTAAAGGATCGTTGGGCCCAACCACCAGCCCAATAGCCATGTCAATTCAAATTTAAAATTCCAATTTCAACCTAAAGGACCGTTGGGCCCAACCATCGACCCAAAATGCTTAAGCCCAGTTATTGTTGCTAGTGTCTAAGTCTCTTATAAACCCAATGACAATTCTATGGGCCCAACCACCAGCCCAAAATACTTAAGCCCAGTTATTGTTGCTAGTGTCTAAGTCTCTTATAAACCCAATGACAATTCTATTCCCATCCGATGTGGGACTATTGGGGTGTCACAGACTCCCCCCGTTAAGGGGGACAATTCTATTCTCATCCGATGTGGGACTATTGGGGTGTCACAGACTCCCCCCGTTAAGGCCCTGACGTCCTCATCAGTCCAATCACACACACAGCCCAAGATCACCAAGCTATTTGAGACTCGTCTCGCTAGCACATCGTCATCCGCACTCGGTAGAAACTCGCCACACATGTCCACCGGTGAACCGCTCGATACCAAATGTAACGACCCACTAGCAACAATATATCGTTGGGCCCAACCACCGGCCCAAAATGCTTAAGCCCAGTTATTATTGCTAGTGTCTAAGTCTCTTATAAACCCAATGACAATCCTATTCTCATCCGATGTGGGACTATTGAGGTACTACAACAAAATATGTTTTAGACGACGCTTTTTAGACGACACTTTCTTCTAACGTCTTTAATATTTAGCATTTACCGACACTATGATTAAGCATCGCCAATAAACATATTTTTATCAAATATTTATATACATTTTCCGACGCTATATTAAAATGTCGGTATATTTATCCCGACATGTTTATTTAACGACTCTTTACCTGACACTTTTACAAGCGTCGGGATTATTTTTGCCGACACTTTAAAGCGTCGCTAATTATGATTTAAAGTGTCCTTAAATGCAAAATTTTTTGTAGTGAGATGTTGGTTTCATAAATACTAGCGTAAATTAAAATAAAATTATATTTTTGAATTTAATTTTCAAACATATAAACTTTATGTTTAAATAAATAACTAAAATTGGGTTTATAAGTAACAATATAAATCAAATTCGAACTTAAAATTTAAATTGAATTCAAAAATAAAAGTTATGTTAAAATAAATAATAAATTTTGAATTCAAATTGTTAAATCAATATTGAAGAGTTCAAAATTTTAAAATAATGGCTTAATTACACTATACTACCTTGTACTTTACAAAATTTTCACTTTCAACACTGTGCTTCCTTCTTTTTTTCTAACCGAAGGCACCGCTCAACTATCTTTTTTTCAATGCCTACACTATAAAAAGTAAATCTATAATTTTAGACAACAGCTATTTAAAAAATATTGGTTAATTAAGAGTGTTAGAGCATATATTAATTAAGCTTATTTTGACATAAAAAAAATAATAAAATCCATAAAAATTAAAAAAAAAAAGAAATAATGCAATAGAAGCCGTAAATGAGTATATCATATAGCATCATTTTATTTTATTTTTTACTATGTAATTAGTTCTTTTTTAAAAAATTGTTAAATTTTGTCTAAACTAATAGATTTGTTAACAGTATTATAGAGATTGGTCAAAGAGATTGGTCAAATTCTTTTAACTAGTGCCTTTTGAATGAATTGGGTTTAGGTCTAAATTCTTTCCTCTCAAAATCATTAAAAAGATGCTAGATATCATACTTCATAAAATTTCAATGTATTCTAACTCATCCATCAAACCGTCCCAAATTGGACTATTTTTAATGATTGATTGGATGGAGTTGCTAGTTTAACAATTAAATGTAATTCAAATAAGTTAAAAATTTGTTAGAAAAAGCTTTCTTACAGAGAATGGTGATTTTGGCCAGACTTGACAGCCCAATTGAATAATACGTAGGTGGATTATTAAAGTCGATCGTCATATAGATATGAATAAAATTTATCCGTAAATTTTTGAATATATAGCCAATATTTTTACCCGTACACGCGCCGGCAAGCGCAAGGACGAGAATGCAGGTTACATGCAAGACTTCTTTTTTTGCTCCTATACTTTCCAAATCAAAACATATATATATATATATATATATATATATATATATATATATATATATATATATATATATATATATATATATATATTAAAAGCATGCATAACATAATTTATTGATTGAAATATCACAACATACAATAAACAATATAAAATTTTAAAATGCATAAGTTACATAAAAAAGTATTTTATCATTCCAAATTTTTGAGATACAAAATTAATTAAGTTTTCGTGATTATATAGTCAATATTATAAAGATTATACTTTTTAATTAAAAAATATATGCAGGTATTCGTAGGTATAAGCGTGATGCCCAAAATGCCCACAATTTAACAGATACCCTGTAGTGACCTGGAGTTTGGCAGCCGAGGACTTGTCGACAGCTTTGGTGAGTGTCAGGACAAGTCCGAGTCACGTTGGTACGAAATTGACGCCAAACGGACTCAGTGGGAACGCGAGAGCAGTTGGATCTTGAAAATCTGCGAAATAGCAGGTTTTAAATCGGGTTGTTTTTGGAGTGTACTGGTACAAGCATGATGGCTATACCGGTACAACCATTAAGGATGTACCGTTATAGTCTGCGCAGAACTGCTTTCGGGTTGACCTTTTGTACTGATACACTTGCCCGAGTGTACCGGTACACTTTGGTAGGTGGGGGGCAGTTTCGACTTTTGCTCACCTTGATTGTATCACCATATTTTTTCCCTCTCTATATGGGAGTGAGAGATCAGAGAAGAAGAGGCTTTTCTGTCACGCCCCCGCCCCGAAAACCGCTACCGATTTGGTCCGGTTCGGGCGCGCCGAGCGGACGCCGGACGGACAACACCTCCCCTGTTCGCCCAAGGCTCAACAATAGGAAAGTGTACAAGAATTCACCCAGGAAAAGTTAAACTCTAAACATACACATTCAACGGGGCACAAACAGTGCCAACAACTAGAGCAAGTAATCAACTAGCAATACACAAGTGAAATAAGAGAGTATACTACTTAGCTATTACAATTTTGTAATCATTTACAGTTTACATCTTTTCTTTCCAAAATGAATACATGATCATTTACTCAATACATAGTTCTTCCAAAATATAAAGCATCTAGATACAATGGTACTCTAATGCAGAAAGGAAGCTACTATACTACCAGATCCTCACTGGACGGGCGCGATGCCCTTGCCGCGATCCTCACCCGGCAACCCTGTATGTAGAGACCTGAAAATTCAGCTGAGACTTGTTCGGCAGCTCTGGAGAGTGTCGGGACAAGTCTAGGTTGCGTGGGCGCGAATGGACGCCTAACGGGCCCCCTGGGGATCACGAGAGCGGCATGTACTTGAGAGATCTGCGAAATTGCAGATTACGTGAGTTGTACCTGCAGTTGGTTGCTATATCTGGTGCAGTTGATGGCTATACCGTACGAATGGGATTTGTACACTGCGGCACGCGACATGGCTCGGGTTTTTTGGTCACATCACCTTTTGCCCACTCCCCTATATACTGCAGAGTGAGAGAGAGAGTGGAGTTGCTGCTGCTGTCTTCTTCTTCTTCTTCTTCTTCTTCTTCTTCGTTGCAGCCAGAGGGAGAGAGAGAGAGAGAGGAAGCTCGAGAGAAGCCCGAGCTTCGTCGACGACGCGCCGACGCGTGGTTTCCGCGGGTTT
This sequence comes from Aechmea fasciata, assembly GCA_025177825.1. Classification (NCBI taxonomy): domain Eukaryota; kingdom Viridiplantae; phylum Streptophyta; class Magnoliopsida; order Poales; family Bromeliaceae; genus Aechmea; species Aechmea fasciata. The sequence continues at coordinate 977,676 of CM045932.1, read as the reverse complement.
TCGACGACGAGACGCTGCGAGGGTGCTAGGCGCGCGTGCGAGACCACTGCCCTCGACCCAGCGACGGGCGTGGGGTGTTTCCTGAGGTGAGTCGACCCTCGACAACCTTCCGTTTACCTCGAAGTTCCTTGATTTTCGAAGTTGCTGCCGCTGCTGTGGACTGCAGCGTCGACGTTTAGTGTTTTGACTCGTGCTCTGTGTAGGAGACTCGGAATCCGGCGAAATCTGCGGCGTTAGATCCGTGACTTCCAGACGATTCCAGCGACACCTTACTTGCCGGATTTGGATCAGGTTTGCCCTGTCGGAACCCTTGATTACCGAGCCATTGTTTTTCGGAAAGTTACGAAGTCTTGAATTGCTGTTTTCCAGCGTCGACCGTCGGTACTTTGGGCGATTCTCCGCGGGGGTGGTCGGATCGCGTCAAGACTTGCGCCGTTGGATTCGATCGAGGCGAAGATTTTGATACCTTACTCGGATTTCGGACCAGGTTAGCTTGACGAACTTTAAGCTTTTCTCAGCCATTGCGTTTCGGGCGAGTCGGAAAAATTGAGTGTTTTGGGTTGCTTCTTCGCGGCGGAGGACTTCGGCACTTGGCGGATCGGCGGAGGTGATCGAGGAGGACCTTGGACACTCCTCGCTGGGGTTTGCGACTAAGGTGGGTTTACATCGGATTTCAGTCTAAGTACAATAGTCGACATGTATAGTAGTATGTTCATGATAGCCGTAGCTCGAATTCATGGAATTGCATATTGAATATCTGAATTTGGAGCATGCTTAGCGATTAATATTTTATACTTGTTGAACTTGGATTTGACTTAGGAGAAAACCCCGAATTGATCGTCATTATATACATTGCCAGATTTAGCTCTAGGAGCCGTATTTTCGCGGTATCGTCGCGGGTTTCGGGCGATGGATACTTGGGGTAGTGTAGACTGTTACGGGGGGGTCGGGCGCCGTCGGACCAGACGGTGGGCCCAAAGTACATTACAGTTACCTGGGTTTGGCCGGTGAGGGCTGATTGAGCTCGGCGAGCTACGCTGCATACTCGGTTGGGTAGCTCCCCCGAGTGCCGCTCCGGAGTTTGGGCTTGTGCTTTCGCGTTGGTGTCGGGTAGTGCCGGTGGGACTTGCTCTCCACTGAGGCTTGGAGTGGGGGTAGCTGTATAGTCACAACCGGGCACGGGACGGGTGTGTTCACAGTCCCAGGGACGGGTGGGTTCACAGTCCCCTTTGCAGATTGGGTCTGGTTGTTTGGAGTCTGTAGGGGTAGTTTTGAGCTTGATAGCTAAGTGACTTGTTGCTGTAGAGAGTTCCAGCTTTCTTTTCTTCTATCTTGCTTACCCTGTAGACTTAGTGGGTGGACCGGTGTTGTTTAAGGGCGGCACCCACTGAGGACTACTTGTTTCATAGTAGTTCTCACGCCCTCTTTCTTCCACCCTTGTTGCGGGGCCTTCGCTTCGCCGCTGCTTTCTCTCGAGTCGGACCGCGGGAAGGGCGTGGCGAGCTAGAGCCTACCCTTCGAGTTCTGTGCTAGAGGACTTCCACTGCAGGTAGTGATAGTTTTGTTTTGGTTTTCCACTTTTGTACATACAGTTGAACTCGCTGGAGCGAGTAGCGTTGTATCAGTTTACTTGTATGTATGTAAAGTTGTTTTTCCCTACAGGTGTTTATATTTTATTTCGGCTCTGCTACTCTTGTTTGTGGCATTGTATGTTATTACGAAGTACGACTACGCTTCGTATACAGAAGAAATCCTTTTGTATACGGCGGATTTGTCGGCGTGCCCGGTGAATATGCAACCCGGGGCGTGACACTGTACCTAGCACTGGAATTAGAGTGGGGTGAGAACTATCTTCCATAGTTCCCAGTGGGCTCGGCCACCGACTCCACCGATCTCCCCACTAGGTCCAAGTGGGCACAAGTAACAACAACTAGATATAGATGGATAAATATCTGAAAGCTGTAAGTGCATAATAGGAAATCTATGCTACTATGCTCATAATCATTTGAAATGCATGCATCATATGCTTCCTGGGCAATTTTCGCCCAGAGGAACCGGTCTCTCTATTTGGGGGACCGGTCCCAGAGAGCACTCCCCGCGGCTGGGTCCTCTGTCAGCCCATTTTCGCGCACAGGGACCGGTCTCCACCACCGAGACCGGTCCCTCGGAGACCGGTCCTTCCAGCCAAGACCGGTCCCGAGAGCTTGCTCTCAAAGGGACGCGCTCGGGAACCGGTCCTCACTTTGAGAGACCGGTGCCCACGGGGACCTTCCATTGCCTTTGAGAGACCGGTCCCCACAGGGACCTTCCATTGCCTGAGGAGACCGGTCCCTCACACCAGGGACCGGTCCCAGAGAGCAATATTGGTGCGCAGGGGATTTTCCTCGCGCACCACGCGCTCGGGAACCAGTCCCTCCATTCGGAGACCGGCCCCTGAGAGCAGATTCTGCCAGAATGCAGATTCTTCGCATTTTGCTCTCGTGGACCCCAATTCCAATGCACTTTTGGTGCTTTAGGCATCTTCGGCTTCTCCGAAGCATACCCACACGACAATTAGTCGATTCCAAACAAAGTGCAACTCTCGGATTTCGAGAATTCATATCCTTACATTTTCACTCTCCTTTTCTTTCTCTTTGTGCTAGACCTTGGGAGCAAAGGAGCTTGGGAGGAGTTGCTTCTTCACCAACGTCGCGCTGCAGAGCATTTCGCGAATACTCTCGGCATCGTGGTGCTGCGAGGAGACCGGGCGAGTGCGATTTTACGCCATTCTTGACGTCGTGCTGATTCTAGGGTGATTTTTGAGGTGAGTGAGCCATCGGAACCCTTTTCATTGCTTCAACTTCAACAATTTTCGAGCTTGGGTGCTGTTCCTGCAGATTTCCAGCGTCGACTCGCAGTGTTTCAGCTCGTACACGACGTAGGAGCATCGGATCGCGATGAGACTTGGTTCGTTGGATTCAGGACTTCGAGAGGAATCCACGAAGCCCAAGATTACTGGATTTGGAAAAGGTTAGCTTGGTCGAACCTTTGTTCTACTCCACCGCTGTGAATCTGAACCTGAACTTGAGTTTTCTTGGTTTCTTTCGGTGTAAATCATAAAGGGAACTGGGATTTGGACCTGAGATGTGTGCATTGCCTTTCCACTCTGGATTTGGAACCTTGCATCACCAGGATTGAGATTCGGAAGGTGAGGTTCACATCATAATTGAGGATTTAATTTAAGTGCTGATTTTGAAGATTGATGCATGTTTAGTGCTTTTGTGGTCCAGATTATTGGAGGATTACGATTACTGGTTGAGAACAGACTCGGCTGAGTTTAGGTGACTTCCTCACTGCCAGGGAGCTAGAGTTCGAGGTGGGTTAATCATTGGCTTTTCATCCTAGGTGCATAATAGTCGACATGTATTAAATTCAGCTCTTGACTTAGTATATAGTAGCTCGAATTCATCGATTGTCCTGTTGTTGAAATCTGAATTTGGAGTATGCTTAATAAGTAAATAATCCATACATGTTGGACTTGGACTTGACTTAGGAGAAAACCGCAATTTGACCAACATATGCATACACTACCGGATTTAGCTCTAGGAGCCGTGTTGTGATTGTATCGTCGCCGTGTTAGCGCGATGGATACCCGGGTAGTGTGGCCTGCATTTACGCTCGTGCGGGGATGCCGAGCTTATTTTTACAGCAGAGTCTAGACTGTTTCGGGTTGTCGGGGGCCGTCGGAGTAGACGGTGGGCCCAGATCACTTTTTTTTTTGTCTTAGATTGTGCCGAGGGCACGTAGAGTCGGTTGTTAGACTTATTTAGACTCTAGTTATGAGATTTTGGCTGGTTGGAGCCTGATTGAGCTCGACAGAGATACGCTGCATACTCGGTTGGGTAGCTCCCCCGAGTGCCACTCCAGAGCTGGGCGTTGTGCTTTCGCGTTGGTGTCGGGTGTGCAGGTTGGACTCGCTCTCCACTGAGGGTTAGAGTGGGGGTAGCTGTATAATCGTAACCGGGCACGGGACGGGTGTGTTCACAGTCCCATGGACGGGTATGATTACAGTCCCCTTTCAGATTGGATCTATTATGGCATTGGTATAAAGGTGTTGTTTTTAGAGCATAATAGTATAGCTGCATATGGCTGTAGAGTGTTTCCAGCTTTCCTTACTACCTTTGCTTACCCCTGTAGACTTAGTGGATGGACCAATGATGTTGAGGGCGGCACCCACTGAGGACTACTTGTTTTTACAGTAGTTCTCACGCCCCTTTTCTTCCACTGTTGTTGCAGGGCCTTTGGTTTCGGCTGCTGCTCCTCCTGAGGCTGATCGAGGCAAGAGCGTCGCGAGCTAGAACCCTACCCGTCCGTCGAGTGCTGAGTTAGAGAACTACTGTTGCAGGTAGATATACTTTATTTTGGGGAGTTTTGTACATGCGGCTGTGTAACTCGCTTAGGGTGAGTATAGTTTTTATATCCAGATACTTTGTATGTATGAAACTTCTTATGTTCTACCTGTTTAGTTTTATTACAGCTCTATACTACTGATTGTAGTACTGTTTGTTTTACAGCTACGCTTCGTATACAGGAGAAATTCTTTTGTATACGGCGGATTTGTCGGCGTGCCCGGGGAACGAGGAATCCGGGGCGTGACATACCCACCAATTTTACTTATAATTTTTTGGGTAGGAAAAACTAATACTCATATCCGCAAATTTGCTAGTAATATGCGGATACCCATGAGTACGGATTGAGATTGTCAAGTCTAACTTTGACAGAGACTAGAATACTTCCTAAAAGCAAACCAATAATTTTACTTCCCCACCATTTTCAGTAATGGATCATCAAAACTGATGATCGGCGCCATTACAAGAGCTAGACTATTTGAACTTCCCAAAAATTAAATTTCATGATTTTAAGTTATCATTTAGGGCGTTTGGTTCGAGTTATGTAATATTATAGAGTATCTCGACATATCCAGGTATCTTGGATTTCGGCGTGAGATTACTACTGATACTGCATTTATGCATTTGGTTTAATACAGTAATATAATACTGGATTGCAGTGTTTATAGCATTATTACGTTTGGTTCAGTTTATAAAATTTAGTAATTCTGACATAAAAGTATTGTTTTTCCAAAATTGCCCTTGTTGTGGTCATTTGAATATTATTTTTTACAAAAATATAATTTGCACTAGTAAATTAATTATATTAATAAGTAATAAAATAAAAAGACCTAATATGAAAATAAATTAACGATGGAAAAGAAAAAAAAAATAACTACAAATCAGATCTAACTTCAATTTGAAAATAATGTGTTTTAGCGAGAGAGAAGAAATGATTAAATATATATGCGGAAATGGCGAATGGAGGAAAGAAGATCGTGATGATTATCTAGGAGGACGACGCAATAAAAGGTAGGTGTTCGTGCGAGAGAGAAAGAGATAGAGATCGAGAGACAGCGGCGTGCGAGAGAGGGGAAGGAGAGAGATGAAAACAATACTGGTAATTGGATTTGGGGTTGTTGGAGGGTAAAATTGTCATTTTATATAATATGTAGTATTAACGGGTTTCAGTAATGCAAGATACACGACTCCCCTCTCGTTAATATTTTTGGTGTAATCCTGCTCGATTTGTAATGCTACATTAACGAGTAGATTACATAGCGGATGAACCAAACACAGTAATCCTGGCAGAATTGGCTGTAATCCTACCAGGATAACTCGAACCAAACGCGCCCTTAGGTATATACGCTTCTTTTTTTTTCGTCCCAGGCCTGCGATGCCTCACCCATGTAGCTTAGTTCACTTTTTTAATGAATGAAGCAAGTAACGTCCTACATTTCCCTCAAAAAAAAGAAAAGAGAAAAAAAATGGTATTTGCCTATTGACCATGTGTGGTCGAATTCATCTTATATTAATCATAAAAAATTGTCAATGTTTGAACCACTTGAATACAAAACAAATAATATCGAAAAATTACAAAATTTGATTTCTAAAAAATTTAAATAGTTTAGATCATGTTTAGAGTGTCAGATCGTCTTCGGACGCCCCATCGTAGAAAACAATTGTCACGCCCCGGGTCATTTTAGAGTATAAAAACAGCGGAATTTTTTTTTTTTTATAAACCTTGACCCCCAAGGACATGTCAGACCTCCCCCAAATACAGAGAGAACACTACACACACGGACAGAGTCTCCCCTGTATTTGCACGGCATCGCACAAGTACATTGAGTCTTTTGCAATCATACAACCACAACAAAGTGTACATGTAAAAAATTTAACTTACATCCATACACAACTTACACCATTCACCACAGGTTACATTCACTAGTATATAATCATAAATCCACATCTATCAGTTGAAATGTTCCCTACCCGGGAACTGATTTTGAAACTCTAAGTTATAATTTCCCTTTTGAAAATCTTTTAAAAACTGTTTCCCACACGGAAACCTTTTCTTTTGAAAACACTACCACGAGGGGTAGAAAACCTTTTTGCATCGTAAATCCAAAACCATATTAAATCCCAAACCATTTCACAAAACTAATCCATGCGATAAGTTTAACATCCAATTTAAAAGTAGAGAACATGAACCATGCAAACAAGTCTAAGTCGTAATAATGTAAACAGAAGGTAAATAGTAAAAGCAAACCGCGGGTCGGGAGCTATACGCGTGCTATGTACGCTCCTCTCCGTCGTCCCACTAGGACTGACGTAACACTCGAAAAAGAAGGCGAGGGTGAGAACATGTAAACATGTCTCCCCCTCCCAGTGGGTATCCGGAGACAAACAAAGTAAAGCAGATAGTAGTACAGTAGCAACTATAACTGAGTAAGGAGATATGTAGAAATGTAAACCAACTGCTACTGTAAATATGCGTCAAGGACGACAAGCTCAAAAGTACCCAATCTGAACCAATGCTCTCTTGGTCAGCACCGCAGACCTTAAGCCAATGCCCCCACTACTCTCCAGTGCATATAACCCCTCTTGGGCTCACGGGTCGACCTCTGCAACCACTTTTCCGGAAAAGAACACCCCCTTACGGTGGCCAAACCGCTGGTGTTCGTGAAATGCGACGAGTATCGGGCGATCAATGTAGATATGCTCAAAAATCATCCATCGGCAACCAGCCGACAATCCTGCCCCCCAGGGCCCAGCGACCACATGGGTCATCAAGTAACCAGAAGAACCAACCAGGTACCAAGTACAGAGTGTAACTGACCAAATAGGTCCCAAGTACAGAAAGTGACCACCAACTAGGTCCCAAGTATGTAAAGTAACCGACTAACTAGGTCCCCAGTATGCAAAGTAACGACCAACCAGTCCCGAGTAGAGAAAGAAAACCCACCAACCAGTGCGAGTGTAGAGTGTAACTGACCAATAGGTCCCAAGTATAGAATGCAACTGACCAACTAGGTCTCAAGTATAGAATGCAACTGACCAACTAGGTCTCAAGTATAGAGTACAACTGACCAACTAGGTCTCAAGTATAGAATGCAACTGACCAACTAGGTCCCCAAGTATAGATATGTACTGATAGAATCTACTCTACTCCTACACATGCTACCAACACGGAAATCAACGAGTTGAGTAAGTACAAGAGTAATATGGTGCAGATATCGACAATATATGATAAGTAAAGTAGATAGTAGGGTGGAAAGAATGTCACCGAGCTTGCACCACTGTGCCGACGGCAACCTGGGATACCCACCTGTACAACTGTCGTGTCTATCTCTGACTGCGAAAGAACATCAACTGGACCTAAGGAAGGTCCACCAGGTTAGAATCTAACCCACAAGTAAGAAACACTAAACCCATAACCTCACCAATGATCCCACGATGATCAGTTTCCCAAAACTGACTACCGTAACCTGCCGGAAGTCCCGAAAACCGCACCGGGAATCCGTCGGGACCCACGAACTGTCCCGAAATGCACCGACTCGTACCACGAGTCCCCCGCTGCCACTTAACACTTATTTTAGTGTGACTTGGCAGCAAACACAAAACCTCATGTCGAAACAATTATCGTCGGATAATCGTTTCGATCCGGGTTCCCAGAAGTGTCAATTTCGACACCGAGACCCACCGTCGCTCACCAGTCATCTCCGAACCCACGAGATGACGATGGTGACCAGCCAACAAGGCTCAGCGACAACTCACAGAGCAACCAAACAACGCCGTAAGAGATCCGGACCAAAATCGCGTTCTTTCGGCGAATTTCACCGAAAAACGCACCGAAATCGACTTTTGTTTTCCGTGAGGGCTATCGGACCTTGGACAAGTCCAAAGGTCACGACACATACACATGTACTGCCCACGTAGCCACAAAGTGCACAATGGCACAAAAGGCCTCCGAATACCCGAAAGCACTTTATTTTATGTGATTTCGGCGCTTTTATGGTCCGTCTACACAAACCAGAACTCATTCAGCCCAACTGAGACACACGTTGATAGGTCTCGGCGTGCCGGAGGCCGTCCTCACCCTTCGGAGCACTGCCGGCCACTGTAGAGAGCGCGGGAGCAACTTGAAGTTCAGCGAACTACGCGCGTAGTACGAAAAGCATGCTTTTTCTCGCAAACCAGGGACTTGTTGACCCTAAATGAGGTGAGCGCTGTGATCGTCACTGACAGACGATCACCGTGCTCCCCTCCGGAGGCATCGAAACAGCCTCGGGTCTCCAAAACAGCGCACGCAACCCGAAACAGCAGCCAAAAAGGCTCGAAAATGGCCGACATCGCCAAATCAGCGAAACGGAGCTTCTCCGACAGAAAGTAAAGTGAGCACGGTGATCAGTGATCTGTCACGATCATCGTGCTCCCTTCGGTAGAGATCGGGAGGCCCGGTTGCTCGGAATAGAAAACCATCTTATTTAAGATCTAATTTGGACCTTTGCCGGAGCAAGCTAGCAACGGCCGGTCACCGGCGGCACGGCGGCACGCGCGGCGGCCCGGGATGGGTGAGGGGAAGGTAAGGACCACCATGCTTACCTCAGGTGGCGACTGGAAGCGGCGGTGGCCGCGGTGGAGCGGAATAGAAAACCATCTTATTTAAGCTCTAATTTGGACCTTGGCCGGAGCAAGCTAGCTCCGGCCGGTCACCGGCGGCACGCGCGGTGGCCCGGGATGGGTGAGGGGAAGGTAAGGACCACCATGCTTACCTCAGGTGGCGACTGGAAGCGGCGGTGGCCGCGGTGGAGCGATGCCCTAGCTGCGCGGCTAGGATGGAGCTCGGCTCGATTTCCGGCCGGGGAGCTCCGGCGGCGGGGTACCGGCAGAACCGAGCGCGGCCGACCCAGGGAGGCCGGCGCTCACGTCGATCGGCGACGAGGCGGCGGGCGCGATCTTCGGATCATCCCGAGCCCGCATGGGCTCGCTCGAGCTCCCGAGCGGCGACGGCCACGGCGGCGGTCGGCGCTCCTCGAGACGGCGGCGGCGGGTTCTTGGAGAGATCGGAGGGAGGCTGTGGAGGTGGTCCGAGCGGCGGCGATGCGAGGGAGGGAGACGCGGGCTCGTCTCGGCCCGCACGGGTCGAGGTGGGCTGCGGTGGCCGCCCACGTGGGCGGACGGCACGACGGCCCGCGGGGTGGCGGCGGCGGCCGGCGGAGTTGCGGAGAACGAGAGAAGGCGATACGATCGTCCGAGGGTTGGCGGCGGCATGCGGGCCCCGAGCCGCACCGAGCTCGGTCCCGGCGAGTGCAGGTTGGCCGCAGATGGAGTCCGAGCGGCGCCGGCGACGCTCGGGGAAGGCGGCGGCGACAGAGGTCGTGTACGGGAGGGTCGTCGGAGTCTTCCAAGAGTGGCTCGGTCATCCCAAGGTGGCGGCGGCCGTGCAAACATGGAGTTGAAGCTCCTCGGCCAGATCTTTCTAGATCTGGCCACAGCCGGCTTGGGTGGTCGCGGCGGCGCGTAGGGGCAGACGGCGGCCGGCGGTGGAGACACCAGCGATGAGTCTCAGCCTAAGGAGAATGAGGCTCGGGTCTAGATGCTTTCCTGATCACTATAACGAAGAAGATGGCAAGTTGGAGTCGTAGAGGGATTGAGGGAAGGCCGGGAGGGAGTTTTCCGGCGGTCGGGGATGGTCGCCGGCGGCCGGGGCGCGCGTGGGGAGTACAAGGGAAGGGGGAGAGGCGGCTAGGGTTCGGTTGAGGAAGGGGGAGGCCAAGAGCTAGGGTTTCCTCATGAAACCCTAGTTCACTACATATATATACATATATACATTTGCAAAATAGTCCTCCCATACTTGATATTTTCATTCCAATCCCTGCCCACGCGTGTAATTTGCACGTATACACCTCCGCGTCAGATCCCACGCGATTCAGTAAATAAAATACCGCGACCTTTGCAAAATTACCATCTTGCCATTTCTGACCTCTCCTCGAACAACGTGCTATTCCTAGCGATCCGTTCTTCCGATTTACGAACGGATCGCACCAATGCGATCAGCACGATGAAGACAATGAACCCACGATTTTTTTTGCCTCGATCCGTCACGAATTCGCGGAGAAATCCTCTCGCTCTCCAAATATCTAATCCTGCCAACATCGACCCCCTTTGCGATCATCTTGCGATATCCGGCGATCCGCTCCTCGGATTTACCAACGGATTGCGCCATCGCATTCAGCACATCGAGGGCGTCGAAACTACAACTTTGTTTCATCCAGTTTGGTCGCCGATTTGCGATGAGACCCATCTGTTCTCCGCCAATCCATATATTACACATGTACAAATGTGAAAACCCGCGAAATCTTAACTTCGCATCAAATTTCAGCTTCCCTTTCACCAGTAAGGACTTCAAACATCCTTCTCCATACTCTAGGTCACATGCACAGAGTTCGATAAGTTTCACAATGCTAGAATAGCAAAGTACTGAAACCCTCTTTTCGATAAAACCTCTTTTTCTTGAAAACCGTACATCGGATCAGAAATCCGCTGCCATTGGTTCCAAAATATCGGAACCGTTCAAAATGAGCTATTGGACTGCTATAAACGGAATCCGATACGTACCAGAAGCCAACTCTCCTCCACGGCTTCTCCGGAAAATCGGGTTACTATTCACTTTAAGTGAAATTTAATAATCGCGTATCTTCTCCGTTTTAGCTCATTTTCTCCTGAAACTTGACGAGTGCTTATGTAATTAAATTACACACATAAACATAGTCAACAGAGAGTCAAATGACACAGTTAAAATTTTAGTCTTCACAACAATGACCTCATTTTTTTTTCCTATAAACAGGATGGTCGAGTAAAAGTTAAAATGAATGAATGGATGATGGATTCGTGAATACGCTACACTCAAGGAACAATTTCTCATTGCCAAATGGATTTTTAATGTTCTTATTATGGCATGTAAGATTTGCACACACAGCAAGAATATTCACATTAATTAATCTACATTATCTTAATTGGTGCTAAGGATAGACTTCTTGATGATGAACAATGAGTTTATTTGATCGCAAAGACTGTCATGAATAGTAGTCATGTAATATTATTTGCCCTTCTCTGCTAACTTTTTTTGTGGGGTAAATTGCATGTTTGGTCCTCAAACTATGAGTCTGGTGAAACTTTGGTCCTCAATTTTTAATTTGTTATAATTTTCAGCTTGAATTTTAAAAATTATTGCAATTAAGTCCCAAACTTAACTTAGCTGGCTAAGTTTTAATAAATTGTTAACGTAGAAGCGACGTGAAGGTGTTGTGATTGATAATACATCAAGAGTTAAAGATGCTACATTCCTTTTATTACATCAATGATGCATCAATATATAGTCAACTAAATTAGATTATGGGACTTAATTGATGTAATAATTTTAAAAGTTTGGGCCAAAATTGCTACGAATTAAAGTTTGGGACCAAGATTTCACCCACTTTATAGTTTGAAAACCAAACGTGCAATTTGCCCTTTTTCTTAAAATTATCATTTGTGATGCACCTGATTTGTATTTCTCAGACAAAAAAATTAGTTAATTCCATAGCCATATTAAGTACGCATTTAAAGTTGTTTCTTCATAACTTTTTAGTATTTATTTTTTGTCTACAGAGTCATCACTAATTTTCAAAGCTTTTACTTCTAAGCTATTTGAAAGTTGTTTTGCTTATGCACTAACATTTGATTCTTCTTTCGGCAGAGTAAATGCGCAACGAGATCAATGCACTGAATTTCTAAGCACTACAATCTTTAAGAACTTTCACTACCAAGAAACAATAATGGCCGAGGTTGCAATACTTTTAGCCATTCAAAAGCTTGGTCTTGCATTAGGTACAGAACTGCTGAACCAAGCTAGCTCTCTATTTTCACAACAACTAGCATCATTGGCAGAGCTCCCTAATAGTATGGAACGCATGAGCCGTGAACTCCATGTGATGCATGGATTCCTACTTCACATCGATAAGGTAGATAGAAAAATCAAATCCTAGAAGCATGGATAGAGGAGGTGCGAAAAGTCGCATATACTATTGAGGATATTGTGGATGAGTATATCTATCTTATAGTCCAAGATAAGCAACGACAAGGTGGACTAGTTGGCTACATGAAACAAGTGTTGAAGCTACCAGAATTGTTTAATAGCTTGCCTCGTATTGCGTCTCAAATAAAACAAGTAGAGAACGGCCTTGACCACCTCTCACGCTTAAAAGATCGATGGATTCAAACAAGTAGTATTGGGCATAGTAGTAGTTCAGATAATGTGAGCGAATGGACACAACATCTTACGGGAAGCTCTCCTCTTTTCATGGATGAGGAACAGCTCGTAGGGATTGACGAAGACCGACATATGTTAACTAATTGGTTGACGTCTGAGAAATTGGATCTCTGCATAATAACAGTGTGGGGTATGGGCGGGCTCGGAAAAACTACTTTAGTCACCAATGTTTATAAAAGAGAGAGTGGAAACTTCGACTGTCATGCCTGGATTTCTATATCTCAAACTTTTAAAGTTGAAGATCTTCTTCGAAAAATGATCACTGAACTTTACGGCGACAAAAAGATAGTTCCAACTGACATAGCCACCATGGATGATAGAAAGTTAAAGGAGACAGTAAGAGAATTCTTGGAGCAAAAGAAGTATCTAATTGTACTAGATGATGTATGGAAACCAGAAGCATTTTATGCATTGCGCGATTCTTTTGTCACTAATCAGAAAGGAAATAGAATATTTATTACAACCAGAGATGCAGAAGTAGCAGCACTTGCAAGCGAAAACTATAAGCTTGAACTCAAACTTTTATCCGATCCTGATGCGTGGAAACTTTTCTGCAGGAGAGCATTTTGGAATTATGAAAATCAAGAATGTCCTCCGGAGCTAGAAAAATGTGCAAGAGATATTGTGGACAAGTGCGGAGGGTTGCCACTAGCTGTTGTATCACTAGGCAGTCTCTTGTCCTTAAGAGAGAAGAGTGAGACTGACTGGAAGCGAGTTTATGATCAGCTAAATTGGGAGCTTGCAAACCACCCAAGTCTCGATCCCGTGAGAAACATCTTGAATTTAAGCTTCAACTGTCTTCCAAGACATCTAAAGAATTGCTTCTTATCTTGTAGCATGTTCCCAGAGGATCTTCTTCTTAAAAGAAAGGAGCTTATCAGGCTATGGATAGCAGAGGGTTTTGCAGTAGAAAGAGGATCAAGCACGGCTGAGGAAGTTGCAGAAGGGTATCTCATGGAGCTTATCCGTCGGAGCATGCTGCAAGTAGAAGAGAGGAACCACTTTGGTAGGGTAAAGTATTGTCGGATGCATGATCTCGTTCGTGAGCTGGCTGTCTCTTTATCTGAAAAGGAGAAGTTCCACAGTATTTATGAGGATAACAGGATGGAAAGGATGGTCGATGCTAATGCTCGTCGCCTGTCTGTTCTCAAATACAGCAATGATATTGGATTCAACATTGATCTACCGCGGCTACGAACCTTTGTAGCATTTGACACTACCATGCCAGCATCCTCACTTTTATCTGCTTTAACATCCAAATCAAGGTATATTGCAATTCTTGAACTGGAAGGCTTGCCTATTGAGAAGATACCCAATGCTATTGGAGACTTATTCAATTTGCGATACTTGGGTTTAAGAGATACAAAGGTAAAATCACTACCAAAATCCATTGGCAAGCTTTCCAACTTGTTGATCTTGGACCTCTGTCGATCGGCCATACAAAAGCTGCCTCGTGAGATCACGAATCTCAAGAAGTTGCGACACATGTTTGTTGAGAGGGTAATTGACCCAACCGGAAAAGCCTTTCGCTTGCGTAGTGGTGTACGTGCGCCAAAGGGTTTGTGGAATTTAAAAGAATTGCAAACATTGCAGGCGGTTGAAGCAAGTAGTGAGTTGGTTGGGCGACTAGGAAATTTGACCAACCTAAGAAGCTTTAGAATATGGAATGTAAAGGAAACCTACTCTGCACAACTGTGTGCATCATTGTCACGGATGCGTAGTCTTTCCTACTTAAGCATTATTGCAAGTGACGAAAATGAGGTTCTCAATTTGAAAGGCCTGATTCCCCCTCTCCCGAATCTTAAAAGGCTTTATCTATCAGGTAGATTGGCAGCAGAAACGTTGACGTCTCCTTTGTTCCGAGATCTCCGAGAATTAAATCTCTCTTGGTGTCAGCTAACTGCGGATCCTCTTCCGTCGCTCGCTCAGTTGTCAAACCTCACTTCACTATATCTTCAAAGGGCATACAATGGAGAGCAGTTGTGCTTTCGTGATCAGTGGCTCCCTAATTTGAAGCGGCTTGCCTTGATTGACCTGCCGCAACTCCAACGAGTGAAGATAGAGAGGACAGCCATGTCAAACTTGGAAACTCTCTATATGGCAGACCTCCAAAACCTAACAGAGGTCCCAGAAGGCATTGAATTCCTCACATCGTTGCGGAAGCTATATGTCTATGATATGGAGACTCAATTGACCAGTAGTTTAGAAGAAAACGACAAACTTGGACACATCAGCTCCATCTATACTAACTAGGAAGCACCTGAAGTGCCTTCTTTTCGCCTGGATTCACTCACAAGTAAGTTTCTGCATGTTTAATTCAATTATGTGAATGTCTTACTCACAAATTTCACCCCCACGCATTCTTTTACAAAGCTCACCAAGTTTTCATGTTTAACCCAAAACTACTTAATTGCGTACGACACATAAACTATATTAGTATCTTATGTCTAATTTATTGATTTTCTCTCTTTTGATTTGATTTTCCTTTATTTTGATCTCATTTGGATCCACAAGTATATGATTAATATATTTTTATGAACTTAAATTCCATAATAAAATTCCTAGTTAGGCAATTGCTTAAACATTGTTTCTTTCAATATAGTAGTTCTTTTTTTTTAGAGAGATTTCAATACAGTGGTTCTGATCTCATATTTATTTAGTCAACATACAAATTGCTACTGCAGAGAAAATATTATAAACCAAATATATTCGTTGGAAGTCCTAGAAAGAGGTTTCGCCAATTTATTGAAATTCACAATTTATATTTTTATTGTACTCTATGCTTTCTATTGGCAATCGTCATGTAAATTGGCAATTCTATTATATATTCGATTTGTTTACTTACAATATATATAATTTAAGTAATAAATTTACCAGTGAAACTGTACAGATTATACTACGCATTTATAGATTATTTTTTTCCATCACCTGTTTCCTTACCATGAATAGAATTTCAATTTTTTTTTTTTTCTATACTAGCGAAAGCTTGAATGCAACGCACGCTTTGCACAAAAATAAAGGAAATAAAAAATTTAGGAGATAGTTATACTAGTATAAATTTTAAAAGTTTATTAAATCTTATCTGGTTATAATTATCTAATCTGATAGAAAAATAAGAAGAATTATACTAGATTTACTCAAATTTGGTTTATCTATTTAAAATTTAATTACTTTAAGAGTAATATTTTAATACACCATATAAATGTTGACCATTTATTTTTCTAAATAAGTGGTTGAGATATAATATGACTCTAGAAGTGACCTACTATTGAGTCATTGGGAACCATGTCACCAGGTATCTATCTAAATGGTATTTTGGTCTCTACATAACATTTTGTCCCATAAGATTGTTTTTATCCAACTAATTAAGGGTACTATGAATTTCTCAAATATCTACAACAATAATTGAAATTTAAATTACATCCAAACTGTAAATTTTATTTGGAAACAGCATAAAAAACTTAATTATGAATCAAATTCAATTTTTTAAAATAAACTACAAATTTAAAATAGAACTTTCAGTTCAAATTCAAAATTTCAATCTAAATCAGAAATTAAAATTTGGCTTTAAGATTAAAAGTACAATTTAGATTCAAATTTTAAAAGTTTAATGTAAATTTTAAAATTAAAATTTTACATTACAATACCAAATTCAAAAATTAAATTAAAATTTAAAATTTATAGGATACTAACAAATTTGGCATATACTAATTTTTTTAAAATCAACTATACCCTTTACTTATTAAGGATTAGATTTTAAATTTTTGGTGTTTTTAAAAAATCCTCTTAATTTTAGAGCGTGTTTGGTTCAAGTCGAATCTAATCTAATCAATCAAAATAAGTTGAGTCAAATCGGAATGACTCACTACTTAATTCTATTTGGTTCATCACCTGAATCAGAATCGGAATAAATCATTCCCATTGTCGGTGTTTGTTATAGGTGGATATAAAAACAGTAATCAAATTAATATACTAACTTTATCTTTATAATATATTAATTTAAATTCAAATTAAAAATTAAATATTAAAAATTTACATGAAAATATTGAAATAATGTCAAAATTTTAAATCTATTTTTTTTCAAAAAAATTTTAATTTTGAAGTTGAGTGGATAATTCAAAATATGAAACTAAATTTTGCTTTATTTAAATTCAAACATAAAATTACAATTTAAATTTTAATTTGAATCCATAAATTTAATTTAAGTTTTAAATCAAATTTGAATAAAACTTTATATAAATTAAAATTTAATTTAAATTCAAATTCATAAGTTAGATTTGAAATACTTGATTAAATTTTAATTTTAATTCAAGTTCAAATAAAAATTTATAAGGGCATATTTCAAATATAAATGTGTTTTCAGAATAGGATGTGTATTTGGAAAGAAAATTTGACGGGCTCAAGATTTGTATTCGCTCTTGTATACACATTTGAGAAAGTAAAAAAAATTAAAAATAAAAATAAACTTAAAAAAAAATTAAAACTGTATTTTTAGGAAAAAATTTGCCAGATTTAAGAAAGTACAGATTTAAGATCTGACATAGAAGAAGTGATTTTTCTTCATTGGTCATCAATTCCTTCCATTGTCCTTTATACTGCACACACCTCACCTTTTTTTTTTTCTTCGGAAATATATAAATAATCTATTTTATAGTTGGAACTGTCCCTTTAGTTTCTTTCTTGTTCGCCTATTTATTTTGTGGATGTGAAACTTGGTGCTGACTTTTTAATTTGTACTTCTCAATTTATTTTTTTTTCAAATTTTTTGAGATTCAGGTGATCCTCTCCATGGTTTCAAGCCACCGTATGCAGTACTTTTCAGTATCTACCAGCTATGTCATCATTTGCATAACATTGCACTATTATTTGTTTGTCCTTTAGATTATTTCTGTAAACTCTGATGGTGTTGCCGTGTGTATTTTCTGTTTCAGTTTAGTTCTTTCAATCGTGTGCTCTGTGTGTTATTTTGCAATGTAATATACAACGTATGATATATATTAATATCCGATGGGACTTATTTTGTAAGAAAATATTATTATTAATAGTGTGTTATTTTGTCAAAACATTTGCACCTGCACTAACTTGGTTTTTCGTATTCTCGATGGATTTACATCTATTGTATACTTTACGAAGACTAACAAAAATACAGTATAAGGAACTCTTACAATACAATACAAATAGAAGCAAATGATTCTATCCAGTAGGGGACATTAATTGAGAAACTGGATAAAAGTGGCAAGCTGGAAATTAAGAATAGTTTCGATCTACTGTGTGCATGCTGACTTAATCTATCAGTAATGGCTTGTCTAGCATATTTTGATCTTACAGATGGTTGAAAGAGTCTATATTACCCAATCACTTTGATACTCCATACAATTGCCATTCGTGCAACTGGCTAACAGTTACACAAAAGCCATAAAGAATAATGTCTGGATTTCAAATCTCTTACTTCCACTTAATTCGCAGAAAGCTCAGGACGAAGCACAGTTTCTCATCAATTTACTTACAAATGTACAACTACACAATCATTAATTAATGTGCCTCGTTGGAGATGAACGAGAAATTGCTTACATACACCAATAGTTGTCTATAACAGTTAAAGAGTTTTAATGCTGTCAATTCTGACATCTGAAGACTAAAGCCCCTCCATGGCTCCATCTGGAGATCATTCTGCTAGCAACTTAGGAAGCTCCTTTTTAGTCTGTAGACTCTACTCCGTAACATTCTACTTAACTTTCCCTCTTTTAGCTTTTGTTGTTGTGTGTTTCTTCTATACTTTTTGTCTCTATGTATTCCTTTATAGGGAAAGTTACATAGGATTAACTTTCTACTTATTGCGATTACATTCTTAACCCTTTTCTCAGTATTTTAATTGGATCTATTCTGTTGTAATCTCCATTAATTTGTATGGATCTTCCCATCTCAATAACAATGTAATGCAGATAAATCTCACGGACTGATCATTAAATACCAAGCCAGTGCAAAGTGACTAAACAAAAGCCTATCACGTCATCCAATCTGCATTCTGAAAAACACGCAATTTATAGCAACACTCGAAGAGCTTATAAGAAAGTGGGGTACAACACTCAAAAAAGTTAACATTTGCTAATTAAAATCTATTAGCTCACTTTTAGTCTCATATTTACTTATATGTTTTACTTAAATAAATAAGCATGTTCCACCTGTGACATTATTTATTTCATTCCGAAAAATACACCATTGTGGATAACTTCGGGCTCTTCCCATTGATCAATTACTACTACATGCCCTGCCCCTTGAGTAGTAAACAGAACCAGTGCTAAAAAAAACAAGTGCTGAACAAAATATTCATGCATCCAACCGCGTACCAAGATAAGATCCAAGTGGCGTTTGTTTTACATTCACACACAAACTACGAAGGAGATCCCACAGATTAAGATCAGAATGCCTAAGCATGACCGTCTTTTCCTCTTTTTCCCTTTTTTTTTTTCACTTTCCAATAAACAAACTGCAACTTTGGAATTAATTCTAGAACTCAAATGCATTATAGTTTCTTCACAAAGTACCTTAAAAAGAATGAAAACTAGAATAAAATGGTCCAATTTTACGGAGAAGGAAGGGTAGTTGTAAATTATGTTATATCACCGGAAATGTATATTACAAGGATCTTTCAACCATTTTGGACCTGAAAAAAGTAGCATGAAAATAATTTAAACAAGAAAAGTGATGCTGCGAAATATAGTTAAGCAAACAGTTATATACAGCAGTAAGATAATATTGGCACTTCAAGTCTACTCAGGTAGTCATAAGAAGTGCCAATTAAGCACATTTTACAGGTTGAACTTCAATAGCTATGTAGCTAGCTTGCTTCCCAAGCAGAACATCAAAATGCAAATAAGCATTTCCGCTATTTTACTTGAATTGATTGAATGCAAATGCAACTGTCAAAATTACTTTGGCATGGCAAGTAAGATCCATGACTAGTTCACCAGTTTCATCCCAAAACTCAATTTAAAATTACCTGAATCTTAGTAGTAAACTAAAAGTAGCAACAAAACTGTAACTAGGTAACTAAGCCAGCAAAGTTGAAATGCAGAAGCAAGATTAGTCGGGCTTATAGGCCCTAAAGCTGAACCGGGAGATATACCCCCACCCTTGCTTGATCCCGATCTGCCATTCAAATCAACTTATCAGTTATACGGAAAGAACAAGATTGTTTAAGTATTGCATCTGAAAGTTTGAATAATTATCATGACTCACCTTCCTGCGAAGATACACGAACCGTGACCTGCAAGTTTACACAGTTAAGATTTCATTCGGATCAACTTAAAAAATGGAAGTATAATTATTTGAACTAAAATCAACATAGAAGAAATATAGAACTAAACATGCAGAAAATCGTTGTTATTCACATACTACACCAAAAATAAAAGAGCAAACCCAAAGATACTGTTTTCCCTGATCCTTTCTGTGAGTAGAATGTTCTTGCCTCCCCTCTCATCACAAGTCTAAATTTATATTCAACAGCAGAGAGGCTGCTCTGCTATTATCAAGCCTCCTTTCCACTTCCTTTTTTACTCAAAGATATTCAATATGCCAGTCAAGGATTTCTAGGCTTTTCTACAGAATAATGTCATTCAATTTCCTTTTTCCAGAATAGAATGAAATTAAGCACTCATACTCACCTATTTGAACTAATCCCTGTTGGCAACATGTCATTGCTACCATTACTTCGACCACCTCCTGCAGTCATTCCACCTCTCTCCACCACCTCATGTAACCATTACTACCGATACCACTTCTAGGGGTGGCAATCCAGCTAGCTGTTCGGCTCGAAATGAGCTCGAGATCGGCTCGCTCGTTTAGTAAACAAGCCGAACACAAGCTGGATTTTTCAGCTCGTTTAATAAACGAGCCGAACACGAGCTAGGGTCAGCTCGCTCGTGTTCGGCTCGATAACCGCTCGATTATATTTATTTTATATTAATATAATTTATATATATATATATATATATATATATATATATATATATATATATATATATATATATATATATATTTGCATATAAATATATAATATATATTATTATTTTGTAGTTTGTAGCCTAAATTATTATTTTTTAGTTTGTAGCACAATTTAACAATAAAGCCCAACTTATCAATAAAAGAGGCCCATTTATATTTTTAATTTCAACCGTTAGATTAAAATCTAATGGATGATATTACATCAACTTTTAACTCTCTATATTTCTAACCCTAATTCTCTTTACCCTACTTTTTCACCTTTCTTCTAACCCTAATTCTCTTTTCCCAACTTTTTCACCTTTCACACAGGCACCGGCCATCTTCTTCCCCCATCTCTCTCTCTCTCTCTCTCTCTCTCTCTCGGCCACACTTCACTTCACACATGTCGCACTCTCTCTCTCACCCACACTTCACTTCACACATGTCGCACACCCCCGGCAGGTGGCTCGCCGGCAGCGCACTTTCGCCGTTCGCACACCCCCGGCGGGCGGCTCGCCGGCAGCGCACTTTCGCCATTCGCACACCCCCGGATGGCGGCACGCCGGCAGCGCATTCTTCACCGTTTGCACACCCTCAACAGCCGATTCTTCGCCGTTCGCAAACCCCCGGCAACGGCAGCGGCAGCGAACTTCGACGGCGGCAGCAAAACTTCGACGGCGGCGCTAACGAGCCGAACACGAGCTAGCTCGATTAAGTTGCGAGCCGATCACGAGCCGGAGTTTTCGAGCTCGTGACGAGCTCGACCTCGAAAACGTTCAAGCGGAGCTCGAGGCGCTCCAGCTCGCTCGAGCTCGGCTCGTTTACAGCCCTAACCACTTCTTTAACCTCAGCCCATTTTTGTCAAAACTGACTAATCAATACTGATTCTACAACCTCCTACACCAGTGACCACCTTCTTCCGACTACCATTTTTTTTACTACCTTCAGTGCACTCATCACCTAAAGCAACTTGTCACCACCATATTACCACCTCTACCAAGGTTTGCTATTTACAACATCTTGAGTCAAAGGCAAACAAGAACATTTAACCATTTTAATTTTGATGTCAAACCAAATGTGTCATCACATTCTGCTCTTTCCTAGTCCAGTTCCAAACTGTTCTGCTTCCATATTTGGTTCTTGTTTTGTTCATGTACTAACATGTCTTTTATTCCCATCATTGTTAAAATAAGAATCTGGGATAACTAAGAAATTCCACAATAAAATCTTGTCTATTAAACAAACACTAGAAAGACT
This sequence comes from Aechmea fasciata, assembly GCA_025177825.1. Taxonomy (NCBI): domain Eukaryota; kingdom Viridiplantae; phylum Streptophyta; class Magnoliopsida; order Poales; family Bromeliaceae; genus Aechmea; species Aechmea fasciata. The sequence goes on along the minus strand of CM045932.1, from coordinate 955,755 downwards.
AAATCCCACATATATGTACAAATCCTAGCTGAATTCAATGATGAAAACAACTTGCCAATATTATAAGCAACAATAAGCCATATAGTTTAGGTAAGTTTTCCGATAATTATATCATGTTTATCCTTCAAAGAAGTTACTCAACATCAACTATAGCCACTCTCAGATCAACTAGTTAGTTTAATACTAGTTTCCTGCCGCCCCGTTTCTTTTCTTCTATCTAGTGTACCTCTCATCTGAGTAGACAACTCTATACATCATATTTTGATTTGTTGGTGGTGCTTCAACTACTACTGAAGGGCTTTGTTTGGTTCCCAAGATTAGGATTCGATACTTTGACTATCCAGTACTTGGGCAAGATTGGACTTATTCCGGTCTATCAGAGTAGCATCATCCCCACCCTAGATTAATTAATTCCATGATGGTTATATAGTAGTGAGGAAGCCGAACTAAATAAAGAAGAAAAGTAAATTATCAATTCTTAGAATGTCTCTTTAATACCAGGAGATGTAATTGATAATTATCATCATCTGGAACTAGAATCAACAAAACGTAATTTTTAGACTAGATAAATTGACTGGAATGCGCCCACAAATGACTTGATATTTGGTAATAATGTAGGCTTCCGAAACTATTGTAGCCAGAACAAGATATTGTAATGACAATAGGTGTCAACCCCACGTCAAAAGGTGTAAAACAATCCTCCATTTATATTCAGGTAGATTTCTAACAATAATTGGATTCGCAGAGGCTCTAAATTGCCACATATATAAAGACCTTCAAGTGGATATTCCATCTCTTTCAAAAGAAAAATAGACTATTTATTGGATGCTGATCTTCTAAGACGTATCAAAATTTATCTTATGCATTGGATAGAATCTATTAGTCTCACAAGTAAAAGAGGAACTGCTTAATGTTCTAGATAGAGTTCGTCTAATCTAGGTAAATTAACTTATGATTTTCTTTTCTATGTGGACAGATAGATAATGAGATAAGCATAATCCAAGATTCATTCTAACTGATGATTTTCTTTTCTATGTGGACAGATAGATAATGAGATAAGCATAATCCAAGATTCATTCTAATATAATTTTCAGAGTTCTTTCTGCCTGAGAATGACACCAATTAATGTAAAAAATAAAAAAGATAAAAAAGAAACATATATTAATAAACAGTAGTTCACTTTATATATTGTTGTACAAAATGATTTTTAACGTGGTGGGAATAAATGGACCAATTCCACTGCACATCCTCTTTTGACTTTGTTTATGTTTAGATGAAGACAAGCAATTGGTCTTATAGTTTAGCACTACATTACCTTTTTGAAGGGATTTGGAAGACAATATGCCGAATAAACATGGTGCAAACCATAAAGAGATCATGGGTGGCCCAATGGGAAAAATAAGGATAACTAGTTAGACGACTAGTGCCAATAAGATGAAAATAGGAAAATATAGTAAATTGTGGAATTGTTTTTGAGAACTGATGCATATGAAGGAATCAAGATTGAGAAATCTATATCCTAGATCGCAACCATGTCCCATCCACAGAAAAGATGTATAAAAACTAAAAGAATGCACCCTACCTATCATCTACCACATGCTTTTTAGTAAATTAAGGAGCGAAGATCACTTGTAACGTATGACTAGTAAAATCTTTAAGACAAAATGTAGCAGTGAAACTTACTAGGATCAGTAGTGGTTATCATGGCTGTGTTATTGAAATTGCATGTCCCACCATTTGCTTGAGTTCTATGGTAATAATCATTGTATGCATACGAAGCAACAGCTGCAATGTTGTTCGAGTCATAGCACGGCTGCCCAGGCTGAATAGCACTGCAGTTTGCCGAACCAGGCCCACATGCCCAATCCAACCCTTGCTTCAAAGCAATGGCAGGTGCGCTTGAATTCGCAACACAGAATACCCCAACCAATCCTGTTGAGTCGCCATCAGACACATCCGGGTGTTCAAATGACAAAGTATACAAGGCGGTCTTGTTCGGATACATAATTCCCCAGTTCTTCTCCAAAATAGGCCCAGGCCGGAGATCCTCATTAAACAGCTCGAAAATATATGTGTTGATTTGGGCAGTTGGTTGACTAGGTGTCCCTGAACCATTCAATACATGCTTAATAAGATTGCTATTGTAGGCCAATGCATTATCGACTGTTGCATCCGGCTCTTTTGACCCACCAAACCATGGCCACCCAGAAGCAGTAACAATTACAGGAATACCAGTGAAATTCAGCGCTTGCATGGAATAATAAGCTGCATCAACCATTGAGTCGAACATGTTGGTATAGTAGAGATTTGTGTTAGGATCAACAACCTGGTTGTTGGGATTAAGTGCTTGAAAAAGAGCAAAATCCAAAGGGAATATGCCTTGCCCTTTGGTGTAAGCATAGTATGTTTGTGCATTTAGCTGAAGGAAGAGCCATAATTCTTCAAGAACTGAAGATACTGATTCATGATCGAGTTCCATGTTGAATTGAAGGTGGCTGTAGATGGAGGGAAAAATTTGGGTATCATGTCGATGGATTGGGGACTTGAAATTTTCACCTGGGAATTAAGATTGGCAGCCAGGAGAGCAGATTGGAGGAATTGCAAGGCCGGAATAAGAACAAGAGCTGCATTGGGAATAGTGGTAAGGACTTCATTGCCAATAGCAATGTATGTGATGTTAGTCGCTGGAATATAGGCTGCCACATTCTTGTTAATCCAATCAGCTGCTTCGGACCGAGATTGTCCTACTCGTAGTAGTTGGTCATTAGGCACCCCAACTATAACTTCTATACCGGTGTTTGCGAGGGCATTCAGCATTTCGTGGTCCACATCAAATAAGCGTACATGTCTGATTTGCTTTTCTTCGAGAATGGATACGATGTCTGATGCTGGAGGCGGGTTGGATATGCTGGTGCCAACGTTAATTCCAACAAATGCACCTGCAGTATAAGCAATATCCCATTATTTGCAACCAAACATTTGAAGGAGCAAAAAGAAAGAATTAATGTAGCAGTAAGTAGCACTCTGCAAGCAAACCTAAAAACTAAGCAAAATATTAATACAAGTTGATGTACCCTCAGCAATCCTGAGTTGTCTCAATAAACGGAAGGCAAAGAAAACAGAGAAAACAAAATCAAAAAGTAGATTCTAGAGAACTGAGATCAGATGTTCAACTCTTGACCAACTAAAGTTGTCTAATAGAGATGAAAAACCCCAACACAGCAATGATTACCTAAGGTTACGAAACTACAGAAACAATAAAAAACTGCAAAGAATAGCAAGCCAACTAAAATAGATTGCAATAAATGTACTTTGAGCTATTACTTCATGACATTTTTCTTTAGTTCGATGATCCCTGAGTTGAAACTCTGTCCACTTGACATATAAAGTTTGTCATTAGCTTCTTCCGAGTAATCAATTTGAATTAGACTTTTCACAAAGCAGCTTAGAAGTAAATTAGGTACCTGATGCATTGACGCAAAAGAGTACAAGAAGCAATATACTTCTCTTCCATCTATTGGGCACCATCTGGTAACACAGACCTCAGAATTCACTTGTTGAAGACCCAAGCGTCCTTGTCCTTAAATGCTGTATCAAATGGCTGGGGAAAAAAAAAATGAAAATCGTAAAGACACTGAAGCAGTTTAATGACATAGCAAGAAACTGAGTGAAAGAAAAACATCGAATTCGAAATTAATTTAATTGAATCAGAAAAAAAATTGAGTGATAAAAGAAATTTCTTCTAGATTTTGAGGTACAAAATTAATCATAAGGTAAAATTAGCATTTTACAGTAATGTTTACTTTTTTCCAGATAACTAACTAAGAAAATACAGAAACTAAGAACATAAACTAGAATAACAAGAAGCAAGTAACAAAGTACACTGAAGACTCAGATCTATGCTGAACCAACAACTTAAGTATCAGAAAAAAAAAAAATGTTCAAAACATTTGACTACCACTTAACAAGCCTTTTCATAATACAATAAGGTCACAACATGGATAACCACATTGCTTCAGTCTTGTCATCAAAGGGAAAAAAGAGGAAATGCAACCAACTTGTTACCATCATAGAATACAGACAATAAAGAACTGATATATAGACAACTATTATGGCATTTGTTAGAATCCAAGAAGTTAAGTGTGTTGATTAAAAAGCAACGGAGAGAAGAAACACCGTCCATGTATATAAAAGTCCAACCAGTAGCTGCAGAAGGGACCATATAGACCAACTAATGTTGCGTAGCATTTGAATTACTGATTCTCCACCATTATCTAAATGTAGATAGAAGAAAAGGAAAAGCTCTCGAGCAATATCTACAAAATTGTTAAGTCTGCTCGTGATGCAACACAGGGGAGTAAACAAGACAAGTAGAAAGACTATAAATAAAAGATCAATAAAAATACAAAAAAAAAAAAGAGATCCTCAGCGATCAGATTAATTTCTATCCAAAATTAAGCAGCCTCTACCTGCCTCTCTGATTAAACCTCCGTCCCATGTTAGTGGTTTGCTCACAGGAAACTAAAACATGGGAAGGCAGTGAGTGTCAAGCTATAATTACTCAGCTAAGCTGAGTTCTCACATGCCCAGTTTCTTCTACGATAATTTATTATATCCTTTTGAACATAAAATTTTGTAGATCAAGCTTCAAATACTGCAATATCCCCCATTCCCCTCTGGGCTAAGCATGGCTTGTTGCCCTGGTGCCGCAGCATGTAACTAGGTGTCAGCATGATGACCTACATTGGAGGAAAAGAGAAGAACCACAAAGGAAAGTAAAGAGCGATCAACTGTCGTGGCACTTTGGTGGCAACACTTCGCGAAATAGCTAGCTGAAATCCCACCGCTCTCCAGTTCCAATGACAAAGACGTGGTTTTAGATGTCAAAACAAGCTATACATTGGTAAGTTCTGCTCACGAGTATTTTCTTAAGTGATTGCAACTTAGGAGTCCAACTTTACCCCGTTGCAAGACACTCATACTTATGATTCTTCAGGATAAGTGATTCCACTTACAAGGCTAATTATCATATCCGAGGAATTACTTGAAGCTGTTGATACTATGCGCTTGTAGGCATCTTTTCCTAGTTCCAAACAGCTAATTACCACATGGCCCTTGAGTAAACAAAAGATATATGCTAAACAGGATATTCTGGTGTTATCCAAACATGTCTTTAGAAGATTTTCTGCCAATCAAAGGAAAAAGGTCACCTTTACTTACCTAGTACACAAAGATCAGCTTAGAATTACTAGGCGCCAATACCAATACAGCCCTAAATCCTGTGATATGGGCAGCAACACTGCCTATACCAGCTTACAAGAATTGCAGAGAAAGTGTACGTAGAGATCACTTGACTAAACACATCAAACAAGACATGAGAAATGCTAGAGTAACTGCCGAAAGGATAACTCTAACGGCATTGCTCCATTCTGAAATCAATAACAGGCAGCACCTCTTTATGAGATTAAGTTCAAGTAGAAGTCTTGTATTTGGGTATAGTGAAGTCGTGGAATAAAAATGTTCACAAATATGTGCAGCGACAACCACAACTTAAAAAAGTAAATAATCATCAAAAAAGCAAGTGGGGCTCAAGGAATCTCCTATATAGTGTTCTGAATCTTCTGACAGATAGTATGTACGGGCTGTTTTTTTAATCTTTATAATGTTGTATATATTTTGAAAACCTTCTCACTCACTCTATCATCTCTATTAATCTTCTAGGACAAAATGTAGAACTCAATAATGTCTAGAACAGAAATCAAGTACCAGATCTGTAAAAAACTGCTTTCACATGAATTCATTTGTCGATGATGACAATATGTTAAATAACCAAGCATGCGACACGACAGAAAACCAGATCATACATATCCATCAATCATACATTTTCACATTGTAACCTTAGCTCATATTATTATTATTGGCATTAATAGCCCACAACCCCATTACTCAACCATTCATCTGGAAAAATATTGGAAAAACAACATCATTAAGAAAAAGATAGTCCAACACTCTGTGTTCAGTTTTCCACATCATTTTAAGGTCTCATCAACATTATAGTTTCTGCTTATTACTAGTAATTATTTCCTGACGAACAAAAGCAATTCATATCTTCAAAGCATTACACAGCATTAATTATTGGTAACCATTGCGTTAATAATTTTCATAAACCAACACCAGAGAATTACAACACCTACAGAAGACTAATGTTTTTCTTTTTCTTTTTCTTTTTCTTTTTCTTTTGCTGATTCAGACCAAAAATGACTAGCTAAGATCTCATTTGACATCGTCGCCATTTTTTGGTTTTTTAACACTAATTCTATATAATTTGATATACCAAGCGATGGGCAACATCTTCTTTCAAGAAAAAACTTGGAAACAAAAAAAAAATGTTTTTTCTAAGCTTTTTTTTTTTTAATTGTTGCCAAACAAACACTTGCTTGTAAGGATTGCGAGCAATCCACCATCCATAAAAATGGGAAAAAAAAAAAAAAAAAAAACAGCGAGAATACTACACAAGGCCTAAACATAGAATTAGGAAAATGTCTTTGAACGAGACTAGCAAATATACAAACAAAATATCATGTGTACTCCCAGTTGATCATTTACCTAAATGAACAGGTAATGTTTATTAGATTTCTTTAAGAAAAAAAAAAAAAGAAGAACAAATTGGTGATTAACAAACTCAGTTACGGCTCCAGAACATCAAAATGAGAATCACCTTTCCAGCCCCAAAACACTCCCCCCCCCCCCAAAAAAAAAAAACACAAAAAGTGCTTCTAAGATTCAGGGTTGGTTTCATGTCCAAAAACAACTATGAAACTGAACATTTAGAAATAAAATCACTTCCCATTTACTGCATTTTGAGCACAATAATGAGACGAGCCAAGTGCATTTCTTGTTCTATGACCAAACAAAAAACTCCAACTTTCGAAATACTCAGATAAGAAAAAAGCCAAAACCCCATTAATGGAACACCAAAAAATCAGAAGAAACCGACACACACACAAACCAAAAAAAAAAAATGGTACCTTGTGATTCGAATCCCCAGGAGGCAAAGCGCTGCTTTTTTTCTTTTCTTTTCTTTTTTTTTTTTGTGGCTTAGCTCTTTCAAATAAAGGAGGGGGGGAAAAACAGAAAAGGAAAAAAAAAGGGAGATGCTTTAATTCTTTTTGAAAGAGAACAAAGGAGAAGAGGGTTTATGAGGAGGAAGAGGAAGATGAAGAGGAAGGAGAAAGAAGGTTTCCGAGAGCTCACGAGGGAGAGAGAGAGAGAGAGAGCAAAAAGAGTGTTTCGTAGTGGGAATCCAAAGAGGTTTCTGGGTTTAGGGTGAAGAGAGAGAGAGAGAGAGAGAGAGAGAGAGAGAGAGGAGAAAGTGTTGCCTGCAACAGTTGTATAGGTACATCTCATGTGCCGCACTTTTGTTTGAGTAGGAAGTTCTCTCTCTGTAGGCAGTCCCACCACATCACTTATATTTAATTTAATTAATTTTTAAAAAATATATATATAATAAAAAAAATTTGTAATTGGTCAGATCATGCCACGTGGGATATGTGATTGGTCTAATTTGGGATGACAGTAATGGTGTGTTTGGTTAAAAAAAAAAAAAAAAAAAAAAAATTATTTTCATTCGTATCCTCTGAATATAGTGAATGACAAATATATTTTTATAAAGTTCAACTTTTATATATTGTCCTCACAAAAAATCTATTATTTTTAAATATATCCCTACTGTTAGAATTCGTTAAAAAATTTTAGTTAACCATAGGTTAGATATTTAACACTGATTAGTTTTTGACATTTTTATCCCTCTTATATTATATTGTATGATTTTTGGAGGGATATATTTGTGATGGCAAAATTGAAAATATAAACAGTTCTCTAATGACAACAAATCAAAAGAATATATTTGAAAATAACAGAATTTTTGCAGCGACAATATATAAAAGTTGAACTTTATAATATATTTATTATTTACTATATTTGTAAGGACCTATATGAAATTAATTTTAAAAAATATAGTAAAAAAAGTATTTTTGGGAAAGAAAAAAAAAATCTGTGATAACACTGTTTTCATAGTCTGAATAAAAATTCTGTAAAATAAAAAAAAAGATTTTTCACAAAATCTCAAAAAAAAAAAAAAAAAAAAAAAAAAAAGGAAAACTACTTTTTTTAACAAACAAATGAAAATTTATTCTTTAAAATTTTCTTCTAGAAACCGCAACATCCCAATAAACACTTGCTTTTGTGCATTGGAAAGCATAAAAAATTTAAAATAGATTTCAATCTTCTTCCATATAACACTATAAAATTGCGATAAAAACTATCACTAAAAAGATATTGAAATTACTTTCAAATTTTTTGAGTCTTTCAAAATATAAAAATAAATATTTTTTTACTAGCACAATACCAAATTATGTCTAAATCTCTACGGTAAAAAAATATATATATTTTTAACAGTCATATAAATACTTTATAGGATATACCTGAAATAAATAGTATTTGTAGTAAAAGAAATAGTACATAATGTTTACTATTTGAGATGGTAATACAATAAATTTAAAAAGTAATAAGATAATAATAAATACTATTTATTTTACTATTAATAGCGTACTAACAAAATATCTGGTAAATCTAGTCATATTTGATTTTACTTTTTTTTTTTTAAGGCAACGGTCATTTATTAAGTAGTAGATGCGGTTCATGTAGTGATGGATAAACAGGGCGCAAGGAAAGGGAGAGAGAAAGAAACATGAAAATTTAATATATAAATATATATAAAATAATTAATGACTAATAGATACAAATATACAATAATAAAAATAATAATAAAAATAAAACATTAAATGAAAGGACAGTGCGGAGAATCCTCCGGCCCCTAACTCGGTGCGGTCCACTCCACTGTATGTTTTTGAAATGTTTCTTTTTGGGGCATCATTTTGTACACGCCAATTTAAGTACATCTCAATAATCGTATATTTATTTGTACCGGTAAAAACGTGACTGTTAATGCACAACTATATATATATTTTTTAAACGGAAACTTTCCTGTGTGCCCCTCTAGAAGCACGTATTTGCAATAGTACCTTTATAAAATTTAAAATATTTTAAATGTTCCTCTAATAGAAAATTTTCAGAAATACCCTTCAAAACACATTTTTATTAAAATCTACGATAACAGAAGCCAAAATATCAATTTTATCCTTTTCATAATTGTCTTTCTAAATGTTCCAACTACTACTAATAAAGGATTAATTTCATTCGTATCTCTCTAAAAATGTTCAAAATATCATAAATATTCCTATAAATTTCAGTATACCACAAATATTCTTACAAATATTTATTATCTTATAAATATATTTTCATCGTTAACTTCTGTCTCTCTATCAAACATCTATTTTAGATAGGTTATTATGAAATTGTAAAAATGTCCATTTTGTAGTTTATTTTTTAAAGTTTTGTGAAAAAGTACTTTAATGTGATGAAATGTATAACAAATAAACTTTCAAAACTGTCCCTAACTAGTAGTTAGTTTAGATAAAGATACAAGTATTCAATTTAAATACTATTATAATATTAATAAAAGTTAATTCACTCTGTTATTTTGTAAATTTGTACTTCGCCAACCTTGATTATAAAATTTATTAGATAATCTGATATTTAAAAAAAAAAATGTAAATAATGTTAAATTGTTTTATTGTAATTTCAAATCTAGTAAGTAATTTTATGCTTTATAATTAATGATAAAAATTTATAATTTTTCAGATATTTATTATTTTCTCTCTCCCTTTTAAAAAAATTTAGAAATATTTAATACTATTGAATAAGATAGAAATATTATTCTTTTAAAATATATAATTCTTACAGAAATCAATGTGAAAATATAACTAAATAACTTTTAAATTTCTAAAACTTTCAAATTTATGTAAAGTAAACTATGTCAAAAAAATATAAAATTTTATTTCTATTTAAGTATGTTAGATCACTTTAACGGTGAATCATTTATTTTAACACACTAAAATTAAAAAAGAGACTATAATTAATATTGGAGCCCTAGTATTATAAATAGTATAAGAGCCTAGCGCGCGCTCTCTCTCTCTCTCTCTCTCTCTCTCTCTCTCTCTCTCTCTCTCTCTCTATATATATATATATATATATATATATATATATATATATACAATACATAATTTGAGAGTTGTAAAATAGTTTGGGAAGAATCCACGTAGCCAACTAAGGTATGTGTAACGACTCAGCCTACTAGAAACAATAACTCGTGACCCAAAATTATTAAACCCAGTTATTATTACTAGTGTCTAAGTCTCTTAGACCATTCCCATCCGATGTGGGACTATTGGGGTGTCACAGACCCCTCCCGTTAAGACTCAGCCCACTAGCAACAATAACTCGTGGTCCAAAATGCTTAAACCCAGTTATTATTATTAGTGTCTAAGTCTCTTAGACCATTTCCATCCGATGTGGGACTATTGGGGTGTCACAGACTCCTCCCGTTAAGGTCCTGACGTCCTCGTCAGTTCAATCGTTAAGGCCGTGATGTTCTCGTCCGTTCAATCACACACACAGTCCACGATCACCAGGCGATATGAGACTCGTCTCGCCTCGTTATCCGATCCCGACTCACGAAATCGCCACACATGTCCAAATAGTGAACCGCTCGATACCAAATGTAACGACCCGACCCCACTAGCAACAATCTCGTTGGGCCCAACCACCTACCAAAATACTTAAGCCGTTATTATTACTAGTGTCTAAGTTTCTTATAAACCCAATGACAATTTTATTCTCATCCGATGTTAGACTATTGGGGTGTCACAATATGGGCCAATAGGAACTTGCCATGTATCCTAAAAAATTTTGGACGCATTACAACGTAAACCGACTCTAAATGTTGATCAAACATAACTTTTTGTAAAATAATACATTATTTAAATATTTTATATTATATATTTTATTTTATTTTATTTTATAGTATTAATTATTAAATATTTTATCAATCATTTAATATTCTGTGTAATGTATGAAGTATTGGCATGCGCAAGTGCAAGCAATGATTTCTCCTCTTTTTTGGAGGTATGAGTGTACCCTATTAAATATTTTCTGCACTAGGTATATATTTGTATATACATCACATGTTTAAAATTTTTTGATAGAGATTTTAAAATTTCATCACATATAATTTAAATTATAAGATTTTGTAAATTATATATATTTAATTAAATTTTGATATTAAAATATTAGTCATGTAATATATGTTGCGGTGTGTAGAATATTAATATATACAAGGTGTTGTAATATTTTCTTCACTCTCCAAAAAATTTTAATAAGGTAAAACCACCCTCACATATTATTCAATTTGAAATAAGTTTTCAAACTTTAAATTTTTGGTTAAAAAATTTATAAAATAGCTATCAAAACTACTAATTTGATCGAATTTTTAAATTTATTAAAAATTTTTTAATAAATTTAGTAATATTAATAAATTTATTAAAAAATTTATAAAATTTTTAATAAATTTTTAATAAATTTTTAATAAATTTTTAATAATTTTTTAAATTTTTAATAAATTTATTAGAATAATTTAACTCTACAAATATTAAAAAATTAAAAAAATATTAATAGATTGTTCCCTTTTAGTAATGTATATAAGACTACTTTATAAATTTTTTGAATTTTTTTTAGTTATAATTTTTTCAATCTTAAAGCTTTAATTATAATATATTTTATTTGATTGAAATACTGTTTATCCGCTATGAAACGTGGATCCTATACTAGTATATATATATAGTTGTCTGGAATACTATTAATAGTATTTGGAGTCTTTTGTTATCGAATTTTTAGCCGTTAAATCGACATTTTGATCAATTTTATTCTTTATATCATTCGATTTAACCAACCACCTACTTAACCCTAGGGGCACCACTACTAAATTCTAGGATACTACTATCATCTTAATCTTACAATTTTTCTTCCAAGAGTTAAAAAAATGTGATAGCAAGAAAAACCGAATACTATTAATAGTATTTCAGCCAAATTCTATATAATATATATTCAAATTTATAATTTATGTTCAAAATTTTTAAAATGGAAAAAGTTTACAAACATCCTTTAAACTTTGACGCTTTGGCAAATAGTCCCATATCCTCTTAATTTTTGCAATTAGATTATCCAAACCTTATCAAATAATTTAATTAATGACCATCTTTATCGAGAAAGGTTAATAATTAAGCATTTATTTTCACATAGGGTTTGTTTGGTTTGCTTCTTTTTCACTCTGGAATCGAAATTGGAATGAATGAATTCGTTTGTGGATGTTTGGTATGCAGGAGTATCATCCCGATTCCGATTTCCGAGTGGAATGGGAATCCCCCAATCCCCTCTTTTTTCAATCCGGTCTTCTAGGCCGGATTGGAAATTGAATCAGGAAAATTTGAATATTTATTCAGATTAAATTTATTTTTTTATTTTTTTAATTAAAATATGATATTTAGAAATTAAAATTTTAAATTTTAATTTTAATTTGAATTAAAAATTAAAGTTAAAATTAAAATTTTAAAATTTAAATTTAATTTGAATTAAAAATTAAAATTTAATCCAGTATTTTGAATCTCACTTATAAGTTTGAATTTAAATTAAATTTTCATTTATATAAAGTTTTATTAAAATTTTATTTAAATTTAAATTAAATTTATAGATTCAAATAAAAATTTAAATTGTAATTTTAAGTTTGAATTTGAATAAATTGAAATTTAGTTTTATATTTTGAATTATCCACTCAACTTCAAAGTTTAATTTTTAAAAAAATATAGATTTAAAATTTTGAGGTAAATTTTTAATATTTAATTTTCAATTTAAATTTAAATTAATATATTATAAAGATAAAGTTAATATATTAATTTGATTACATTTTTTATATCTAACTGAACCAAGCACCGACAATGAGAATAATTTATTCCGATTATGATTTAGGTAACGAACCAAACAGAATTAAATAACGAGTCATTCAGATTCCAATTTCGACTTCAGTTTATTTCGATTCCTATTCTGATTCCAATTCCGATTCTGATTTCGAACCAAACGTACCCATAATGTTTTCCATGTTACCTTGTGAAGCTTCAAAACATATCAAAATTGTCTCTTCTACTTTATTGTCCAAAAAACGCAATAAAAAATAAAGATGGATCCACCTTATTCTTTAATCACGATACTTTATTTTCATATGTGAGAAGAGATAGGTTTATATGAGATAAATCATTGGTATAATTGTTAATTAGTATCTTCTTTTGAAAGAAATGACAAACTAAACTATTTGATGAAGTATAGAGTATTTACTTGTCAAAATTGAAAGTTTAAAAGGTCATTAAATAAAACTCAGTAAGTTTTTTTTAAAAAAAAGTTCATATGGCTGACAAGTTGGTTTAAAGTTGAACTATTTAATCAAAGGGGCAATTGCTTATATATTCCTGAAAAATTTCCGACTTTTCGATTTACCCTCTTAGTAGGCTAATATTGAATATATCTTTTCTACGTTTCAACATATTTCTAATATACCTATGAAATTAAAATCTGTTAATTACTCTATTATTTCTGTAAAATTATTATTTTGCCCTTTTAAATATATCCTTTCATCATCACTGACTTTCTTATTTGTCCTTAAAGTAAAGGGCATAAAAAATATTTTGACTTTTGGTCTTTTCCAATATATCCCTCTACCGTCACCAACATTTCTTATTTGCCTTTAAATTAAGGATAAAATTGGTATTTTAATTTTTTTTTTAACTGTGGTAAATATTTAACTTACGTTTAACTCAAGTTAACTTAACAGGAGATAACTGCCGGGATATTTTACAATAACGGTTAAATATATGAAGAGTATTTTAGAAAAATAAGAAAAATAGGAATAAATCAGATTTTTTTCAAACGTACGAGGTACATAGGTAATTATTCCTTGATAAAATATAGAGATTCATGTCATTTGCGTGATGGACGCAGCTAATTGGTTGGTCTCAACTCTCAAGATGATGGCTGTCTCCACAAAATTTTTGTTCATAAAACTATCTCATCAAAATAATTACATATTAACACTTGCAACCCTCACCTACAATTTAAGTCAGGCTATTTAAGATGGTAAGTAACCCAAAAAAAACACTCATATAGTCATATATTAAATAAAAAAATGGTAATAGGAAGCCCCCTCATGTATATAATTTTTTGAATAAACTTCAAATACTATTCCTGTGATTTTATATTTTCTCACTTTACTACCTTACAGTTTAAAATGTATCAAGTTAGTATCCTATGGTTTCATTTTTTTTCTTTTCGTCAGCTACTCCATTAATATTTCGTTAAATTATATAAAAAAACCTTCAGATATCATATCTAGATTTATTAAATATTCACTTTAATTAGTGCTCTTTAGTTTTAACTTTGTCACTGATTTAACGAAAAAAATAGTGGAATGGATAATAAAAAGAGAAAAAAAAATTACAAGGTACTAAATTTATACACTTTAAATCACAGGATACTAAAGTTATAAAATACGAAATCACTGGGTGGTCTTTGAAGGTTTTTCTAATTTTTTTAAGTAATGGCTTTAATGGTCCCAGCAATGAGAAAGCAGTGTCCCACACTGCTAAAGACCATTTTGGTCAATGATTCTTCAATCTCCATGCAGTTCAGCAGTTGTAGACTTGTAGTGCAGTGCACATTACAATTGTTGACCAATAATTAGCATGAGAATTTAAGATGTAAAATGGGATATTGGTCTAAAAGAGGTAGAGACCCCAGCTACTGTAGTAACCGACATTTTTGATAATAAAAAATAAATCCTTTTGTTGACGATGTTATTGTGTGTAATTAAATTACAAATGCACTCGTCAAGTTTCAGGTCAAAATGAGCTAAAACGAAAAAATTCCGCTGTTTTTATACTCTAAAATGACCCGGGGCGTGACAGATTAAAGTGGTATCAGAGCCAAGTAACAACCACAACACCATTCACAGGTTGTTTTGAAAAGAATTTGAACTGTACAAAAAGAGAACTGAACCATTGGTTAGGTTGACCCTAGGAAGACCTTCGGTTTATAGGCACGTGAGTGCGAGGTTGGGTTTGAGTTTGTGTATAGTCGATGCGTGGCTATTTGACTATTGGTGTTTCGGTTACAGATGGCTAGAGGTAGAGGTAGACCTCCACTTAGGGGTCATGGCCGTGGTGATGCCACTAGAGATACTGCCAGCGGATCGGGTGGCGGGGGACGAGGCGGTGCTCAGCCGCCTGGAGATGCACGTACACAGCAGCTCGAGGCTGAGGTAGCGGCTTTGAGGGTCGGTGACGACCCTCAGCATGTTCCGGCGATATATGCGGCGACGGGCAGTGCACCCAGGTTCCACCCCGGTTCCACCTCCGACTCAAACGGTTCCGCGGCGTAGACCCTCGGCGATGCCTCCACGGCTACGGCTCTGCTGAGGGTGCTAATAACCCTGCAGCGGAGGCCGCTCGCACACGAGCGAAGTTGGCGCAGTTCCTGAAGTTTGATCCACCGAAGTTCTCGGGGAAGAAGGATGACGGATGGGTTCTCGAACATTGGGTCATCCATATGGAGAAGCTGTTTCGTGATCTTCGTTACGAGGCGGAGGATCACGCCCCCTTGGCTGCCCACTGTCTGGAGAAGGACGCCGACGCTTGGTGGCAGCGTTATCTGGAGGTCAAGCTCGAGGGCGTCCATCCTACATGGGCGGAGTTCAAGAGGCTTCTCCACGAGCAATTCTTTAAAGACAGCACGAAGCGAGATTTGGAGCGCGAGCTTGAGCGCTTGAAGCAGGGCAGCCGTACCGTCACCGAGTACGAGCAGGAGTTCTCCCGCATTGTGGGTCTTATCCCGTTCGCCGTACGGGATGAGTACCACAAAGCGAGGATGTTCATGAGGGGGCTGAGATACGACGTCCGGATCTTTGATCGCCGAGCGGCATTATCACCTTCGACCGGTGTACGGAGCGGGCTCTCGATGGTACGGAGCGAACAAGAGGAGGTTAGAGCGAGACGCGTCCGAGCGATCGAGGGATAGGAAGCGTTCTCGCGACAATTCTAGTGGCGGTTCTTCTTTCAGCAAGAGACCACCCAAGTATCCTCGCACCCAGCAGTCGGCGGGGAGCGCACACTCCGGCAGTTGGCGACAGGGTGGGCGATCATGCGTCATTTGCGGGCATGCACATCGGGTGTCGGACGTCCGCGAAGAGGGATCATCGCTTCCATTGTGGCCGGCGGGGGCCATATGCAGGCCCAGTGCCCTAGAAGAACTGGGGCCACTCAGAGCGCCGCTTCATCCCCAACAGCACCTCGACAAAACCGCGGGACCTCCAGTGCAGTTGCTCCAGCTGGGCGCCCCTCTACGTCACGCCAAAATGAGGGGACGCGCCAGGCTTCTGGAGGACGATTCCTCGCTCTGACTCAGCACGAGGGCGACACCGGTCCTGACGTTCTTGCAGGTATTGTGACCCTCTCCATCACTCGTGCTAGAGCTATTTTTGATACTGGAGCCTCCCATTCATTTATCTCGCATACCTTTGCATGTGAACATGGCATCCACTCGAGCCCACTAGAGGAATCTATCAGTGTGCACACACCAGCGGGAGACATAGTAGCTGATCGATATCTCCAGTCGTACCCGGTCGTTCTGGATAACCGGGGATTTCTAGCGAATCTGATGGTGCTCCGGTGAAGAAGAACTCGGGGTAGTGCTTGGTATGGACTGCTCTCCGGGCACTACGCTACTATCGATTGCGAGCGGAGGAGTGACTTTCGCTAAGCTTTGGCGAGAGGTGTTCGTCTACCGAGGATGTAAGAGTTCCTACTTTGATACTACTATCTCCTCTGCTAAAACCAAGAAACTTATGAACACAGGATGCATAGCTTATCTAGTTTTGGTAGATAGCACCCGCCGGATTGCACCACTATTGGAAGAGATTCCTGTGGTTCGTGATTTTCCAGAGGTGTTCCCTGCTGAGCTTCCAGGAATGCCCCCGGACAGGGAGATCGATTTCTTTATCGATTTAGTCCCGGGCATAGCACCGATCTCGAAGGCCCTTATCGCATGGCCTTCACAGAGCTCAGGGAGCTGAAGGCTCAACTTGAGGACCTTTTAGATCGAGGTTGTTTTCCGCTGAGGCTACGGCCCAGTTGATGTCTATGGTGGTACAGCCTACCCTGACGGAGCGGATTATGCTCAGACAACAGAGTGATCCGTACTTACAAAAATGCGGGCTGAAGTCGAGCAGGACAAGGACGGGGACTTTACCATCCACCTGATGGGTCCTTGCGTTTTGGAGGCAGATGGTGCGTACCCAGTGACTCGGAGTTGAGGAGCGGTATCCTATCCGAGGCGCACCGATCCTCTTATACGGTTCATCCTGGCGGAACCAAGATGTTTCGCGACTTGAAGCTGAATTTTAGTACGGCTTTCCATCCGCAGAGTGACGGACAGTCGAAGCGCGTTATCCAAACTCTCGAGGATATGCTTCGCGCTTGTGTCCTGGATTATGGAGATGGATGGTACCGTTACCTATCGCTAGTGGTGTTCGCCTATAATAGTAGCTACCAGGCGAGCTTTGAGATGGCACCGTACGAGGCTTTATATGGGCGTCGATGTCGATTCCCTATCTGTTGGGATGACATCGGTGAACGCCAGTTGGTTGGGCCAGACTTGTTGGAGGATGCAGAGGCAAAGATTCGCGTTACGAGAGAGCGATTCCTGACTGCCCAGAGTCGACAGAGGAGTTACGCGGACCAGCGGAGACGTGACGAGAACATCGAATTTGGCCTTTTACTTCGTTTAATTTGGTCTCGGATTCGCAAAGTATCCATTCTCTTCTTTTTCCTCCAATATCTCCAATTTGCTAAGTCTTTAAGTAAAATCGTTCGAACCCCTTTTCCTCGACAACCGTGATTCAGAATCGAATTCCGTCAGTGGCATTGGTTCTAGAATAGTCAAGCCGTTCGAAACGAGCTATTGGAAGCCTATGTTCGGAGTCCGGTACGCTCCTGGACCCTTCCTTACTCCGCGATTTCTCGAAAATCCGGAGTTACTATTCACTTAAGTCGAATCTTACGGGTCGCGTAACTTTTCCGTTTTAGCTCGGCTTCGCCTGAAATTTGACGTGTGCTCTTGTAATTTAATTACACACAATAACATCGTCAACAAAAGGGTTTATTTATTATGATGAAAATATCGGTTATTACACCAAAGCCACGTAGCAGTCTTTTCTTGAATAGGGATGAAGTGGGGTCCGTTGGCCTTCTTCTTTGTAACTGAAAATTGGGGCCCACATTATTAATAGGAGATTGGAGAGTTTTTGTCGTTTCTTTTTCTTTCCTCGCCCTTTGATCTTCTACTCTTTGGTATTACACAATGCCATTTCCTATCACATTGTGGAGAGAGAGAGTGTGCGTAAAGGAAGCGACGATGGGATGTGAACGAGGACTCGATCTCCTTGAATGGATTTGCCAACGAAGCCCTGTCTCGCAGTCGCTACCGGCACGCTCCTCTACCCCCCAACTCCGACGACCCCCCGCTTTGCGAGATCACAGGTTGGACCTCTTCCTGTGATGCTTTCGGTTATTGTTCGACTTTTGCTTTGGTTGATTTCAAATTGATTATTATGCTCTTCTCGATCTGCCTTTTTTTATGATTCGCTCATGGTGAAGTTGCATACAATTTGGGTCTGATATGTTTGTTTTTGACTGGTTGTGCATGGTGACTAATCAAGATTACTTGGGTTTCTTTATGGATTCTTGATCTGTAAAGAAAGAGTGAGAAAGTAGGGAAAGTTTTGTTTACTTATTATGTAAGTAGTTGTTGGAAGGAATTTTTGTAAATTTTGTATGGTGCATGTTCTCTCTCTTGAGCAGGCTTTTTTTTCCGATCCCGCCGTTACAAGCCACTGCTACAACCCCGGACCTGCCTTCTCCGACTCTCAAGCAAGCATTTTTTTTTTTTTTTTCATTTGGCCTCCTCTTTAATCATTGTGATTTTTGTGATAATTTTTTGGCATCTATAGGTTTTCGATGAAGTTGAGCAACGAGATGGTGGCGATCGCGCTTAAGAATAACATCATTGTCCATGGTGTCATTACATGCATTGAATTTAATTTCTATTTCTTTTCAATTCAAGTCATTCTTATAGTTCATAAATTATAGGTTTTGTGAACTTAGGATATATGAATTTATTATTTTATTTTATTTTATATTTTGTGGATCAGTTGAAATATTATATTATTATTTACTGTAGAAGAATTACTAAATTGATATAAGAATTTTTTTATATGGAAGTATTTGGTTTCTACAAGTGGTGTCAGAAGGTTATTATGTATGCAACAATTTACATTTTCAATTAAATTGTTATCTATTATATAAGGTTATTATGTATATAAGGTAATTAAATTAGTATATAAGGTTATTATGTATGCAACAATTTCTACAAGTGGAAGCATTTGTGAATGTTCTATTCTTAAGTAATTTACATTTTCAATTAAATTTCTTATCTATTCTAATTTTGTTTTTTTGTTTTTTGTTGGATTTCAATGCATTAAGAGCTATAATACATTGAGAGAGAGATTTCTGATACAAGCTATTAATGAAAGCCCTATAAACATTCCAAAAAAGGGACATTTAAGTTATAGAATTTACCAATAAAAGAGAATTTGTAAATTATATTGTATAGGAATTAGTAAATTAATTCTAGGTCTCTTTGTATTTGTAGATAATATTATTCTCTCATTGCTATGATAAATGTATCTGTAGATCCACATATTTAACAAAACAAAGAGTAGAGCTTTCCACTATCATTTTATGCATTGTAAGTACTTTTCACTTTCTTCGCGTATTCTAACGAATGAAAGCTAATTATGATATTATTTTGATTAATTATTATATATATTGATTTGCTTCCATAGAAATGGCCCGCTGCAACGCGCGAGGTACCTACACTAGTATACATTATTTCTCAAAAACAAGCCACGTGATGGAGTTTCCTTTCTTCAGCGGAACCAACTCTTTACCTTCCCTTCATCTATAATATTTAATTAATAGTCCACTATTCCTCCAAAAACAAGCCACGTGGCGGAGTTTTCTTCCTTCAGCGAAACCAACTCTTCGCCTTCCCTTTCACCTATAACGTCTAATTAATAGTCCATTTTACTAATCTTAATCCAACCCTTCGCCTTTCCTACACACATAACGCCGTCTTCCCTCTACCTATAACATCTAATTAATAATACACTCACCTTAATTCAATCCTTCATCTTTCCTACAAACATAACGTCTAATTAATAGTCTACTCATCTTGATCCAACCATTCGCCTTTTCTATAAACATAACGTCTAATTAATGGTTCACGTACTTTAATCCTAATCTAAACTATCCGTTGCAATGCACGAGTTACTACACTAGTTTAGACAAATTAGACCAAACGATAAATGCTAGAGAATTTAAAGAATATATTTAATAATTTAGATTCTAATTTTAAAGTATCTACTAAAGATGATCATAAATGCAGTATAAGAAATGCACTTATACACAAGGTAATAATTTCTCCAAAAGTTACATAGGTAGTGTTCAAACTACTGGTAAATGGGCAATGTAAATGATCTCAAAAGTAGCTGTAGTAACCGACATTTTTGATAATAAAAAAATAAACCCTTTTGTTGACGATGTTATTGTGTGTAATTAAATTACAAATGCACTCGTCAAGTTTCAGGTCAAAATGAGCTAAAACGAAAAAGTTACGCGACCCGGAAGAAATGACTTAAGTGAATAGTAACTTTGGAATTCCGGCGAGCCGCGGAGTAGAGAATGGTCAAGAAGTGTACCGAACTCCGATCATGGCACTTCAATAGCTCGTTTCGAACGGCTCGACTATTCTGGAACCAATGGCAGCGAATTGGATTCTGATACACGGTTGTAGAGAAAAAGGGATTTGAATGATTATACATAAATAATTAAATAAAAGATAATTAAGGAGAACGATGGAGGGATTGGTACTTCGCGAATCCGAGACCAAATCGAACGAAGTAAAATGCTAGATTCGATGTTCGCGACGTACTGAACGCGCTAGCGGGATCCGATCGAAAATCCGACGGACGGATCATCGGGAGTTGCGAAAAGAACGAAGAGGGGTCAATATCGCAAAAAGGCGGAACGCGAAAAAGTCTCAATATTTTATGCGCCAAAATGCGAGGTTTTGAACGTAGAGGGTCTTACGTGCAAGATTTACCTAATGGCAGGGGCTGGAACATAAAATATGGGCTGTAGAGGGCTTAATTGCAAAATGGCCAATAGTGTATATACTTTGGAACTAGGGTTTCATCACCTTAACCCTAACCCTAGAGTCCCTCTACCTCCCCCAGCCACCAAACCGCATCCATCAACCCTCTGCCCACCTTGCGTGCGCGCCCAGTAGCCGTCGCGGCCGTCGCCGGAAAAGCCACCCTCCATCTTTTCTTCCTCCCCACACCGCACCACCTTCATCTTGGACAAACGGCACTCGGGAAGGCCGGCAACCTGCGGAGAAGCTTCCCTGGACAAGATCTAGTCCGGGGCTTGCATCTCCGGCCATCCCCGCCGTCGCCGTGCATCGCCGGAGCAAGGAGAACCCCCGCGGCCATTGTTGGACCACCCAGGCCGAGCTCGGGGAAGAAGGAGATCCGCGCACCTTCGTAGGGATTTGACGCTCCCATTCTACTTCCCCGGCCACGAGGTGTCTCCGGCGTGCCACCCCGACCTTCCCGTTCACCGCCGGCCGCCGCGGAGCAACCTGCGCCGCTCGGATTTGAGTGCACCGAGGGTGGTGGCCCTCGGCTTCCGGGCGTCACCGCCGTCCATCGGAGGGAGCACCGCACTCCCTCGACCTCCGGCGCCGACCCAGCTCTCGACCTCCTCTCCGCCGCGCCGTGCCGCCGGAGGCACCCAACCCGAGTGAAGGAGGGATTTGATCTCCTTCACCGCACCTCCGCCGTCCACCGCCGCCGGCCAGTGGGTTCCCTGGACCTCCCCGACCTGCCGCGCCCACCACCGGCCGGACCGCCCGCCGCCTGACCGCCGACGACGAGCCCTAGCCTCGGGTTCAGGTAAACGATGCTTTTATTAACAGCACCTAGTTCTAGGATTAGGGCACTATTCCCGAGGCTCCTGTGGGTCTTTTTGACCATGTGAGGTGAGCACGATCATCGGAATTTCGTGCTGAACGCGATGCTCACCTCCGTTCTGAATTTCGATGCCTCGTTTAGCGGGACGATAGTGCTTTATGCGCTGTGCGTGATATTTTACAGAATTAATGTTGCTCGTGCGCGTGTTACGAGGTCCGACAGTGCTCCGAAGGGTGAGCACGGTCTTCGACATGTCGAAGACTTACAGCGGGTGTGATTTCAGAATTTACGGAGCATCGGTTTGCGTGCACGACCCATAATAACCCTAAATCGCATGAAATAATGCGATTTTGTGGGACTTTAGGGACTTTTATGCAATTTTAAATTACGAGGTCACTGTTGACAGCGTAGGGGTACTTTGGGTAACCTCTGGACTGATTGTCCAAGGTCCGAAGTAATTACAGAAAATCAGAAGTGATTTTCGGAGCGTTTCGCGGCGAAATTTGCCGACGGAACGTTGTTTCGGCTCGGAATTCTTCCGGCAACTATTGTAGGGCATTCACTTTGTCGCTAAGCCTTGTTGGCTGGTCACCCACATGATTTCTAGGGTTTGGAAAGATTGGGTGAGCGACTTGGGGTTCCGGTGTCAAAAACCGACGCTTACGGGAACCCGGATCGGAACGGTTGTACAACGATGATCGTTTCGAGTTGCGAGGGCATCACCGCTGTTTTGGTTACACTAAATTGGGCATTTAGTGGCAGCGGGTGACTTATATTATATGCGGGAAGTTCCGGGATAACTTGTGGGTCCCGGTGGAGCTCCAGCACAGTTTTCGGAACTTTCGAGCGTTCCGACGATCGGTTTAGGGAAACCGAGTCTCGTGGGTTTATAAATGGAATCATAGTAGTGGAACTTAAGACGAGGGTTTGGATTCTAACCCGAGGGACCTTTTTATAGGTTCGGGTGCTTCGCAGTCAGCAGATCGACTTCCACGTACATATACAGGTGGGTATCCCAGGTTACCGTCCGTTCAGTGTTGCAAGCTTGGTGACGATTTCTTCACCCCTTGCTTTTACATTGCTTACTATACACTTTTGCATCAGATTACTTCTATTTACTCTGCTCAGTAGTTTCCTTGGTTTTTACTACATATAGGAGTAGAGTAGCTTTCATCAGCTTATTCATACTTGGGACCTGGTTGGTCAGTTTCTTTCTCTACTTGGGGACCTATTTGGTCGAGTTACATATCTATACTTGAGACCTAGTCGATCAGTTGCATTCTATACTTGGGACCTATTGGTCAGTTACACTCTACACTCAGTACCTGATTGGTCAGTTTCTTTCTCTACTCAGGACCTGGTTGGTCAGTTATTTTGCATACTTTGGGACCTGGTTGGTCAGTCACTTTCTGTACTTGGAACCTATTTGGTCAGTCACACTCAGTACTTGGTATCTGGTTGGTTCTTCTGGTTACTTGATGACCCATGTGGTCGCTGGGCCCTGGGGGGCAGGATTGTCGGCTGGTTGCCGATGGATGATTTTTGAGCATATCTACATTGATCGCCCGATACTCGTCGCATTTCACGAACACCAGCGGTTTGGCCACCGCAAGGGGGTGTTCTTTTTCCCGGAAAAGTGGTTCGATAGCGGATCGACCCGTGAGCCCAAGAGGGGTTATATGCACTGGAGAGTAGTGGGGGCATTAGCTTGAGGTGCGGTCTTGACCAAGAGAGAGGCTTGAGGTGCGGTGCTGACCAAGAGAGCATTGGTTTAGATTGGGTACTTTCGAGCTTGTCGTCCTTGACGCATATTTACAGTAGCAGTTGGTTTACATTTCTATATATCTCCTTACTCCGTTATAGTTGCTACTGTACTACTATCACATTTTCTTTGTTTGTCTCCGGATACCCACTGGGAGGGGGAGATATGTTTACATGTTCTCACCCCCTGCCTTCTTTTTCAGGTGAGATTGCTGGTTCGAGTGGGGCCGCTGGTGAGGCGCGTACCTAGCGCACGATCTAGTACCCGACCCGCGGTTTGCTTTTACTATTTACTTTCTGTTTACATTATTACGACTTAGACTTGTTTACATGGTTCATGTTCTCTACTTTTAAACTGGATGTTTTAAATTATCGTATGGTTAGATGTGAATTGGGATTTAATATATGGCTTGGTTTATGAAAGAGAAGGTTTTCTACCCCTCGTGGTAGCGTTTTCAAAGAAAAAAGGTTTTCTAGTGGAAAACAGTTTTAAAAAGGTTTTCTTGAGGATTTTATGACTTAGAGTTTCAAAACCAGTTCCCGAGTAGGGAACCTTTCAACTGATAGATGTGGATTGTGAATGTAACCTGGTGAATGGTGTAAATGTGTATGATGTAAGTTACTTCTTTCGTACACATTATTGTGGTTGTATGTTGTGTAGAACACTCTCGTACTTGTGCGATGCGTGCAAATACGGGAGACTCTGTCCGTGTGAACGGGGGTCTCCCGTATTTGTGGCAGTGCAACTTGCCTTTGGGGGTCAAGGTTTAAAAAAAAAAAAAAAAAAAAAAAAATTCCGCGCGCCCAGTATGCCGGCCGTCCCGTGTGATCGCGGAAAAGCCACCCTCCATCTTTTCTTCCTCCCCACAGCACCACCTTCATCTTGGACAAACGGCGATCGGGAAGGCCGGCAACCTGCGGAGAAGCTTCCCTGGACCGGATCTAGTCCAGGGCTTGCATCTCCGGCCATCCCCGCCGTCGCCGTGCATCGCCGGAGCAAGGAGAACCCGCCGCGGCCATTGTTGGACCACCCGAGGCCGAGCTCGGGGAAGAAGGAGATCCGCGCACCTTCGTAGGGATTTGACGCTCCCATTCTCCTTCCTCGGCCACGAGGTGTCTCGGCGCGCCACCCCGACCTTCCGTTCACCGCCGGCCGCCGCGGAGCAACCCCTGCCGCCGCTCGGATTTGGTACGGCACCGAGGGTGGTAGCCCTCGGCTTCCGGGCGTCACCGCCGTCCATCGGAGGAGCAACGCACACCCCTCGACCTCGGCGCCGACCCAGCTCTTTGTCCCCGACCTCCTCAGACCGCCGCCGTGCCGCGGGAGGCACCCAACCCAGTGAAGGAGGGATTTGATCTCCTTCACCGCACCTCCGGCCGTCCACCGCCGCCGCCGGTGGGTTCCCTGGACCTCCCCGACTGCCGCGCCCACCACCGGCCGGACCGCCCGCCGCCTGACCGCCGGCGACGAGCCCTAGCCTCGGGTTCAGGTAAACAGTACAGTTTTTATTAACAGCACCTAGTTCTAGGATTAGGGCACTATTCCCGAGGCTCCTGTGGGTCTTTTTGACCATGTGAGGTGAGCACGATCATCGGAATTTCGTGCTGAACGCGATGCTCACCTCCGTTCGAATTTCGATGCCTCGTTTAGCGGGACGATAGTGCTTTATGCGGCGTGCGTGATATTTCTGAGAATTAATGTTGCTCGTGCGCGTGTTACGAGGTCCGACGGTGCTCGAAGGTGAGCACGGTCTTCGGCATGTCGAAGACTTACAGCGGGTGTGATTTCAGAATTTACGGAGCATCGGTTTGCGTGCACGACCCATAATAGCCCTAAATCGCATGAAATAATGCGATTTTGTGGGACTTTAGGGACTTTTATGCAATTTTAAATTACGAGGTCGCTGTTGACAGCGTAGGGGTACTTTGGGTAACCTCTGGACTGATTGTCCAAGGTCCGAAGTAATTACAGAAAATCAGAAGTGATTTTCGGAGCGTTTCGCGGAGAAATTTGCCGACGGAACGTTGTTTCGGCTCGGAATTCTTCCGGCAACTATTGTAGGGCATTCACTTTGTCGCTAAGCCTTGTTGGCTGGTCACCCACATGATTTCTAGGGTTTGGAAAGATTGGGTGAGCGACTTGGGGTTCCGGTGTCAAAAACCGACGCTTACGGGAACCCGGATCGGAACGGTTGTACAACGATGATCGTTTCGAGTTGCGAGGGCATCACCGCTGTTTTGGTTACACTAAATTGGGCATTTAGTGGCAGCGGGTGACTTATATTATATGCGGGAAGTTCCGGGATAACTTGTGGGTCCCGGTGGAGCTCCGGCACAGTTTTCGGAACTTTCGAGCTTTCCGACGATCGGTTTAGGGAAACCGAGTCTCGTGGGTTTATAAATGGAATCATAGTAGTGGAACTTAAGACGAGGGTTTGGTGGCTGGGGGAGGTAGAGGGACTCTAGGGTTAGGGTTAAGGTGATGAAACCCTAGTTCCAAAGTATATACACTATTGGCCATTTTGCAATTAAGCCCTATACAGCCCATATTTTATGTTCTAGCCCATGCCATTAGGTAAATCTTGCACGTAAGACCCTCTACGTTCAAAACCTCGCATTTTGGCGCATAAAATATTGAGACTTTTTCGCGTTCCGCCTTTTTGCGATATTGACCCCTCTTCGTTCTTTTCGCAACTCCCGATGATCCGTCCGTCGGATTTTCGATCGGATCCCGCTAGCGCGTTCAGTACGTCGCGAACATCGAATCTAGCATTTTACTTCGTTCGAT
Source organism: Aechmea fasciata (assembly GCA_025177825.1). Taxonomy (NCBI): domain Eukaryota; kingdom Viridiplantae; phylum Streptophyta; class Magnoliopsida; order Poales; family Bromeliaceae; genus Aechmea; species Aechmea fasciata. The sequence continues at coordinate 929,059 of CM045932.1, read as the reverse complement.
TTGGTCTCGGATTCGCGAAGTACCAATCCCTCCATCGTTCTCCTTAATTATCTTTTATTTAATTATTTATGTATAATCATTCAAATCCCTTTTTCTCTACAACCGTGTATCAGAATCCAATTCTGTCAGTGCCATTGGTTCCAGAATAGTCGAGCCGTTCGAAACGAGCTATTGAAGTGCCATGATCGGAGTTCGGTACACTTCTTGACCATTCTCTACTCCGCGGCTCGCCGGAATTCCAAAGTTACTATTCACTTAAGTCATTTCTTCCGGGTCGCGTAACTTTTTCGTTTTAGCTCATTTTGACCTGAAACTTGACGAGTGCATTTGTAATTTAATTACACACAATAACATCGTCAACAAAAGGGTTTATTTTTTTATTATCAAAAATGTCTGTTACTACAGCTACTTTTGAGATCATTTACATTGCCCATTTACCAGTAGTTTGAACACTACCTATGTAACTTTTGGAGAAATTATTACCTTGTGTATAAGTGCATTTCTTATACTGCATTTATGATCATCTTTAGTAGATACTTTAAAATTAGAATCTAAATTATTAAATATATTCTTTAAATTCTCTAGCATTTATCGTTTGGTCTAATTTGTCTAAACTAGTGTAGTAACTCGTGCATTGCAACGGATAGTTTAGATTAGGATTAAAGTACGTGAACCATTAATTAGACGTTATGTTTATAGAAAAGGCGAATGGTTGGATCAAGATGAGCAGACTATTAATTAGACGGTATGTTTGTAGGAAAGATGAAGGATTGAAATAAGGGGAGTGTATTATTAATTAGATGTTATAGGTAGAGGAAGACGGCGTTATGTGTGTAGGAAAGGCGAAGGGTTGGATTAAGATTAGTAAAATGGACTATTAATTAGACGTTATAGGTGAAAGGGAAGGCGAAGAGTTGGTTTCGCTGAAGGAAGAAAACTCCGCCACGTGGCTTGTTTTTGGAGGAATAGTGGACTATTAATTAAATATTATAGATGAAGGGAAGGTAAAGAGTTGGTTCCGCTGAAGAAAGGAAACTCCATCACGTGGCTTGTTTTTGAGAAATAATGTATACTAGTGTAGGTACCTCGCGCGTTGCAGCGGGCCATTTCTATGGAAGCAAATCAATATATATAATAATTAATCAAAATAATATCATAATTAGCTTTCATTCGTTAGAATACGCGAAGAAAGTGAAAAGTACTTACAATGCATAAAATGATAGTGGAAAGCTCTACTCTTTGTTTTGTTAAATATGTGGATCTACAGATACATTTATCATAGCAATGAGAGAATAATATTATCTACAAATACAAAGAGACCTAGAATTAATTTACTAATTCCTATACAATATAATTTACAAATTCTCTTTTATTGGTAAATTCTATAACTTAAATGTCCCTTTTTTGGAATGTTTATAGGGCTTTCATTAATAGCTTGTATCGAAATCTCTCTCTCAATGTATTATAGCTCTTAATGCATTGAAATCCAACAAAAAACAAAAAAACAAAATTAGAATAGATAAGAAATTTAATTGAAAATGTAAATTACTTAAGAATAGAACATTCACAAATGCTTCCACTTGTAGAAATTGTTGCATACATAATAACCTTATATACTAATTTAATTACCTTATATACATAATAACCTTATATAATAGATAACAATTTAATTGAAAATGTTAATTGTTGCATACATAATAACCTTCTGACTCCACTTGTAGAAACCAAATACTTCCATATAAAAAAATTCTTATATCAATTTAGTAATTCTTCTACAGTAAATAATAATATAATATTTCAACTGATCCACAAAATATAAAATAAAATAAAATAATAAATTCATATATCCTAAGTTCACAAAATCTATAATTTATAAACTATAAAAATTACTTGAATTGAAAAGAAATAGAAATTAAATTCAATGCATGTAATGACACCATGGACAATGATGTTATTCTTAAGCGCGATCGCCACCATCTCGTTGCTCAACTTCATCGAAAACCTATAGATGCCAAAAAATTATCACAAAAATCACAATGATTAAAGAGGAGGCCAAATGAAAAAAAAAGGCTTGCTTGAGAGTCGGAGAAGGCAGGGCCGGGGTTGTAGCAGTGGCTTGTAACGGCGGGATCGAAAAAAGAAGCCTACTCAAGAGAGAGAACATGCACCATACAAAATTTACAAAAATTCCTTCCAACAACTACTTACATAATAAGTAAACAAAACTTTCCCTACTTTCTCACTCTTTCTTTACAGATCAAGAATCCATAAAGAAACCCAAGTAATCTTGATTAGTCACCATGCACAACCAGTCAAAAACAAACATATCAGACCCAAATTGTATGCAACTTCACCATGAGCGAATCATACAAAAAGGCAGATCGAGAAGAGCATAATAATCAATTTGAAATCAACCAAAGCAAAAGTCGAACAATAACCGAAAGCATCACAGGAAGAGGTCCAACCTGTGATCTCGCAAAGCGGGGGGTCGTCGGAGTTGGGGGGTAGAGGAGCGTGCCGGTAGCGACTGCGAGACAGGGCTTCGTTGGCAAATCCATTCAAGGAGATCGAGTCCTCGTTCACATCCCATCGTCGCTTCCTTTACGCACACTCTTTCTCTCTCCACAATGTGATAGGAAATGGCATTGTGTAATACCAAAGAGTAGAAGATCAAAGGGCGAGGAAAGAAAAAGAAACGACAAAAACTCTCCAATCTCCTATTAATACTGTGGGCCCCAATTTTCAGTTACAAAGAAGAAGGCCAACGGACCCCCACTTCATCCCTATTCAAGAAAAGACTGCTACGTGGCTTTGGTGTAATAACCGATATTTTCATCATAATAAATAAACCCTTTTGTTGATGATGTTATTGTGTGTAATTAAATTACAAGAGCACACGTCAAATTTCGGGGCGAACAGCTAAATAAAAACGGAAAAGTTACGCGACCGTAAGATTCGACTTAAGTGAATAGTAACTCGGATTTTCGAGAAATCGCGGAGTAAGGAAGGGTCCAGGAGCGTACCAGACTCCGAACATAGGCTTCCAATAGCTCGTTTCGAACGGCTCGACTATTCTGGAACCAATGCCACTGACGGAATTCGATTCTGAATCACGGTTGTCGAGGAAAAGGGGTTCGAACGATTTTACTTAAAGACTTAGCAAATTGGAGATATTGGAGGAAAAAGAAGAGAATGGATACTTTGCGAATCCGAGACCAAATTAAACGAAGTAAAAGGCCAAATTCGATGTTCTCGACGCGCTGAACGCGCTGGCGTGATCCGATCGTGAATCTGACGGACGGATCTCCGGGAATCGCGAAAAGAACGCGAAGAGGTTAAAATCGCATAACGGCGGAATGCGAAGAGTCGTTATATTTTATGCGCCAAAATGCGAGATTTTGAACGTAGAGGGTCCTTGGCGCAAGATTCCACTAATGGCAGGGACTAGGGATTAATTAGAAGCAATCGGAGGGCTAAAATGCAAAATGGCATTTGTGTATAAGTGATGCATTAGGACTCCCTTCATGAAACCCTAACCCTAATTGAACCCTTCACCTCCCCAAGCCCACAGCCGCCTCCTGACCCTCCCTGCCTCCCTCTGCGCGCGCCCCTGCCATCCCCAGCCGCCGGCAGCCGCCGCCGTCGCCGGAAAACCATCCCCGAACCCTCTTCTTCATCCCCCGGGCCATCGTACCTTAAGTTATCAAGATCCGAGGGCTTGGAGTGCATCTGACCCAAGCATCGAGTTCCACGATCAAAAGAACTCGTGTGCTCACCTCTCCGGCCGCCGCCGCGCGGAAGCACCGCCGTCGCCGCGCGGAGGCCGCGCGGCCATTGGAGCTCTCCACGGCCGGCCAAGAACCCCCGGACCCGACACAGGTATTCTCGGCCGCGCCGCCGTCGCCGCTTTCCCTCGGCCGCGGTGCACTCCTTGCACCTCCGGGGACCCCGTGCTTCCCGTCCGGCCATCCCCGGCGCGCCGCCGCCGCAGCCACCCCGCGCCGCCTCGGATTGGTGCCGACGAAGGGAGGAGCACCTCCTCCACCGCACCTTCCCTCGGCCAAGAAGGGGAGCCCGGCCTCCCGTGGTCCCCGCATCCGATCGGCGCCGTCCGTGATCCCCGGCCGCCGGAGCGCCAGGAGAGATCTACAACCCGAGAGCTATGTGGCGGTTTAGATCGCCGCCGCCCGCTACCGTGCACCGCCGCCACCCCCGCGCGGCCGCGCCGTCTTCCCGACCTCGGGCCACCTCGTGCGCGCCTTCCCCGACCTCCCCGTACACCACCGGCCGCCGCCGATCACCCCGCGGCCACCCGGATCCGGTGCGGCCGAGGTCGAGTCCTCTCGGTTTCCGGGCGTCGCCGCCGTCCACCAAGGAGCACGACACTCCCGCCCGACCTCCGGCGGCCGGCGGTGCCGTCCCGACCGCCTCCGGCCGCCGCCGCGCCGCCGGGAGGCCACCTAACCCGAGAGCAAGGAGGCTTTTGATCGCCGCCGTCGCGCCACCGGGCGCCTCCCGCCGCCGGGACCTTCCCGGACGTCTCGTCGTCCGCGCTCCCGTCCGGCCGGACCGACCGCCGCCGCCGCCGCCGCGGCCAACCCTAGCTCTCGGTTAAGGTAAGGGCTTGATTTTCTAAACGACCTAGTTCTAGGGTTTGTGCACAATTCCCGAGGCAACAGTGGGTCTTTTTGACCATGTGAGGTGAGCACGATCATCGGAATTTCGTGCTGAACGCGATGCTCACCTCCGTTCTGAGTCTCGATGCCTCGTTTAGCGGGACGAACGTACTTTACGCGCTGTGCGCGCTGGTTACTGAAATTGATGTCGCTTGTGCGCGCACTACGATGCCCGACAGTGTTCCGAAAGGCGAGCACGATCTTCTAGATGTCGAAGACTAACAGCGTGTGCGATTTTAGAATTTGCGATGCATCGGTTTGCGTGCACGGCCCATAATAACCCTATTTGTACATGAAATAATGCGATTTAGGATTCTTTAGGGACTTTTATGCAATTGTAGCCTCCTGGCTATCTTGGGCAGTGTGTACGTGCTGCGGGTAACCTCTGGACTGATCGTCCAAGGTCCCGAGCTTTTTGGAAAATAGTAAGTGTAATTCCGGAGCGTTCGTCGGCGAAATTCGACGACGGAACGCGACTTTGGTTCGGATTTCTTCTGACGCTTCCTGAGAGTATTTCCTTTGTCGCCAAGCCTTGTTGGCTGGTCACCCGCATCATTTCGAGGGTTTAGAAATGACGGGTGAGCGACGGTTGGTTCCGATGTCGAAATAGACACTTTCGGAAACCCGTATTCGTACAATTATCCGATGATAATTGTATTGTAGTGTTATTTTATGTTTGCTGCCAAAACATCCAAATAGGAGTGTTTTATGGCAGCGGGTGACTCGTGACACGAGTCGGTGCATTTCGGGACAGTTCATGGGTCCCGGCGGAGTCCCGGTGTGATTTACGGGACTTCCGGCAAGTTACGGTAATTGGTTTCGGAAAACCAATCTCCATGGGATTAGTTTGTGGGATGTGGAGTCAGTACTTGTGTTGGTGGGTTAGACGCTAACCCAGTGGACCTTTTCGTAGGTCCGGTTTCTTCGTTTCCACAGTCGACAGATCTTCTACAGTTGTACAGGTGGGTACTTCGATCCGACGTCCGTACAGTGGTACACGCTGGTGACGTTCCTTCCACCTTACCATTCATATCTTTTATCGTTAATATATGTGACGCCCCAACTTCCCAGGGGGTCACCCATCCTAGGACTACTCCCGTCCTAGCACGCTTAACTCTCTTAACCTCTTGGGTCTTGCCACCACCCAAAATGCTTAAGCCGGGTTAAGAGTTTTAGCCCTATTATATCTCATATATAGGACTATTTGGGGTCTCACAATCTCCCCTCCTTTAAGCCCTGACGTCCTCGTCAGGCTCAGACTCACAAGTACCAGGCGATGTGAGACTCGTCTCGCTAGCCCGTCATCCAGACCACTGGCTCGGTGAGACTCGTCTCACGCTTACTGGTAATTGGCTCTAATACCATCTGTGACGCCCCAACTTCCCAGAGGGTCACCCATCCTAGGACTACTCCCGTCCTAGCACGCTTAACTCTCTTAACCTCTTGGGTCTTGCCACCACCCAAAATGCTTAAGCCGGGTTAAGAGTTTTAGCCCTATTATATCTCATATATAGGACTATTTGGGGTCTCACAATATATCCTGCACCTTTGTGTTACAGTTTTACTCTACTCAGTTTTTCCATGCTTAGTACCATGTGTAGGAGTAGAGTAGTTTGCTTCTTGTCAGCCTATGACATCAGTGACCTGAGTGGTCAGTTCTCGTGTTTACTTCAGTAGTACTTGCATACAGTTGAGAGGATGTTGAGTTGTTCCATCCTAGTTGACCTGAGTGGTCAGTTCTTGTGTTTTCTTGAGTAGTACTCGCATACAGTTGAGAGGATGATGAGTTGTTCCATCCTAGTTGACCTGATTGGTCAGTTCTGGTACTTTCTTATAGTTTTTCAGTGACCTATTCGGTCGGCTTGTTTCAGTTTCTCAGTGACCTATTCGGTCAGTTTGCTTCAGTTACAGTGACCTGTTCGGTCGGTTTGTTTCAGTGCTTCTGTGACCTACGTGGTCGGCGAGTTTACTTAATGACCCAAAGGGGTCGATGTCCCTTTAGGGACGGGATTGTCGACCCGATTCTTGACGTATGGTTTGAGCATAACGGCATCGATCGCCCGGGACTCCGGCGGTTCACGAACACCGGCGGTCCGCCACCGCAAGAGGGTGTTCTTTTCCGGAAAAGTGGTTTGGGACTGTCTACGGGACTTTGCCCAACCCGTGAGCCCATAGGCAACCACAGGTTGATATGGGTAGAATGCAGGCTTTGAGATACAGGGGGCATAGGCTTGAGGTCTGAGGACCAACAGGGCAGCAGATTCCAGTTGGGTATTTTGCTTTATCGACTTTTCGATGCATACTTACGATGCGTTGTTTCATATCTATATATCTCTCTCCATTTACTTGTTTATCATAGCTCTTTCTACTACTATTATCTCATCTTGTGTCTATCTCATGCAAGGTATCCTTTGGGAGGGGACATGTTTACATGTTCTCACCCTCGCCTTCTTTCGAGTGACGTTGCGGGTCTTAGTGGGACGGTGGTGAGGAGCGAGTCTAGTAAGCGACATAGCTCTGTCCCTTCGTTGGTTATTTCTTACCTTATCCTTGCTTGACTTAGACTTACATTATGGTTCAGTTCAGTATTTACTTTTGAATATGAGATATTTTATAATGTAATAAAGATTGTGGATTTTATGTGATAAAAAGAATTTCTACCCCTCGTGGTAGTGTTTTTAAAGAAAGGGTTTTCGTGTGGGAAACAGTTTGTAAAAGGTTTTCAAAAGGGATTTTATAACTTAGAGTTTCAAAATCAGTTCCCGAGTAGGGAACATTTCAACTGATAGATGTGGATTTGTGATTATATACTAGTGAATGTAACCTGTGGTGAATGGTGTCATTTGTGTATGGATGTAAGTTAAATTCTTTATATGTACACTTTGTTGTGGTTGTATGATTGTAAAAGACTCATTGTACTTGTGTGATGCAGTGCAAATACGGAGACTACGTAGTGTGTACAGTGGTCTCTCTGTATTTGTGGCAGGTCTGTCATGTCCTTGTGGGGATCAAGGTTTATAAAAAAAAAAAAAATTTCCGCTGTGTTTATGTACCGAAGGGACCCCGGGTCGTGACATTTGGGGATTAATATTTTCAGTTATCTATTCAAGAAACCGCTCGAGAAGAGGAAAAGCCCATTTCAAAAAAGAAGATTAATAGTAAAAAAAAAATAAATAAAGAAGAGTAACAGTCAAAAAAAAAAAATAAATGAAGAAACGGCTAAGAAAAACTCACATCCTAAAACCCACATCCTACTATGAAGGTTGGGCTGCCACGTGGATTAGTTATGAAGGTTGGGCTGCCACGTGGATTAGTTTTAGGGGAAATAATGTATAGGGAATAGATGTATAGATAATAGGTCTAAAATAAATGTAAGTTTTTATACATTAGCTTTTTAGACATTTGCACATTACATCGTTTGAATTAAATTTTAATTTTAAAATATTAATAATCAAATATTAAGCGTGATATATCAAGTGTACATTTTTGTGGTATGCCAACAATAATTTCTCTTTTTTATGAGCGTAATGTGAAAGTTTATTTTTAAGTCACTGTAATAAACCGAATTTTTATCCGGATGGAATTTGACTTTCGTTTTTAAAACGTTATTGTGCGTAAATGAATTACAAGAGCACACGTCAAATTTCAGGCGAAACGGAGCTAAAACAGAAAAGTTACGCGACCCGGAAGTTTGACTTAAAGTGAATAGTAACTTCAGTTTTCCGGATGAGCCGGGAATAGAAGTTAGGTTCGGGTATGTGTCGGATTCCAAATATAGGCTTCCAATAGCTCGTTTCGAACGGCTCAGATATACTGGAACCGTTGGCACTGACGGATTTCTGATCCGATGCGCGGTTGTCGAGAAAAAGGAGTTTGATTGATTTTACACATATAATTAGATAATTGGAGGTTTTGGAGAAAGAATAGGAGAATGGGTACTTCGCGAATCCGAAACCAAATCGAACGAAGTAAGATGCTAGATTCGATGTTCGCGACGTGCTGATCGCGCTGACGCGATCCGATCTTTAATCCGGACGGATCTCAGGAATTACAAGATGATCGTTAAGGGTCGATGTGTAATAATCGAATTGTTGGAGAGAGGATGGATTTATCGTGAATCCGTGACCGATCGAGGCAAACCAAAATCGTGGGTTTGATGTCTTCGATGTCTTGATCGCCTTTGGTGTGATCCGTTCACAAATCGGACGGACGGATCTACGAAAATTGCACGTTGATCGAGACGAGGTCGTTGCGGACAAATCGGAATTTTCGCAAAAGAGCTTATATTTTATGCGCCGAATTGCGAGGTTTTGAATGTAGATGGGCATACGCGCGAGATTCATCTATTGGTAGGGACTAGAGTGCAAATGGATGGCTGTGGAGGGCTAAAATGCAATTTGGCCACATGTATATAAAGGTTAGTTTTAGGGTTTCATGGAGAAACCCTAAATCATGGCCTCTTCATCTCCCTCCATCACCCCAAACCACCTCCATCTCCTCCCTGCCATCTCGTGCGCGCGCCCCCGGCCGTCGGCAGGCAACTCCGGCCGCCGGAAAGGCCAGCCCAACATCCCTCTTCTCTCTCTCTCCCTCCAACTTGCTCCCTCCTTGGCCGTATAACCCGAGAAGCCCCATCACCCTCAGGTAAGCGATCCATGGCCGAGATCCGTCGCCGCCGTGATTCCCCGGCCGTCCCCGTGTTCCGCCGGCGCCGCCTTGCCGGCCGCCACCGGCTGCCGTCCAGCGCACTGCCGAGCCGGGCCAACCCGCGCGCGTGCACCGCAGCCGCCGCGCCGGAACCGCGTTGCCAACCTCGACCCTCGGCGAGCCCCACCGCCGGTCGGAGCCGCCCTTGCCGCCGGAGCGCCGCCGTGCCGCTCGCCCGCCGGCCGCCGCCTGCGCGCCGCCGAAGATGGGCCCGCGGCCTCTCCGCGCGCGGCCGCCGCCTCGCCTCTCCTCCTCCAACCTCCAGACGGTCACTCGCCGTCGCTCGGAGCTCCTCCCGGCCATTCCCGCAACCGCCGGCGCGCGCGCTCGGCCTCTGCGGCGCGGACATGGTGCGGGTCAAGATGGAGCCCGTATGGGCTCCGAGCTCCGCCGTCGCCCACCGTCGGGAGCACCACCCTTCCTCGGCCTTCCGCGTGCGGCCGCAACCGTCCGGACTGGCGGCCGCCGCCGTGGCCGCGGCACCCTGGGCTCGAACCGAGCTGTGCGAGCTCGGGATCTTCCCGCGCCGCCGCCGCCACCTCCCGCCGCCGGTCGGCGTGAGCACTGCTCCTGGCCGGCCGCACCTATCCACCGTCGGCGCCCCGTCACCGGAGCTCCCCGGGCCGGATCGAGATGACTCCTTCTCGGGTTGGGGGACCCTAGGGCATCAAGGTCCGCCGTCGTCGCCGCCTTTCGCCGCCCGACGCAAGCCCCGACCACCCGGGACCTACTGGAACCTCCCCTGGCCGCCGTGCCCGCCGTCCCGCCGCCGCCGGCGTGCCGTGGTCCACCCTGCTCCGGTAAGTGTTAGAAGTAGGGCTTTATTGTGTTGGTTCACTGTTCCAAGCTACCCGGGCCTTCCCGATCCTAACGGAAGGGAGCACGGTGATCAGGACACCTCGCTGATCACCGTGCTCACTTTATTTTCTGTCGAAGAAGCTCCGTTTCGCTGATTTGGCGATGTCGGTCATTTTTCGAGCCTTTTTGGCTGCTGTCTCGGCTTGCGCGCGCTGTTTCGGAGACCCGAGGCTGTTCCGGTGCCTCCGAAGGGGACCATGGTGATCGTGTGTCAGTGAAGATCACAGCGCTCACCTTAGTTAGGGTCAACAAGCCCCTAGTTTGTGAGAAAAAGCATGTTTTTCGAACAGTGCGCGCAGTTCGCTGAATTTCGGGTTGCTCCCGCGCTCTCCACAGTGTCCGGAAGTGCTCCGAAAGGTGAGCACGGTCTCCGGAACGTCGAAACCTATCGGCGGTGTCTCGGTTGGTCGATTGACCTCGGTTTACGTAGTCGGGCCATAAAAGCCCCGAAATCATGTGAAATAGTGCGATTTCGGGTAATCGGGAGGGCTTTTATGCAATTGTGCTTATCGTGGCAGCTGTGGACAGCAAGTGTGAGTTGTGGGTAACCTTGGGACTGATTGTCCAAGGCCCCAGACTATTGCGAAGATCGGAAATGTATTTTCGATGCGTTTCTCGGCGAAATCCGCCGACGGAACGCGGGTTCGGTTCGGAATTATTCCGACGGTGCTTCGTAAACTATTGTGTGGTCGCTGAGCCTTGTTGGCTGGTCACTCGCGTCATTTCGATGGTTCGGAAATGATGGGTGAGCGACGGTGGGTTCCGGTGTCGAAGTAGACACTTCCGGGAACCCGTAGTCGTACAATTATCCGACGATAATTGTATTAAAGTGTTACTTTATGTTTCTTTGCCAAAACATCCGAATAAGAGTGTTTGGGGCGAGAGGGTGACTCTTGGTATGAGTCGTTAGTTCCGGAGACGATTCGTGGGTCCCGACGGAGTCCCGGTGAGGTTTACGGGACTTCCGGCTCAGTACGGCAATTGGTTTTGGGAAACCGATTCCCGTGGGTTTAATTGTGGAGTTATGTGTTCGGTGTTTAGTATTTGTGGGTTAGACACTAACCTGGTGGACCTCCTTAGGTCCAGTTGACGTTTCTTCTTCAGGAGACAGACACGACAGTTGTACAGGTGGGTACTTCGATCCGACGTCCGTACAGTGGTACACGCTGGTGACGTTCCTTCCACCCTTACTGTTTATATCGTTTATCCTAGATATATTTTGCACCTGTTTGTTACAGTATTACTCTACTCAGCGTTTTCATGTTTAGTATCATGTGCAGGAGTAGAGTAGATTACTTCTTGTCAGCCTATGACATCTGTGACCTGTTCGGTCAGTTTACTTCAGTGTACTCAGTGACCTAGTTGACCTGGTTGGTCAGTTCTTGTGTTTCCTCCAGTAGTACTTGCATACAGTTGAGAGGATGTTGAGTTGTCCCATCCTAGTTGACTGAGTGGTCGGTTTACGTGTTTCCTTCGATGGTACTTGCATACAGTTGAGAGGATGTTGAGTTGTTCCATCCTAGTTGACCTGGTTGGTCAGTTTCTTTCTCTACTCAGGACCTGGTTGGTCAGTTACTTTGTATACTTTGGGACCTGGTTGGTCAGTCACTTTCTGTACTTGGGACCTATTTGGTCAGTCACACTCAGTACTTAGTACCTGGTTGGTTCTTCCAGTTACTTAACGACCCACGTGGTCGATGGGCCCTGAGGGCGGGATTGTCGGCTAGTTGCGATGGATGATCTTTGAGCATATCTACATTGATCGCCGATACGTACTCATCGCATTTCACGAACACCGGTCCGATCCACCGCAAGTGAGGGTGTTCTTTTAGGAAAAGTGGTTCGACGGCGGATCGACCGTGAGCCTTAAATGTGGTTATATGCTTGGGAGAGTAGTAGGGGCATTGGCTTGAGGTCTGCAGTGCCGACCAAGAGAGCATTGGTTCAGATTGGGTACTTTTGAGCTTCTATACCTGTTGACGCATACTTACAGTAGCTGTTGTTTCATATCTATATATCTCTCTCCATTTACTTGTTTATCATAGCTACTGTACTACTATTATCTCCTCTTGTGTCTATCTCCGCGAGGTATCCACTGGGAGGGGGAGACATGTTTACATGTTCTCACCCCTCGCCTTCTTTTTCAGGTGTTTCATCAGGTTTTAGTGGGACGACATGAGAGGAGCGTACCTAGCACGCGTACTAGCTCCCGACCCGTGGTTTGTTTACCTTACTTTATTTGATTAAGTAATTAGCTTTGTATATGGTTCAGTCTCTCTAATACTGTTTTGGAATATAATATGGTTTTGGTTTTATGTGATAAAATGGTTTTCTACCCCTCGTGGTAGCGTTTTAAAAAAAAAAGGTTTTCGTGTGGAAAACAGTTGTTTTTAAAAGGTTTTATCATGGATTTTATAACTTAGCATTTCAAAACCAGTTCCTGAGTAGGAAACATTTCAACTGATAGATATGGATTTATGAATGAATAATTGTGGATAACCTGTGGTGAATGGTGTTTGGATGTGTATATTGATTGTAATTATATCTGTACACTTGGTTGTGGTTGTTTGGCTGTATTTCAGACTCCATGTACTTGTGCGATGCCGTGCAAATACAGGGGAGACTCTGTCCGTGTGTACAGTGGTCTCTCTGTATTTGTGGCAGGTCTGACATGTCCTTGGGGTCAAGGTTTATAAAAAAAAAAAATTTCGCTGTTTTTATACTCTAAAATGACCCGGGGCGTGACAGATTAAAGTGGTATCAGAGCCAAGTAACAACCACAACACCATTCACATGTTGTTTTGAAAATAAATTGAACTGAAACAAAAGAGAACTGAACCATTGGTTAGGTTGACCCTAGGAAGACCTACGGTATATAGGCACGTGAGAGTGCGGGGTTTGGGTTGGTGTCCCAGTGTGCATGTCGAGTTGGTAAACTCAGAGTGCACGGTTATTCACGTCGGTGTTACGGTTCTCGCAGAAGCTCGTTTCGCAGTCGGAAACAGTGGTGGTGCTTCCTTTCGACAGTAAGTGGTTGGGCAGTGTTCCCCAGGGCGGTGCTCCCCAGGTGTAGCCACTCCTGTCATGTGGGCCTTGAAGGGCCAGTGATTTTCGGGCCTAGGCGAGTATCTTGCCTGCCAACGGCCGGGCCACTTTTCCTACTTGGACACGGGAGCTGTTGCGAGTGTCTCTACGGAGACGGTGCTTAGACCAATCATGGTTGTGACTTGTGGGACTACTTGGGGTAGTCCAGGGTTTGGTTAGCGCCTAGCAATACTGCTTTGGCGACTGCAACGTTGGTGTTGCCTCGCAGGTATTCTGAGTAGGGTTGTGACGCCTACTCCTTCCTTGTTTGCTGATAGAATCAGCGGTTCGTGTTCCTTGATCTTTAATATGTTTATACGTCAAGTTGACGCGTACTATAGTCGGATCGACACAGTTCGGTGTCAGGTCGCTTTTAACGCATATATCGTATGCGGTTATCCTACACCTAAATTGGTGTGTCATAGGATAGTGGATGGTTTGGTATGACCCGTCTTGACTCGAGTTACTCTAAGGTATCGTCTGAGTTCCCGGAGCTTCGAGTAAAGCTCGATTGTGGTGTGGAAATCGGTTTGAGAAACCATTTCCTAAAGCCTTAGTTGCGTGTTCACGACTTAGTGTCTCCAGTAGCTTTCAGAGGTTGAAAGCTATGAGACTCCCAGTGATTCGGTCGTTTTGTTTTCGATTGTCGACTTGTAAAGTCGATGTTTCGATGAGAATGGTTGTGAACTCTTGGTTCAGTGAAGATGTGTCAATTGGTTTGATACTTCGACGTGTCGTGCTTCCAACCTGTTGTTGGTAGTGGATCTCGGATATTTCGCTTTTCTTTTGTTAAGTATATTGGCTGCAGACAATATACTGTCGAAAGTGGGACGAAATACCTTTTCCCTGTTAGGGACTTATGGATTGGGTCAATGTCCTCTCTCTTGCGAGACAATCGTTATAGATGGTCTTGTGAGAAAGCTTGAGTGTTGGTCATCGTTGGTCACGTAGTGAGCCTTGGGTTATTCCCAGGCGGGTTTTGTGCAGCTGACTTATCGTCACTGCTGGTGGTTTGACTCTGGTTGTGTCTAGGTGCTCGTTAGTTCTTTAGTTGTGCTTCCCACAGCTAAAAGAGTTGGTTGATTGTAGTCTCGGCCTGCTTGCCGAGCGATTCGGAATCTGTCGTCGAGTGACTCCAGCCTGGTTGTTGGCTTGGATCGCCTTGTTTGGTGATAGCGGAAGGTTTGCGACTCGACTTGTCGTGCAAACCTTGGAATGCTATGCATGTCCGGTTATTTGGTGACAGGTGCGCTTGGGTCTCTCGAGACCGGTTTTTGGTGTTGCTAGGAACATCGATCGCTTGGGTCCCCTGTAGGACGGCAGCGATAGGGTCTCGTAGAGACGGGTGTTGAGCATCACCAGTGGTTGATATCGCTTAGTGCGATTGGCAATCCTGTGCATCAAGTAATGGACTTGCATGGAACCTGCGTTGGTTGATCAAGATTATTGAGCGAACAAACTGTCAAGCTCAATTGGTATTGTCTGTTGGACCTTCTGGTCAGGTGGAAAGTGAGGTCTTGGACCTAGGACTGTCGAATGCCACAAGTGGCGTTTAGTTGACGAGGTTTTGACTTCGACAGTTTGTGTGGTAACTGGTGGGAGACTGTGGTCTCCGAGGTGAGTGTTTTGACTCAAGTTTTAGAACGACATTTCGTATGTTCTCGGAGTGAGCAGGTTGACGTTGTTGACTAGTCGGAGTATACCTTTCGTCCTTTGAGATTATACTCCGGACTTGTGGAGTTGATCTGTGACTTCTCTACGTGGACTATCAACGTAGTCGAGTCGGTTGCTGTTACGCGGACCAATGTTGAGTGGACCTAATGATTACGAGTTGATGAAATATTATCTCAGATTTGGTAATATTTGGGATCAGATAATCTTGGTCGCGGGACTGTCTTTGGCCGCAGGTAATAGGATGGTTTGGATCCCAGTGAATTTCGGTTCGTGATTTTTGGAGTTAATACATTCTTCCTCACGTCCCGTCCAGGTGAAACGATAGTTGAGCTGTCGTAATTTTTTGGAAATGTAATTGACCAGTACTCAAGTGATACCGCATTGGTGGAGCAATGTTTGATTGCAATTTCGGTGGGTACGTGGTCAAGTTTCGGGGACGAAACTTCTTTTAAGGGGGGAATGATGTAATAAACCGAATTTTTATCCGGATGGAATTTGACTTTCGTTTTTAAACGTTATTGTGCGTAAATGAATTACAAGAGCACACGTCAAATTTCAGGCGAAACCGAGCTAAAACGGAAAAGTTACGCGACCCGGAAGTTTGACTTAAAGTGAATAGTAACTTCAGTTTTTCGGATGAGCCGGGAATAGAAGTTAGGTTCGGGTACGTGTCGGATTCCAAATATAGGCTTCCAATAGCTCGTTTCGAACGGCTCAGATATACTGGAACCGTTGGCACTGACGGATTTCTGATCCGATGCGCGGTTGTCGAGAAAAAGGAGTTTTATTGATTTTACACATATAATTAGATAATTGGAGGTTTTGGAGAAAGAATAGGAGAATGGGTACTTCGCGAATCCGAAACCAAATCGAACGAAGTAAGATGCTAGATTCGATGTTCGCGACGTGCTGATCGCGCTGACGCGATCCGATCTTTAATCCGACGGACGGATCTCCGGGAATTACAAGATGATCGTTAAGGGGTCGATGTGTAATAATCGAATTGTTGGAGAGAGGATGGATTTATCGTGAATCCGTGACCGATCGAGGCAAACCAAAATTGTGGGTTTGATGTCTTCGATGTGCTGATCGCACTGGTGTGATCCGTTCACAAATCGGACGGACGGATCTACGAAAATTGCACGTTGATCGAGACGAGGTCGTTGCGGACAAATCGGTATTTTCGCAAAAGAGCTTATATTTTATGCGCCGAATTGCGAGGTTTTGAATGTAGATGGGCATACGCGCGAGATTCATCTATTGGTAGGGACTAGAGTGCAAATGGATGGCTGTGAATGGCTAAAATGTAATTTGGCCACATGTATATAAAGGTTAGTTTTAGGGTTACATGGAGAAACCCTAAATCATGGCCTCTTCATCTCCCTCCATCACCCCAAACCGCCTCCATCTCCTCCGCCATCTCGTGCGCGCGCCCGCCGCCGGCAGTAACTCCGCCACGGAAGGCCACCCAACCTCCCTCTTCTCTCTCTCTCTCTCCTCCAACTTGCTCCCTCCTTGGCCGTATAACCCGAGAAGCCCCATCACCTCGTGTAAGCGACCCATGGCCGAGATCCGTCGCCGCCGTGATTCCCCCCTCGTCTCCGTGCGGCGCCGCCTTGCCGGCCGCGCCGGCTGCTGGCTGTCCAAGCACCGCACTGCCGAGCCTGTGCCAACCCGCCGCGTGCACCGCAGCCCGCCTAGAACCGCCGCGTTGCCAACCTCTCGACCCTCGGCGAGCCCCACCGCCGGCCGGAGCCGCCCTTGCCGCCGGAGCGTCGCCGCCGCTCCAGGCCCGCTACGGCCGCCTCTGCACCCGAGCCCATGCCAAGATGGGCCCGCGGCCTGTCCGCGCGCGGCCGCCGCCTCCCTTCTCCTCCTCCAACCTCCGACGGTCACTCGTCGCTGAGCTCCTCCAGCCATTCCCGCAACCGCCGGCCGCCGCGTCACTGCGGCCGCCGCATACGGTGCGGGTCAAGATGGAGCCCGTATGGGCTCCGGCCCGCCGTCGCCCACCGTCGGGAGCACCACCCTTTCGGCCTTCCGCATGCGGCCGCAACCGTCCCGACTCGAGCCGCCGCCGCCGTGGCCGCGCACTGGGAGCTCGAACCCGAGCCCGTGCAGTTTCGGATCTTCCCGCGCCGCCGCCACCTCTCGCCGCCGGCCGGCGTGAGCACTGCTCCGCCCGGCCGCCGCACCCATCCACCGTCGCGCGCCCGTCGCCGAGCTCCTCACGTCGATCCGAGATGACTCCTTCTCGGTCGGGGGACCTAGGGCATCAAGGTCCGCCGTCGTCGCCGCCTTCCGCCGCCGCCGACGCAAGCCCCGACCACCCGGACCCATCGGAACCTCCCCTGGCCGCCGTGCCCGCCGTCCCGCCGCCGCCGGCGTGCCGTGGTCCACCCTGCTCCGGTAACTGTTAGAAGTAGGGCTTTATTGTGTTGGTTCACTGTTCCAAGCTACCCGGGCCTTCCCGATCCTAACGGAAGGGAGCACGGTGATCAGGACACCTCGCTGATCACCGTGCTCACTTTATTTTCTGTCGAAGAAGCTCCGTTTCGCTGATTTGGCGATGCTCGGTCCATTTTTCGAGCCTTTTGGCTTGTCTCGGCTTGCGCTGTTTCGGAGACCCGAGGTCGTTCCTGCCTCTCCGAAGGGGACCATGCTGATCGTGTGTCAGTGAAGATCACAGCGCTCACCTTAGTTAGGGTCAACAAGCCCCTGGTTTGTGAGAAAAAGCATGTTTTTCGAACAGTGCGCGCAGTTCGCTGAATTTCGGGTTGCTCCCGCGCTCTCCACAGTGTCCGGAAGTGCTCCGAAAGGTGAGCACGGTCTCCGGAACGTCGAAACCTATCAGCAGGTGTCTCGGTTGGTCTGATTGACCTCCGGTTTACGTAGTCGGGCCATAAAAGCCTCGAAATCATGTGAAATAGTGCGATTTTGGGTAATCGGGAGGGCTTTTATGCAATTGTGCTTATCGTGGCTGCTATGGACAGCAAGTGTGAGTTGTGGGTAACCTTGGGACTGATTGTCCAAGGCCCCAGACTATTGCGAAGATCGGAAATGTATTTTCGATGCGTTTCTCGGCGAAATCCGCCGACTTAACGCGGTTCGCTCGAATTATTCCGACGGTGCTTCGTAAACTATTGTGTGGTCGCGGAGCCTTGTTGGCTGGTCACTCGCGTCATTTCGATGGTTCGGAAATGACGGGTGAGCGACGGTGGGTTCCGGTGTCGAAGTAGACACTTCCGGGAACCCGTAGTCGTACAATTATCCGACGATAATTGTATTAAAGTGTTACTTTATGTTTGCTGCCAAAACATCCGAATAAGAGTGTTTGGGGCAGAGGGTGACTCTTGGTATGAGTCGTTGCGCGCTTCTGCGTTCGTGTCCCGACGAGTCCCGTGAGGTTTACGGGACTTAGGCTCAAGACGGCAATTGGTTTTGGGAAACCGATTCCCGTGGGTTTAATTGTGGAGTTATGTGTTCGGTGTTTAGTATTTGTGGGTTAGACACTAACCCGGTGGACCTCCTTAGGTCCAGCTTGACGTTTCTTCTTCAGGGAGACAAACACGACGCTTGTACAGTGGGTACTTCGATCCGACGTCCGTACAAAGGGTACACGCTGGTGACGTTCCTTCCACCCTTACTGTTTATATCGTTTATCCTAGATATATCTTGCACCTGTTTATTACAGTATTACTCTACTCAGCGTTTTCATGTTTGGTATCATGTGCAGGAGTAGAGTAGATTACTTCTTGTCAGCCTATGACATCTGTGACCTGTTCTGGCCGGTTTATGTACTCAAGTGACCTAGTTGACCCGGTTGGTCGCTCGTGTTTCCTTCAAGAGTACTTGCATACAATTGAGAGGATGTTGAGTTGTTCCATCCTAGTTGACCCGAGTGGTCGGCCTCGTGTTTCCTTCAGTAGTACTTGCATACAGTTGAGAGGATGTTGAGTTGTTCCATCCTAGTTGACCTGGTTGGTCAGTTTCTTTCTCTACTCAGGACCTGGTTGGTCAGTTTCTTTCTCTACTCAGGACCTGGTTGGTCAGTTACTTTGCATACTTTGGGACCTGGTTGGTCAGTCACTTTCTGTACTTGAGACCTATTTGGTCCCTCAGTACTTGGTACCTGGTTGGTTCTTCTGGTTACTTGACGACCCACGTGGTCGATGGGCCCTGGGGCGTAACTGTCGCTAGTTGCCGATGGATGATCTTTGAGCATATCTACATTGATCGCCCGATACGTACTAATCGCATTTCACGAACACCAGCGGTCTGATCCACCGCAAGTGAGGGTGTTCTTTTCCGGAAAAGTGGTTCGACAGCGGATCGACCCGTGAGCCTTAAATGTGGTTATATGCTTGGGAGAGTAGTAGGGGCATTAGCTTGAGGTCTGCGGTGCCGACCAAGAGAGCTGGCTTGAGGTCTGCGGTGCTGACCAAGAGAGCATTGGTTCAGATTGGGTACTTTTGAGCTTCTATACCTGTTGACGCATACGAGTCGTTGTTTCATATCTATATATCTCTCTCCATTTACTTGTTTATCATAGCTACCGTACATCGTTATCTCCTCTTGTGTCTATCTCCGCGAGGTATCCACTGGGAGGGGGAGACATGTTTACATGTTCTCACCCCTCGCCTTCTTTTTCAGGTGTTTCATCAGGTTTTAGTGGGACGACAGGAGAGGAGCGTACCTAGCACGCGTACTAGCTCCCGACCCGTGGTTTGTTTACCTTACTTTATTTGATTAAGTAATTAGCTTTGTATATGGTTCAGTCTCTCTAATACTGTTTTGGAATATAATATGGTTTTGATTTTATGTGATAAAATGGTTTTCTACCCCTCGTGGTAGCGTTTTAAAAAGAAAAGGTTTCCGTGTGGAAAACAGCTGTTTTTAAAAGGTTTTATCATGGATTTTATAACTTAGCATTTCAAAACCAGTTCCTGAGTAGGAAACATTTCAACTGATAGATATGGATTTATGAATGAATAATTGTGGATAACCTGTGGTGAATGGTGTTTGGATGTGTATATTGATTGTAATTATATCTGTACACTTGGTTGTGGTTGTTTGGCTGTATTTCAGACTCCATGTACTTGTGCGATGCCGTGCAAATACAGGGAGACTCGTCCGTGTGTACAAGTGGTCTCTCTCGTATTTGTATGTGTCTGACATTTCCTTGGGGTCAAGGTTTATAAAAAAAAAAAAAATTCGCTGTTTTTATACTCTAAAATGACCCGGGGCGTGACAGTCACTTACAAAAGGTACTGGTAGTCTATGATTTTATTAGGACAAAGCGTCTACACTTATGAATTAACTTATCTTATTGTCGAAAATCAGTTGTAAAAATCTAATCATAAAGAATTGAGTTCATGTGCTTTTAAAAGCACATGAGCATTTACACTTGTAACTTTTTATCCTTGCGTATCGTCTTAGCGTTGTAAGGATCTTAAAACAATTCAACGGCTAAGAATTACAAGCACAGATGCTTATGTGCTTTTAAAAACACAGAAGCTCAACTCAATAAGAAAATATGGGGGTGTTTGGTCTAGCTTTTAAAAAGTGCTTTTGGACTGAAAAGTAATTCTAGGCTCAATAGAGCGTTTGGTAACTCATTTTTAAAATCTGATTCTGCTTTTTAGAATCAGAAAACTGATTTTGAACGCCCCAGAATCAGAAACAGAAAAAAGCTCGTTCTTGAAAACTTATTCTGATTTTCGATTAAAACTTCAATTTTTCATTTTTATTTTTATTTCAAAATTTAAATTTAATTTTAATTTTACATTTTAATTTTCAGATTTATTTTTGAATTTTTAAATTTTAACTTTAAATTTTAAATTTTGAAAAATAGATTTCAAACTTTAAATTTTAAATTTCAAATTTTAGATTTAAAATATCAAATTTAAATGCAAAATTTTAAAATTTTAAAATTCTAAATTATAATTTTTAATTTTCAAATTATAAATTTCAAAATTTGAATGTTTAAATTTTAAGTTTTAAATATTCAAATTTTAAATTTTAAATTTTAAACATTGAAATTTTAAATTCTAAATTTTAAACATTCAAATTTTAAATATTCAAATTTTAAATATTCAAATTTTAAATTTCATAATTTTTTCAAATTTTAATTTTAAAATTTAAAAATATTTTTATATATTAATATTTTATATTTTATATTTAATAATTAATTATATTTTTACATTTAAATTTTAAATTTTAAATTTATATTTTTATATATTAAAATTTTATATTTTAAAATTCATAATTATATATATTTTTAAATTTTAAATTTTAAATTTAAATTATTTTTAAAATTTAAATATCAAATTTTAAATTTTGTAGAATTTTGAAATTTAAAAATTTTAATTTTAATTTTAATTTTAATTTAGATATCAAATTATTTTAAAATAAAATTTAATAAAAATATTAATTTATGCAAATATTAAAAATAATTTGCCAAATAGCTTTTTCAAAATCACTTCAAAACAATCACTTTTATCTAAACTCCGCTAAACGCTCTACAGCTTTTAACCAAAATCACTTTTTCAGAAATCACTTCTTCAGAAGCTAGAGCAAACAGACCCTATATATGCTAAATAAATGTTGATGCAACAACACAAGCCCACAATGTAAAAACTGCAAAGTTACCCTATACATTTGGTAGGTCACCTCCCCTCAACAGCTCGACTTCTTGTCTAGAGCAAGTAAAAGCTCCAAAATTAAATGATTTTGCTCCTCCTCCCATTTTGTTTTTTCAATAATGCAAAAAATCTCTGTTTGGGAATCTAGCTTACTCTTGGGCCCAAACCCTTTTGTAATGAGTACACTGGACCACAAAACCAGGAGACATATACAACTACACAAGGGATTACTTTCACCAGGTGCATCAGTACAGTTGTGCACTGTCTATTTATTTATCAAGGGGTCAACTCGTATATTGATTTGCATTATCTATTGAGTTAATATCTTTTTTTTCTTTCAAAAATAATAAGTGGTTGGGTTAAAATTTGTGATGAATAACGTCTTGTTTGGGTGTATTAATATTTTGTTCTATATATGTTTTTAATTATTTATGAAGTTGGATATTTGGTAGATAAGAAGTGTGATAAAATATCTAGAATTAAATATTGCATTCGGTTTTCAAATTATTTTTTCTAGATAAAATAAACTACCTTGTAGGTGAAATACTTTTAGGGAGTCCGGCTACTATACTCTTATGAGTATAGAGGCTCTTATACTCATAAGTTTTTGACCGTTTAATTCACCCTTTAATCATTTTTGCCCGTTAGATTATACGATTCAACCAACCACCCACTCAACCTTAGGGGGCCCACTATCAACCTAATTGTAATCACTCTCATTCTAGCCACACATTTTTTCATCTGAACGGCCAAAAAATTATGAGTACAAAGGTCTCATATGAGTATGGTAGCCCCATGTCACGGACTTAACGAATTTGCTCGCTTTTGCTTCGGAGGTTCATCTCCAACGTCGACGACTCCAGCATCGGACGACGTCATGGTTCCTTCTCGAACCGGCTCTGATACCAACTGTCACGGACTTAACGAATTTGCTCACAAAATCCGTGCGGCGCTCGCCTTCCCGCGCGAAGTGAGCAAGCCTGCCTCTCTACTTGCTAAGTTAGGACCTACTCTCCCTAGACTAAACACAAGAGAGAGAGACTCAAGAAAGCTCTTCTATATTATAAACTTGAGAATACAAAGTAGATTCTGAGGTTTGAGGGGAGGGGAGGCCACACTATATATAGGCCACTCACCATAAATGAAAGCATACCAAAAGGCATAGATAATAAATGCTATTACGATCTCCCAAGAGACTTACATTTAATGCCTACACAGAAACCCGAAGGGTCACCTAGAAACTCCAAGAGACTCTTGACTCCTCGGCCTCTGCGCCAATCAGTCTCGAGATCCACGGATAGAAGCTTCCAAAAGATCAGGCAAAATGGGTCACTGTCGAGGAAAAGTCAGCGGGAAAAGTTTTGCCCGTGACACCCAGCCTACTTTTAGGCCCTATTTGGATGCGTTGTTCGGTATATTACCTTTATTTATTCAAAAAATTTGTACGTTTGATTGATAAGGGGTGTGATCAAATATTTAGAGTTGAATATTATATTCAATCTTCAAGTTATTTTTTTATATTAGATAAATCATTTCGTAATTAAAATATATTATCTTATCAAATTATGAATAACAAGACTTTATAAGAAGTAATTAAAAATTAAACTCCTTACTTACAATCATACAAACAAAATTTTATACAAAATAAATTATTCCTAGATAACTTATTCTAACATCTAAACATGACCTTTCTATCCTATAAACCATCAAAGCAAAAGTCGTACTTTTTTTTCACAATAACAGTAGAAAAATTTTAAACTGTTGATACCACCAAAATAATGCCACTGGTAGACCCTAATATGCCGTGCGACTGGCCAACAGATAAGCAGCATGTGGTGTACTAATAACAGAGTAAAATAAAATTGAAACCGAAAACGATTAACATTGATGCGGTTAGAATCAGTTGGTAGTGGCCCGCGGAATTAGGGAAGTGGAGGGAAGTGGCCGATCATATATCCAACTGAATAACGTCAAGCGGAGTTATAAACAAACAGAAGATGCTTGATAGAAAGGTCTCTTTCCTGGGCGAACAGAAGACCATTTCAATTCTATGCATTTTTTTTCTTGTTTTCTAGGAGTAGTTTACTTGTAACATTTTTTACTTTTCCGCGTCTACTGTATTTTGTAAGAGTAGTTGGTAGAATAGGTTTTCCTTTTGTCCTGTCTTGTAAACATTTTCTAAAATTCTAGTGATATAAGCCTCATTCGGCTCTTCTGCCGAACCAGAAATTTCTATGCAGTCCGTATACTCGGGTGATCCAGCCAAACAAAATGTGTTGTTTTGAATCGAACTCGGTTGATCCGATCCATCATCAATCGAATCGCTTGATCTGTGGTGGACGCAAACTTCGAGGGTCATAATTCGTCGCCGTTTTATCTCGTCGCACGCTTCTTGAAGGAGGATCTTGAAGGAGGAACTTTGACCAGGTCAGCGGCCGGAGAATTCGGTTTGCAGCATATGCCAAATAAGTTATTATTGCACAACTTATTTTGAGTCACAATGTATTTTGTAGAAGTAGTTGGTATAATAGGTTTTTCTTTTGTCCTGGCTTGTAAACATTTTCAAAAATTTTAGTGATATAAGCCTCAGTCGGCTCTTCTGCCAAACAAGAAATTTCTGTGCAGTCTGTACACTCGGGTGATCCAGCCAAACCAAATTTGTTGTTTTGAATCGAACTCGGTTGATCCGATCCCTCATTGTTAGGTTTTGGTTAGATTTGTAGTTGAATCCTATTTGGATTACAATTAATATTTAAATCTGTTGGAGATAAATTAAGATTTAAATATTAATTAAAGGATAAATCTAACTGGATTATGATTAATATTTAAATCTATTCGAGATTGGTTAAGATAGATTTAAATATTAATTAGAATAGAAATCCTAAATATACTAGGATCGGGGTACGCTTTCGGTGCTATATATATATATATATATATATATATATATATATATATATATATATATATA
Organism: Aechmea fasciata; assembly: GCA_025177825.1. Classification (NCBI taxonomy): domain Eukaryota; kingdom Viridiplantae; phylum Streptophyta; class Magnoliopsida; order Poales; family Bromeliaceae; genus Aechmea; species Aechmea fasciata. Next base: position 904,448 of record CM045932.1, on the reverse strand, counting down.
GAGTTGTACTTGGTATGCTTTTATAAGCACGGAGGCTTAGTGCTTCCACTTTGTTTTCGATGTTCGGACTTTCGAAACGACGATCGGCTCGTTAGAGTTGATCTAGAGTATTTGAAGTATCTAGAAAATAAATTTTGCGATTTTTCGATATCATTTGCCTAGTGATCGAAGAGGCTCAAAATCACTAATTTTAACGGTGAGTAGGTTGCAAGTTTAACGGTGTAGAAATATTCAAATCACATGAAATTTTGATAGAAAATTCTTTATACCATATAAAACAAGATCAATAACTTTGATCTAAAATTTTAATGTCGATCATCATATTTTGTAAGATTTTTATTTTCAGTTGATTTTGAGCCACTTCGATCACTAGGCAAATGATATCGAAAATCGCGAAATTTATTTTCTAGATACTTCAAATACTCTAGATCGTCTAATGGAGCCGATCGTCGATTTGAAAGTTCGAACATCGAAACAAAGTGAAGAGGCCTCCGCTTCCATAAGCACCCGCACTATATATATATATATATATATATATATATATATATATATATATATATATATATATATATATATATATATATATATATATATATATCTTAAGACGTTAATTTGTGATGAGAGGCGGTACGACAGGAAGACAAAAGCATTGTGCTGTGGGGATTTTTTTTGTGGTCTCGTACCAGAGAGAGAAAAAGAGAGAGATGGTGAGTTGGATGCACCGTGTGCACAGGTGCATGAAGATGGATTGTCTTTTAGATTAATAAAAGACGAGAGAAGGGTAGGAGAGATTCAGAAATAGGGCTCGGATTGTAGCTACTCTGTGCAGAAGAGGAGTCAGGTGTAATCTTCTCTTATTTAATAAATCTTAAATCTTATTTTACCCGCATATTTTCTACTTTTGGTTTTTCTCTCTTTTGTGATTGTATCAGCTTTTGCTGAGGTGACGGGTTTATGGTAAAAATTCGATTCGACGTTTCCGTTGCGGAGTCCCAACAATCGATACCGAATCCACAACAGTCGGTATCGGAGCGGATTGCGGATTCACGAGATCCGGTACCGGGGCGAGTACCGGATTCCCAACACTCATCAATCGAATCGCTTGATCTGTGGTGGGCGCAAACTTCGAGGGTCATAGACTCATAATTCGTAGTGGTTTTATCTCTCCGCACGCTTCTTGAATGAGGATCTTCGACCGGGCCAGCGGTCGGAGAATTCGACTTGCAGCGCATATGCCAAATAAGTTATTATTGCATAACTTATTTTGAGTCGCAAATGGGGCCTAATATAAATGCGAGGTAAGCAGTAATACATATGCAGCAGGCACAGGCAATAATTTCTTGCTACACAATTCCCCCATCTCTGGCAATAGTTGGCAACAAAGTGTGCTGGAACACAACTTGCCAATGACATGTTGAAGGTTTAGCAAAAAGAGGACGACTCGTAATTTTCTATTTTTACTTTATTCCTTGATGTGAAGTGGAGTGCCTTGTTTATTGCATTGATATATGGATTTTAGGAGAAAAGTGTTTAAACAAGAACAAAATTGTTTATAGAAAATGTGAAACTACTTGGAATTTTTTGGAACATATGGGAGCTTCGAAGGTGTAAAATTTGATTTCAAATCTAAATTTGATTTGAAATTCAAACTCGAATCCGAATTTTATTTTCAAAATTTGAAACAAAATATAAAATTGATTCAAATTAAAATCTAAATTTTAATTTGCAATATCCAAATTTGAGAGATGAATTTGAAATCTAAATTTGAATTCAAAATTGCATTCAAAATCTATATTTGAATTTGGAAATTCGAATACAAAATCTGAATTTGAATTTAAAGTTCGAATCCAAAATCAAAATTTTAATTTGAACTTTGAATCCAAAGTTAAAATTTGAATTTAAAATTTGAATTCTAATCTGAATTTGGAATATAAACTGAATTCAAAATATAATTTAAATTAAAATCTAACTAAATCTAAATTTATAATTTAATAGTTTGGAAATGATAAACACTATTTACTTAGTGCTCATCCCCCTCCGTGTTAATAAAATTCTCTCTTTTGGAGAGAATTCTATTCCTTTGTAAATAAAATATTCCTAGCCAAATTACTCAGTACATTATGCACACACTGTCATCTGTGATGGATTCCCAGTAATTAATCCAGTACATAACCCCTAGTAGTTACCTACCTATTCTATATAAAATATGCATACGAGCCGAACACGAGCGAGCTGGCCAATGAACAATGAGTTAAAAAGATTAGATTAGATATATATATATAAATTAAATTTATAAAATCTTACCCATTAGACTTTGATCAAATATTGGTTGAAAATTTACATATAAATGAGTTTTTTTTTATAATTGAGTTGGACTTTATATTTTTATTTTGATAAAAATTAAAAAAAAAATATATATGATATATATAATTATTTATTTATATATATAAATATAAATTATATAAATATAAAATATATGTATTCGAGCTGTTATCGAGCTGAACACGAGCGAGCTGACCCCAACTTATGTTCGACTCGTGTCACGCTCCGGATTACACGTTCCCAGGGCACGCCGACAAATCCGTCGTATACAAAAGAATTTTCCTTGTATACGAAGCGTAGATGTACCTGTATAACATACAATACTACAAACAGTAGCATAGAGCTGAAAAAACTATAACCAAACAGGTAGATATAAACATGAGTTCTTTATAAATACAAAGTACCAGATACAAAACTTTACTCGCTCCAGCGAGTTAACAACTGTATGTACAAAAACTCTCCAAACAAAATACTACTACCTGCAGCAAGGATCCTCTACTCAGCACTCGAAGGGTAGGGCTCTAACTCGCGACTCCCTTGCCTCGATCCGCCTTAGAAGGAGCAGCAGCCAAAATCGAAGGCCTTGCAACAACAGTGGAAGAAAGGGGGCGTGAGAACTACTGTAAAAACGAGTAGTCCTCAGTGGATGCCGCCCTCAACGTCATCGGTCCACCCACTAAGTCTACAGGGGTAAGCAAAAGGTAGTAAAGAAAGCTGGAAACACTTTATAGCTATATGCCGCTATACTATCGTGCTCAGAAAGCAACACCTATAGACCAATGCCATAATAGATCCAATCTGAAAGGAAATTGTAATCATACCCGTCCCTGGGACTGTGAACACACCCGTCCCTGGGACTGTGAACACACCCGTCCCGTGTCCGGTTGCGACTGTATAGCTACCCCCACTCTAACCCTCAGTGGGGAGCAAGTCCAACCTGTACACCCGACACCAACGCGAAAGCACAGCGCCCAGCTCCGTAGTGGCACTCGGGGGAGCTACCCAACCGAGTATGTAGCATGTCTCTGTCGAGCTCAATCAGGCTCCAAATAGCCAAAATCTCATAACTAGAGTCTAAACAAGTTTAACAACCGACTCTACGTGCCCTCGACACAACCTGAGACCAAAACAGTGATCTGGGCCCACCGTCTACCCCGACGGCCCCGGACAATCTGAAACAGTCTAGACACTACTGTGAAAGTAAGCTCAGCACCCCAGCACGAGCGTAAATGTAAGCTACACTATCCTGGGTATCCATCACACTAACCCTGCGACAATACAATAACAACACGGCTCCTAGAGCTAAATCCAGTAGTGTATGCATGTGTCGATTAATTCGTGGTTTTCTCCTAAGTCAAGTCCAAGTCCAATATGTATATTTACTAATTACTAATTATGCTCCTAATTCAGATATTATCCGAGCTATATCAATGAATCTGAGCTACACTTAAATATTCAATAACCGAAACTATACATGCCGACTACAAGTGCACTTAGGAGTAAAACCGATGAAAACCCACCTCACTAGCTAATTCCTGGTAGCGAAGGGAGCCTTGAATCAATCTCGATCCCTGCTGGTTAGTCGACCTTCTCCAAGACCAGCAACTACGCTAGCTCCAAGCTCTAAACATAAAAATCCACTAATTAGCAACAATTTCAGCTCTTAAGCTTAATTAACTAAATTCCAAAGATCAAAACTCACCTAAGCAGCTCCAAAGTAGGTGAGGACAGTGCCGAATCCAAGGGAGTAATCTGGAGGATGATCCTCAGGTCCCCAAATGCCCTTGCTTCCAGAGATAGTAACACAAAACTCAAAATTCTTCAATTTAGTCCAGAAATAACGGCAGCAGAGGAGAATTGCAGTTCGACCGAGCTAACCTTCTCCAAATCCGGCAATCTTGGGCTCTGTAGCTTCCTCTCGAAGTCCCGAATCCAGCGAACCAAGTTTCGCAGAATTCCGATGCTCCTACGCTGAGAACGAGCCAAAACACTGCGAGTCGATGCTGGAAATCTGCAGCAGTAGCATCTAAGCTCGAAAATGGTTGAAGTTGAAGTAGTTGAGGTGTTCTCGACGAGCTACTCACCTCCGTAAACACTCCAGAATCGTCGCAGCGTCGAAGACGGCGAAATGCCACGTTCGCCCGGCTCCCTCGCAGCACCGCGATGTCAAATGCACGCTCGCTCGGCTCCGCGGCGCGACGTCGACGATCTTACTCCAACCGAGAGCTCCTCCACCAAGTCCCAGCTAGAGAGAGAGAGGAAGGAGGAAACCCACTGTAAAAGACCCTCACTCCACTCCCCTCCACGTCAAGTAGGCTGGGGATGAGGTGGTGACACAAACGAGGTGGAGATTTACCGATTTGCCCTCTCACCTACCAAAGTGTACCGGTACACGGGCAACTATATCGGTACAGATAGGCAACCCGAGAGTAGTTCTGCCCGGCACTGTACCGGTACAATCACGGGGGTTGTACCGGTATAGCAACCAAGCTTGTACCGGTACAATCTCAGATTTGTACCGGTACACTTTGACAGAAACCTGCTATTTGCAGATTTCGAAGGTTTCAGCTGCTCTCGCGTTCCCACTGAGTCCGTTTAGCGTCCATTTCGTGCCAACGCGACTCGGGCTTGTCTCGACACTCACTGGAGCTGTCAACAAGCCTCAACTGCCAAACTCCAGGTCTATACAACTCGTTTATTAAACGAGTTGAAAAATTCAGCTTGTGTTCGGCTCGTTTATTAAACGAGCGATTCAATCTCGAGCTCATTTCGAGCCGAACATGAGCTGGCTCGCGAACAGCGAGCTGGATTGCCACCCTATATATGCATGTTACAATGACAAAATAATAATGTTGTTAGGTTAAGTGTTACATCTTTAAATTTAGAGAGGCATTTAAAGTCAGATGGGCACAGTGAAAAGGTAAATATATATAAGAAAATTTTTCGCATTTTGCCACCTTGTGCAGGTTAAAATGTTGCACTTAACTATCCTATGGTTTAATATATATATATTTTTACTTCACCACTGCGATTTAAAAAAGTTACACGTAACTATCTGATAATTTTATTTATTTATATTTCAATGTAAGGATTGTTAAATAGAGTACTACCCTATGATTTTCGAAAAATTTTATTTTACAATTCTATTTGATGACAACAATTTTCAGTGAAATAAAAATAAAACCGTAAGATAGTTTAGTACAGTGTACTTTTTGAACCACATGGTGACAAAGTGAAAATGCCTAAAACACAGGATGACAAAATAAAGTTTGCCCAAAATTACAAATTTTCTTGTCTTTTTAAGGATTTGTTTGATTAGATGTAACAATAATTGGAGTCCGACTTTGGTGCTTCCAGAAGTACCACTCATATAGTGCTTCTAATTTTTTTTAACGCTTGCATCAATTCTTTGACCATTTTTGTGACGCACTGAACTCTGCAAATAGCAAGGTTCGAGTGTTGGATGTGAGAACTGAGCCGTTCCAGATTTTTCTGGAGGGTCGTTGACTGTGTTCCGACCTATGGCACGTGTACCGAGGTGGGTGGTTGAATCCCAAGCACTAAAGTCCTAAAAGCTGGATTTTAGGTTGCTCTCGGGTTGGAATTTTATGCCTTTGTACCGGTACAAAATGGTGGCTATACCGGTACAAAATGATGGCTATACCGGTACAAGCCGAGATTTATACCGGTATAGATGAGCAGCTGGGCAAACCCGAGGCTCGGGTTTGTTTGTTAGGTTTATACCGGTACAACCGGATTTGTACGATGTACCGTGGCATTTCAAAAATCCGAAATCAGGGGCTTGTTAGCATTTTGTGGCTTCTATTAGTATACCCCTTCGACCCTAGGGCTCCATTTGAGCCTCTTTGCTGCAGGGAAAAGGTAAGGGAGCCCCTCTACTCCCTCCCTTTGATTTCTAGGGTTTTGGGTTGGATTTTGAGGCTTAACTCTTCTCTCTTTCTTCTCTTTTGCTTCTTGATGCATCTTCCACCATTGGAGGAGCTTGGACCTTGTTGTTGGGCCTTGAAAGAGGAGAGATCTTTGAGCCTCGTGGATTTTGGAGCTTGTAGGAAGCTTCAAAGAGGTAAGCCTTGTGTTCTTTTCCTTTATTATTGGTATTGGTTGCCTCTTTTGAGATGAAACCCTAGATGTTGATGTTAGGGTTTGTTTTTGGGGCTTTTTGATTTGGTGCATCTAGAGCTTAATTGATGATGTTAGAACCTTCCTTTAGGTTGGTTTGAGGAGACTCTAGCGTGCTTTTGGGATCTCTTGAGGGATTGCTACCTTAGAGGTGAGTTTTACCCTTTCCTTGTGATTTTGGAGTTGGGTAATTTCTAAGGCTTTTGAACCTATTTATGTGGTTTAGAATCTTTGCTTAGGTTGCCTTAGATGGGATCTAGCTTCCATTTGAAGCTTCGAGCGGGATTTCATTCATAGGTGAATTTCTCCCTGTTCTCCGATTCTGTTACTCGCAGTTTGAGTCGTGGAATCGCAGGTTGACTTTGCAACTTCTTGTGTGACCTTTCTAGGGTACAAGGAGGCTGAAAGGTGTCGGGGTTGGAGACCGGAGCGTGCGGGGTTCATCGGTGGGTTTGACCTCCAAATTCAATGGAAATTCTCATTGAAATTATTTGAGTATCGTAAAATAGAAAATCATGCATTTTCGTGTTAGTTATACTATGATTGAATTTTAGAATGCTTAAAACATGTGCTCTATGTGTGATAAAAATATTGACCTCTATGTAGTAGAGAGTGACTTGTGGATCTTAGCATGATGTAGCATTCTTCTAGTGGCTCGAGGGCCGGTTGAACATAGTGAAAATGACATGAGAACAAGTGAACTTGAACTTAGACTATGTATAACATAGGAGAAAAGCTAATGTCATTAAGCGGCATTAGACTTGGCATCGGGTTGTGAACTAGTGAGCTAATGTCATCAAGCGGCATTAGGCTCGGATTCGAACTTGGACATAGAAATTCTAGTGTCATGTGAACTATTGTACTATACCTTAGGGTTACTAGTGACATTTGCCATGTGAGTGACATGAGGTTTTGGACACTTGAGACTTGGACGGTGCTTGTTGCCATTTGTGCTCTTCGCACATGCTTGTGAGGGTCGCTCCTACAAGCGGCACTCCGGAGTTAGCCTTTGCGATTCGTTCGCGCGTGCGGTGTGAGAAGCCTACGGGACCGTTTGGGGACAGACTCATTCCTTGCGGGGGATGTTGGGGCTACCACGGTACTTAGGCGGCACAAGCGGGATTACACTTGTGTGGATCCTAGAAAAGAGAATTGAACAGTGACAGGTAATAGAAAAGGATAATCACTACTTGATAAGACTTAGTAGTTGGATACTTGGTTGTGTTGGGCATATAGTATACTTGAGAGTATAATAGAATGTACTTGTTTAAAGTTGACATTTCGGGTATAATAAAGCGTGTAACACATTTACCTTGGGTTATTTATTTAGCATTTCAGTTATGCTCTATTCACGGTTATGCTTTATTTACAGTTATTTACTTCTGTAACATTCCTCTTGTTGGGCCTAGTGGAGCAATGCATGCGGGTCGCACTGCCCACTGGGAACTATATTTTTATAGTTCTCACGCCTCTCGTTTTCCGACGTGTTTCGAGCGCACGCGGGGAGGCCAGGGATCGCGGTAAGGGTGTCGCTTCGGCTAGCGGCGGGGAGTCTCGCTAGGTGGTTCATCTCTCCTTTGTTTTAGTTGGAGAGGATGAGTGTGTGTACCTTTTTGGTAGAAGCTACCCTTTTGTACCTAGAGCCGTGCTGTTGTATTTACTTTTACTTGTAGTAGTTTTAGAACTCTCTTTCCTTCCTACCTGTTTATTGATCCTACTTGTTGATAGGGATAGCTGTATGTGGCTCTGATATTTATAGTTGTAGCCTTATGTATGTCTTAATTCCGCTGTTTTTCTTTAGACGCCTTGTATGTGTTGACATATGGCGGGTCTGGGCACGCCTTGGGGAAGGTCCCGCGGCCCCGGGCGTGACAGATTAATTTTGGTATCAGAGCCTAGGGTGACGTCTTAGAGGACCTAGCAAACCTTAGGCTGGTTGGACTATAGGAAATAGGCTCGCGAGAGACGAGGTCTATTTGACATGTGAGCGAAAGTACCTGATTGGGTTTCACTATAACTCCAAAAAGTTGGAGTTTGATCGAGGTTTATATCTTCTAGCATCGCGGAGGGTTACGTTGGCGGCCGACAACGTAACATCGGGAGTTAGTTGTGAAGCACACTTCTTTACTTTCGCATGATTTGGGTTCCTGAGTGGGGATTGCGGTAGCGTGGGTTTTATTAACTTGCGCTTTTGTGATGTTGTGGCGTCTTGTTGACGACCCGCTCTAAGTTTGTTGGAGCGGATGACGCGACAACGTCAGGGGAAGTGGAGATGTCCACTACCCCCGGATCCAACGAGGTCCGTGTGTGAGGTGCCTTCTTGCGGCTCTCACTGGTTTGGCGGCTCGGCAGGCGACACCGGCTCAACGATAGGCAAATGCGGCACACAGACAGGATGCGCGCATGAAACACCTGGGGAGATCCTTACTGCAACAGGCGGTTTTCCCGTGATGGTTGAGGGAGCAGAGCGAGTGTGGCTCATGGATTGCCCAACGAGTTCAAGAGGTGTAATCCCAGGATCCTCGATGGAGAGAAGGATGACCACTGGATCATAGGAAAGTGGTCGAGGCGGGTGGAGAAACTAATTCCGCGACACATTCGTGGAGAGAGGCAGAGTTTGGCTTGCCGCTCATCACCTGAGCGATGAGGTTTGTAGCTGGTAGTTGGACATTCAGGATAGCACCAATGCTGATATTGTGGCGACTACTTGAAGGAGGTTCAAGGAACTCCTATTGAAGCTTTACTTCACTGGCAGTGTTAAGAGAAAGTCGGAGCAGGATTTGTGTGGTATGTCCCAAGGGAACCGGGCGGTGGCCGAGGGCGAGAGGGAGTTCTCTCGGCTCCCACCGGGTGGCCGTTGTTGTGCGAGACGGCGAAGACTTCGGCCGTTGATCTTTCGGTTGGCGCAACCTTTCGATCTTCAGACTTACCGAGATGTGGTAAACCGCGTGCTCGTTGAGAAGGCTTAGACTAAGGAGCTGGGCTAGAGGCCCACGGCCGAGGGTGCGAGTCAGACGCACTCGGGGAGGCAACCTGTTTAGAGACAGACGGAGGAGTCACAACGTGCTTTCGATCGAGGAGGCGACGACAGTAGAGATAGTGACTACGTGTTTTGGTTCGTACTTTGGCTTTCGAGTGTGCATTGTTGATGCGTGCATTGCACCTATCCTTTGATCGGCTATTTGCCGAGTTACATTGCATCACGTTAGCTCGCTGTTTGCGACGAGAATTAGCCCTTGATTGAGACGGTTAGTTTGCGGGTTGTGGGTAGCTTTTTGCTATGCTTTTTGGATCTCACGACGATTGCATTAATTGCATCCTTGGATCTTGTTGCCTGGATGGTGCTCGGGGACGACCCGTGCCCGGACCCGTTGTAGATCGCGGGAGCTCGGGCCCTTTGGGCAAAGCGCAGCTTAATGTGAGTGACAATGCCCGCCGCCTTCCGTAGGCGTAGTTTTGGTCAGGACGGTAGTCCGAGCTTTGGCCCAAGAGCGTGGAATGCCACGTGTGGGATCGTGAGAGCGAGGATACACCGAGTGTGTAGTGAACCAACCCGAGGATTTCTAGCATTGATCATTCCTCGATGCCTTTAGGATGATCAGATGATTGGGTGTGTCGTCTCGAACACCCTACCTTGCGAGAAGGTTTCGCGTGCCAACAAATAGATTGGCCTTCTTGGTGTGGAGTTTGTGAGGTACTTTGTACCTTGGGTCCTGCGAGCTGATTTGACTCGCCTTGGGAACTTGAGCACGAAATAGTGCATGTTGAGGATTTATTCCACCGGTTGCGGTGACTATCTCACTTACCTAAAACTAGGTAAGTATTGGAGAGGATTCGGGGGCCTAATTGGCCATTACCTTTGGTTGTTCGAGAATCCTCAGAATGAAGGATATCTTCGGAGTTGTTGTTGTTCTCCTGACTGAGTCGCGAATCGTGAGCTCAAGTGGCAGGGAGATCTTTGCATTCCGTGTTTCGTCTCGTGAGAAACACCCTCTATTGAAGTGGGACCAGTAGGGTCGTCTCGACTGTATGTCGGCCATCGTGATCTAAAGTGAATCACGATTGGGCAATTGCTCGGGTTTTGAGACTCGTTGATCGTTCCAATTAGCCTTGAGTATTGGTGTACTCGATTGAAGCATAATACAATCGGAGTAATACCATGTTGTGTTGGAGTTTGAGGTTGTACCTCAAGCGAATGTTGGTACTTGTTTGGGACATCATAAGGATTAGCGTGACATTGGTGAAGCCTGTAGTACTTCACCAACGTGAGGGACTTGCGGAATGATAATTCCAAGCCCTCTAGATGGATTGGCAGAACCGGTCGTAGATGGCCATGGGTATCTCGATGAAGATCTGCAATGATCAATTGCGGAAGCATACCGAGGTGAGCGGAGTGTGAATTCTCACTGTTGGATCGAGTTGTTGGGAAAATTCGTGAAGGAAAGTACCAGGTGCTGATTTTCCCTTGTTCGGATGTTGCACGTGGAATTAAGTTCCTTGCAATGGAGACTTCGTGGAAGAGTGGTTGAGATCGACGTTCTGGTCGATAGTCACTTCGTGGTGACATTGATAGAGAGCTACTACTAATTGTAAATGGAACCCTCTCTATCACTTGAGTTGAGCTCTGTGACTATGGATACCTGGGGTATCTGATGCTAAGGGAAGCATTGTGGAGAAGAATTTCAAGTGATTCGTTTCGAGCGCTTGAGCAGTTAGTGCTATGAGACCCTCTATCGAAGATAAGCTCTCGGTGTAGGCTTATGAAGAGTTTACTTGAAGCATCAAGTTGAGACTAAGGGAATGACCTTAGTAAATTGAGGAAATCACCGAGTTTTGGTTCTTGACCATATTCGTAGAAGAGAATCAGTGGGTGCCACCCCCAGTGGTGGAGTTGAAACTACTGTGGAAGCTTTGGGGTGCAATGCCGATTGGTGAATTGAGTGACCACTCCTGGAGAACCAATTTGGACGATGTGTCAAGTGTCGCGACAATCGAAGAGATGATTATTATGGATCTTGATTGTCGGGCTGTTCATGCCAAGCAGGTATAAAAAGATAGCCATGTGAAAATTACACTATGCTTAATTAAGGATTGGAGTTGCACTCAGTCGTGCAATCCTTTGATAAGATCTGGCTTTGAGTGAGTGAGCATTCCGATGGAGTGTTGATGGATCAGGTAACGGGTTTGAACCCCGGGTTCTTGCTACGAGCGGTATTGTTGGATCCGCCTCAGAGAGCTATATAACGGAATTCCAATTGTACGAGTATTTGAGGCAGAGCTAAGCTTCGCCCTCGACCTAGACGAGGAAAGTGAGTACTGGAATTCAGCTTTTGGGAGCACTTGGTTTTGGTGATGACCAACTGAATAGCTTGTCGAACGAGCGCAATTTAGAGAAGGAACTTCTCGGAGAAGACTTGAAGTTGCTTTATTGGTGGCACGGAATGAAAAGGATGTTGGCGAGTTTGTAGCTCATTGTCTAACTTGCCAACAAGTGAAAGCTGAGCATAGGGTTCCCGCGGGGGAATTGCAGAGCCTACCGATTCCAGTGTGGAAGTGGGAGAAGATCACCATGGATTTTGTGATGGGATTGCCTCGCTCACAGGCAGGGCATGATGCTATATGGGTGATCGTGAATAGGTTGACGAAATCGGCGCATTTCATACCTATCCATACTACTTGGACTAGAGAGAGACTCGCACAGATATATTTGGATAAGAATGTGCGACTACACGGGGTACCTACATCGATTGTATCGGACAGGGACACACGTTTTGTGTCACACTTTTGGAGGAGTGCACGGACGCCTTAGGTGCTCGACCGGACTTCAAGATCGCTTTCCACCCTCGTAGTGACGGCACGGAGCGTATTGTACAGACACGCGAGGATCTGCTTCGAGCCTGCGTGATCGGCTCCCAGGGGGGGGATGGTCGCAGCAACTACCGATGGCAGAGTTTGCTTACAGCGACAGTTATCAAGCTTGAATCGAAATGGCACCATTTGAGGCACTCTATGGACGGAACTGTAGATCGCCACTTCATTGGAGTGAAGTTGGCGAGAGTTTGGCTTTAGGCCCAGATGTGCTCCAGGAAGCAGAGGACAAAGTTCGCATTGCTTAAGAGCGGTTGTTGACAGCCCAGAGTAGGCAGAGGAGCTTCGCTAACCAGCGTCGACGAGACTTGGAGGTTCAAAGTGGAGATTATGTCTTTTTGAAAGTCTCGCCGACCAAGGGGATCAGGAGATTCGGGATTCGGGGTAAGTTAAGCTCCCGATTCATTGGACCGTATGAGATTTTGGAGCGTGTGGGCTCGGTAGTGTATAGACTTGATCTATCGCCGAACCTATCGGGTGTGCACAACGTTTTCCACGGATCGGTCCTCTAAGTATATACATGATCCACTCATGTTTTGGATTCTACACCATTGGAGCTAGGGGATGACTTGAGCTTCGAGGAGCAACCCGTGAAGATTTTGGCTCGCGAGGTGAAGAAGCTGAGGAACCGGAAACTTTCGTTTGTGAAAGTCATGTGGAGCAACCACGGGGAGCGGGAGGCCACGTGGGAGTTTGAGAGTGCGCTTCGAAAGCGCTATCTCCATCTCTTTCAGATGGAGTCATGTGGTATGACTGTGATTTCGAGTTTCGCGGACGAAACCCCTTTTTAGGAGGGGTGAATGTGACGCACTGAACTCTGCAAATAGCAAGGTTCGAGTGTTGGATGTGAGAACAAATTGCCCTGCATTTTTTACGGAGGGTCGTTGACTGTGTTCCGACCTATGGCACGTGTACCGAGGTGGGTGGTTGAATCCCAAGCACTAAAGTCCTAAAAGCTGGATTTTAGGTTGCTCTCGGGTTGGAATTTTATGCCTTTGTACCGGTACAAAATGGTGGCTATACCGGTACAAAATGATGGCTATACCGGTACAAGCCGAGATTTATACCGGTATAGATGAGGAGCTGGGCCAACCCGAGGCTCGGTTTGTCAAGTTTAGAGTTTATACCGGCACAACCGGATTTGTACTGCAGATGCGCTAAAATCCGAAATCGCAGGGGCTTGTTAGCTTTTTGTGGCTTCTATTAGTATACCCCTTCGACCCTAGGGCTCCATTTGAGCCTCTTTGCTGCAGGGAAAAGGTAAGGGAGCCCCTCTACTCCCTCCCTTTGATTTCTAGGGTTTTGGGTTGGATTTTGAGGCTTAACTCTTCTCTTTCTTCTCTTTTGCTTCTTGATGCATCTTCCACCATTGGAGGAGCTTGGACCTTGTTGTTGGGCCTTGAAAGAGGAGAGATCTTTGAGCCTCGTGGATTTTGGAGCTTGTAGGAAGCTTCAAAGAGGTAAGCCTTGTGTTCTTTTCCTTTATTATTGGTATTGGTTGCCTCTTTTGAGATGAAACCCTAGATGTTGATGTTAGGGTTTGTTTTTGAGGCTTTTTGATTTGGTGCATCTAGAGCTTAATTGATGATATTAGAACCTTCCTTTAGGTTGGTTTGAGGAGACTCTAGCGTGCTTTTGGGATCTCTTGAGGGATTGCTACCTTAGAGGTGAGTTTTACCCTTTCCTTGTGATTTTGGAGTTGGGTAATTTCTAAGGCTTTTGAACCTATTTATGTGGTTTAGAATCTTTGCTTAGGTTGCCTTAGATGGGATCTAGCTTCCATTTGAAGCTTCGAGAGGGATTTCACTCATAGGTGAATTTCTCCCTGTTCTCCGATTCGTTACTCGCAGCTTGAGTCGTGGACTCGCAGGTTGACTTTGAAACTTCTTGTGTGACCTTTCTAGGGTACAAGGAGTGCGAAAAGTGTCGGGGTTGGAGACCGGAGCGTGCGAGGTTCATCGGTGGGTTTGACCTCCAAATTCAATGGAAATTCTCATTGAAATTATTTGAGTATCGTAAAATAGAAAATCATGCATTTTCGTGTTAGTTATACTATGATTGAATTTTAGAATGCTTAAAACATGTGCTCTATGTGTGATAAAAATATTGACCTCTATGTAGTAGAGAGTGACTTGTGGATCTTAGCATGATGTAGCATTCTTCTAGTGGCTCGAGGGTTTGAACATAGTGAAAATGACATGAGAACAAGTGAACTTGAACTTAGACTATGTATAACATAGGAGAAAAGCTAATGTCATTAAGCGGCATTAGACTTGGCATCGGGTTGTGAACTAGTGAGCTAATGTCATCAAGCGGCATTAGGCTCGGATTCGAACTTGGACATAGAAATTCTAGTGTCATGTGAACTATTGTACTATACCTTAGGGTTACTAGTGACATTTGCCATGTGAGTGACATGAGGTTTTGGACACTTGAGACTTGGACAGTGCTTGTTGCCATTTGTGCTCTTCGCGCATGCCTGTGAGGGTCGCTCCTACAAGCCAAGACTCCGAGTTAGCCTTGGCGATTCGTTCGCGCGTGCGGTGTGAGAAGCCTACGGGACCGTTTGGGACAGACTCATTCCTTGCGGGGGATGTTGGGGCTACCACGGTACTTAGGCGGCACAAGCGGGATTACACTTGTGTGGATCCTAGAAAAGAGAATTGAACAGTGACAGGTAATAGAAAAGGATAATCACTACTTGATAAGACTTAGTAGTTGGATACTTGGTTGTGTTGGGCATATAGTATACTTGAGAGTATAATAGAATGTACTTGTTTAAAGTTGACATTTCGGGTATAATAAAGCGTGTAACACGTTTACCTTGGGTTATTTATTTAGCATTTCAGTTATGCTCTATTTACAGTTATGCTTTATTTACAGTTATTTACTTCTGTAATATTACTCTTGTTGGGCCTAGTGGAGCAATCTGTGCAGGTCAGTAATTGCCCATTGGGAACTATATTTTTATAGTTCTCACGCCCTCTGTTTTTTGACGTGTTTCAGCGCCTTCTGCGGGGGAGGCCAGGGATCGCGGTAAGGGTGTCGCTTCGGCTAGCGGCGGGGAGTCTCGCTAGGTGGTTCATCTCTCCTTTGTTTTAGTTGGAGAGGATGAGTGTGTGTACCTTTTTGGTAGAAGCTACCCTTTTGTACCTAGAGCCGCGCTGTTGTATTTACTTTTACTTGTAGTAGTTTTAGAACTCTCTTTCCTTCCTACCTGTTTATTGATCCTACTTGTTGATAGGGATAGCTGTATGTGGCTCTGATATTTATAGTTGTAGCCTTATGTATGTCTTAATTCCGCTGTTTTTCTTTAGACGCCTTATATGTGTTGACATATGGCGGGTCTGGGCACGCTTTGGGGAAGGTCCTGCCGACCCCGGGGCGTGACAATTTTCTAGTACTTAGATTAATATTATTTTTCTAGAGGAACCACTAAATTATAGAGGATACTATATCATCCCAAACCTGCAAATTCTCGATCCAATGACCAAAAAGTTGGAAGTATCGACTCCTTTATACTCTTTTGAAAATATAATAGCTCTACACTTATAGTTGAAAATATATAAAATTGAAAATGCGCAAGTTATCGTTTGGTTGAATATAATAGGAAAGGCTGCAATTATAAGTATATATTTGATTGTATACAATTGAAAACTATATATTTAAAATTTATTACTGACATATAGATGGTGAGATTATCTCGAATGAAGAAGGAAAAATTAATATTTTTTATTTAATAGGTGAATAGGGAGGTCTGCTTATCTTTTATCACCGACCGTCCCTAGAGCAAGTGGTAAAGGGCTTGATGGTTGGTACCCGAGATCCAAGTTCGAATCCTAGTTGATTCACATTTCTAGCTAAGTTTATTTCTAAATAAAATAAGCAAAGCGGGTAGCGTGCTACCTATCTCTCTCAAAAAAAAAAAAAAAAGTTTTTCCCTCCAATTATTGCAATTGAAAACTGTGGCCAATTTGGTCTTAATTAAAACTATTAAAGATATATTTTTTATTTAATTACAACAGTTGAATTCAAATATATCAAACAAAACACTAAATTTGAATCAACATGTAGTTACAACTATATGCACTCTAATAGCTCCTAATTATTACTTGCTTCTAAATAAAATTGACTAGCAGAGTGTATCGAGAATTAGAAATGATTATTTTCATGTTATTCTAATTTAACCAATAGTATGAAATTATTTTTCTCAAATTCATCCATATCATTATAATTCTTAAAAAAATATATTTTTATTATACTTTTCTCTTAAAATGAAAAATATGATTGGCTAGACAAAGATATATGATACGGTGCAACTGTTACATAATCTATTTCCTCCTGCTAATTAAGGACCATTTAGAAATTAATAGTGTTTAAACCTTTTTTTTCAATTAACACTCCTTAGCTTTAATTTACTTTGGTTCTAATAATTCAATCAATTTAAATTAAAATTATTAAATTAATTAATAAATTTGTCAAATTTTATGAATTTATAGTCCTTTTTGGCAAATATAAACCACAATTTGATTACATCACCTCTCTTATAAACTGGACTACTATTAAGGATGCAAACGGTTCTGGGTTGGTGCAACTCCCATCTCGATCCGCCCCGAATAGGGCAGTAAACGAGAAAAAAATAAACGGATTTGGGGCAATAAATAGAGTGATTTTTATGATCCGAGACGAATTTGGGCAAAAAATGAAAAAAAAAATTGACCCGTTCTAAACCCACCCTACTCTGATCCCCCTTAAAATCATTTATATTTTAAGAAAATATTCTTAAAAAATAATATATTAGCAAAAAAATTTAAAATACAAATAAGTTGATGCTCTCATTTTTCGTGCATTTGAAACTTTTGAATTTTATTTGAGATTGTGGTTGATACTTTTTATCTTTATAATTGATATTGCTAATTATATATACATAATTTGATAATATTATTCACTACTATTTAAAAACTTATTAATTTATATTTTAAAAAATATTAATAATATTATAATTTGTAAAAAAAAATAATAGTTTGCATGGTGGATTCGGGGCGTCCACGAGAGAAGGGTTATGAAGCAGAGCGAATTATAAGATATATTTTTTAATCCGTCACGGATTCAGATCAAGAGATGTGATGAAATTTGAAGAGTCGGGACGGGTCCAGATCTGCCATGTTTGCATCCCTAACTATTCTGCTGAGAAGTGGTTGCAAGTCGCAACGGGCGATCTTATTGGAATTTAAATTCTGAGACATAATTATAGGCTGGGTGGCCCACTGGAACCACCTGATCCTTTAGCTTAATGGGTGGGCTTACGCTTGACTTTCTTTGCACCTGATTCTTATTTTAGCTCGGCCCATTTACCTGTCCATAGGCAATTCCTAAGAGCCTGTTTGGTTCACTATAAAATCGGCCCAAAAAATTTTATTTATATAAATTTTATTCAAATTTTATTTAAAACTTAAATTAAATTTATGGATTCAAATTAAGATTTAATTTGTAATTTTAAGTTTGAATTTGAATAAATTGAAATTTAGTTTTATATTTTGAATTATCCACTCAACTTCAAAGTTTAATTTTTTTTAAAGAATATAGATTTAAAATTTTGACATTATTTCAAAATTTTGATGTAAATTTTTAATATTTAATTTTCAATTTGAATTTAAATTAATATATTATAAAGATAAAGTTAGTATATTAATTTGATTATCTTTTTTATATCTATTTGCGCCCCGCCCCGCCACCCCGTGCCCCCGTCGCTGCCGCCGTGAGCCGCAGGAGGAAGCCGCGCCAAGCTTGGTCCACTGGCCGAGCTTGGAAGGGAGAAGTAACAGCGCGGCGCCGTCGGTTTTAGAGGGTAGCATCCTCCTTCCCCGACCTCGGCCACCTCGTGCGCGCTTCCCGCCTCGTACACCGCCGCCCGCCGCCGAACACCCCCGCGCCGCCGGTCCGGTGCGTGCACCGAGGTCGAGTCCTCTGCTTGGAGCCGCCGCCGCCCAATCTGGGAGCACGGTGCTCCCTTGACCTCGTGCACCGGCCGTGCCCGTCCCGACCGCTCCGCCGCCGCCGCCGCGTCGCCGGGAGGCCACCCAACCCGAGAGCAAGGAGGCTTTTGATCGCCGCCGGCGCGCCTCCGGCCACCCTCCGCCGCCGGCCAGTGGTTTCTCTAGACCTCCCCGACCGGCTGCACCCCTCACCGGCCGGACCGACCGCCTCCAAGTCGCCGGCGGCCAACCCTAGCTCTCGGTTAAGGTAAGGGCTTGAGTTTTGTTTAACAACATCTTAGCTAGGGTTTGGGCACGATTCCCGAGGCTACTGTTGGTCTTTTTGACCAAGTGAGGTGAGCACGGTTATCGCCTTTTCGTGCTGAACGCGATGCTCACCTCCGCTTAGGCATTTGATGCCTCAATTAGCGGGAAAAGTGTACCTTTCGCGTTGTGCGCGCTGTTTACAGAACTTCGCGTCGCTCGTGCGAGTTCTACAGTGACCGAAAGTGCTCCGAAAGGCGAGCACGATCTTCAGCATGTCGAAGACTTACAACGAGTGCGATTTCGGAATTTATGGTGCACTGGCTTGCGTGCACGACCCATAATAGCCCTAAATCGCATGAAATAATACGATTTTATGGAGCTTCGGGGACTTTTAAGCAATTTAGAATTTCGTGGTCGCTGTAGACAGTGTAGGAGTGTTGCGGGTAACCTCTGGACTGATCGTCCAAGGCCCCAGGACTTTGCGTAAAAATCGTAAGTGATTTTCGAGCGTTTCGGCAAAATTCACGACGAAACGTGTTTACGGTTCGGATTTCTTCCGACAACTCTTAGTGGTTGTTTACGGTGTCGCCGAGCCTTGTTGGCGAGTCACCCGCGTCATTTCGAGGGTTTAGAAATGACGGTGAGCGACGGTTGGTTCCGTGTCGAAATAGACACTTTCAACTCGTATTCGTACAATTATCCGACGATAATTGTATTGTAGTGTTATCTTGTGTTTGCTGCCAAAACATCCAATTAGGAGTGTTTTATGGCAGCGGGTGACTCGTGACGCGAGTCGGTGCGTTTCGGACGGTTCGTGGTCCCGCGGAGTCCCGTGTGGTTTACGGGACTTCCGGCGAGTTACGGTAATTGGTTTCAGGAAACCAATCTCCGTGGGATTAGTTTGTGGGATGTGGAGTCAAGATTTGTGTTGGTGGGTTAGACGCTAACCCGTGGATTTTTCGTAGGTCGGCTTTCTTCGTTTCCACGCACGACGTATCCGATCTTCTACGATCGTACAGGTGGGTACTTCGATCCGACATCCGTACAGTGGTACACGCTGGTGACGTTCCTTCCACCTTACTATTCATATCTTTTATCGTAGATATATCTTGCACCTTTGTGTTACAGTTTTACTCTACTCAGTGTTTCCATGTTTAGTACCATGTGTAGGAGTAGAATAGTTTGCTTCTTGTCAGCCTATGACATCAGTGACCTGTTCGGTCAGTCTACTTCAGTATACTCAGTGACCTTGTTGTTCAGTTGGTAAATTCTCGTGTTTCCTTCAGTAGTACTTGCATACAGTTGAGAGGATGTTGAGTTGTTCCATCCTAGTTGACCTGAGTGGTCAGTTCTTGTGTTTCCTTGGGTAGTACTCGTATACAGTTGAGAGGATGATGAGTTGTTCCATCCTAGTTGACCTGATTGGTCGGTTTTGGTACTTTCTTACAGTTTTTCAGTGACCTATTCGGTCGGCTTGTTTCGCTTTCTCGCTGACTGTTCGGTCCGCTTTGTTTCGATTTTTCTGACTGTTCGGTCGGTTTGTTTCAGTGCTTCTGTGACCTACGTGGTCGGCGAGTTTACCTAATGACCCAAAAGGGGTCGATGTCCCTTTAGGGACGGGATTGTCAGCCAGTTGCTGGCGTATGGTTTTTGAGCATAACAGCATCAATCGCCCAGGACTCGAGCGCAGTTCACGAACACGGGCGGTCTGATCCACCGTACCATGAGGTGTTCTTTTCCGGAAAAGTGGTTGGACGAGCCAACCCGTGAGCCCATGTGGGATTGGGTAGAATGCGGGCTTTGAGACAGGGGGCATTGCCTGAGGTCTGCGGACCAACATTGGCGGCGATGGATTGGGTATCTACTTTCTCAGCTTTTCGATGCATACTTACAGTAGCTGTTGTTTCATATCTATATATCTCTCTCCATTTACTTGTTTATCATAGCTACTGTACTACTACTATTATCTCCTCTTGTGTCTATCTCCGCGAGGTATCCACTGGGAGGGAGACATGTTTACATGTTCTCACCCCTCGCCTTCTTTTCAGGTGACGTTGCAGGTCTTAGTGGGACAGCTGGTGAGGAGCGAGTCTAGTACGCGACATAGCTCCGTCATTCGTTGGTTATTTCTTACCTTATCCTTTGCTTGACTTAGACTTATATTATGGTTCAGTTCAGTATTTACTTTTGAATATGAGATGTTTTATAATGTAATAAATATTGTGGATTTTATGTAATAAAAAGGTTTTCTACCCCTCGTGGTAGTGTTTTCAAAAGAAAAGGTTTCCGTGTGGGAAACAGTTTGTGAAAGGTTTCCAAAAGGGATTTTATGACTTAGTATTTCAGAACTAGTTTCCAGGTAGGAAACATTTTAAAAGATAGATGTTATTTATGTGCAAAGGTAAATGTGAATGAACCTGTGGTGAATGGTGTGAATATGTGTATGTTGATTGGAATTAATATCTGTACACTTTATTGTGGTTGTATGATTGTTAAAGACTCATTGTACTTGTGCGATGCCGTGCAAATACAGGGGAGACTCTGTCCGTGTGTACAGTGGTCTCTTTGTATTTGTGGCAGGTCTGTCATGTCCCTGGGGAGTCAAGTTTCAAAAAAAAAAAAAAATTTCGCTGTGTTTATGTACCAAAGGGACCCCGGGGCGTGACAAATAAACATCAGGTTCACTATACATACATAGTCTCCAAGACATAAACATCACTCGCTCCAGCGAGTGACTATCATCAATATGTACATGAACCGAAAATCAAAACTATCTGTAGCCGATACTCCTCAGTGGGTACAGCTACCGACCTCAACGGCTCACCCACTAAGTATACAGAAAGTATGCTCAAGGATAGTAAAGAAGGCTGAAAAAACTTTACAGCTACATGTCACTATACTATCGCTAACCAACACTAGCTATCTGTAGATATAAGAAAGATGCAATCTTCGACCCAATCTCACTAGGGATTGTGAACACACCCGTCCCACCTATCGAAACTACACCAACCACCACCACGCTGGTGTAAGGACTAAAATTTTGACTGTGCAATTGGACTCTCTATTGATGATGTTTATGTGTGTAAATTAATTACATAAGCACTCGTCAAGTTTCAGAAGAAAATGAGCTAAAACGGAGAAGTTACGCGACCCGGAAGTTTGACTTAAGCGAATAGTAACTCCGGCGTTTCGTTGAACCGGGAAATAGAGAAGGGTCTCGCTGCATACAGAACTCCGAATATAGGCTTCCAATAGCTCGTTTCAAACGGCTCAGATATTCTGGACCCGTTGGCACTGACGGAATTGGATTTCGATGCACGGTTGTCGAGAAAAAGGGTCCCGAACGAAATTACATATATAATATATATATATATATATATATATATATATATATATATATATATATATATATATATATATATATATATATATATATATATATATATATATATATATATATATATATATATATATGTTTATGAGGTGGTTTATTTAGGAATGATGGAGAGATGGGTTCGTCGCGAAACGGAGACCAAATCAGCTTTTATGCAATTGTAAATTACGTAGCTGCTGTGGGCAGTGTGTACTTGCTGTGGATATCTCAGGTTGCCGTCGGTACAGTGGTGCAAGCTCGATGACGTTCTTTCTACCCCTCGTGGTAATGTGTTTTCAAAAGGTAAAGAGTTCCCGTGTGGGGGACAGTTTTAAAAAAGTTTATATGGTTATGTTTAAATCATGAATGTAAATCTGTGGTGAATGGTGTATGGGTATGTAGATCAGAGTGTCTTTATATTCAGTTGTGGTTGTGTCCTATTTGTACTCTGTACTTGTGCGACGCCGTGCAAATACAGGGGAGGCTCTGTCCGTATGGACAGGGGATTTCCTGTATTTGTGGCGGATCTGGCATACCTTGGGGGTCAGGTTTTGCAAAAAAAAAAAAAAATTTCCGCTGTGTTTTTACCCTAAAGGGACCCCGGGGCATGACAGTTGGGTTGTTGGTGGAGAGCAAGTCCAATCAGGACACTACGACAACAACGCAAAAGCACTAAGCCCAACTCTAGAGTGGCACTCGTGGGCGCTATCCAACCGAGTATGCAAGTGTGTCTCTACCGAGCTCAATCAAGCTCTCACAGGCTATAATCAAAATAAATGGGTCTAACTTATCTAACAACTAAAATTCACGTGCCATTGGCACAATCTGATGCAAATACAGAAATCTAGGTTCGCCGTCCACTGCGATGGCACCCGATTATTTCTGAATAGTTTGTACTACTGTAAAAATAAACTTAGCATTCGAGTACGAGCGTAAACTCATCCTACACTAATCTGGATATCCA
This sequence comes from Aechmea fasciata, assembly GCA_025177825.1. Classification (NCBI taxonomy): domain Eukaryota; kingdom Viridiplantae; phylum Streptophyta; class Magnoliopsida; order Poales; family Bromeliaceae; genus Aechmea; species Aechmea fasciata. The sequence continues at coordinate 881,539 of CM045932.1, read as the reverse complement.
CCGTATACAAACTGCGGCGATACAAACAAACAACAACTCCTAAAACTACATCTGATATTTTTCAAAAAATGATAGTGTAGGATTTATATATATATATTTTCTCCTAAGTCAATTCCAAGTCCAACATGTAAAATTAAACTATTAGGTTAATTCCAAATTCAAATTTAAATACTAATCCATAAATTCGAGTACTAGCAAGAAAAATACACAAATGATACATGTCGACGCTATAAAAACTTAGGAGGTATTCCGGCGATTTCGGTAAACTTCAACCTACCTCGAAACGCTAATCCAACCGCGGCGAGAAGTCGAGAGAAGGGAAAACACGCGCTCGCCCGGCCTCTAATGGCGCAACCGCAACGTCCACACGCTCGAACGGCTCTCCGGCGCAACGTCGACGTCGATCCGAGCTCATGCCGTCGTGGCCTCCACCAAGCATACAATTAAACTAGAGAGAGAGAGGAAAAGAATAATTACTCCTCAGCAGGTTGAGTTGATAAGTATCAAGAGGGAGTTGGTGGCATACTTATCCACCAACCCAAAAAGACTACTTTACCCCTCACCAACTCAACATCCCAGCTAGAGTACCGGTACCAGCCCGATGTCGTATCGGTACTCAGTATCAATTATCGCAACCCGAGAGCAGAAGTTCGAAAAATACACTAGGGTACTTGTACTCCCCTGCATGGTACCAGTACTCAATACTGAAACCTGCACTTTATAGATTTCAATATCAAACTCTGCTCTCGCGTTGCACTGAGTCCGTTTTATGTTTATTTCACGCCAAAACGATTCCGACTTGTCCTGACACTCTCCAGATATGTCGACAAGCCTCAGATGCTGGGATTCACGAGCAACCCAAAGACCAGGGATACTACACAAACACTGACAATGTCACGCCCCGGGTTGCATATTCACCGGGCACGCCGACAAATCCGCCGTATACAGAAGAATTTCTTCTGTATACGAAGCGTAGCTGTACCTGTATAAACATACAATGCTACAAACAGTAGCATAGAGCTGAAATAACTATAAACAAACAGGTAGGAAAAATAACAACTTTATATACATACAATCGCAGATACAAAAGTAACACTACTCGCTTCAGCGAGTTCAACTGTATGTACAAAAGCGTCCAAACCAAAAACTATCACTACCTGCAGGAGGATCCTCTAACTCAGCACTGAACTCGAAGGGTAGGCTCTAGCTCGCCACGCCCTTCCCGCGATCCGACTCTGACGGAGCAGCAGCCGCAACGGAAGGCCCTGCAACTCGAAGGGTAGGCTCTAGCGGTTTTCGGGGCGGGGCGTGACAGTTTGTGGTATCAGAGCAACAAGAGCAAGTAAGAGAGAGTCTAGGATGACCTAGGAAACCCTAGGATGGAAACCCTAAGGCTAATAGGTGCGTGAGTGGAACGTGAACCTATGCCGAGTGGCGGAAGTTAATTTGATTGGGTCGAAGGGTTGAAATGTCTCTAGTAGTGGCTAGAGATAAGATTCAAGTGGTGTGAGCCCTTATCTCGAGGTGGTTGTGTTGGCGGCCGACAACATGATGCCGAGAGACGGGAGCGAGTACACTTGTGTGCTTCCGCCCGATTTTAGTGTTATTCGTTAAGTATCGAACTTAGGACGAAATGTTGGTTAAGTAATTAACCAAAGTGTTGTGTTTTCAGGGGCTATGGCACCTAGAGGACGCCCCCGAAAGAACCCCATTCCGGCACCGCCTCCCAGGAGTGACGGAGCGGTGCGGCGGCCCGAGCGGGGCGGGGCCAAGTGAAGTGCGGCGGCTACGGGCGCAAGTGAGCGCCCTAGGCCGGACAATTCGAGCGACTCCGAGGAGGCGATGGAGCGGCTGGCGCGACGGCGCGACGGCGGCGGCGAGGGCCGTGATTTACCCGTGCCCCCGGCCGCGTGCCGACGGGCGAGGGTGGGGGTATCCCCGCGGTCCCGGTGACGCACGCCGCCGGAAATGGTTCCTCAAGCGGCGTCGGGTTCGGCGACACCCGATGCAACGGACCGAGGAGGCGGATAAGGAGCGCGCACTGGCGGCTCTTATGAAGCTGAACAAGCTTAAACCGCCGATCTTCGAAGGCGGAAAGGTGGAACCCGAGCTGGTCGAGTCGTGGGTCGACTCAATGGAGACCTTCTCCGACGCCTTGAGCACCTTGGAGAGGGACAAGGTGTACCTCGCTACTCCTTTGTATGGGTAAGGCGGCGAAGGTCGGTGGAAAAGGATAAAGAGGGATCGTCCTTCCGACCTTCCGCCAATGGATTAGGAGGAGTTCAAGAGGGGAGTCGTTCGCCAATCACTTCCCAGGCACGGTGAAGCGAAAGCTCCAGGAGAAGTTCGCAAGTTGGAGCGGGAGACCGCTCGGTGGCGGACTATGAACGAGAATTCTCCCACATTATCGGCTGCGTCCGGATGTAGTAAAAGATGGCGGGACCGGGCCGATTGGTTCTTGCGAGGACTTCGGCGGGAATTTATAAGGCCGTGCGGATATTGAAGCTCACGACCTTCGCGGAAGTCTTCGACCGTGCGCTTTGGGCGGAGCACGGTGACGCCCACATTCGGGAGAAGCGCGAGATATTGGCCGAGTCTAAGGACAAAGGCAAGAAGCGCCGGGCGGCGGTTCGGGGGACAATCGAGCTCCAAGAAGCCCCGAAGTATCAGCGGACTCAATCCAAGGGCCGTGGAGCACGACGGTGCATCATTTGTGGAGGTGACCACCGGTGTCGCGTTGCGAGAAGAGTCGGGGCAGTGCTACCAATGCGGGCAACCGGGGGCATTTTGTACGCGATTGCCGGGAGGAGGAGCCTCGCTTTGCTCCCTCGATTGCATCGGCAGCGAATTATGGAGGAGTTCCACGCGGTGCGTCGGCGGGACGCGCTTCGACGCCGCGTCAGCACGACGACGCGATCGGCCCCGAGCGGACGGGTGTTCGCCGCTCAGGTCCAAGCTGAGGAGCCTGCTGAGGCGGAAGAGCATCGCCTTGTGGCAGGTATGGTTCTTATTAATGGAATTCGCTCTAGGGCCATATTTGATACCGGAGCCACTCACTCATTTATTAGTAGATCATTCGCACACATGCATGACATACCCATAGAAGCGAGTGATAGGTGGCAAGTCAAGGGCCCTGAGATGACATTTGACATCAATAGGGAGTGTTTATCGTGTCCAGTACAAGTGGGTGACTGGATAATGCCCATTAGGATGTTAGGGCTCAGGAATATTATAGAGTACGACGTCATATTGGGCATAGGCGGCTCACGAAATATCACGCAACAATCGGCTAATAGAGTAATTACCTTCCGTGAGCCGGGGCAAACCGAGTTCACATATCAAGGATGTCGAGCTCGTGCTTTGTCGCGACGGTGTCGGCGGCGAAAGCAAGGAAATTGGTCAACGGCGGTTGCGCAGCCTACTTGGCGACCGTTGTAGAAGTGGACCGAGTAACTCCGACCTTGGAGGAGTTGGATGTAGTTCGGGAATTTCCGGACGTATTTCCGCGGAGTTGCGGGAATACCGCCGGATCGGGAGATCGAGTTCGTCATAGACTTGATTCCGTGCCGCGCCAATCTCGAAGGCTCCGTACGAGAATGGCGCCGGCGAATTAAAGGAGTTGAGGAGTCGATTACAAGATCTCCTCGACAAGCAATTCATCCGGCCAAGTGAGACACCGGGGGGATCCCCGGTGTTATTTGTACGGAAGAAGGACGGATCGTCTCCACTCTGTAAGGATTATAGAGAGTTGAACAAGGTCACGAGCAAGAACAAGTACCCGCTTCCCGTATCGACGACTTGTTTGATCGATTACGAGGGGTCGTGTGTGTACTCCAAGATAGATGCGCAATCCGGCTACCACCAGTTAAAAATCAAGCCGGAGGATGTGCAGAAAACTGCGTTTCGCACGCGGTACGGGCACTACGAATTCACGGTCATGCCATTCGGACTTACGAATGCCCCGGCGGCGTTCATGGACTTGATGAACCGTGTCTTCAGGGAGTTCTTGGATCGATTTGTCGTGGTCTTCATAGACGACATATTGATCTATTCTCGTAGTGACGAGGAACATGCCGAGCATCTGAGGATTGTGCTTCAAGTCCTTCGGGAGGAGAAGGGTATGCTAAGTTAAAGAAGTGTGACTTACGGCTCAGAAGTCGCGTTTCTAGGGCATGTCATTTCCGCGGGTGGAGTTTCGTAGCGGGCAGGAAAGTCGAGGCAATCGAGGATTGGCCGCGCCCAACGAATGTCACGGAGATTCGAAGCTTCGTGGGTTTGGCGGGCTATTATAGGCGGTTCGTGGAAGGATTCTCGAAGATAGTAATTCCACTTACTCTTTGACTCGAAAGGCACCAAGTTTATTTGGAGCGACGAGTGTGGCCGGAGTTTCAAAGAGTTGAAGGAAAGACTAACCGACTCGGTGCTCGCGCTACGGTGCGAGGTGAAGACTTTGTGGTCTACGGTGATGCGTCCTATTCGGGCTTGGGGTGTGTCTTGATGCGAACGGGAAGGTGATCGCTTATGCGTCCCGTCAGCTGAAGAGCTATGAGAAGAACTACCCCATTCACGATTTGGAACTGGCAGCAGTGATCTTCGCCTTGAAGTTGTGGCGGCACTATCTGTATGGTGCGCACTGCGAGATCTACACCGACCACAAGAGTCTGAAGTACCTATTCACCCAGAAGGAGCTGAATATGCGACAACGGCGGTGGCTCGAATTACTAAAGGATTACGATGTTGATATCCTTTACCACCCCGGAAAGGCGAATGTGGTCGCAGATGCGCTCAGTAGGAAGTCAGCGGAGAACCTCGCCGTGTGGGTCACGAATCAAAAGCCCCTATGGCTAGATATGGAGCGAATGGACCTTGAGGTGGTTACTCCGAGGTTCCGGCCCCATTGATGAAGCTCGTTGTCCAACCGACCTTGTTGGAGAGAATAAAAAGTCTACAACCCGCGGACACAAGTCTCCAAAAGGTTCGGCGCGACATCGAGGAGGGTCGTGGCGGCGACTTCACTTTAGAAGCCGACGGTGCACTCCGATTCAGAAATCGGTGGTGTGTACCAAACGACGAGGAGATCCGGAAGCTAATCCTTGATGAGGCACATCGGTCGCCTTATTGTGATCACCCGGGCGGCACCAACATGTATCACGGATCGAAAGAGCACTATTGGTGGCGGGGATGAAGGGTGATATCGGACGCTTTGTGGCAAAGTGCCTAGTTTGCCGACAAATAAAGGCGACGTCGATTTCCGGCGGGAAAGCTTCAAAGCCTACCAATCCCCGTCGGAAATGGGAGGACATTTCGATGGACTTCGTGGTCGGCTTGCCTCGCTCGACGGGCGGCCACGATGCGATTTGGGTGATTGTGGATCGACTCACCAAGTCGGCACATTTCTTGCCGATCCACACCACCTGGGCAGGAGATAGGTTGGCGCAGGTCTACCTCGACGAGATTGTGAGGTTGCACGGGGTGCCGAAATCGATCGTTTCGGATCGCGACCCCCGATTTACTTCGCATTTTTGGAAGAGCCTGCAAGAAGCCCTTGGCACACGGCTCGATTTCAGCACCGCATTCCATCCCCAGGACCGATGGACAAACGGAGAGAACCATTCGGACCCTGGAGGATATGTTGCGAGCGTGTGTCATCGACTACAAGGAAGGTGGTGTAACCACCTGGCGAGGGCCGAGTTCGCCTACAACAATAGTTATCACTCGAGTGTAGAGATGGCACCGTTCGAGGCTCTTTATGGGCGGAAGTGCCGATCTCCTATACATTGGAGCGATGTCGGCGAAAGTGCGGAATTCGGCCCCGATGTGTTGCGAGAAGCGGAGGAGAAAGTCCGCATTGCTTGCAAGAGATTGCTCACGGCGCAATCCGGGCGAGTTATGCGGATAGGCGCCGTCGAGATATTGAGTTCACAGTGGGCGACCGCGTGTTCTTGAAAGTTTCGCCGATGCGGGGTGTAAAGCGATTTGGAGTGCGGGGGAAGCTAAGTCCCCGATTTATCGGGCCTTACGAGATATTGGAGCGAGTGGGTTCGGTGTCTTATCGGCTTGCCTTGCCGCCGAAGCTCGCTGACGTGCATAATGTCTTCCACGTCTCCAACCTTCGCAAGTACCTCTATGATCCGGAGCCCGCGATGTTATATGAGCCGCCGGAACTTCAAGATGATTTGAGCTACGAGGAGTTCCCGGTAAAGATTATCGCCCGAGAGGTGCGAAAGCTTCGAAATCGAGAAATTCCCTATGTGAAGGTGCGGTGGAGCAATCATGATGATCGCGAGGCCACATGGGAACTCGAGGAGCTGATGAAGGAGCACCATCCTCACTTGTTTGAGGAATAAGGTAAAAATTTAAGTTAAAGTTAGTATAAGGGTTCGTTTCGAGGACGAAACTCTTTTTAAGGCGGGGAGAATGTAAGGAAGTGAATTCTCGAAATGCGAGAGTTGCACCACGTTTAGAATCGGCGATTGTCGAGTGGATGGACTTCGAAAAGTTCGAAGTTGATCCGAAGGCAAAAAGTGCATCGGAGTTGCGCCCGGTGAAGTTTGGAAGTATTCGGGCGTTTTTGTGCGCATAGGCGCGAAAGCGGAACCCGAAAAGCTATGTTGGGTCTTGAGCTAAATCCGACACTTCCGCGGATGAAATAATGATGTGGACATGATCTAAATCATGTTTGGAGAGTCTCGGCTCGATTTGAAACGAATTGGAAGTCAAACGGGCCAAAAGTGAGTTGAAACGGAGAAGAAACGAAAAAGGCTGAAATTTGGCTAAGTCCTTAAATGTTGGGCTGAGGGGGCTTACGGGATCCGAATCCCATAAGCCAGGTCGGGATCCCAGCCGGGCAGAATGCCCAGTTTGCTTACGGGATCCGAATCCCATAAGCAAGGTCGGGATCCCGGTAGGGCGAATGCCCGGTTGCTTACGGGATCCGAATCCCATAAGCAGTCGGGATCCCGGTAGCGCGAGAATGCCCGGTTGCTTACGGGATTCGAATCCCATAAGCCAGGTCCGGACCCCAGCCGCGTAGAATGCCCAGTTGCTTACGGGATCCGAATCTCATGGGCCAGATCCGGATCCCAGCTGCGCAGAATGCCCAGTTTTGGGCATTTTGCAAAGTTGAGGGGGCTAGTGGCATTTTGTTACAATAGAGGGTTATAGAGGGCATTTCTCCCTCTCTTTCTTTCATTTCCCTCTCACACACACACCAACACACTCTCCCTCTCTCTCTCTCTAGAAAGAAGAAGAAGAAGGAGAAAAAGGAAGAAGAAGAAGGAGAAGAAGCTAGGGAAGGAGTTCTCCATCCTCTTCCTCACCTTCTTCTTGGCTTGGAGCTACCTAGAGGTGAGCTCTCTTGAACCCTAAACTATAGAACTTAGGGTTTTGGGTTTCTATGCTTGGAAATGGGCCAAATGGGACCCTAGCTTGATTCTAATGAGATCAAACCCATGTTTTAGGGCTTTGATCAAATGGGTTAGCTAGTGTGTAAACCTAGGGTTCCAAATTGAGGGTTTTTCATGGTAACTCCTCCTAGAGTGTTCTAAATCCTCTAGGGATAATTTTTATGGAACCCTAGGCATCCTAAGAGATGATTTGCACAAGTAATTTGGGCTCTAACGCGGGATTTCGCTCGGGGCAAAATCTAGGGCTCAAATTGGGGCTTTTCTTAGGATGAGGTTTTGATCTCTTTTAACCTCATTTCTAACATATTGTTAGGTCCACGAACGCGTGGGAAGCGACAGTTCGTCGACCCGACGAACGGTTTGAGCGATCCGAGCCGAACAGAGGCTTCCAGCTTCGAAAATTGGCCGAGGAGTCAAAGTAGAGATTTGAGGCAACGAAAGTGACGTTGTTGCTACGTGGGACATCCCAAAAGGTGGGGGGTGACACTCGAATACTTCGAACTCCTTTCTATGTCTTAGAACTGTAATAATTTCATCTCTTGCATGTTAGCATAATAGAAATGCATGTTAGACTATTCCTTATGCTTTCTAGTGATAGCCTAGTGTACTTGGAATGTTAGGTGAATGGATAGTTGCGGATTGTTTCCTGACATGGGGTTCTATAGTGCTAAGAAAGAGATGGACTCGAGGGTTATCTAGTGACATAGATCGAGTGGCATCTAATGTAAAGAACATGACGAGTGGCATTAACATAGTGTATTTGACACTAGAGGTCTTTGGACATAGGGATAGGTGAAATCCCAAGAGAAATGGCTCGTGAACATAGATCTTAGTAAAGCTAAGTACATGTTACTGTTGGTCGGAATAGTAGAGTTCCGAGAGAACTGTTGGCCCTAGTCGGTAGGGTATCCTCACGTGGAGAGGATAGATCAAGCTCACGGTCTGTGTCAGTGGTGGTATAGCCATCGGTGTCGTCGAGTACTCCGGGGTGTCGCACGATCGGGACCACGTGGAGGTCCACAGACAATCCCGGGCTTGGAGTGCACGTGGAGCCTCCTCCCCAAAAAGGGATTCATATGTGAGGCGTAAGCGAACCCAAGGGTATCGCCACAGATTGGGTAATGGAAATATTAATGTTAACATTGAACAGTCATTGTTGAACATAGTGAGGACTTGTTAGCATGTTAGTAATCTTTACTATTTGATGCATGCATACAATTTAAAGATTATGGGCATAGTAGCATAGATTTCCTATTATGCAGTTTACAGCTTTCAGATATATATATCTACACATCTAGTAGTGTTACTTGTGCCCACTTGGACCTAGTGGGGAGATCGGTGGAGTCGGTGGCCGAGCCCACTGGGAACTAAGGAAGTTAGTTCTCACCCCACTCTATTTCCAGTGTTTGGCGCAGGTACATCGGGCGAGGACTGCGGCAAGGGCGTCGCCCGATCGATGAGGACACGGTAGTTACATTAGTAGCTTTCCTTTTTATGCATTAGATTACACCCTTTTGTATCTAGATGCTTTTTATTTTGGAAAAGAGAATCAAATGTATTCGTTTTGGAAGAATTATGTACCTATTCGAGGTTAAATGAACATGTAATCATTTTGGGATGCAAATGTAAATCAAGTAAATATGATGTAATAGCTAGTAGTATTCTTTCTTTACTTCACTTGTGTATTACTTGTGGATTACTTGCTCTAGTTGTTGGCCTTGTTTGTGCCTCGTCGATCGTGTATGTTTTGAATTTAGTTTTCCTGGGTGAATTCATGTACACAATCTGTTGTTAAGCCTTGGGCGGGCAGGGGAGGTGCTGTCCGTCCGGCGTCCGCTCGTTGCGCCCGAACCGGACCAAATGGGTAGCGGTTTTCGGGGCGGGGCGTGACAATAGATGTGCGGTTAGGATGATGTGGGGCCCCTAGGGTTAAGTGGGTGGTTGGTTGAATAGTATGATCTAATGGATGAAAATCATCAAAGGGGTGGATCTAATGGTGGAAAACTTGGTAGCACCAAGTGTTTCGTGCTACTGATAGCATAGCAGCCGGACTCTATATATGTATATATATATATATATATATATATATATAGAGTCACATTATGGTGCTTGTAAAAGCACCAAGCACTTGGTGCTTGTGAATTTTTTTACCGTTAGATCTACACCTTTGATCATTTTCACCCGTTAGATTATACTATTTAATCAACCACCCACTTAACCCAAGGGGGCCCACATCATCCTAACCGCACATATATTAATCCGAGGGCTAAAAACTTACAAGCACCAATTACTTGGTACTTTTAAAAGCATAGGAGCTCAATTCTATGTATATGTATATATATATATACATATATATATACATATATATATACATATATATATATATATATATATATATATGTATATATATATGTATATATATATGTATATATATATGTATATATATGTATATATATATATATATATATATATATATATATATATATATATATATATATATGTATTTATATATATGTATATATATATATATATATGTATATATATATATATATATATATATATATGTATATGTATTTTTATATATATATATATGTATTTATATATATATATGTATATATATATATATATGTATATATATATATATATATATATATATATATATATATATATATATATATATATATATATATATATATATATATATGTATATATATATATATATATATATATATATACATATATATATACATATATATATATATATATGTATATATATATGTATATATATATGTATATATATATATATATATATATATATGTATATATATATTTTAAAAATAATATTTTATTTATAAATATATTTTATATCTAGCAATTTATTTTATAGTATTAAATATATATTATTATATATTATATCATACATTTAATTATTGCATAATATATTTTATTTTTAAATATAAATTATAATACTAATATATAAAAAATAAATATTATTATATATTAATAATATAAAATATGTAAAATAAAAAAAAATAATTATATAATAATTTTTATTTATAACTTTTTTTTTTTCCTTTAAACCAAACAACCGTCGTAGAAAACGTGCTACTTTTCTTTTTCGACAACCCAAACATAGACGACGTAAAATATTTTTTCCACGGAAAGTTTTTTTTCCATAGTTTTACGTGGAACCAAACGCACCTTAAGTTAAAAATAATTTTTAGTTGAGGGACTGTTTGATATCACTTTAAAATTGTGAAAAAAAAATTCGATAAAAAAAAATTCGATGAAAAATGAGTTTTATGATTCTAGTGATCGATTTGAATGTAGTGAAAATTAATTTTCTGATCACGCTTGTTTGGTTGGTCAAAAAAGTAGGTAAAAATTTTATTTTTTTATTTTGTTTAATTGTTTATTAATTTTTTATATTTTTTCCTTTCATAATTGACTTTGGCACCATTCCAATAAAGTCAATTATAATATTTAGAAAAATAATTTTATAAGCGAATTTAATTTTCAACAAATCCAATAATAAAAGTATGTATTTTGTAGTGTCCCTGGTGCTCAGCGGCCTTTGTGATTTCTGCATTTGAGGTTTGTCGACACGTCTGGAGAGTGTCTGCAGGACAAGTCGGAATCGTTTTGGCATGAAATGGACGCAAAACGGAATCGGCGCGATGTGAGAGTAGAGCTCTAACACTGAAATCCGCAAAGTGCAGGATTTCAGTATTGAGTATCGGTACCCTTGTGGGATGGCAGAACTGGAGCTCTCGAGTTTGCGCACAGTTGATGCTGAGTACCGGAACCTAATTGTGAAGTACCGGTATCGATCGAGCCCGAGTACCGGTACTACATCGGGCGAGTACCGGTACCTAGTGCGCGAGGTTGCGGGCTGAGGGCTCAAGTACCGATATTCAAGTGGAGTACCGGTACTCCAGCTGTATTTTTGAGTTGGTGAGGGGTATTGTGGTCTTTTTGTTGGTGGATAACATCGCCACCTACCCCCCTTCATATTTATCAACCTGAATAGCTGGGAGAACCGTACACTTCTCATTTTCCTCTCTCTCTCTCTAGTTTTGGACGTTGCTCGTGGTGGAGGTCGCGGCTCGAGCTCGGGTGGTTTTCGACGTTGATCCGGAGGGCCGTTAGAGTGTGTGCGCGTCACGGTTGCGCCATTGGAGGTCGAGCAAGTGCGTAGGTTCCCTCCTTTCGACTTCTGGCCGTTGTCAGACGAGCTTTTTGAGGTGGGTTAATGTTTACCGAAATCGTCGGATTTCCTCCTAAGTCCTAGCATCGTCAACATGTGTTCATTGGTTTTGTCCATTTTGCTAGTACTCGAATTCATGAAATTTGTATGTTAAAGCATAAAATCTGAATTTTGAGTTACGCTAGTGATTTTATATCTGTTGGACATAGAATTGACTTAGGAGAAAACACACTAAACCATACACTGTCAGTTTCTGAAAAATTATCAGATTTAGGTTTAGGAGCTGTTATTAATTTGTATCACCGCTGTTAGTGCGAGGTGGATACTCAGATTAGTGTAGAATAAGTTTACGCTCGAGCTGGAAGGCCGAGTGTCATCCCGGGTTTCTTTGTAGTTTAAAAACACACTGGAATTTTTTTTTTGTTTTTGAAAACCTGACTCCCAGGGTATGCCATGTCACGCCCCGAGCCCGATCCATTTGGCCGGTTCGAGCGCGTCAAACAGACGCCGAACGGACAGAGCTTCCCCTGTCCGCCCAAGGCTCAACAAGTACAGATAGAGTATAAAATTTTACACATGCGGAAGCATACATAACATCTTGCACGAGGGCAAGCCATAGCCAAAGTGAAAAGCTAAATTAAAACATACAAGTACTATGATTAATTGCAATCACATACATGCATAATTCTTACAACTTGAATTCTTTAAAGTCTTTACTTTCATATCATCATTTTTTTCTTACATCACATGTGACGCCCCAACTTCCCAGGGGGTCACCCATCCTAGGACTACTCCCGTCCTAGCACGATTAACTCTCTTAACCTCTTGGGCCTTGCCACCGCCCAAAATGCTTAAGCCGGGTTAAGAGTTTAGCCCTATTATATCTCATATATAGGACTATTTGGGGTCTCACAATCTCCCCTCCTTTAAGCCCTGACGTCCTCATTAGGCTCAGACTCACAAGTACCAGGCGATGTGAGACTCGTCTCGCTAGCCCGTCATCTAGACCCTGGCTCAGCCGAGACTCATCTCACACTTTCGGCTGGTAATTGGCTCTGATACCATCTGTGACGCCCCAACTTCCCAGGGGGTCACCCATCCTTGGACTACTCCCGTCCTAGTACGCTTAACTCTCTTAACCTCTTGGGTCTTGCCACCACCCAAAATGCTTAAGCCGGGTTAAGAGTTTAGCCCTATTATATCTTATATATAGGACTATCTGGGGTCTCACAATATGGTCTGGATGACGGGCTAGCGAGACGAGTCTCACATCGCCTGGTACTTGTAGAGACCTGGAAAATTGCACCTGAGGCTTGCTGACAGCTCTGGAGAGTGTCGGGACAAGCCTGGGTCACGTTAGCGCCAAACAGACGCCAAACGGGCCCCGTGGGAACGCGAGAGCAGCGTGTGTCACGAAAATCTGCAAATCGCGAGGTTTTTACGTGAGCATGCGGTACAAGTCGGTTGCTATACCGGTATAGCAACGGTTGCTATGCGGTATAGCCACCGAGCGATACGGTATGGCCGCGCGGGGAGCTCTCGGGTTGCCGTGCATGCCGTACGAGAGGGGATTTTGTCTGCCGTACAGCGTGGCAGGGATGGTCCAGTTTGACTTTTTGGACCCTTGTCACATCACCCCTCACTCCCCTTTTTATTTCAGCAGAGAGAGAGAGAGGAGCTGCTGCTACTGCTGCGTTCCTCTTCTTCTTCTTCTTCTTCTTCTTCGTTTCAGCCAGAGGGAGAGAGGGAGAGAGAAGGAGCTCAAGAGAAGCCCGAGCTTCTTCGACGACGCGCCGACGCGTGGTTTCCGCGGGTTTTCGACGACGAGACGCTGCGAGGGTGCTAGGCGCGCGTGCGAGATCCCTGTCCTCGGCCCAGCGACGGGCGTGGGGTGTTTTCTGAGGTGAGTTGACCCTCGACAACCCTCCGTTTACCTCGAAGTTCCTTGATTTTCGAGTTTGCTGCCGCTGCCGTGGACTACCGCGTCGACGTTTAGTGTTTTGGCTCGTGCTCTGTGTAGGAGACTCGGAATCCGGCGAAATCTGCGGCGTTGGATCCGTGACTTCCAGACAATTCCAGCGACACCTTACTTGCCGGATTTGGATCAGGTTTGCCCTGTCGGAACCCATGATTACTGAGCCGCTGTTTTTCGGAAATTCTGAAGTGCTGAATTGCTGTTTTCCAGCGTCGACCGTCGGCACTTTGGCTGATTCTCCGCGCAGGGTGGTCGGATCGCGTCAAGACTTGCGGCGTTGGATTCCTGACTGCGAGACGAAGATTCTGACACCAAAATCGCGAACTTTGGTGAAGGTTAGCTTAGTTAACTTTAAGCTTTTCTCAGCCGCTGCGTTTCGGGCAGATTTCGAAGAATTCAGTGTTTGGTTCAATTCTTCGCAGCGGAGGACCTCGGCACTTGGCGGATCAGCAGAGGTGATCGAGGAGGACCTTGGACACTCCTTGCTGCCAGGAGTTAGCTACCGAGGTGGGTTTACATCGGAATACTCCTAAGGATGAATAGTCGACATGTAGGAATTTCTGTTTCAACTAGTATGCGATAGCTTGGATGTATGGATTAATGTATGAATATCTGAACCGTGGAGCATGCCTAGCAAGTATTTAACTTTATACATGTTGGACTATGGACTTGACTTAGGAGAAAACCACGTTATGGATCGTCATTAGCCTACACTATCGGATTTAGCTCTAGGAGCCGTTTTGTGCCGTATCATCGCCGGGGGAGTGCGATGAATACCAGGGTAGTGTAGTTTGCTCTTACGCTCGCGCTGGGGATGCCGAGCTTACTTTTCAGCAGAGTCTAGCCGTGCTGGTTGTCGGGCACCGTCGGGGGTTTGACGGTGGACCCAGTGTACTGTATGGTTACAGTTCGTGCCAAGGGGCACGTGGTGTGTTAGTGCTTAGACCCAGTGTACTCGACTTTTGCCTGTGAGAGCTACAATGACAGTGACAGAGATACTTGGATACTCGCGTGGGTCGCGCCCCGCGAATGCCATTCCGGAATGAGGTTTCAGTGCGATGTTGATTCGCAGTGCGATGTTGATTCGCGATTCCGATTCGAGAGACGGTTCTTGAGCCGACACCTTAAAGGCGGTGTACGGCGTGGCTAGATACGAGCGGGGGTGGGTCCGTTTGGGCGGCCGAGTGAGACGATCGGTGACCCTTCGTTCTACCTTACGTGAGGTTGTGACTTGAGTAGAGCCTAGTTGAGCGAGACGGGTGTGTTCACAGTCTAGAGAGCTTGCTCCGCCGGTTGTTCTTGAGATATGGTGTAACCTTATTAGGCGAGACGGGGAGTAGTTCCAGTCTCGAGAGAGTATTCTCCGCCAGACGCTCTTGAGCCACGGTGTCCTCGCTAGGCGGGACGGGTGCTTTCACAGTCCCTCGTAAGATTGGGTCAGCTTTTACTTGTTCTTCAGAGGGTGGTTTAGAGCAGGATAGTATAGGGGTGTTAGCTGTCGTGTGTTGCCAGCTCCTTTTTCCTTCTTGCTTACCCTGTAGACTTAGTGGGTGGACCGATGTGTTTTGGGCGGTACCACGAGGACTACTTGTTTTATAGTAGTTCTCACGCCCTCTTTCTTCCACCGTTGTTGCGGGGCCTTACATTGCGAGCTGCTCCGTCTGTGTCGGATCGCGGGAAGGGCGTGGCGAGCTAGAGCCTACCCTTCGAGTTCAGTACTAGAGGACTTCCACTACAGGTAGTGATAGTTTTTGGGTTGGCACTTTTGTACATACAGTTGAACTCGCTGGAGCGAGTAGTGTTCTTTTGTATCTGTGTATGTATGTATATAAAGTCGTTTTTCCTACCTGTTTGTTTATAGTTTATTTCAGCTCTATGCTACTGTTTGTAGCAGTGTATGTTATACAGGTACAGCTACGCTTCGTATACAGAAGAAACTCTTTTGTATACGGCGGATTTGTCGGCGTGCCCGGTGAATATGCAACCCGGGGCGTGACAGTACTTGTGAGTCTGAGCCTGATGAGGACGTCAGGGCTTAAAGGAGGGGAGATTGTGAGACCCCAAATAGTCATATATATGAGATATAATAGGGCTAAACTCTTAACCCGGCTTAAGCATTTTGGGCGGTGGGAAGGCCAAGAGGTTAAGAGAGTTAATCGTGCTAGGACGGGAGTAGTCCTAGGATGGGTGACCCCCTGGGAAGTTGGGGCGTCACAGATGGTATCAGAGCCAATTACCAGCCGGAAGTGTGAGATGAGTCTCGGCTGAGCCAGGGTCTGGATGACGGGCTAGCGAGACGAGTCTCACATCGCACAGTACTTGTGAGTACGAGCACGAGGACGTCAGGGCTTAAAGGTGGGGAGATTGTGAGACCCCAGATAGTCCTATATATAAGATATAATAGGGCTAAACTCTTAACCCGGCTTAAGCATTTTGGGTGGTGGCAAGACCCAAGAGGTTAAGAGAGTTAAGCGTACTAGGACGGGAGTAGTCCAAGGATGGGTGACCCCCTGGGAAGTTGGGGCGTCACATCACATTTACCTCAAAATGAAATTTGATTACAATTAAAGTTAAACAACTATAATCATCAAATACAAAAGATGATATAAAGGGAAATGCGACTATAGCAAAATAAAGTAACTCGAGCGGTCTCTACCTAGGGCGCGATGCCCTTACCGCGGTCCTCGGCCGGCTCGCTCGGTCCCGGCCCTGTGGAGATAGTGGGGTGAGAACTACAACAAAGTTCCCAGTGGGTTCGGCAACCAACCACGCCGACTTTCCCACTAGGTCTAATTCAAGCGTAATAGAAAGAAAGGTAAGATAATAACCAACTATCAAATGCAGCTAATACGCTTGAAAGTAAACAGTAAGATGCTCAAAGTAGAACTCATGCAAGATCATAGTTCGATACCCAATCTCTTGGCTAACCCGGGGGGTTCGCCCTCAACACGACTCAACCAAACCAAATCCCTATTGTCGAGGAGAGAAAACACTACAACCCGACGGGACCGTCCTCTGGGGAGAGAAAACACTACGACCCAGTGATGACAACTCCGGAGCACATCGCCCGAGGGGGAGCTACCGCGCCTCGAGCAAGGACTTATATGGTGAGTACAATCAATCCTTAACTTTAAGGATTTCAATTCACAATCCATCCTTGACTTCAAGGAGACTTAGGTTCATATGACTCGTAACTCTAAGGTTGTTGTTATAATGTCAATCTCTCAATTGTACTAATGTCAAGTAATCTACTTGTTCATGTTCTTGTTCTTGATGCCACATAGTTGTCTAAGTATTCTAGACTCATCATTGCCACACTTGTTCTCTAAGCACATGTCCAATGTCATAATAGTTCACTAGGTTCACTAGGTTCTTTGTCATGGATACATAGGGTTCTTTGTTCTTTATCATTACAATACCATACAATCATTCTCATGCATTTGAACTCAGAAAAGCAAGAAATTCACAATTAACCCTACTATGCATTATGCTCAATGTATATAGTATGTTCAAATATGACACTTAGACATAAAGAGAAGTTCGATGTCTTTGGCATGCACCACCCATCTTAGAATATTTTTGTGGAGTTGCCCAATAAAGCTCACGGCCAACCGGTGCCTAGGTTGAAACCTGTTACGTTAAAAGTTGACCCAATCAGGCCATTTTACATAGCAACTCTATGATCGGCTTTTCGTAAAAATAAACGGAGTTGCCCACGCGTCGGGGACACTCCCAATTAGGTTTCTACAAGGTCAATTTGACCCTAGAACCTTCATAGTCAAAAGCCCCAAATTTGGGTGCTCTACCAAGCCCTACTTGAAACCCTAGGTTTTGATCTCCTAAACAAGCAAAAGAGAGCTTGTTGATCTTCTAGGAACTCATCTAAGGTCATTTAAACTCTTTTCCAGAGCATGCATTGACACCCTAGCAAACCACCATGAGAGCACATGAAGCTTCCATGGATTTTCATGGAGCTTCATGCTCTACAATGTCTCTAATCATGAGAGAACTCGAAAACTCTAAGTTTCATGGAAGAAATCCCAAACCCTAGGTCTAGGTTTGCAAAAACTCACCTTTGCCCAAAGCTATCCCAAGGTCCACCTTGTAGGAGAGCTCTTTGCACCTTCAAAGCCTCCAAAATCTCCTTCTTCTCCTTCTTCTCATTCTTCTCCTTGGTCTCCTTGCCATAGAAGTGGTTTTCTAGAGAGAGAAAGGGAGAGATATGAGGGAGAGGAGTGTTGGCTGTGAAATGAGGGAGAGGGGGGTGTTTGGGAATGTATTGTGTTGCTACAATTGCAACTTAAGCCCCCAATTCCTTTATTTACGGAGTCAAAAGTTGCCGGACACTGTTTGTCTGTACAAGCCCAGTCTGTACCGGTATAAATTGCTCCAGAGGCAAATCCGAGAGCTGCCTCTCGGTTTCGCAGCATTTGTACCGGTATAAATCCATTTTGTACCGGTACAGACACAAAAAATCTCAAACCCGAGAGCTGCTGCCTTCTCGGTAAAAGTTGCTATACCGGTACAAAATGGTGCTTGTACCGGTATAAACTGCCCAGACTTTGTTTTTCGCGTCGTTTCGACTCTACTTCGTGCCGAACAACGCCGAAACCTTTATAACTCTTTTAAACCCTCTTTTAACCCTTCCAAGACGCTTGGAAAGGTATTTGGAACTCGTCCAATTATTTCTTTCGCGAGCTTTAACCAATTTGGCTAAAGTTCGGTTCGTTACATTCTCCACCCCTTAAGATTAGTTTCGTCCGCGAAACTATCTTAGTTACAATCTAGATCCATACCTCAATCCAGATTTTCGAATAGGTGGGGATACCGCTCCCGCATCACGCTCTCGAGCTCCCACGTAGCCTCTCGGTCGTTGTGGTTGCTCCAACGGACCTTGACATAAGGAATTCTCCGTAGTTTTCTTTCCTCGCGATCAATAATGTACGCCGGAAACTCCTCATAGGTCATATCCTCCTGAATCTCCGACGGTTCGAAAGCAAGAACATTGTCGGGATCATGGACATACTTGCAGAGATTTGATACGTGGAATACATCATGAACTCCTGCAAGCCTCGGAGGTAATGCTACTCGGTAGGCCACCGCTCCAACTCGCTCCAAGATCTCAAACGGTCCAAGATATCGGGGACTTAGCTTTCCCCGCATTCCAAACCGCTTGACTCCTCGCGTCGGCGATATTTTCAAAAATACATGATCTCCAACGGCGAACTCGATATCTTTTCGTCGTTGGTCGGCATAACTCTTTTGCCGAGATTGCGCCGTCGCAAGTCGTTGGCGGGCAAGGCGAACTTTCTCCTCCGTCTCCCGCACTACATCGGGGCCAAGAACGGTTTCTCGCCCACGTCGCTCCAATGGATTGGAGAGCGACACTTTCTTCCATAAAGGGCCTCGAATGGCACCATCGCGATACTCTCTTGATAACTATTATTGTACGCGAATTCCGCCATCGGTAAATGATCATGCCAATTGCCCTTGTAATCGAGTACACACGCTCGAAGCATATCCTCAAGTATTTGAATCGTCCTCTCCGATTGTCCATCACTTTGACGATGAAATGCCGTGCTAAAGTCGAGCCGCGTGCCTAACGCCTCCTGTAGGCTCCTCCAAAAGTGAGAAGTGAACCTCGGGTCCCGATCCGATACAATAGACGCCGGAACCCCGTGAAGTCTCACAATCTCATCAATATAAACTTGAGCCAACTTATCCCCCGACCACGTGATATGAATCGGTAGGAAATGTGCCGACTTTGTTAACCGGTCCACGACCACCCAAATTGCGTGGTGCCCACCTTGAGATCGAGGCAATCCGGTCACAAAGTCCATAGCTATATTCTCCCATTTCCAAACGGGTATAGGTAAACTTTGTAGTTTTCCCGCCGAAAATCGCCGCTCCGCCTTTACTTGTTGGCAAGTAAGACATTGCGCAACAAAGTCCCCAATGTCTTTCTTCATGCCCGGCCACCAATATTGCAGCTTTAAATCTTGGTATATTTTGGTGCCGCCCGGGTGGATGCTATAAGGAGATTGATGCGCTTCTTGCATAATCGCCTTGCGGAGATTCTTGTCCTTAGGCACACACCAACGGTTCCGATACCGAAGGGTGCCATCGGTCCCAATGCCAAAGTCATCGGCACTACCGCTTTCTACTTGACCCCGCACCTTCTGGAGATATTCATCGGCATTTTGCAATTCTTTGATTCTCTCCAATAGGGTCGGTTGTACCACTAAGGTAGCAAGTGTAGCCGGCACTCCCGGCGCTACTATCTCCAATCCAAGCCGCTGCATCTCCTTTTGTAACAACGGTTGGGGTGTAATTGCCGAGGCTAAGTTTTCTCCCGATTTCCTACTTAGCGCGTCGGCTAAGACATTTGCCTTTTCGGGGTGGTATAGAATAGTGACATCATAGTCCTTTAACAGCTCTAACCACCGCCGTTGTCGCATATTTAGTTCCTTTTGGGTGAACAAATATTTAAGGCTCTTGTGATCTGTGTAGATCTCACAATGTTCACCATATAAGTAATGCCTCCACAATTTTAGCGCGAAAATCACCGCGGCTAACTCCAAGTCATGAACCGGGTAGTTCTTCTCATAAGGCTTCAATTGGCGCGAAGCATAAGCTATGACTCGCCCGTTTTGCATTAAAACACACCCGAGTCCAATATAGGAAGCATCACTGTACACGACGTATGTCTCCCCCGGCGTCGGTAGAGCAAGTACCGGGGTCGTCGTCAACCTTTCCTTTAACTCTTTGAAGCTTCGATCGCAATCTTCGCTCCAAACATACTTGACGCCTTTGTGTGTAAGGCGCGTTAGTGGAGTGGTTATTTTGGAGAACCCCTCCACGAACCGCCGATAATAACCCGCAAGTCCAAGGAAATGCGGATTTCGTTGCGCTCGGCGAGGCCAATCTTTAATTGCCTCTACTTTCTTCGGGTCTACCGAGATACCTTCGCCCGAAATCACATGTCCTAGAAAAGTGACCTCCGAAAGCCAAAATTCGCATTTCTTCAACTTGGCATATAATTTTTCTTTTCGGAGTATTTCCAAGACAAGCCTCAAATGCTCCTCGTGTTCTTCCTCGGTCCGAGAATACACCAATACGTCGTCAATGAAGACCACGACGCACCGGTCCAATAGCGGACGGAATACACGATTCATTAAGTCCATGAATGCTGCCGGGGCATTAGTAAGCCCGAATGGCATCACCGTGAACTCATAATGGCCATACCGCGTACGGTACGCCGTCTTGTGCACATCCTTGGGTCGTATCTTCAATTGATGATACCCCGATTGTAGGTCTATCTTTGAATACACCTTTGACCCTTTCAACTGATCGAATAAATCGTCGATCCTAGGCAACGGGTACTTGTTCTTCACTGTGACCTTGTTCAACTCGCGGTAATCCACGCAGAGTCGAAGTGTGCCGTCTTTCTTTTTGACGAATAGCACCGGAGCTCCCCACGGAGACACACTAGGCCTCACAAAGCCTTTATCGAGTAAGTCCTCCAACTGTGCCTTAAGCTCCTTTAGCTCTACCGGTGCCATTCTATAGGGAGCCTTCGAAATTGGCGCCGCCCCGGGAGTCAAGTCAATAACGAACTCAACCTCCCGGTCCGGTGGCAATCCCGGTAACTCCGCCGGAAATATATCCGGGTACTCGCATACCACCCGAATGCCCTCAAGCTCTGGGTGTTCCCTTCGGCCGTCCACGATGGTCGCCAAGTAAGCTTTGCAACCACCCTTAATCATCTTTCTCGCTCTGGCCGTAGATATGGTTGCCGCAAAGCGCGCACCCTTGCACGCCCGGTACACCATTTCCTCTTGATTAGGCTCACGAAAAGTGATCACCTTTCTCTCGCAGTCGATAACCGCATAGTACTTGGAAAGCCAATCAAGCCCCAAGATTACATCAAATCCCCACTTCTGGTTTAACACCAACATATCGATCGACATGACCCAGTCGCCTATCTGAACTGGACACGCCGGACACTCGTCGTAGACGCTATAAGACTGCCCGGGTGATGTAATAGTCCAACCCTCCTCGTCGTGTACAATCTCTAAGTCATGAGCTCTAGCGAATGATGCACCTATGAATGAATGCAATGCACCGGTATCGAAAATAGCCTGAGCTCTAGTGCCTTTAATAGAGATAATACCTGCCACGATGTCGTCAGGAGCTGGAACCTGCTCCTCCACCTGAGTGGCAAAAACCCGCCCACTCGGTGCTCTCGATACCTCCGGCTGGCGCGATGCCGATGAGCGCCCACCGCCATTGGGGTGGTAACCCCATCACCCTCGGGGTAGAAGGGGATGAAGCCGCCGTCGGTGCGGACGATCCCCGGCTCGGGCACTCCCGTGAAATGTGCCCGGGTTGGCCGCACCGGAAGCACTTCCCGTCGCGCTGCGGGCACACGTGCGGCCGATGGTCACCGCCGCAAATGACGCAACGAAAAGGTCTCCCGCCCTTCTGCTGCTGTCGGGGATACCGAGGGGGTTTCTTAGCATTTGGCCGGCCCCCGGCACCGCCCGCCGCCCGTTTCTTGCCCTTGTCCCTCGTCTCCGCCATGGCCTCGCGCTCCTCCCGCGCGTAGGCGCTACCGTGCTCCGCAGATAGAGCTCGGTCGAAGACCTCCGTAAAAGTCGTGAGGTTGAGGATCTGTATCCTCTCATAGATCCTCGGCTGAAGCCCCCGTAGGAACCAATCCGCCCGGTCCCGATCGTCACGTACAACGTCGGGGACACAGTCGATAATGTGGGAGAACTCCAGCTCATAGTCCGCCACAGAGCGGTCTCCCTGCCTCGGCTTGCGGAATTTCTCCTGCATTTTCCGCTTCACCGAGTTGGGGAAGTAGTTTGTGAATACCGCCCTCTTGAACTCCTCCCACGTCGCGGGCGGTAGGTCAAGTGACCTATCCCGCTTGGCTCGCTTCCACCACGCCTTCGCCGCCTTATCTAGGCAATGGGAGGCGAAGTGCACTCTGTCCTTCTCCGGGGTGTTGAAGTCCTCGAAGAGCGTCTCTAGGGAGTCAATCCAAGACTCCACAATCGCCGGCTCCACCACTCCTCCCTCGAAGATAGGTGGCTTGAACTTCATAAACTTGATGAGCGCCGCCAACTGGCGCTCCCGCTCCTCGTCGTCCGCCGCGCTACCGGGATTTGAAGTCCCCGATCCGGCCGAATCGTCAGAATCGGTACGGCCGCGGCGGATCTGCGCCGCACCCTCCACTACGGTCGGCGTCCCGGCGGGGGTGTAGGATGCTCGGCCCCGGCCTTGGGCCGCCGCCCGCCGCTCCAAGGTCTCCCGAAGCCGCCGAATCGCTCGCCTTGAGCCGAGCAGACTCCTGCTGCCGCACCACGCCTATAAGCGCGGCCATCTGCTCCCTAAGCTCCCCGTCACCACGTGCCGCGGGTTGCTCGGGAGCCCCAATAGGTGCCGCACCCGGTGCTGCACTCGGCTCCTCAGGAATAGGTCTCTTTCGCGGTCGTCCACGAGGTGCCATTGCTTCCTGAAACGACGCACTTACGTTAACACTTGAAACATATACTCGAACATACCCAATTTGGCGAAAGCAAACAAGCGCATTCATTTTCATCCCAAATATCATGTCGTCGGCCGCCGATCACAATACAAGGAATAGAAAACAAATGACAACTTAAAGTCAATCCCTAAACATATTAGAGACATGATAACATTAACCCAATCACATGCTTTCGCTATACTTGTTCAACGTCACTCACGTTTCCTAGGTCCTTAGGTCTTTTCCATTCCTATGGCCCCTAGGTCCATCCTAAGCTTTCACTTTTTGTCTTTATACCCACTCTGATACCATTATATCTGTCACGCCCCGAGCCCGATCCATTTGGCCGGTTCGAGCGCGTCAAACAGACGCCGAACGGACAGAGCTTCCCCTGTCCGCCCAAGGCTCAACAAGTACAGATAGAGTATAAAATTTTACACATGCGGAAGCATACATAACATCTTGCACGAGGGCAAGCCATAGCCAAAGTGAAAAGCTAAACTAAAACATACAAGTACTATGATTAATTGCAATCACATACATGCATAATTCTTACAACTTGAATTCTTTAAAGTCTTTACTTTCATATCATCATTTCTTTCTTACATCACATTTACCTCAAAATGAAACTTGATTACAATTAAAGTTAAACAACTATAATCATCAAATACAAAAGATGATATAAAGGGAAATGCGACTATAGCAAAATAAAGTAACTCGGGCGGTCTCTACCTAGGGCGCGATGCCCCTTGCGATCCTCCGCCCTCACTCGGTCCGGCTCTGAAATAGTGGGGTGAGAACTACAACAAAGTTCCCAGTGGGTTCGGCAACCAACCACGCCGACTTTCCCACTAGGTCTAATTCAAGCGTAATAGAAAGAAAGGTAAGATAATAACCAACTATCAAATGCAGCTAATACGCTTGAAAGTAAACAATAAGATGCTCAAAGTAGAACTCATGCAAGATCATAGTTCGATACCCAATCTCTTGGCTAACCCGGTGGTTCGCCCACGACTCAACCAAACCAAATCCCTATTGTCGGGAGAGAAAACACTACGACCCGACGGGACCGTCCTCTGGGGAGAGAAAACACTACGACCCAGTGATGACAACTCCGGAGCACATCGCCCGAGGGGGAGCTACCGCGCCTCGAGCAAGGACTTATATGGTGAGTACGATCAATCCTTAACTTTAAGGATTTCAATTCACAATCCATCCTTGACTTCAAGGAGACTTAGGTTCATATGACTCGTAACTCTAAGGTTGTTGTTATAATGTCAATCTCTCAATTGTACTAATGTTAAGTAATCTACTTGTTCATGTTCTTGTTCTTGATGCCACATAGTTGTCTAAGTATTCTAGACTCATCATTGCCACACTTGTTCTCTAAGCACATGTCCAATGTCATAATAGTTCACTAGGTTCACTAGGTTCTTTATCATGCATACATAGGGTTCTTTGTTCTTTATCATTACAATACCATACAATCATTCTCATGCATTTGAACTCACAAAAGCAAGAAATTCACAATTAACCCTACTATGCATTATGCTCAATGTATATAGTATGTTCAAATATGACACTTAGACATAAAGAGAAGTTCGATGTCTTTGGCATGCACCACCCACCTTAGAATATTTTTGTGGAGTTGCCCAAGAAAGCTCACGGCCAACCGGTGCCTAGGTTGAAACCTGTTACGTTAAAAGTTGACCCAATCAGGCCATTTTACATAGCAACTCTATGATCGGCTTTTCGTAAAAATAAACGGAGTTGCCCCACGCGTCGGGGACACTCCCAATTAGGTTTCTACAAGGTCAATTTGACCCTAGAACATTCATAGTCAAAAGCCCCAAATTTGGGTGCTCTACCAAGCCCTACTTGAAACCCTAGGTTTTGATCTCCTAAACAAGCAAAAGAGAGCTTGTTGATCTTCTAGGAACTCATCTAAGGTCATTTAAACTCTTTTCTAGAGCATGCATTGACACCCTAGCAAACCACCATGAGAGCACATGAAGCTTCCATGGATTTTCATGGAGCTTCATGCTCTACAATGTCTCTAATCATGAGAGAACTCGAAAACTCTAAGTTTCATGGAAGAAATCCCAAACCCTAGGTCTAGGTTTGCAAAAACTCACCTTTGCCCAAAGCTATCCCAAGGTCCACCTTGTAGGAGAGCTCTTTGCACCTTCAAAGCCTCCAAAATCTCCTTCTTCTCCTTCTTCTCCTTGGTCTCCTTGCCCTAGAAGTGGTTTTCTAGAGAGAGAAAGGGAGAGATATGAGGGAGAGGAGTGTTGGCTGTGAAATGAGGGAGAGGGGGGTGTTTGGGAATGTATTGTGTTGCTACAATTGCAACTTAAGCCCCCAATTCCTTTATTTACGAAGCAGTCCAAAAGTTCTTTGCGGACACTTTATGCGGTACAAGCCCGTCTTGTGTATAAATTGCTCCAGAGGCAAACCCGAGAGCTGCCTCTCGGTTTCGCAGCATTTGTACCGGTATAAATCCATTTTTTACCGGTACAGACACCAAAAATCTCAAACCCGAGAGCTGCTGCCTTCTCGGTAAAAGTTGCTATACCGGTACAAAATGGTGCTTGTACCGGTATAAACTGCCCAGACTTTGTTTTTCGCGTCGTTTCGACTCTACTTCGTGCCGAACAACGCCGAAACCTTTATAACTCTTTTAAACCCTCTTTTAACCCTTCCAAGACGCTTGGAAAGGTATTTGAAACTCGTCCAATTATTTCTTTCGCGAGCTTTAACCAATTTGGCTAAAGTTCGGTTCGTTACATGCCAGATCCGCCACAAATACAGAGAGTCCACTATTCACACGGACAGAGTCTCCCCTGTATTTGCACGGCGTCGCACAAGTACAATATACAACCACAACCATATGAACACATACATTCACCATTCACCAACAGGTTCACATTCAGAGTTTATTCAGAAATCCATAACTATTAGTTTAAAAGGTTTCTTACCCGAAAACTCATTTTGAAAGACTAATTTATGAAAACTACGAGAAAACCCTTTCAAAACCGTTTCCCACACGGAAACCTATTTTCTTTAAAGCACACTACCACGAGGGGTAGAAAACCGTTTTCATCGCAAAGAAAACCAAAAGGTCTTTAATTCATTTACCAAAATCACATTATCCAAGTAAACAAAAACCAACAGAACTATATGTCTAAGATATATCAATAGAAGTAAAGAGGGTAGTAACTAAACCAACAAACCGGGTCGGAAGCTCTATCGACTGCTATGAACGTGTCTCACGTCTCGTCTCAACCCTCACCGCCCGCAATACCTGAAAAATGATGGGTGGGGTGAGAACATGTAAACATGTCTCCCCTCTCAGTGGGTACCGCAAGCCGATGAAGGCGATGAGTACTCACCGGATCAGGAAGAGATAAACAGATATACCAAATACAGTAGCAATAAACTTACAGGAAGTAGAACAATAATAGAATAGATAACTACCACTACTGTAAAGAAGAACTGCAAGCATACATGGATATTGAAACTATAGTAGCAAGACAAGTGTAACGAAAGAACTGTAAGTATGCAAGCAACAACCGCTACTATAGTCATATGCGTCAACCGGGTGTGTAGACCAAAATATATCCAATCTGAAATCTGCTGCTCTGTTGGTCCGCACCGCAAACCTCAAGCCTATGCCCACTGCCACTCTACCATGCATATAACCCCTCTTGGGCTCACGGGTTGGCACCTGCAACTACTTTTCCGGAAAAGAACACCCTCTTGCGGTAGATCAGATAGCTGGTATTCGTGAAATGCGAATGAGTCTCGGGCGATCAATGCTGATATGCTCAAAGGTCAACCGTCGGCAACCAGCTGACACTCACCGCCCCTCGGGGCAAACCGACCAATAGGTCGTCAAACTATAAGGAAGCACAAGAACCGACCACTCAGGTCAATTAGGATGGAACAACTCAACATCCTCCCAAAAGTATGCAAGTACTGCTCAATGTCAACTAAAGGTATATACACAAGAACCGACTGATAGGTCACTAGAGTATATCAATATAATCCAGAACTACCGTCAGCCATACCCGACAATCCTACCCCTCAGGGTACACTGACCTCTTAGATCATCAAACGATAAGGGTCACGAACTGACTGACTAGGTCACAACTATGTACCAGATAACAACGAGAGAGTAAGGATAAGAAACCATCACCGAGCGTGCACCACTGTACCGACTTCGGATCGAAGTACCCACCTGTACAACTTTGGAACTGGTCTCGCGACTGCGGAGACGAACCAACCGGACCTACGAAGGGTCCACCGGGTTAGAACCTAACCCAACAATACCAACTGCTAACTCACAAACCCCCCCGACGAAACCACGGGAATCAATTTTCTTAAACCGATTGCCGAACACACCGGAAGTCCCGAAAACTGAACCGGGACTCCGTCGGGATCCACGAATTGTCCTGAAAAAACACAGACTCGTACTACGAGTCACCCGCTACAACAAAACACCATTGTTCATGGTTCTTGGCAGCAAACACATTGCCTCACATCAAAGCGATTATCGTTGGATAATCGTTTCGATCTAGGTTCCCATAAGTGTCAATTTCGACACCGGAATCCACCGTCGCTCACCCGTCATTTTTGAACCCCCGAAACGACGCGGGTGACCTACCAACAAGGCTCAGTGACGAAATAATAGCTCACGAGGCACCATCGGAAGAATTCCAAACTAAAACCGCGTTCCGTCGGCGAATTTCGCCGAAAAATGCACCGAAAATCAATTTTCGGTCTCCGCAAGGGCCTGGGGCTTTGGACAACCAGTACAGAGATTACCCACTACCCACACATGCTGCCAACAGCAGCCACAACAAACAAAATTACATAAATGCCCTCCCGATTACATGAAATCATATTATTTCATGTGATTTCTGGACTTTTATAGTCCGACGGTGTAAACCAGGGGTCGTTCAGCCAAACCGAGACACCCGCTCACAGGTCTCGGCATGCCGGAGGCGATGCTCACCCTTCGGAGCACTGCCGGCCACTATGATAGGCGCGCGACCGATGCAAACTTCAGTGAAACAGCACGCACAGCGCCTAAATCGCGTCAAACTTGCTAACCAGGGCATCTCAGACCCAAACGGAGGTGAGCATGATGTTCAGCACGAATCGTAGATCATTGTGCTCACTTCCCGGGGTGTAGGGAGGTCATCGGATCACTAGACAGGTGACCGAAAACCCCAACAGTGTGCTGTAATATTAAAAACAGCCTTACCGGAGCACAAAGAGCTAGGGTTGGTTGTCGGCGGCCGGAAGGCGGCCGATCCGGCCGGTCGGAGAGGTCCGGGCGAGTCTTGGCGGCGGCGGCCGGTGGCGCGGCGGAGGAGATCAAGCCCGCCCACTAGCTCTTGGGTTCAAGGGCAACGGCGGCAAGGCGGCGGTTGGAGGAGCTCGGGGCGACGACGATCCGTCGTCGGAGGCCAAGGGAAGGTGATGCGCCTCGTTGTGGGGTGCGGCGACGTGCGGTGGCCGAGGGGCTCGGCCTCGGCTCGCACCAACTTTGGGCGGGCGTAGGGAGTACGAGCGGCGACCCGGCGGCACAAGGGGACGATGGGGATGCACGTGGGAGGTCGCCGGAGGCCGAAAGAGTCGGGTTGGCCAATCTAGGGCTACCCCAATAAGCGGTTCTCAAGCCGGAGTCAACTCGTCTGGTCGACCCTTGGCCGCAACTTGCTCGGGCGGCGTCGGAGGCGCGCGCGGACGGCGGGGGCGACCGGTGCCGGCGCCAGAGGAGAATCTCGGCCCAGGGGTGGCAAATCCAAGGGTTTGAAGCTTCCGTACTTACTCTAGCCCAGAGGGTGGAGGATAAGGTTGAGAGAAAGAGAGAAGTGGAGGGGAGGCCGGGGTTGCTGTTTCGGCGGCCAGAGGAGCTTATCGGTGACAAGGGCGTGTGCACGGCAAGAGCATGGAGGAGATGGTGTCGGCTAAGGTATTCTAGGGTTAGTTACAGTAGGCTCGGGTTAGGGTTAGGGTTAGTTACAGTAGGCTCGGGTTAGTTACAGTAGGCTCGGGTTATGGTTTCAAGGAAACCCTAACTCTTTATCTTTATAATAGTTGGCAAATATGCAATTTAGTCTACCCCTGCTCATTTCTTTCAACTCAGTCCTCGTCCACGCATGTATTATGCGCAAAAGCCCCTCTATATTCGAAATCGCGCAAAACGGCACATAAAATATTAGGCTTTTTGTGTATTTTTCGTTTTTGCCAATTTCGACCCCTTTGCGAATATCTCGTTATTCTTGAAGATCCTGTGAGTTTAGGGGTGCCCAAGGATCTATCTAGATTGTATCAAAATACACCTATAGAGTGTAACGGCCAAAATCAACAAATCGATGCGATAAAAGTAAATGCGGAAAATAAAAAGCACACCGAGATTTACGTGGGAAAACTCCAACTCGGAGTAAAAAACCCACGGGACCAACACGCGATAACAATCCACTAAGAATAAAAGATTACAAGGTGATTTACCGAATCCACGGACTCAAACCTCTCTTTATCTTCTTCGGATCTCGCGCACGCCGCCGGGTTGTCCACGCCCCACGTTCGAATCCACGAACGCCTCTACTTCGAATCCACGAAGCCTCCGATCACGCCGAATCCACGACGCCCACTCGAATCCACGAGCGCACTCCGTCCGGAGTAAGAACGATTTGATCGATGATGATTTATTGCTTAGATAATCATTAAAGAACCGTAGAAGATGTTTCTAAGCAATAGCCGGATCAATTCTTCATGAAGAACGAGAAATTAGGGTTTCAAGAATTGATCCGATAGAAACTTGTTGTGGAAGAAAGAAAGAAAGAAAGAAAGAAAGCACCCAACAAGTTTCTAGGGTTTCATAATGGTCTAAACTCTAAGCATACGAATTAATGGAACCCCGATCGCTTATTTATAGATTTAAAAGACTTAGAAGTAGACTAGGATTGTGAAAATCCAATTTTGGAAATAAAATTAGAGATAGACTAGGATTTGAAAATCTGTTTAAAATCAATTAGAAAACATAGAGATAGACTAGGATTTGAAAACCTGTTTAAAATCAATTAGAAAACATAGAGATAGACTAGGATTTGAAAAACTCAATTTTGTCCATATATTCAATTTAAAAACATCATAAGTCTTCCAAACACTTTTAAATATTTATAAATCATCATCAATAATATTTGAACT
The DNA here is from genome assembly GCA_025177825.1 of Aechmea fasciata. Lineage (NCBI taxonomy): Eukaryota > Viridiplantae > Streptophyta > Magnoliopsida > Poales > Bromeliaceae > Aechmea > Aechmea fasciata. The sequence continues at coordinate 851,195 of CM045932.1, read as the reverse complement.
TACCGAGCATTGTGGATTCATGTTTTGAGTCTTCGAATCTTCGATCTTCATCTCTTCTTCTTTAAACCTTCAAGACTCCGGACTCACTTCACGAAATATCCCAACATAAAATCCGTAACAGATCCGTCCATCGGATTTCCGAACGGATCATGCCAGCGTGTTCAGCACGATTGGGGCATCGAATATAGCCTGTCGCTTCGTCCGATTTGGTTGCCGATTCATGAAGAAATCAACCCTCCTTGTTCCACTATAAAACACATATATATACCATATATATATAAATCCAATTAATCAAACCCTTTTTTCTCGAAAATCGTGCATCAGAACCCAAATCCGTCAGTGTCATTGGGTCCAGGATAGTCGAACCGTCGAAAATGAGTTATTGGATTGCTATGAACGGAGTCCGATACACACCAGAAGCCAACTCTACTTATCAGCCTCTCCGGAAAATCGGAGTTACTATTCACTTTAAGTGACTAGTATTTATCGCGTAACTTCTCAATTCTAACTCGTTTTCTCCTGAAACTTGATGAGTGCTTATGTAATTAAATTACACACAGAAACATCATCAACAGAGAGTTTAGCTGCACTGCCAAAATCTCAGTCCTTACACCGAGCTCTTTTTACAGTAGCGTGTAGACTGTTTTGTATTGTCGGGTGCCATCATGGTTGACAGTGGACCCAGATTTCTATATCTTGCATCAGATTGTGTCCAGGGCATGTGAGTTTTGGTTGTTAGACCATTTAGACCCGTTTGCATTGACTACAGCCTGTGAGAGCCTAATTGAGCTCGATAGAGACACGCTTGCATACTCGGTTAGAGCGCGTCCACTAGTGCCGCTTCGGAGTCTGGCTATCTTGATTTGCGTTGATGTCGTAATTGTCTAGTTTGAATTTTGCTCTCCACTGGCAGCCCTCGAGGTGGTGTACGGTGTAGCTTCGACAGGCGGGACGGGTGTATCACAGTCCCTAGTGAGATTGGGTCAGTGGATGCATTTTTTGAGGATCAAAATGGCAAACTAAGAGGGGGGGGTGAATTAGGTTTCTAAAATAAAAAGTCAAAAATCAAGTTAATTAAAAAGAAACCCAAAACAATCGACAAAGAGAAATATAGAGAAGTTCAAACTCAAGAATCCACACGGTCGATTTGTTTCGAGGTTCGGCACTTTGCCTACGTCCCCGCCAACTTCTCAACGCAAGAGAAAGTTGGATCTCCACTAGTTGATGCTTTTGCGGGCAAGCACCAAGCCTTTACACCAAGATCTTCTTCTTATCAAGCTTCAAGACTTTTCCTCTCTCTCTTTTTACAAGAATAAATCTCACTACAATTTCACTCAAATTGAAAAAGAGAATTGAGAGCTAAGTGTTTTAAAATGCTGAAGTTTTTAGCTTAAAATCAAGTGCAAGAAGATACATTTGAGAAGCCCAAAGGTCATCTATTTATAGCCTCGGCCAGCTCCTGGACGTTGATATTTCGGGCGCCCTAAAGTACATTCCGGGCGCCCGGAACTTGTGCACGCGCACTGCGGTTCCTGCATCCTGTCAGCCGCGTGCGCCGCTTTTCCGGATCCGTACGTCATGATTACCGGGCGCCTTGACATGCGCGCCGACTTTACGCCAGGTCGGTGCACGCGCGCCGAAATTCCCGACAAAACCTTTTAGGGCTTCACGACATTGCGTGGGCGCCGGAATTTTCAGCACGCGCGCCGCCTGTGCATGTTGAGTTGCGTCTTTGCTACGACATTCTCGGAATTTGTACAACACGCAACCTGGCAAAGTAATTTCGGTCGACCTAATTTGTGCGGTCGCCGGAATAGTTAAAAGAGTGATACGAGGATAGCTCGAATATCAAGTAGGCGAGGCCCAAAAATACGTAGATTTCGGATTCAACGTGGGTCGCCGAACGGTCAAAACCCAAACTTGACGAATGTCAATGTTTTGAGCATATAGAGAAAAGAGAATTAGCTCAGAATGTCTCACTCCAATTTAGATTTAATTCAAGTAAAAGTAGAGAGAGAGTAAGTTTGTCATTTTGACAAAAGAAGCAAGTATAGCTTCAAAAGTTGAAGCTTACTACTTAGAGGTTTGCCCATCTTGAATCCTCTTAGATTGATCTAAAAACATAAAGCTCAAGATAAAGAGGTTAGTCCAATTTAAAAGTGATTATTTGTTATCATCAAAATTTAATACAATATTAGGGCCACTAGGCCAACATTTTTCATATATACAGATAGCTCGTGTTGGTTAGCGATAGTATCGTAGCATGTAACTGTAGAGTTCATTCCAACTTTTCTTACTATCTCTTGCACACATTTCTATAGACTTAGTGGGTGAGCCATTGAGATCGGTGGCGGTACCCACTGAGTACTACTTGTTTTATAGTAGTTCTCACGCCCAATTGTTGACCCTTTTGTAAGGACCATAGTTAGTTAATTCGCATTTAATACGCGAATTATTCGCGAATCTTTGATTATCCGAATTAAACGGGCGTTCCCGAATTTTTTCGAAAAATTCGAAAAAAAATCACGTCTTCTTCCTCAAAAGAAATTATACGCGAATTATTCGCGATTCGCGAATAATTCGCCCAAAAAAACGATGCTTGCCGTCGCGATTTTTCAGCCGAGGCGTCGCCGCTCTCGTCGCGAGCTCGTCGGGTCGTCGTCGTCCTCCTCCGCCGTCTGGCCGGCGCAGGAAACAGAGCCGCGAGCTGCAAATCCGGCCTCGTCGTCCTCCTCCTCCGCCGCCATGGCCGTGGAACAGCCGCGGTGATGATCCGCCGTCACCGTCCTAAAGAAAAAGACGAAGCAAAGGCGTTTTATTCATGAATCATGCGCGGTCCACGAGGCCAAAGTAGCCTCGTGGACCGCATAGAAGGAGGTCCACGGTGGACCTCCTCTCAAGTCTCATCACACACCGACACACCGACACACATACACACACACACACACACACACACACACACACACACACACACACATATATATATATATATATATATATATATATATATATATATATATATATATATATATATATATATATATATATATATATAATTTTATTTTATAAATATATATTCATTTTTTATATATAATATATTTTTTTTATATAAAAATTTTATTATATAATATTTTATATATAAATTTGTAATTATTTATTAATATTTTTAAATATATAACTTTTATATATTATAACTATATGTTTATTATAATTTTGAATATATTTAATCTATATATAAAAATTATAATAATAATATATATAGAATATTAATATATTTATTATATAGCCGAATTTTTGATCCGAATTTTTAATTGGTGAACGTATAATATCCGTATAAATCACGTATCCGAATAATTGGCGAATCCGTTTTTTAGCCGTTTTTTTCAACGAATTTAAAAATTAGAAGGCAATTTTATCCGAATTATACCGTAGAATTTTTGCCGAATCCGAATTAACTAACTATGGTAAGGACCGAGATTTTGGCGGTGCGGCTAAACTCTCTCGTTAACGATGTTTCGTATGTAATTTAATTATATAAGCACTCGTTAAGTTTCAGGAGAAAATGAGTTAGAATGGAGAAGTTACGCGATCATTACTAATCACTTAAAGTGAATACTAACTCCGATTTTTCGGAGAGGCTGATGAGTAGAGTTGGCTTACGGCGCGTATCGGACTCGTTCATAGCGATCCAATAGCTCGTTTTGAACGGTTCGACTCTTGGAACCATTGGTGTGACAAATTTTAGATCCGATGTACGATTTTCGAGAAAAAGGGAGTTTATTGGATTTGTATATATATATATATATATATATATATATATATATATATATATGTATATATATGTGGTTTTTAGGAAAAGTGGTCTGGAATATTGGAGAGGAGATGGGTTTCATCGCAAATCGGCAACCGAATCGGATGAAACAAAATTGTAATTTCGATGCCCCGGTCGTGTTGAACGCAATGGCGCAGTTCGATCGAAAATCCGACGAACGAATCTCCAAGAATTGAGTAAAGTTCACAGAGGGGTCGAAATGGGAAAAAACGGTAAAATCACGAAAGTGCTTATATTTTATGCGCCGTTTTGCGCGATTTCGAATGTAGAGGGGCTTGTGTGCATAATGCACGTATAGACAAGGACTGAGCTGAAATTAATGAGTAGGGGTGGACTAAATTGCATATTTGTCTGTGAGTTACGGGGAAGCCCCAAGGATCTATCTAGATTGTATCAAACAACACCTAGAGGGGGGTGAATAGGTGTATCGGCCAAAAACCACAATTCTCGATGCTTTAAAAAGGTAAATGCGGAAATTAAAAAGCACACCGAGATTTACGTGGGAAAACTCCAACTCGGAGTAAAAAACCCACGGGACCAACACGCGAATAAACAATCAATAAGAGAAAAGATTACAAGGTGATACCGAACTCCACGGACTCGACCTCTCTAACTCTCCTATGGATCTCCGCGCAATCCTCCTTCGGGTTGTCCACGCCCTCACGTCCGAGTCCACGAACGCACGCACTTCGAATCCACGAAGCCTCGAACACGCCGAATCCACGACGCCCACTCGAATCCACGAGCACACTCCGTCCGGAGCAAGAACAATACGATCGATGGTGATTTATTGCTTAGATTCTCATTAAAGATCTATGGGAATAATCTCTAAGGAATTCTCAAATTGATTCTAGAAAAACATTAAGAATTAGGGCACCGAGAATCAATTTGGGAGAAGCTTGATGTAGAAGATGAGAAAAACGGCTACCTACAAGCTTCTAGGGTTTTCAATAAAGTTTATAATGTAAGCATGTTGAATTATGAACCCCCCATGGTCTTTATATAGTATTAGAAGACTTAGAGATAGATTAGGATTGTAACAACCAAATACGGAAATATTTCCGCGACCAAGGTCCGGACTCGGCCCCTCAATAGGTCCTGCCTTTCGTCATTGAAAAATATTTTTCACGGTCCGGTCCTAAGCCATGAGATCGGTCTGGCTTGCGCAACATCAAATATAGAGCTTCGGGATCGATCCCACCTCTTAGATCCGGTCCACCTTAATTCATCCACGAAAGCGCAAGGTACGGGATCCGGATCTCAATCCGGATCCGGATCACACTTAAAGTTGCGCAGAGGACAGGCTTACGGGATCCCGATCTCACCTCTCAGATCCCGATCTCACCTTTTAGATCCGGATGTCACCTTTGAGATCCGGATCTTGACCAAATTTTTCCGGCTTTGATTTTTGTCAAATAGAATTCAATCCAAGTCCTCTAACTACTATATCTTAGTCTAAAATCACCATAAATGTTCTTAGAATCATACCTGAGGTGCCGAGCTTCACCGCTGAGTCTTGTAACGTCTGTTTGCATCTTCTTTGTTGAAATGTGCTCCTGACGCCTTCAAGACTCCGACTCAATTCACGAAACTTGCCAACACAAAATCCTTAACATTGTCAACTAATATAAAGCTAAAGAGCTAGGGTTTTCTTGAAACCGTAACCCTAACCTACTAATATTAACCCTAGAATACCCTAGCCGACAACACCTACTCCCTGCTCTTGCCGTGCACACGCTTTGGCCCCTAGCAAACTCCTTCGGCCGCCGGAACAGCAACCTCTGTCACGCCCCGGGTTGAAGGATTTCCCCGGGCACGCCGACAAATCCGCCGTGTACAAGAAATTTTCCCTGTACACGAAGCGTAGCTATACCTGTATAACATACAATACTACAAACAGTAGCATAGAGCTGAGAATACTATAAACAACAGGTAGGAAAAGAAACATGAGTTCTATATACATACAACATCTAGAGATACAAGAAACTACTCGCTCCAGCGAGTTCACAACTGTATGCACATAACTCACAAAACCCAAAAACTATCACTACCTGCAGGAGGGGAAGTCCTCTAACTCAGCAACACGCAGGAAGGGCTCTAACTCGCAACGCCCTTGCCTCGATCCAACTCAGGGGGAGCAGTAGCCGCAACAGAAGGCCCTGCAACAACGGTGGAAGAAAGAGGGCGTGAGAACTACTGTAAAAATAGGTAGTCCTCAGTGGGTACCGCCCTAAACAACATCGGTCCACCCACTAAGTCTACAGGGTAAGCAAGAAAGTAAAAGAAGCCGGAACACTCAACAGCTAAGTACTACTATACTATCCTGCCCTCAACAACCCTCTGTAGAACAAGTAAAAGCTGACCCAATCTTACGAGGGACTGTGATACACCCGTCCCGCCTAGCGAGGACACCGTGGCTCAAGAGCATCTGGCGGAGAATACTCTCTCGAGACTGGAACTACTCTCCGTCTCGCCTACTAAGGTTACACCATATCTCAAGAGCAACCGGCGGAGCAAGCTCTCTAGACTGTGAACACACCCGTCTCGCTCAACTAGGCTCTACTCAAGTCACAAACTCACTGAAGGTAGAAAGAAGGGTCACTGACTGTTTCACCCAGGCTGCCCCAAACGGACCCACCCTGCCTGTATCTCGCTACGCCGTACACCGCCTTTAAGGTGTCGGCTCAAGAACTGTCCCAAACAGAAACTGCGAATCAACATCGCACTGCGAATCAACATCGCATTGAAACCTCATTCCGGAATGGCATTCGCGGGGCGCGACCCACACGAGTATACAAGTATCTCTGTCACTTTCATTGTAGCTCTCACAGGCAAAAGTCAAGTAAACTGGGTCTAACCACTAGTACACCACGTGCCCTTGGCACAATCTGTAACCGAACAGTACACTAGGCCCATCGTCAACCCCCGACGGTCCCCGACAACAACCACTGTCTGAACTCTACTGTAACTAGGCTCGGCATCCACAGCACGAGCGTAAAAGTAAGCTACACTACCCTGGGTATCCATCGCACTCCCCCGGCGATGATACGACACAACACGGCTCCTAGAGCTAAATCTGGTAGTGTAACAAATGACGATCCAGTCGTAGTTTTCTCCTAAGTCAAATCCAAGTCCAACATGTAAGAAAATATTACTTGCTAAACATGCTTCGAAATTCAGATCCTATCCAACTATAATCCATGAATTCGAGCTATCATATACTAGTCAAAACTGAAGTTAAAACATGTCGACTATTTATACTTAGGAGTAATCCGATGTAAACCCACCTTAATGTTCAAATCCTGACAGTGAATAAGGTGGCCCGGATCCCACTTGATCCCTCGCTAGCCCGCCGAAGTCCGGAGTCTCCTGCTGCGAAGAGGCAAATCCAACAATACACGATTTCACGAATTCTGTCCGGAAAACAGCAACTGAGAAAAGCTTAATTCTAACTAAGCTAACCTTCTCCAATTTCGGCAAATAAGGGCTCAGAAGCTTCGTCTCGAAGTCACGAATCCAATGGTCCAAGTTTCGCTGGATTCCGCCTCTTCTACGCAAAGTACGGGCCAAAGTACGAAACGTCGACGCTGAAATCTGCAGTTCGGAACTTCAGAATCTGCTCGCAAAATAGTAGCTCAGTAAAGATGGGTTCCGACAGGGCAAACCTTGTCCAAATCCGGCAAGTAAGGTCTCGTTGGAATCGTCTGGAAGTCGCGGATCCAACGCCCCAAGTTTCGCCGCGTTTCGACTCTTCTACACAGAGATCTAGTCAAAACCCCGCGGGTCGACGCTGCAGTCAGCAGCAGCAGCAACTAGGTGAGAAAATGAAGTAATCCGAAGTAAACGGAGGGATGTCGAAGGTCAACTCACCTCTGAAAAAGCCCTAGGCCCGTCGCTGAGTCAAGGACGGTGGTCCCACGCGCACGGCTGGCTCCCTCGCAGCGTCTCGTCGTCGAAAACCCCCTCGATCCGCTCCGCGGCACGCCGTCGGCGTGGCTCGGCTCCTCTCCCTCTCTTGAGCTTAGGGGAAGTAGTAGCAGCAGCAGCAACAATGGAGGAAGGAGGAGGAGAGTGAGGAGTCCCTCTCTTTCCTCTCTGCCCTAAAAGGCAAGGGGAAGGCATGGGGTGATGTGACAAGTGAGGAAAAAGTCAAACTGCACCATTCCTGCCACGCTGTACCGGTACAGACAGGCAACCCGAGAGCCCCCTGCGCAGGGCTATACCGGTATAGCCCTGGTTGTTATACCGGTATAGCAACCGTCGCTGTACCGGTATAGAAACCAACTTGTACCGGTACAGCTCACAGAAAAATCTGCTATTTGCAGATTTTTGTGACTCACGCCGCTCTCGCATCCCACGGGGCCTGTTTGGCGTCTGTTTGGCGCTAACGCGACCCAGGCTTGCCTCGACACTCTCCAGAGTTGTCGACAAGTCTCAGGTGCAAAAATCCAGGTCTCTACAACCTCGGCCTTCCCTCCATTTCCCTCTCTCTCTCCACCTTGCCTTCCTCTCGACCGTCGACCTCAGGGTAGCATCAACACCTAGGAAGCCTTCCCCTTGGCCGAGATACCTCTCCGGCACCGACGCCACCCGCCCCCTGCCGTTCACGTGCGCCGCCGGCGCCACCCGAGCAAGCCATGGCTAACCCGGGTCAGCCCAGTCCGAGCTAACTTGAGCTCGGGGCCCGCTTGGTAAGGCAGCCCTAGATCGGTCGCGTTATCCTCCCTCAGCCTCCGGTGTCGCTGACCGCAGCTCGTGCACCCTACGGCCGCCCAGAGTTAATACGGGCCGAGGTGGAGCTACCTCAGCCATCACGGGTCGCCGCCGCCCACAGCGGGGCGCACCGTCCCTCCCTCGGCCTCCGGCGACGGATCGCCGTCGCCCTGTGCTCCTCCGACCGCCGTCCGACCGCCGGCACCCTTGAACTCGAGAGCTAGTGGGTAGGTTTGATCGCTGCCGCCGCGCTACAGGCTGTTCCCAGCAGCCGGCTAGCACCTGCCCCGAACCTCTTTGACTGGCCGCACCCGTCCCCGGTTGGAGTGCCCGTCGTCCAGCCGGCGACCAACCCTTGCTCTCACTGGTCTGGTAAGCCTAATTTAGGTTTCCAGCACACTGTTTGGGATTTTCGATCACCTTTTCGGTGATCCGAAGGCACCCCGATGATGGTGGAAGTGAGCACGATCATCCCCACTTTGTGCCGAACATCGTGCTCACCTTCATTAGGGTCAGAGATGCCCTAGTTTGTGTATTCAACGCGATCTTAGCGTAGTGCGCGCTGTTTCACTAAAGTTCGCATTGCTCATGCATTGGCCATAGTGGTTGGCAGTGCTTCGAAAGATAAGCATGGCCTCCGACAGGCCGAGACCTGTCAGCGGGTGTCTCGGCTTGGCGGAAAGGTTATCGATTTGCACTAGCGGACCATAAAAGCCGGAAAATTACATAAAATACTGTGATTTTTTGGAATCAGGAGGGCTTTTATGCAAATGTGTTTATTGTGGTTGCTGTTGGCAATGTGTGCGGGCTGTGGGTGATCTCTGGGCTAGTTGTCCAAGGTCCCAAGCCTTTTCGGAAATCAAATGTTGATTTTCGATGCGTTTTTCGACGAAATCCGTCGACAAAACGCGTTTTCGGTTCGAAATTCTTTCGACGGTGCCTCGTGAGCTATGGTTATGTCATTGAGCCTTGTTGGCTGGTTACCCGTGTCGTTTCGAAGGTTTGAAAATGACGAGTGAGCGACGGTGGGTTCCAGTGTCGAAATCGACACTTCCGGGAACCCGGATCGGAACGATTATCCGACGATAATCGTTGCAGAGTGAATTGTGTTCTTGCTGCCAAGTCGTTGCATAGTGAATTGTGTTCGGAAACGACTAGTGGTAGCAGGTGACTCGTAGCACGAATCGGTGAGTTCAATGACAGTTCGTGGGTCCCGGCGGAGTCCCGGTGCGATTTCGGGACTTCCGGGGTATTTCGGCGATCGGTTTGGGAAACCGATTCCCGTGGATTTATTTGTGGGGTTGAGAGTTGGTGGTTTGTTTTTGTGGGTTAGATGCTAACCCTGTGACCCTTCGTAGGTCCGGTTGATTCTTCCTCCGCAGTTTGAAGGCCAGTACCGTGTTTGTACAAGTGGGTACTTCGATCTGAAGTCGGTACAGTGGTGTACGCTCGGTGATATCCTCTTACCCTTACTGTTCTGTTGTTATTATTGTATAGTATATTGAGCCTTGCACCCATGTTGTTTTCATTGTGCTCTTCTCAATTGTTTTCATGTTTAGTATCATGAGTAGGAGCAGAGTAGCTATATCTACATGTGATATCTGTGACCTGGTTGGTCGGTTCTCGTACTTCATATCAGTGACTTGGTGGGTCGGTTGGACTATTTGTGTCACGCCCCGCGACCGCCCGCCAATTTGGTCGGGGTCGCAGCGCCGACGACAGACCGCCGAACGGACAGAGTTTCCCTTGTACGTTCAAGGCGTCGCAATCAATACAATTACAAGAAGGTTCCAAACAGGAACATATATTACAATCAGATTGCATAAGGAAGTATCATAAACATAAAACAGCTACTTGCTATTACAACCATTCAACCCATATTATAATATTACATTAACTTTAAACTTTTACATTCATTATTACAGACTTCCGAATACAATCTAGTAAATCATACATTTTTATTACAATTATTTTCTTTTCCCACTATACCTCTAAGCTCTGTCAACTGGGGTACTTCGACCTCTGGTCTCCTGGTAGGGCGCTATCTACTGAGCTACGCCCTTGCCTCGCACTGCTGCTGCGCTGCTCACGTGTGTACCTGTACCCCCAAAACGCAACACGGGGGTGAGAACTATTGTCCATAGTTCTCGTGGGTACGGTCACCCAAGAGGCAATAGGTCTAAGGAGGCCCTGCAAATATGTTAGCCCAAAAACAACATCCAAAGATAGATAATCTGCGACTAACATAAAAACATGCCTCAAAAATGCAATATGCAAATTATTCTTTAGCTCTTAGCTTCTCTTTACTTTATTGCTATTCTTTACTTTAGCCGTTTCATTCTTAAACTTAGCTATTTACTAAGTTAGTTATCCATACTCTTTATTGTTTATCTTCATTAGCTATTTATCAAGCTAGCTATTCACATTCTTTGTCCTTTATCCTGGGCACATATGCTATATAGCAAATACTTCTAAGGTCACCACTACCTCAGCTCACTATGCCACCCGACTCGGTCTCGAGTCAATCACACTGTAGTGCGTATGTCCTTTGCGAAGTAACTTTTACTTGGCTATGACCCAATCTTACCGGTTAACATAGTTAACCCCAACAAACTCAAGACCCAAAATCCCTCTCTGAACGGGGAGGCTCTAAGCCTGCAAGACCCGGGGGACCGTCCGTCGGGGCCACGATCCCATAGGTGACTGTTCCGGAACTCACCGCTCGAGGGGGAGCGACCTCCCTCAAGCCAAGACTTGTCAAGAGTGTAGATCCAATCCTCAATTTGAGGATTCATAGCCACTTGCCATATTACCATTACCAAAGATAGGTTACTACCATATCATCCATATCATCCTTGCCATAATGTCATTGTCATAATAGGTTTCTACCTATTTATTCTTGCTACTTTCCAATCATAATTGTTTCAATGCCTCTCTTGGTTAAACTATGTTTAACAACAATGTCCTCTATACCAATCCATGTCTCTATTGACAATGTCACCCTTGTTGCTAGGTTCATGACTCTATGTCACCCACACTTGTTCAACCTATGTTCAAGACACTAGGTTCAATGCCACTCGATCTAATATATATAGATTGTCCACAACTCATATGCTTTACTTTGCATTCTTACATTTACCATTTCCATATCATATTCGTCATGAATTCAGATCTAACATTTATCTCTACAATGTTAAACATTCAATCATGCTATTATCATGATCATCGTGTATCCACCATGCTAAGCATACATTCATGAATTTATGAAGCATTTATTCATTAAGCTCATCATCTACATCTACTTAGCATTTTACATGATGTTCTTTAACATGCACTTTCTATACATGGATCACATATATCATCTATATGCATCAAATTGAAACCTTTACTCTTAGACATATATAGGCGACCTAGTCGCTTCGGTAAACACAACCCACCTTATTACGCTCTCCGATTGCTCGTCGACACTCGCAATCGGCCGCTCGCGGCACCCTCGACCCGGTTCGGCTCGGACACTTGTGCGACCAACCGTACGACCACCGAATCTCGATCCGAAGGTTTCCCCCGTTATCCTACGACTTCACGATGCCCCAGTTCCATTTTCATGAATTTAGGAGCCATATCTTGCGTGCTGCGGACATCTGGTAAGAATATAATAATTTATTAATATCTTTGTGCTCGCTTGTCGGATCACCGAACCGAGCGCGCCAACGCGTTCGTTGCACCCCCAATGAGGTTTCTATAGGGTCAAATGAGATCAAACTCATCTATTTCTAAAAAACCCCCTTTTTACCCTAGGTTTTGCATTTTTGCAAAACCGACCGTTTTGATCTCTACAACAAGCAATAGAAAGCTTGTTCAACATCTAGGAACTCATCTAAGAGTACTAGAACCATCTATAGGGTGCTTAGAGCAAACCCTAGCAATCCACCATTAGAGCACTACGAAGAAAACATGGATTTCATGTGTTCTTCGGTTGCTACTAAGCTCCTACACTTGTAAGGAGATCAAAAACCCAATTCTAGGGTTTAGAAACCCACTACCTAGAAGATTTACCATGAGAGGAGCAAGAGCTTACCTCTACAAGCTTGCCCCGAGCTCGTGGGAGAGGAAGAAGATGGCCAAGAGGATCTCCTCGTTCATCTTCTTCACCATCTCCAACTTCTTCTTCTTCTCCTTTCCTCTCTTTCTTTTCCTTCCCTTTGGTCGAACAGAGAGAGAGAGAGAGGGAGAGAGTTCTGTGAGGGAGAGAGGGAGAGAAAGGGTTTTAACACCCTCTATTCACTTAACCCCCTGCCAAATTGCACTCTAGCCCCTCAACTTTGCAATATATGAAACAGCCCAAACTGGGCATTTTCTGCGCTCAGCGACCAGTCTCCCAAGCCAAGGACCGGTCCCAGAGAGCCCTACTCCACTCTGCGCACATGGGGACCGGTCTCCCCCTCAAGGGACCGGTCCCAGAGAGCCTGCTCTCGCGGGACAGCCTTCAGGGACCGGTCTCCCTTTACAGGGACCGGTCCCCACAGGGACCTCCAGCCCACTCCAAGGACTTAGCCAAATTTTCAGCCTTTTCCGTTTCTTCTCCGTTCCAACTCACTTTTGGCTCGTTTGACCTTCGATTCGTTTCAAATCGAACCGATCCCCTCCACACATGATTTTGATCATGTCCACGTCATCGCTTCATCCGCGCAAGCGTCGGATTTGGCTCACGGCCCAAAATAGCCTTTCGGGCTTCGTTCTCGCACCTAGTGCACCGAAAGCACCCGAAAGCTTTCAAACTTCACCGGAACCATTCTTATGGCCTTCTAAGCCAACATACCTCGTAACTTCAAGACTTTAGAAGTTCGATATGCTACAATTTGTTGACCTATACGGTCAGTGTGCCCTGAGTGGGCAGGATTGTCGGCTGGTTGCCGACGGTTGGCTATTGAGCATTCAGCATCGATCGCCACTGCTCGTACGCATTTCACGAACACCAGCGGTTTGATCTACCGCAAGAGGGTGTTTTTTTCCGAAAAAGTAGTTAAGTGTGCCAGCCCGTGAGCCCAAGAGGGGTTATATGCTTTCAGCCTGAGGTGTTGCGTACCAATATGGCTTGTTTCTGTTTAGAGCAATTGTGGTATGGGCCTAAGGTGTTGCGTACCAATACGGCTGTTCTAGATTGGGTATTTTGGACTTGTCGTCCGTTGATGCATACTTATACTTTGTTTCGTATTACAGTAGCGGCTAGTCATATTTCTATATATTGTTGTTTACCCATGCTTCATTGCTACTGTAGTTATGACATCCATGTATGCATTCGACATTTCTTTACAGTAGCGGTAGTTGTATATTCAGTTATTGTTCTACTTCCTGTCAGTTTATTGCTACTATATTTGGTATATCTGTATATCTCTTCCTGATCTGGTGAGTATTTCTCACCTTCGTCGGCTTGCGGTACCCACTGGGAGGGGAGACATATTACATGTTCTCACCTCCCCCACCATTTTTCAGGTATTGCGGGCGGTGAGGGTTGAGACGAGGCGTGAGATGCGTTCGTAGTGGTCGATAGAGCTTCCCACCTGGTATGATTGTTTTAGTTGCTACCCTCTTTATTTCTAAATAGTAACTTAGATGGTTTATGGTTCAGTTGATTTTATTTCAGTTAGATATATATACCTGGCTTTGTGAAGTTAATTAAAACACTCGTGGTTTTCATGTAAAATATTGGAAATGGTTTTCTACCCTTCGTGGTAACGTGTTTTAAAGAAAAAGAGTTTCCGTGTACGAAATAGTTTCGAAAAGGTTTTCGTGGTTTTCATAACTTAGTATTTCAAAATGAGTTTCCGGGTATGAAACATTTTAAACTAATAGTATGGATTTATATTTAAGACTCTGAATGTGAACCTATGACGAATAGTGTATGAATGTATGAATGGTTGAATATTTATATATTCAGTTGTGGTGGTTGTGTTTACTTTGTACCTTGTATTTATACGACGCCGTGCAAATACAGGGGAGACTCTGTCCTTGTGAACAGTGGACTTCTTGTATTTGTGACGGAACTGGCATACCCCGGGGCGTGACACCTTTTTTGCAGAGCCATCGTCTGCGGCTGCTGTTGTTGTGGATTCAGACCGTGGGAAGGGAGTCGCGAGCTAGATCCCTACCAGTCTTGTTGCCGTGCTAGAGGAGCACCTTCCACAAATACTTTTGGGGCTTTCTTGTACATACTAGTGCAGGGACCCGTGCAATTTGGCGGGTATAATTTTTTATTAAAAATTTGCAGATTAAATGAATAAATAAAAACGTGACGAAGAACCAAAAGAATATAACCACATATGATTGGACTTACTAAGATGAAAAATGCGGAGAACAACGAAAAAAAATGAAAAAAAAATAACTCTATGAGAAAAAAAAATTATTATATAAATATACTCGATAAATATTTAAAATATTATGAGAAAAGAATTACAAATAATAAAGAGCAAACTGAAGAGGCTCAATTCATATTTAACTACCAAATTAGATTCTTCTTAAAAGATTATATTTGGCTATAGACATCATAGTTGTTATCATAAAATTACTACAAAATGCAAAGAAAGCTTAAGAAAAAGTATAAAGGAAATTTTACAGTAACAATAGTTAGTTTCAACTACTGTTAAATTATAAAGACCTAGTTTTCATACATTTATGAGCCAACAATATATATACTATATTTAATCTGTCGATGCAACATGACAACGTAATAATTATTTTATACTATGTTTTATTATGCTCTACCTATTTTGGTATTAATTAAGAAAAATACTTATTTAACTTTATAAATTTTCTAAATTTAACACTCTACCTATTTTGGTATTAATTATTGAAAATACTTATTTAACTTTATAAATTTTCTAAATTTAAGACGGTAGATTACAAAGTTATCAATTTTCAATGACAATTTTTCTAGCATTGTATTTATTATCCATTTCATAGATGCAAACTAATAATTAATGGCTAACACACACTGCATAGTTCATGTAAATTTGCCAATTACTGATCCCTTGCTTTAAATTCAGCAAAATATGTAAATTCTTTTATTATTTTCTCTACAAACCTGAACAATACAATAATGGTCGTACCTAAGTTTCAAGGGAAAGTCTGTTGGAAAAATTAATTTTTCTGCTAAATGTAGGAAGCAAAAGAAAAGAAAAGAAGAAAATAATTTTAGGCTTGTACAAATACATCTACAAAACAACAAATTCAAATCTAATCAGATTTCAATTCCCCAAAAGAGATTAACTACATTTGTCACGCCCTCGCCCCGAAAACCGCTACCGATTTTGTCCGGTTCGGGCTCACCGAGCCGACGCCGGACAGACAGCACCTCCTCTGCCCGCCCAAGGCTCAACAACAGGAATGTGTACAAGAATTTACCCAGAAAAACTAAACTCTAAACATACACATCCAACGGGGCACAAACAGTGCCCACAACTAACAGCAAGTAACACAAGTATAATACAAGTGAAATAAAGAGAAATACACCTAGCTATTACATCTCATTTACTTTAATTTTACCAATTACATCTGTAAGGACTGAGATTTTTGTAGTGTAGCTAAACTCTCAGTTGAGGATATTTTTGTGTGTATTTTAATTACAAAAGCACTCGTCAAGTTTCGGGCGAAAACGAGTTAAAATGGAGATTCTACGCGATTTCCATGTTTCACTTAAAGTGAATAGTAACTCGATTTTCCGGAGAAGCCGCGGTGTGAAGTCGTCTTCAGGCTCGTATCGAACTCCGTTCATAGCGGTCCAATAGCTCGTTTCGACCAGTTCAACTATTCTGGAACGAATGGTGTTTACGGATTTTGAGTTTGACGCACGGATTTCGAGAAAATCCAAAAATACATGTTTCATATGTATTATGCGTCATTTTAGCCTTTTGGAGAGAAAGCGGTTTTCGTCGCGAATCCGTAATCGATCGAGGCGAACCAAAATCGTAGCTCTGTAGTCTCCATTATGATGATCGCACTGGTGCGATCCGTTCGCAAATCTGACGGACGGATATGCGAAGTTTGTGCGTTGATCAAGGAAGGGTCGGTGAGGGTAAAACGGTATTTTCGCAAAAGTTGCGACATTTTATGTACCGTTTTGCGTGAGATCGTACGTGGAGGGGTATTCGCGCGTTTTACACATGCTGTGAGGGACTCAATTCAAAATTCTGAGTTTGGGTGGACTTATTTGCAAAATTGCACTTGATATATATTTTTGCTTCTAGGGTTTTGTCCTTGGAACCCTAACCTAGCCCTAGCTGCTGCGCCCCAGCCACCTTCTTTGCTCTCTTGCCTAGCGCACGCTTAGAAGTGACGGCGACTATGTGACCTTATTGTATTCTTACTTCCTCTCCTCCCTCTCTCTCTTTTTCTCTTCCTCTCGGGTTAAGGTCAGACCTGAGGCTGCAGTTGCCTCCCCGCGCCCTGCCGGCGTTGCCCCGACCTCGTCGGAGTTCCCCCCCGCCGGCGCGCCTCCCGGCGCCACTACGGCGGTGCGATTCTGCGACCGCCCCGGACCGAGTCGGGCCGAAGTGCAGGTGTGACTTCTTCCTCGCGCCGCCGCCGCCTTGGACCGCCCTGCGGCCTCCTCCGACCTCCGACAACCTTCCTCCGCCGTTCTGACGACGGCCGCCGGCGTGGCCGCGGCTTCCTGTGGCACGAGCCCTGGGCGGGTGCGGGCTCGGGTTGATCCGACGCCGCCGCCGCCGCTTCCAACCACCACATGAGGTGAGCCTCGTACTCCTCACCTCCCCCGCACCCATCCCTGGCCACCGCGCGCGCCGCCGTGCCGCCGGAAGCCGACCGGAGCAAGCTTGCTCGGGCCAAGCCCGAAATAGGGCTTAGTTGAGTGGGTTGTTGTTCTGAGCTTCCCAAGGCGTCCCGATCAATACGGAAGGGAGCACGATGATTGCAACTCATCGCTGATCATCGTGCTCACCTTGGTTTCTGTCGGGAAGGCCCCGATCCGCTGTGTTGGCGGTGTGGACCCTGTGAAGCCTTTTTGGCTGCTGTTGCGGGTTTATGCGCGCCTTTCCGGCAATCTGAGGCTGTCCCGATGCCTCTGAAGGTGAGCACAGTGATCGTTGGTCAGTGCCGATCATAGTGGTCACCTTACTTCGGATCAACAACGTCTAGTTAGTTCTGTTCGGCGTGTTTTTCCCTGACTGCGCGCTATTCGCAGAATTTTGGGTTGCTCCCGCGCTCTCCACAGTGGTCAGCAGTGCTCCGAAAGGTGAGCATGACCTTCGGCACACTGAGACCTAGCAGTGCGTGTCTCGGCGGGTCTTGGAAGCCCTCGGTTTGCGTTAACGAGCCATGTTATCGCCCGATTTACATAAAATATTGAGATTTTATGTAAATACGGGGACTTTTGTGCAATTTTGCATCGTGTGGCTGGTGTGAGCAGCACTTTTGAGTGTGTTTGACCTCTGGAATGATTGTCCATGATTCTGTAGCTTTTGCGAAAATCGAGAAGTCGATTTCAGTGCGTTTTTCGGCAAAATTCGCCGAAAGAACGCGGTTTCTGGTTGGATTTCTTCCAATGTGGTTTGGTTGCCCTGTGAGTTGTCGCTAGGCCTTGTTGGCTGGTCACCATCATCATTTTGTGGGTTCGGTGATGACGGGTGAGCGACGGTGGGTTCCGGTGTCGAAATAGACACTTCCGGGAACTCGTATTCGCACAATTATCCGACGATAATTGTGTAGTAGTGCTACCTTGTGTTTGCTTCCAAAACATCCAAATCAGAGTGTTTTGGGGCAGCGGGTGACTCGTGACACGAGTCGGTGAGTGTCGGGACACTTAGTGGGTCCCGACGGCGTCCCGGTGTAATTTTTGAGGGGTTTGTGAGTCTCGTGTTTTGAGTTAGTGGGTTGGTGACTGACCCGGTGGATCTTCGTAGGTCCGGTCGACTTGTGCGTACCCAGTGTTCTGACACGACATTGACAGGTGGGTGCTTCGAGCTGGTAGTCGGTGAGAGCGTTTCACCTCCTTCTCCTGTTTTTCTATTCCAGCATTTTAGTCTCTACATGTCATTGTTTGTTTATCGTTTGGTTATCATATCTCATTGATTGCATTTGGATAGTTATGGATAGACATGTAGAGCAAGTTACTTATGTATATTGCATCTCTGTGGATCTTGGGTCCAGGCAACACATTGACTCTCTCGTCATGTGTTTCGATCTGGTTGATCGAGGTTCGGCGTTGTACGCCCTAGCATCTATCACAGTTCGGCGATGTACGCCCTTATTGTTGGCTTCGGCCTAGGCACCGGCTTTAGCCGATTTTTGTATTGAGCATACCAGCATGACTTAATCACAGCACTTGGGGGTATTCATGACATCGAGTCGGTTTGGCCACCGGCCGGAGGTGTACTTATCCGGATAGGTCGTCCTTTGGGGCGAATGGATCAGGTCGGTGCAGTTAGTGACAGGCAGCGCTTGAGGTCTGCGGACCAATATAGCAGGCACAGATTGGGTACAGTTTCTAGTTCATTACTTTGAGGCATTCTGTAAGGAAGTGAATTCTCGAAATCCGAGAGTTGCACCACGATCAGAATCGACTGATTGTCGAGTGGATGGACTTCGGAAAGTTCGAAGTTGATCCGAAGGCAAAAAGTGCACCGGAGTTGATCCCGGTGAAGTTCGGAAGCATTCGGGCGTTTTGGTGCGCTTAGGTGCAAAAATGGAGACCGAAAAGCTATATTGGGCCATGAGCTAAATTCGACATTAGCGTGGATGAAAAGATGATGAAAACGTGCTCGAAAACATGTTTGGAAAGTCTCGATTCGATTTGAAACGAATCGGAGGTCAAACGAGCGAAAACGGAGAAAAAACGATGAAAAGTGAAAATTTTGGCTAAGTCCTTGAGGTGGGGTGAAGGTCCACTGAGGGGACCGGTCCACTGAAAAGGAGGCAGGTCCACGAAGGCATCCGCGAGAGCGGAGCTCTGCAGGGCCGGTCTCTTAAGGGGAGACCGGTCTCCGGTGCGCGAGTGGAGTAGGGCTCTCTGGGGACCGGTCTCTTAAGGGGAGGCAGGTCCCAGTGCAGTGGAGCAAGGCTCTCTGGGACCGGTCTGGGTTAGGAGAGGCAGGTCCACGAGCCGAAAAATGCCCGTTGGTGCGGTTGCATAGTTGAAGGGCCTTTTAGCATCTTGTTACAATAGATGCTATAGAGGGACTCTCCCTCCCTCTCACTGCTGTCATTCCCTCTCCCTCACACACACAAGCTCTTTCTCTCTCTAGAAAGAAGAAGAAGAAGAAGAAGGAGAAGGAAAATGAGTGGAGATCTTGGTGGAGGATCAAGCTAGGAGCAAGCCTAGCATCATCTTCCTCATCTTCTCCACTATTAGGGCTTCTACTTGAGGTAAGCTCTTGAGAGCTCTCATGGTAGACTTTGCTAGGATGGGTTTTATCCTTTGGGGATAATTTTTATGGAACCCTAGCTTCTCTAAGAAGTGATCTACACGGTCGATTTGAGCTCTAGCGCAAGATTTTTGCTCGAGGCAAAATCTAGGGCTCAAATTGGGGCTTTTCTTAGGATGAGGTTTTGATCTCTTTTAACCTCATTTCTAACATATTGTTAGGTCCACGAACGCGTGCGAGCGACGGTTCGTCGATTCGGCGAACGGTTTAAGCGATCAGAGCCAAACGAAGGCTTTAAACCGATATTGGGCCGGGGAGTCAAAGTAGTGGTTGGAAGCGTCGAGAGCGGCATTCTAACCTCGTGGAACATCCCAAAAGGTGGGGGGTGACACTCGAATACTTCGAACTCCTTTCTATGTCTTAGAATTGCATAATTTTCATCTCTTGCATGTAGCATAGTAGAATTGCATGTTTAGGCTACTCATGCTTTCTAGTGATAACCTAGTGTACTTGGAATGCTAGGTGAATGGATAGGTGAGGATTGGGTCTGGACATTGGATTCTATAGTGCTAAGAAAGAGATGGACTCGAGGGTTATCTAGTGACATAGATCGAGTGGCATCTAATGTAAAGAACATGACGAGTGGTATTAACATAGTGTATTTGACACTAGAGGTCTTTGGACATAGGGATAGGTGAAATCCCAAGAGAAATAGCTCGTGAACATAGATCTTAGTAAAGCTAAGTACATGTTACTATTGGTCGGAATAGTGGAGTTCCGAGAGAACGGTTGGCCCTAGTCGGTAGGGTATCCTCCCGTGGAGAGGATAGATTAAGCTCACGGTACGTATTAGTGGTGGTATAGCCATCGGTGTCGTCGAGTACTCGGAGTGTCGCACGATCGGGACCACGTGGAGGTGCACAGACAATCCGGGTTGGAGTGCACGTGGAGCCTCCTCCCCAAAAAGGGATCTATATGTGAGGCGTAGGCGAACCCAAGGGTATCGCCACGGATTGGGTAAAGGAAATATTAATGTTAGCATTGAATAGTCATTGTTGAACATAGTGAGAACTTCTAGCATGTTAGTAAACCTTTTACTATATGATGCATGCATTCGTTTCACAAGATTATGGGCATAGTAGCTTAGATTTTCTATTATGCACTTACGGCTTTCAGATATCTATCTATATCTAGTTGTTGTTACTTGTGCCCACTTGGACCTAGTGGGGGGATCGGTGGAGTGGGTGGCCGAGCCCACTGGGAGCTAAGGAAGTTAGTTCTCACCCCACTACTTTTCCAGTGCTAGGTGCAGGTTCGTCGGGCGAGGACCGCGGCAAGGGCATCGCCCCCGTCCAGTGAGGACCTGGTAGTGTAGTAGCTTCCTTTCTGCATTAGAGTACCATTGTATCTAGATGCTATACTTTTGGAGAGCTATGTATTTTGAGTAAATGAACATGTAATCATTTTGGGATGTAAATGTAAATCAAAGTATATGTGATGTAATAGCTAGTTGTATTCTCTCTTTATTTCACTTGTGTATTACTTGTGGATTACTCGCTCTAGTTGTTGGCCTTGTTTGTGCCCGTTGATTGTGTATGTTTAGAATTTAGTATTCACTGGGTAAATTCTTGTACACGATCATTGTTGAGCCTTGGGCGGGCGGGGAGAGTCTTTGTCCGTCAGGCGTCACTGCTGCGCCGACAGGACCAAATAGGTAGCGGTTTTCGGGACGGGGGCGTGACAGCTGTGGTATCAGAGCAACAAGAGCAAGTAAGAGAGAGTCTAGGATGACCTAGGAGACCCTAGGTTGGAAACCCTAAGGCTAATAGGTGCGTGAGTGGAACGTGAACCTATGCCGAGTGGCGGAAGTTAATTCGATTGGGTCGAATGGTTGAAATGTCTCTAGTAGTGGCTAGAGATAAGATTCAAGTGGTGCGAGTCCTTGTCTCGAGGTGGTTGTGTTGGCGGCCGACAACATGATGCCGAGAGACGGGAGCGAGTACACTTGTGTGCTTCCGCTCGATTTCAGTAGTATTCGTTAAGTGTCGAACTTAAGACGAAATGTTGGTTAAGTAATTGACCAAAGTGTTGTGTTTCGGGGGCTATGGCGCGTGAGGACGCCCCGAAAGAACCCCATTCCGGCACCGCCTCCCAGGAGTGACGGAGAGCGCGGCGACCCCGAGCGGGCGGGGCGAGTGAGGTACTGACGGCTAAGGCGCGGTGGCGCCCTAGGCGGACGATTCGACGGCTCCGAGGGAGGCGATGGAGCGGCAACTGGCCGCGACAACGGCGGTGGCTCGAATTATTAAAGGATTATGATGTTGATATCCTTTACCACCCCGGGAAAGCGAATGTGGTCGCTGATGCGCTGAGTAGGAAGTCAGCGGAGAACCTCGCTGTATGGGTCACGAATCAGAAGCCCCTATGGCTAGATATGGAGCGAATGGACCTTGAGGTGGTTACTCCCGAGGTTTCGGCCCAATTGATGAAGCGCGTTGTCCAACCGACCTTGTTGGAGAGAATAAAAAGTCTACAACCCGCGGACACAAGTCTCCAAAAGGTTCGGCGCGACATCGAGGAGGGTCGTGGCGGCGACTTCACTTTAGAAGCCGACGGTGCACTCCGATTCAGAAATCGGTGGTGTGTACCAACCGACGAGGAGATCCGGAAGCTAATCCTAGATGAGGCACATCGGTCGCCTTATTGTGATCACCCGGGCGGCACCAAGATGTATCACGGGTTGAAAGAGCACTATTGGTGGCCGGGGATGAAGGGTGATATCGGACGCTTTGTGGCAAAGTGTATAGTTTGCCAGCAAATAAAGGCTGAGCGTCGATTTCCAGCGGGAAAGCTTCAAAGCCTACCAATCCCCGTTTGGAAATGGGAGGATATTTCGATGGACTTCGTGGTCGGCTTGCCTCGCTCGACGGGTGGCCACGATGCAATATGGGTGATTGTGGATCGACTGACCAAGTCGGCACATTTCTTGCCGATCCACACTACTTGGGCAGGAGATAGGTTGGCGCAGGTCTACCTCGACGAGATTGTGAGGTTGCACGGGGTGCCGAAATCGATCGTTTCGGATCGCGACTCCCGATTTACTTCGCATTTTTGGAAGAGCCTGCAAGAAGCCCTTGG
Source organism: Aechmea fasciata (assembly GCA_025177825.1). Taxonomy (NCBI): domain Eukaryota; kingdom Viridiplantae; phylum Streptophyta; class Magnoliopsida; order Poales; family Bromeliaceae; genus Aechmea; species Aechmea fasciata. The sequence continues at coordinate 828,134 of CM045932.1, read as the reverse complement.
CACACGGCTCGATTTCGGCGCATTCCATCCCCGGACCGATGGACAAACGAGAGAACCATTCGGACCCTGGAGGATATGTTGCGGCGTGTGTCATCGACTACAAGGGGAGTTGTTGTAACCACCTGCCAATGGCCGAGTGCGCCTACAACAATAGTTATCACTCGAGTGTAGAGATGGCACCGTTCGAGGCTCTTTATGGGCGGAAGTGCCGATCTCCTATACATTGGAGCGATGTCGGCGAAAGTGCGGAATTCGGCCCCGATGTGTTGCGAGAAGCGAAGGAGAAAGTCCGCATTGCTCGCAAGAGATTGCTCACGGCGCAATCCCGGACGAGTTATGCGGATAGGCGCCGTCGAGATATTGAGTTCACGGTGGGCGACGCGTGGTCTTGAAAGTGTCGCCAATGCGGGGTGTAAAGCGATTTGGAGTGCGGGGGAAACTAAGTCCCCGATTCATCGGGCCTTACGAAATATTGGAGCGAGTTGGTACGGTGGCCTATCGGCTTGCCTTGCCGCCGAAGCTCGCCGACGTGCATAATGTCTTCCACGTCTCCAACCTTCGCAAGTACATCCACGATCCAGAGCACGCGATGTTGTATGAACCGCCGGAGCTTCAAGAGGATTTGAGCTACGAAGAGTTTCCGGTGGGAATTATCGCCCGAGAGGTGCGAAAGCTTCGGAATCGAGAAATTCCCTATGTGAAGGTGCGGTGGAGCAATCATGATGATCGCGAGGCCACCTGGGAACTCGAGGAGCTGATGAAGGAGCACCATCCTCACTTGTTTGAGGAATAAGGTAAAAGTTTGAATTATATTGGAAATTGAGTAAGTTTCGAGGACGAAACTCCTTTTAAGGTGGGGAGGATGTAAGGAAGTGAATTCTCGAAATCAGAGAGTTGCACCACGATCGAATCGGCGGATTGTCGAGTGGATGGACTTCGGAAAGTTCGAAGTTGATCCGAAGGCAAAAAGTGCACCGGAGTTGATCCCGGTGAAGTTCGGAAGCATTCGGGCGTTTTGGTGCGCTTAGGTGCAAAAATGGAGACCGAAAAGCTATATTGGGCCATGAGCTAAATTCGACATTAGCGTGGATGAAAAGATGATGAAAACGTGCTCGAAAACATGTTTGGAAAGTCTCGATTCGATTTGAAACGAATCGGAGGTCAAAGCAACGGAGAAAACGGAGAAAAAACGATGAAAAATGAAAATTTTGGCTAAGTCCTTGAGGTGGGTGAAGGTCCCTGAGGGGACCGGTCCACTGAAGGAGACCAGGTCCACGAAGGCATCCGCGAGACGAGCTCTACGGGACCGGTCTCTTAAGGGGAGGCAGGTCTCAGTGCGCGAGTGGAGTAGGGCTCTCTGGGGCCAGGTCTCTTAAGGGGAGGCAGGTCCCAGTGCGAGTGGAGCAAGGCTCTGCGGGACCGGTCTGGGTTAGGGAGACCGGTCCACTGAGCGAAAAATGCCCGGATTTGGTGCGGTTGCATAGTTGAAGGGCCTTTTAGCATCTTGTTACAATAGATGCTATAGAGGGACTCTCCCTCCCTCTCACACTGTCATTCCCTCTCCCTCACACACACAAGCTCTCTTTCTCTCTCTAGAAAGAAGAAGAAGAAGAAGAAGGAGAAGGAAAATGAGTGGAGATCTTGGTGGAGGATCAAGCTAGGAGCAAGCCTAGCATCATCTTCCTCATCTTCTCCACCATTAGGGCTTCTACTTGAGGTAAGCTCTTGAGAGCTCTCATGGTAGACTTTGCTAGGATGGGTTTTATCCTTTGGGGATAATTTTTATGGAACCCTAGCTTCTCTAAGAAGTGATCTACACGGTCGATTTGAGCTCTAGCGCAAGATTTTTGCTCGAGGCAAAATCTAGGGCTCAAATTGGGGCTTTTCTTAGGATGAGGTTTTGATCTCTTTTAACCTCATTTCTAACATATTGTTAGGTCCACGAACGCGTGCGAGGCGCCGGTTCGTCGATTCGGCGAACGGTTTAAGCGTCAAGCCAAACGAAGGCTTTAAAGCCGATATTGGGCCGGGGATTCAAAGTAGTGGTTGGAAGCGTCGAGAGCGGCATTCTAACCTCGTGGCACATCCCAAAAGGTGGGGGGTGACACTCGAATACTTCGAACTCCTTTCTATGTCTTAGAATTGCATAATTTTCATCTCTTGCATGTAGCATAGTAGAATTGCATGTTTAGGCTACTCATGCTTTCTAGTGATAACCTAGTGTACTTGGAATGCTAGGTGAATGGATAGGTGAGGATTGGGTCTGGACATTGGATTCTATAGTGCTAAGAAAGAGATGGACTCGAGGGTTATCTAGTGACATAGATCGAGTGGCATCTAATGTAAAGAACATGACGAGTGGTATTAACATAGTGTATTTGACACTAGAGGTCTTTGGACATAGGGATAGGTGAAATCCCAAGAGAAATAGCTCGTGAACATAGATCTTAGTAAAGCTAAGTACATGTTACTATTGGTCGGAATAGTGGAGTTCCGAGAGAACTGTTGGCCCTAGTCGGTAGGGTATCCTCACGTGGAGAGGATAGATCAAGCTCACGGTCTGTGTTAGTGGTGGTATAGCCATCGGTGTCGTCGAGTACTCGGAGTGTCGCACGATCGGGACCACGTGGAGGTCCACGGACAATCCCGGGTTGGAGTGCACGTGGAGCCTCCTCCCCAAAAGGGATCTATATGTGAGGCGTAGGCGAACCCAAGGGTATCGCCACGGATTGGGTAAAGGAAATATTAATGTTAGCATTGAATAGTCATTGTTGAACATAGTGAGAACTTCTAGCATGTTAGTAAACCTTTTACTATATGATGCATGCATTCGTTTCACAAGATTATGGGCATAGTAGCTTAGATTTTCTATTATGCACTTACAGCTTTCAGATATCTATCTATATCTAGTTGTTGTTACTTGTGCCCACTTGGACCTAGTGGGGAGATCGGTGGAGTCGGTGGCCGAGCCCACTGGGAACTAAGGAAGTTAGTTCTCACCCCACTACTTTTCCAGTGCTAGGTGCAGGTTCGTCGGGCGAGGACCGCGGCAAGGGCATCGCCCCGTCCGATGAGGACACTGGTAGTGTAGTAGCTTCCTTTCTGCATTAGAGTACCATTGTATCTAGATGCTATACTTTTGGAGAGCTATGTATTTTGAGTAAATGAACATGTAATCATTTTGGGATGTAAATGTAAATCAAAGTATATGTGATGTAATAGCTAGTTGTATTCTCTCTTTATTTCACTTGTGTATTACTTGTGGATTACTCGCTCTAGTTGTTGGCACTGTTTGTGCCCCGTTGATTGTGTATGTTTAGAATTTAGTATTCCTGGGTAAATTCTTGTACACGATCTGTTGTTGAGCCTTGGGCGGGCAGGGGAGGTGCTGTCCGTCCGGCGTCCGCTTGGCGCGCCCGAACCGGACCAAATAGGTAGCGGTTTTCGGGACGGGGGCGTGACACATTCCTAGCATTGTTATCTATACAGTAGCAGGTTTATTTATTGCTCCTTATTATCTGTTGTAGCTACTGTAGTTCTTTTACATATCACAGCCTATATATTTGTTTATCTATCTCCTTTGGTTTTCGGTGATTACGGTTTGCCTTCGTGGCTCTGTCGTACCCACTGGGAAACCATGGTTGCGGTTTCTCACCCTCCATTTCCCCAGGTGATTCTGGCAAGGAGTTGGTGTTGGGCGTGACGAGAGGACGATCTAGCTAGCCTGCCATAGCGACGTCACCCTGGTTACCTTTTATTTTCTGCATTTACTAGTTTTTAATAATTAATGGTTCAGTTAGATTATCATACTTGATGTTAAATATTGTGAGCTGGATGTTTGGTTTTTCATTGCATGCGACTGAGTTTATGGATTTAGTTATTGGATCTTCAGTTTTGTGTATATATGTGTACTTTGTGGCTCTCGGATTTGTATTTATGGATTTACGCATTGTGGTTTTCTACCCCTCGAGGTAGTCGGTTTTCAAAATGAAGTTTCCGTGTAGGGAACAATTTTAAAAGATTTTCGAATGGTTTTCATGAATGAATGAATAGAGTTTAAAAACAAAGCTTCCGGGTGGGGAGCACTTTTAAATAGATTGTTTGTTGTATTGTGCATTGCATCATCCAGCGCCTAAGGAGTGTTTAGAGGCATGCATCATTTCTAAGGATTGCTAGCTGTATGGAAATGCATGGCATGATTTGGTTGTTGATTGGTGAATGTAGTTTGTGGTTGAGATCCTTTTGTATCGTTGGTACGCCGTGCAAATACAAAGGAGACTCTGTCCGAGTGAACAGAGGAACTTTGTATTTGTGGCGGGTCTGTACGTCACGTGGGCCAGGTAAAAAAAAAAAAAAAAAACGGCACGTTTTCCGCAGCTCTGATTTCAAAAATGGCTTTCATTGTAAAAAATACTTTGCAAATTGGCCCCGGGGCGTGACATCATCTATTCCGACCAACATATACCCAACTCACTAGCAACAATAACTCGTTGGGCCCAACCACCGGCCCAAAATATTTAAGCCCAGTTATTATTACTAGTGTCTAAGTCTCTTATAAACCCAATGACAACCCATTTTCCATCCGATGTGGGACTATTGGGGTGTCACAGACTCCCCCCGTTAAGGCTCTGACGTCCTCGTCAGTCCAATCACACACAGTCTGTAGCATATCGAACTTCTAAAGTCTTGAAGTTACGAGGTATGTTGGCTTAGAAGGCCATAAGAATGGTTCCAGTGGAGTCTGGAAGCTTTCGGGTGTTTTCGGTGCACTACGTGCGAGAACGAAACCCGAAAGGCTATCTTGGGCCACGAGCTAAATCCGACGCTTGCGCGGATGAGATAATGATGTGGACATGATCCAAATCATGTGTGGGGAGTCTCGGTGCGATTTCAAGTGAATCGGAGACCCACAGGTCCAAAAGTGAGTTGAAACGGAGAAGAAACGGTGAAAAAGCTGTAAATTTGGCTAAGTCCTGAAAAATCTGCCTTCGGGATCCGGATCCCATTGGTGAGGTCCGGACCCCACGCGCGATGGGACTCTGGTGAAGACACTTGGAGTCCGGACCCCATACATGAGGTCCGGACCCCGCAGCCCGAAATTGCCCAGTTTGGGCTGTTGCATAGGGTGCATTGTTGAGGGACTTATCAGCATTTTTGGCATGAGATGAGTGTATAGAGTGGATTAAACACTCTCTTTCTCTCTCTCACTCCCTCAGATCTCTCTCCCTCTCCCTCTCTATTCGACAGAAAGAAAGAAAGAAAGGGAAGGAGAAAAGAAGAAGAAGAAGAAGAAGAAAAAGAAGAAGATGAAGATGATGATGATGATGATGGCCATCCTTTTCTTCTCCTTTGTGCAAGAGCAAGCTCTTGAGAGGTAAGCTCTCTCTCCCTCTAATGGTAGATCTTTTTGGAATGGGTTTCTAAAACCCTAGATCTATTGTTTGATCTTCTCACAAGCGTAGAAACCTCGTAGCAACCGAAGAACACATGAAAACCATGTTTTCCTCGAAGTGCTCTAATGGTGGATTTCTAGGGTTTGCTCGAAGCACCCTATGGATGGTTCTAGTACCCCTAGATGAGTTCCTAGATGTTGAACAAGCTTTCTATTGCTTGTTCTAGAGATCAAAACGGTAGGTTTTGCACAAAAGCTAAACCTAGGGTTAAAAAGGGATTTTTAGAAATAGATGAGTTTGATCTCATTTGACCCCATAGAAACCTAATTGGGGGTGCAACGAACGCGATGGCGCGCTCGGTTCGGTGATCCGACGAGCGAGTACAAAGATATTAATTATTTAATATATTCATACCAGATGTCCGCAGCACGCAAGATAGGAGCCCACAATTCATGAAAACGGAACTGGGGCAACTTAAAGGCGTGGGGCAACGGCACAAGGTCTCAGATCGAGATTTGGAGATCGTTCGGTTGGTCGTGCAAGAGTCCGAGCCGAACCGGGTCGCGGGTGCCGCGGGCGGCCGATTGCGAGTGTCGACGAGCAATCGGAGAGCAAAACCAAGGTGGGTTGTGTTTACCGAAGCGACTAGGTCGCCTATATATGTCTAAGAGTAAAGGTTTCAACTTGATGCATATAAATGATATATATGACAAGTGTAGAACGGCATGTTAAAGAACATCATGTAAAATGCTAAGTAGATGTAGATGATGAACTTAATGAATAAATGCTTCATAAATTCATGAATGTATGCTTAGCATGGTGGATACACGATGATCATGATAATATCATGATTTGAATGTTTAACATTGTAGAGATAAATGCTAGATCTGAATTCATGACAAATATGATATGGAAATGGTAAATATAAGAATGCAAAGTAAAGCATATATGAGTTGTGGACAATCTATATATATATATTAGATCGAGTGGCATTGAACCTAGTGTCTTGAACATAGGTTGAACAAGTGTGGGTGACATTGAGTTATGAACCTAGCAACAAAGGTGACATTGATTGGTATAGAGGACATTGTTGTTAAATATAGTTTAACCAAGTGAGGCATGGAAACAAGTATGAATTGGAAAGTGGCAAGAATAAATAGGTAGAAACCTATTATGACATTGACATTGAAACTTAGGGACAGATTTGGCTACCTCCTCAAAATTGAGGATGGGATCATACTCAAATGTATCGATTCCGGCTTGTGAGAGGTTGCTCCTCCACAAGAGGTGTACTCCGGAGTGTAGACACCACGGGGCGGTACCCCGGCGAGGATCCCTCGGGTGGTTGAGCCTTGTGCCTCCCCCGGTAGACGGGATATATGGATTGTGAGTTAGGTGACTTAAGTGCACCCCGAGATGAATTGGGTAAAAGCCAACTGAAAAGAAAATGAGAACAAGAAAAGCCTGCGTTATGAGCATTGGATTTAGTACCCCAGTCGAGTGGCATAGATGGCTAAGGTGAATGTAACCTTAGGAAAGAGAGACAATTGGGCAAAGTGTGGCTAAGAATAAAGAATTATTAATAATACAAAGAATGGTAAATAATAAAGAGTAGAATCAATTAGTCTACTTGCTTGAATTGCATGATTTGCATATTGCATATTGCGAGGCCTGGACATGGTAAATGGTAGTTGCATAAAATATTTGATGAAATATATATATCTGTGGATATTTGGTGGACTAACATGTTGCAGGGCCTCCTTGGACCTATTGGTCGAGCTGTTCTCTTGGGTGACCGTACCCACTGAGAACTATGGACAATAGTTCTCACCCCCGTGTTGTTTTGGGGGATACAGGTACACACGTGAGCAGCGCAGCAGCAGGGCGAGGCAAGGGCGTAGCTCCATAGATAGCGCCCTACCAGGAGACTGAGATAGAAGTACCCCAGTCGGCATAGCTAGGGGTATAGCAAGGAAAGAAAGAACGAGATGTAAAACAAAATGTAATAAAGTTGTAATAGCTAGATTGTATTAGGAAGTTTGTAATATGAATGTAAAATGTAAAAATTATAATCCGGGTTGAATGGATGTAATAGCAAGTAGCTGTTTTATGTTTATGATACTTCCTTATGCAATCTGATTGTGATATCTGTTCCTGTTTGGAACCTTCTTGTAATTGTATTGATTGCGACGCCTTGAACGTACAGGGGAAACTATGTCCGTTCGGCGGTCTGTCGACGCGCCCGAATCCGACCAAATTGGCGGGCACGGAGGCGTGACACAGTCCAAGATCACCAGGTGATGTGAGACTTGTCTCGCTAGCCCGTCATCCAGACCCTGGCTCAGCTGAGACTCGCCACACATGTCCAGCTGGTGAACCGGCTCTGATACCAAATGTAACGACCCGACCCACTAGCAACAATAACTCGTTGGGCCCAACCACCGGCCTAAAATGCTTAAGCCCAGTTATTATTACTAGTGTCTAAGTTCTTATAAACCCAATGACAACCCATTTCCCATCCGATGTGGGACTATTGGGGTGTCACAACATCATACTTTCAAGATGAATACATGATCATCCAAAATACATAGCTCTCCAAGTTACCTACAAGAATCTCTCTCAAGTACATAGGTGTGCTAATGCAAAAAGGGAAAGCTACTACTCTACCAGATCCTTACTGAACGGGCACGATGTCCTAGCCGCGGTCCTCACCCGGCGAACCTGTACCTAGCACTAGAAATCGAGTGGGATGAGAACTATCTTCCATAGTTCACAGTGGACTCGGCCGCCAACTCCGCCGATCTCCCCACTAGGTCCAAGTAGGCACAAGCAACAACAACTAGATAGATATATAGATATCTAAAAACTATAAATGCATAATAGGAAAACTATGCTACTATGCCCATAATCATGTAAAATGAATGCATGCATCATATAGTAAAGGTTTACTATCATGCTAACAAGTTCTCTCTATGTTCAATAACCAAGTGTTCAATGACATTGTTATTTATCCATTCACCCAATCTGTGGCAAAACCCTTGGGTTTGCCTACAACTCACATAAGAATCTCTTTTTGGGTAGGAGGCTCCATGTGCACTCAAACCCGGGATCGTCTGTGGACCTCCATGTGGTCCCGATCGTGCGACACTCCGGATGTAGCATATCGAACTTCTAAAGTCTTGAAGTTACGAGGTATGTTGGCTTAGAAGGCCATAAGAATGGTTCCGGTGAAGTTTGGAAGCTTTCGGGTGCTTTCGGTGCACTAGGTGCGAGAACGAAGCCCGAAAGGCTACTTTGGGCCGTGAGCCAAATTCGGCACTTGCGCGGGTGAAATGATGATGTGGACATGATTTAAATCATGTATGGAGAGGCTCGGTTCGATTTGAAACGAATCGGAGGTCAAACGAGCCAAAAGTGAGTTGGAACGGAGAAGAAACAGAAAAAGCTGAAAATTTGGCTAAGTCCTTGGAGTGGGCTGGAGGTCCCTGTGGGGACCGGTCCCTGTAAAGGGAAACCGGTCCCTGAAGGCTGTCCCGCGAGAGCAGGCTCTCTGGGACCGGTCCCTTGAGGGAGAGACCGGTCCCCATGTGCGCAGAGTGGAGTAGGGCTCTCTAGGACCGGTCCTTGGCTTGGGAGACCGGTCCCTGAGCGCAGAAAATGCCCAGTCTGGGCAGTGTGAAGGGTGGAAAGTTGAGGGGCTATGATGCAATTGTGCAGGGGGTTAGTTGTAAAGGAGGGGATTAAAACCCTCTTTCTCTCCCTCACTCCCTCAGATCTCTCTCCCTCCCTCTCTCTGTTCGACCGAAGCAAGAAAGAAAGAAAGAAGGAAAGAGAGAAGAAGAAGAGGAGAAAGATGGAGATGAAGATGATGATGATGATGATGATGATGATGATTATGGCCATCATCTTCTTCCTCTCCCACGAGCTCGGGGCAAGCTTGTAGAGGTAAGCTTGTGCCCTCTCTCTTTCTCAAGCATGGTAGACCTTAGGGTTTTGGGTTTCTAAACCCTAGATTTAGAGTTTTGAGCTCCTAGTGAGCTTTAGAACCTTGTAGAGACTTGGAAACTCATGAAAAGCATGTGTTCTTCAAGGTGCTCTAATGGTGGATTTCTAGGGTCTGCTCTAAGCACCCTATGGATGGTTCTAGTACTCTTAGATGAGTTCCTAGTGGTTGAACAAGCTTTCTATTGCTTGTTCTAGGGATCGAAACGGTGGGTTTTGCAAAAATGCAAAACCTAGGGTTAAAAAGGGGGTTTTTAGAAATAGATGAGATTGATCTCATTTGACCCTATGTAAACCTAATTGAGGGCCTAACGAACGCGTTGGCGCGCTCGGTTCGGTGATCCGACGAGCGAGTACAAAGATATTGATTATTTAATATATTCATACAAGATGTCCGCAGCACGCAAGATAGGAGCCCGAAATTCATGAAAACGGAACTGGGGCAACTTGAAGGCGTGGGGCAACGGCACGAAGTCTCAGATCGAGATTCGGAGATCGTTCGGTTGGTTGCGCACGAGTCGAGCCGAACCGGGTCACGGGTGCCGCGGGCGGCCGATTGCAAGTGTCGACGAGCAATCGGAGAGCGAAACCAAGGTGGGTTGTGTTTACCGAAGCGACTAGGTCGCCTATATATGTCTAAGAGTAAAGGTTTCAACTTGATGCATATAAATGATATATATGACAAGTGTAGAACGGCATGTTAAAGAACATCATGTAAAATGCTAAGTAGATGTAGATGATGAGCTTAATGAATAAATGCTTCATAAATTCATGAATGTATGCTTAGCATGATGGATACACGATGATCATGATAATAGCATGATTGAATGTTTAACATTGTAGAGATAAATGCTAGATCTGAATTCATGACGAATATGATATGGAAATGGTAAATATAAGAATGCAAAGTAAAGCATATGAGTTGTGGACAATCTATATATATTAGATCGAGTGGCATTAAACCTAGTGTCTTGAACATAGGTTGAACAAGTGTGGGTGACATAGAGTCATGAACCTAGCAACAAAGGTGACATTGTCAATAGAGACATGGATTGGTATAGAGGACATTTTTGTTAAACATACTTTAACCAAGAGAGGCATTGAAACAATTATGATTGGAAAGTGGCAAGAATAAATAGGTAGAAACCTATTATGACAATGGCATTATGGCAAGGATGATATGGATAATATGGTAGTAACCTATCTTTGGTGAAGGTAATATGGCAAGTGGCTATGAACCCTCAAGTTGAGGATTGGATCTACGCTCTTGACAAGTCTTGGCTTGAGGGAGGTCGCTCCCCCTCGAGCGGTGAGTTCCGGAACAGTCACCTAGGGGATCGTGGCCCCGACGGACGGTCCCTCGGGTCTTGCAGGCTTAGAGCCTCCCCGTTCAGAAAGGAATTTTGGGTCTTGAGTTTGTTGGGGTTAACTATGTTAACCGGTAAGATTGGGTCATAGCGAAGTAAAAGTTACTTCTCAAAGGACATACGCACTACAGTGTGATTGACTCGAGACCGAGTCGGGTGGCATAGTGAGCTGAGCAAGAGATGGCCTTAGAAGTGATTTGAGAGTGGGCATAGAAAGCCTAGTGTAAAGAATGGAATAGTTAATGCAAATAATAGCAAGAACAAAAGGATGAGCTAATTGATAGTCGCATATTGCATTTGTGAGGCATGTTTTTATGTTAGTCGCAGATTATCTATCTATGGATGTTGTTTTTGGACTAACATATTTGCAGGGCCTCCTTGGACCTATTGGTCGAGCTGTTCTCTTGGGTGACCGTACCCACTGAGAACTATGGACAATAGTTCCCACCCCCGTGTTGTTTTTGGGGGTACAGGTGCATACGAGAGTGGCTGTGACATATCGAACTTCTAAAGTCTTGAAGTTACGAGGTATGTTGGCTTAGAAGGCCATAAGAGTGGTTCCGGTGAAGTCTGGAAGCTTTCAGGTGTTTTCGGTGCACTAGGTGCGAAAACGGAGCCCGAAAGGCTACTTTGGGCCGTGAGCCAAATCCGGCACTTGCGCGGATGAAATGACGATGTGGACATGATTTAAATCATGTGTGGAGAGGCTCGGTTCAATTTGAAAAGAATCGGAGGTCAAACGAGCCAAAAGTGAGTTGGAACGGAGAAGAAACGGAAAAAGCTGAAAATTTGGCTAAGTCCTTGGAGTAGGCTGATGGTCCCTGGGGGGGACCGGTCTACGAAAAGGAGACCGGTCCGGAAAGGTCAGTCCGCGAGAGCGAGCTCTGCGGGACCGGTCTCTTAAGGGGAGACCGGTCTCCGGTGCAGTGGAGCAAGGCTCTCCGGGACCGGTCTGGGTTAGGAGACCGGTCTCGAGCCCGAAAATGCCCGGTTGGGTCATTTCAAATATTGTAAAGTTGAGGGGCCTTATAGCAATTGCGCAGGGGGTTAGTTGTAAAGAGAGGGATAAAACCTCTTCTCTCTCTCTCTCTCCCTCACTCTGATCCCTCCCTCCCTCTCTCTCTCTCTCTTCTCTGTTCGACAGCAAGAAGAAGAGAAGAAGGAAAGAAAAGAAGAAGAAGAAGAAGAAGAAGAAAGAGGAAGAAAGAGATGGAGAAGAAGATGATGGTGATGATGATGATGACCATCTCCTCCTTCTCCTTCAAGCGGGCAAGCTCTTGAGAGGTAAGCTTGAGCTCTCCTCTCTCTCTCTCATGGTAGATCCCCTTGTAGTGGGTCTTAAACCCTAGAGTTGGGATTTATGGAACCCTAGCATGCTAGCAAGATGAGTATTCCCCATTTCGTAGATCGATTTGGTGAATTTGGCTATAGTAGCATCTAGGGCATCCAAATGGGGATTTTAGAAATAGATGAGATTGATCTCATTTGACCCCATAGAAACCTAATTGGGGGTACAACGAACGCGTTGGCGCGCTCGGTTCGGTGATCCGACGAGCGGTTGCAAAGATATTAATATTTTAATATATTCATACCAGATGTCCGCAGCACGCAAGATAGGAGCCCTAAATTCACGAAAACGGAACTGGGGCAACTTGAAGACGTGGGGCAACGGCACGAAGTCTCAGATCGAGATTCGGATATCGTTCGGTTGGTCGCGCACGAGTCGAGCCGAATCGGGTCACGGATGCCGCGGGCGGCCGATTGCAAGTGTCGACGAGCAATCGGAGAGCAAAACAGGTGGGTGCGTTTACCGAAGCGACTAGGTCGCCTATATGTCTAAGAGTTACTTAACTCCTGTTGCTGCATGTTCAATAATGCATGAGTAGAAATGCATGCTAGTGAGGTAAAGTAAAATGCTAAGTAGATGCAAGTAAATGAATGAAATGCATGATAATAGCATAAAGTACAATGCTAGAAGAGTAAAAGAATGCATGCTTAGCATAATAGAAACATGCATATGAGTGGATTGATAGACATAAGAGAGCCAAGTAAAGAATGCCAAGTAAAGAATGTGAGTCATGGACTAAATGTACATATAGATCGAGTGGCATCTAACCTAGTGTTAAAGAACATAGGTTATAGTAAACCTAGAGTCAATGGACCTAGGAGTGTGGCAACCTAACCTAGTGTAACAGAACATAGGTTGAGAACTGAACCTAGAGTTAAGACAACCTAGGTTATGTGACAAGGAGTGAACCCTAGAGTCAAGCGGACCTAGGATGTAAAGAACAATGGACCTATTGGGTCGACTCTTGAGGGTTAAGGCCAACCCTCAAGCAAAGTGGAATGGATTCCGGAATCCCAGTAATTGTGAGCTCGATAGTTACGGTTGCGCGGGTGTATGCGGCATGTTCCTCTCCCACCGGAAGAACTTCGAGGATTGTGACTAAGCAAGAACAAAGTGAGCGCTAGGGTGTATGCGGCATGTTCCTCTCCCTATCAGGGAATCTTGGCTATGGGTGTATGCGGCATGTTCCTCTCCCAGGCGGATCACGACCACGGTGCACGGACCTTCGGGCGGACCGTTGGGCGATGTGGTTCTTGGCTTGCGGTGAGGGGTATGTGACGGGGTCCTTCACCTCGAGCCAGGCAAAGTGCGGATTATCCGCTATTGATTGACTCGTGGCCGAGTCGGGTGGCTAGCTGGAATCAGGTAGAAAGAACCTTGAGGGCTAGTGATATGTATGGTGAACCTAAGGTAATAGACACCTTAGAAGCAAGTTGGACTTGAGATGGAAATCTAGGGTTATAGAAACCTTGGAAGTTAATGACATGAGCTAAGGTAAGTAGAAACCTTAGAGTTACAACTGGTATGAGTTATGAATAGCTAAGTAAGAATGAAATAGCTAAAGTACAGAATAGCGAAAAGGTAAAGAAAAGCTAAGAGCTAAAGTAATAATTTGCATGTTGCATTTGTGAGGCATGTTTTTATGTTAGTCGCAAGTTATATACCTATATATGTTTTTGGACTAACATATTTGCAGTGCCTCCTTGGACCTATTGGTCGAGCTGTTCTCTTGGGTGACCGTACCCACGAGAACTATGGACAATAGTTCTCACCCCGTGTTGTGGTTTTGGGGGTACGGGTATACACGTGAGCGGCGCGGCGGCGGCGCGAGGCAGGCGTAGATACGTAGATAGCGCCTACGGAGACTGTAGAGGTAAGGCAGCGAGGTTTTAATAGCGGGGACTAGAGGGTAGTGAGCAAAATGTAACTAACTGGTGAAATGATGTAATAATGAGTAGATTGTATTTGGAAGTCTAATGTAAATTAATCGGTGATGTAAAATCAATGTGGAATGAATGTAATAACATAAGATGTGTTTATGTTGTTTGATACCTAGCTTCCTTATGCAATCGTTGTATGTTGAATACTGTTCCTAGTTGGAACCTTCTTGTAATTATATCGATTGCGACGCCTTGGACGTGCAGGGGAAACTCTGTCCGTTCGGCGATCTGCCGGCGCGCCGAATCCGACCGAATTGGCGGGCTCGGGGCGTGACAGTGGCGCAGTAGCAGCGCGAGGCAAGGGCGTAGCTCAGTAGATAGCGCCCTACCAGGAGACCAGAGATAGAAGTACCCCGGTTAACAAAGCTTAGGGGTATAGCAAGGAAAGAAAGGCAACATGTAATAAATTGTAAATAAGTTTGTAATAACTAGATTGTGTTAGGAAGTTTTAAGATGAATGTAAAATGTAAAGATTGTAATCTGGGTTGAATGGATGTAATAGCAAGTAGCTGTTTTATGTTTATGATACTTCCTTATGCAATCTGATTATGATATCTGTTCCTGTTTGGAACCTTCTTGTACTTGTATAGATTGCGACGCCTTGAACATACAGGGGAAACTCTGTCCGTTCGACGGTCTGTCGGCGCGCCCGAATCCGACCGAATTGGTGGGCACGGGGCGTGACACCGGAGTACTCGACGACATGGATGGCTATACCATCCCAGATACAGACCATGAGCTTGATCTATCCTCTCCACGTGAGGATACCCTACGAACTGGGGCCAACATTTCTCTCGGAACTCATCTATTCCGACCAACATATACATGTGCTTAGCTTTACTAAGTTCTTGTTCTCGAGTCATTTTCTAGGGATTTCACCCATCCCTAAGTCCATAGACCTCTAGTGTTAAATACACTATATTAATGCCACTCGATTTATGTCACTAAATAACTATCGAGTTTATCTCTCTCTTTTAGCACTATAGAATCTGATGTCTTGACCCAATCCTCACCTATCTATTCACCTAACATTCAAAATACACTAGGTTTATATTTAGAAGCATAAGGAAGGAGCTATATATGCAATTCTACAATGCGACATGTGTTAAGAATTTTATAGGTTGGCAGATTTCGTGAACTTATCGGAGTCTTGAAGAGATCAAGTGTATCAAGACAAAGTTGGATGATCCAGGACTCGTCTAAGAAGCTCGGCACCTCAGGTATATCTTAAAGATCATTTATGATGATTTAATATAAGAGTATAGTAGTTAGAAGACTTTAAAAAGATTTAAAATTGCTAAATTTGCGAAAATCTGAATTTAAGTGGTCAATGTCCGGACATTCCTCATTGTCCGGATCCCTAAGCATGTTTGCTGCGGGTTATCAATGTATGTCCGGACAATGGTCAATGTCCGGATCCCGTAGGCTTCACTTTGCATATCCTTTAACCATGTCCGGACATCCTGCCTATGTCCGGTCTCAGTAAGCTGAGTTTTCATGCTACGCAAAGTAAGACCGGACATCCTCAGGCATTGTCCGGACCTAGCTCATTGCGAAAATATTGACGGAAGGATGGACCGGACAATGAGCTAAGACCGGACAGAGACAAGACCGGACATTCTTTCAAGACCGGACATTGGACACGAAATATTTCCAAAAAAGGCTGATTTGAATCCTACTCTATTTCAAAGTCTTCTAACTCTATATATAGACCATGGGAGATCAAAGGAAAATATGCTTCAGATCTTAGATCAATTCCAAACCCTAGAAACTCTCTTTTAAGCTTGATGACCTAATTCTAAGAGAGGGTTTCGTTTTTGTTATCGTCGAGTTGATTCTAGGTTTTCTCTTTGATTATTTCCTTGAGAATCAACTTGATGATTAACTAGAAGGGATTTCTCATTGTCTATGGTACTACAATGTTGAAATCACCATAAATCATCATTGTTCTTCTCCGGACGGAGCGCTTGCGCGGGGATCGCGTGTGGAGGCCGAGGATTCGGTGAATGCTTTGAGGATTCGAGGCGTTGGCGCGCCAAGGAGTTGCGGCGTGATCGTTTGGAGGATTTCAAGCGATCGAGGACTAGCGAAGGAGATCCACGTTGGAGATTCGGTAAAGTTGGGTAGGGTAATCGGTATATCACCTTGTACTCACTTTGTTTCTTAGTGAATTTTTTTTCGTGTGATCGGTCTCGTGGGTTTTTCTCTCCGATTTGGAGTTTTCCCACATAAAAATCTTGGTGTGTTGATTTTAATTTCCGCATTATCATTAAAATCGCATTAAGATTTTAAATTAGCCATTGTGCACCTATTCACCCCCCTCTAGGTGTTAATTGTGAGTTACAGGGAAGCCCCAAGGATCTATCTAGATTGTATCTGACACCTAGAGGGGGGTGAATAGGTGTACCGGCCAAAGAAAAACACAAATAATCGATGCGTTAAAAATAAATGCGGAAATTAAAAACACACCGAGATTTACGTGGGAAAACTCCAACTCGGAGTAAAAAACCCACGGGACCAACACGCGAATACCAATCCACTAAAAGAAAAGATTACAAGGTGATTACCGACTCCACGGACTTAACCTCTCTAACTCTCTTATGGATCTCCGCGCACTCCACCGAGTTGTCCACGATCACGTCCGAATCCACGAACGCTCACGTTCCGAATCCACGAAACGCCTTGCTTCGAATCCACGAAGTCTTCAATACGCCGAATCCACGACGCCACGCTCCGAATCCACGAAGTCTTCAATCACGCCGAATCCACGACGCCACCATGAATAGAATCATGAATATGGTGATCCTTCGTTGGAGTATCGATGAAAACCGAAGAAGAAAAACTCCAAGCGAAGCGTAGATCAAATCGACATATAGAGAAGGATTTACTATGTCTCGATTTGACCTAAAAGAGGCTATTTAGTAGAAAATAGGTTTTGAAGGAATTCCTAGCCTCTAGGGTTTCTCAAACATGTATTATAATAAAGTGCACGAAGTTAGAGAACCCTAAGAACCTATTTATAGACTTTAGAATCAATTAGATTCGGATTAGAGATTTTTCAGATTTTTACCCATCTGTACTGGTACAAACTTGAACTGGTTACCGGTTCCACAAGGACGGAAGATTATTTTTCGAAGCCTTGGAACCGGTAATGGGATTGATGGTTATACCGGTATAGCAACTTTTCCCATACCGGTACAGCATCTTTTTCCATACCGGTATAACTTTGTATTTTTGCTGATTTTTTCATTTTTCGAAAACTACAAAGTTCCGTTACAGTTTCTAATCCGTTATTCAATGATTTTACGATTCTAATGCCTACAACTAAGTATGAATCACCATAACATGAATTAAAAACTTACCTAGGCATCGTGATTCTCATCGTGAGCCAATTCCTCTTTCTTCGAAGTCTTTGATTCTTCACCGTTCTTCGATCCGCTCCGATCCTTCAAGACTCCGACTCAATTCACGAAACTTGCCAACACAAAATCCTTAACAATCTCCCCCTTTGGCAATTTCGTGACAAAACACAAAAGCTCACTAAAATTACATCATAAAGAGAAACGAAGTTCAATGTCATCACCAAAACATTAAACTTCTCGCGTGTAATCCAAATACAATATGAAATCCAAAAGTACATCAAAAACTCCTAAAACAAACTCTATGACTTAGACGCAACTAGGAGTCTTGAAGTCTTGATTTCCTGTTTAGCATTTATTTTCGTGTATGTCTCCCCCTTCGTGTATGCATCATGAATATCTCCTCCCTTCTTACCCCCCTTCGTGTATGCATCATGAATATCTCCTCCCTTCTTACCTGTTTAGCATTTATTTATTCTTCTCCCCCTTTTTGTCAAAAATTGCCAAAAAGAAACAGTAAGTAGAGAGAAAAAGACTAAGAAAAAGAGAGTAAGCACATCATAATTACAGACCAAGATGCATAATAAAAGAGAAAACATCAAGTACTAGGCAAAGATAAACTAAACATAATCCTAAGAAAAGCAGTAAAAATCAGCAGGAGAAAGAAGTCGAGGCAGAAGTCACTCAGTAGCCTCGTCATCATCGTCATCTCCTCTAGCAGGAGATCCAGAACCGGCAGTGTCTGGTCCGACACCAGGCAGGAACGGCTGGCGAGATACAGAACGCTGATAGGATGAGGTCGATGGAAAGATATCATCATGTGTGCAACCCATCTTCTCCAAGATCCTCTTCATTCCTTTCTCGAGACTCTTGAATCCCTTCTTTAGAAAACTCACTTCCTTCGTGAGTTCACCCATGTCACGATGAAGTGTGTCCAAAGTGACTGCGCCTCCTGACCTAGAGGACCCTGCAGGCGGTGCACGCTCTGCTCGTCGTGACGGTGGAGGTGGAGAAGGTACAGCACTACTCGATCTTTGCGGGCGGTGGAGCTCCTTGGTCTGTGAAAAGTCTTCAAGGTGCTCACGGACTTTGCCCAAGTCACCGCATCAATCGGCCCAAGTCCGTAATCATACTTATCGCACCTGGTGTCTACGCCGTGTCCCTGTAAAATCTGACGGGTAAGCAAAGGAAATGGTAGTAGCTCCCGCCGTACGATGATCGGATAACATGAACCATTCGCCGGATAAGGAATGGTATGTTAATGTTTAATCCAAGGCTCTGCTCGGGGTGACCAAGAAGAAACAATAATAGCAAACGATCCCAGCGAAGCCTCTTGGTCCCAATAGTTGGCTGGACGTTGTAGCACAGAATCAAAGAAAGCAAGTGATACTCAGGGCGCAAATCCTTTGATTCCACAACTGCCCGATCCGTGCGAACGCCCGGCTTGCAGACTGCTTCAACCACAGTCTCCCAATGTGTCGAGGACTGGAATGTCCCAGCAGTATAATGTAGTCCAGTCGTGTCAACATACATCCCTAGAATCTCTCCAATCTCGTGAGGAGTGACCGTCAGTCTCTGTCCACGCACTGACGTCTCAAATACATAAGACCCTGTCTCTTCATCCTCTGCAAGAACTACACCACGCAGGTAGAACTCCCGAATGAGTTCCACGCAGAAAGGTGTGCGAGCTGCTACCTGTCCAACAGGCTCAATAGGTGCTCTCTGCATCAGTCGCCTAAACTCAGGAACCTGCTCAGTCAGGTCCTTGAAGACTACATGCCGCTCCGCTAGGCATGATCGCACCGAGTAAGCACGAGCCCTCTCAGGAGGAACCTCAGCTATCCTCTTGGCTCGCCGCTCCCTGGTAGCACCACCTCCTCGCGATGACTCACCAGCAATGCCTTTTCCCTTGTCGGGATGGGAAACGGGCTCCTCAGCATCTTCTTCTTCTTCTTCAACCTCCTCAGCTCCCTCGACCTGATAGTCGGGATCAGATCCTTCGGACTCCTCAGCTTGGCGAGTCCGTTTGGAAGTCTCTCTACTTCCTCTACTACGTCCTCGACGACCTCCAGCAGCCATGAGCACCAGAAGTACAAGGACCATTGTAGAAGCCATTTTCCTGCACATGAAAAACCTCACATGAACACATTTTTGAAAAAATTCTCTAAAAATTGTGAAAAATTCACAAATAATTCAAGAATAAATAATAAAGCAATAACGAACTTGAATCATGCAGAAAATTTCATCAAATTTGGCACATTTTCAAAAATCCCGAAATTCTACCAATATTGAACCCTAGAACGTAAATCTGTAAAAAATAACGGATTTTAATGTGGTCTAGGTGTTTTAGATGCAAGATCTTGTGTCCAAAAGCCGATTTTCAGCAAAAAATCGCATCAAAAAGGAACGAAAACAGAGATCAAACAATTTTTTCGAAATTCCATTAAAAAAGAAACCTAGAACATAGATCTGCGAAAAATAGCGAATTTAAACTAGTTCTAAGTGTTCTGAATGCAAGATAATAAGT
This sequence comes from Aechmea fasciata, assembly GCA_025177825.1. NCBI lineage: Eukaryota > Viridiplantae > Streptophyta > Magnoliopsida > Poales > Bromeliaceae > Aechmea > Aechmea fasciata. The sequence goes on along the minus strand of CM045932.1, from coordinate 808,198 downwards.
TCAGATAGTGAATTACTGCAAAAAATTGCATCAAAAACGAGTAATAACAAAGATCGAACACTTGTCCCGGAATATTCAAAAAATATGCAAAAATCGGGTTTGATCTTAGATCCAAGCTAAAATACATGTTGTTTGAGGGGAAAACGTGCGGATACGAAAGAGAAGAGGCTCGGGGTTTTTAGAGAGAGAGAGCGCGTTTTGAATGAGTTTAGAGAGTGGAAAAAGGAATCGTTAGGTGTTATATCGCGGGCTACGTAATTTGTAGGTATGGGATGAATGCATGCACGGATCAACGATAATTCGAAAAATAGCCTTTTTCATTTAAAAATTCTCCAAAATCAAATTAATTTCACAAAAATTAATGATTTGACGTCAAAAATTATTATGATGACAGTAAAATATTCTATGATTTCAAAAGACATCATATCATCAAAATTTGATATTAAGAACAATCAAAATTATTTAAATCATCAAGATGCGAATTGATAAATAATAATTTTCTAGAAATTTGTCCAAATTGACACCAATTCGTCGCAACACGTTCAAAATAGAGATTTAACTAATATAGCACCGGGGGTGGCTCTTTGAGCATATTTTTCAAAAACTATCACCTTATGTCACCGAAAAATTCTAAAATATTCATTTTTTCAACCTTTTTCGGTTTTTCTCATAATTTCTCACGTGGTAGCTTCACACACGTCTTGGACGGCCAGGGTGGTAGCTCTTTCCTACATGTGGTGGTAGTTTTCACACTCCTTTCGGATGTAACTCTTTCCACATCTTTTAAACTAAGGAGTTCCCTTTTTTTTTTAAATAAAACAAACTCCCCCTCAATTAGACAATCTCACAATTGAAAATAATTTTGACGAATCTTAGTCAATTAGAAAATATCCATCAATTATATTCAACATTCACTACCAAGATGGATTAAATACAAAATGATTAAAATTAATTTCAAAAATTTTGATGAAGGTATGTAAGAAGAAATCACATAATAAATTATCGTCAAAATAATGAAAAGTGAAGTAAAATCGATAATTAATATGAATTTAATTCAATTTGAATTGACTTTAAAAATCGGTTAATTCTCTTTGAAAAACCATTAATCTCTCTAGATTAAAGATTTTCAATCATTGCCACTCTCAAAAATTTTAAAAACTCCCCTTTACCTTTCCTCAAAGACGATTTTCAAACACAAGAAACTCAAGCATCAAAGATATTCACTAAGTACCAAAAATCGCCTAAGCATGTAATGCAATGAATAAAAGTAGGAAATATACACCTATCAAAGCATTACATAACCGAAAAACAAGCTAAGAAGAATAACAAGGAAAGATATCACCTTTCCGAATCCAAACTTGTCGAATTTTTCCTTGCTTTGACTTGTCGACGTGAGGCTTGACTTCTTTCAACCTTTGTTCAACCGATGATTGTCTCGATGCTTGGTTCTTCGGTTGATATTTACGTTGAGGCTTAGTCTCCCGGTTTGCACGAGGTACTCGACCCAATTGATTTCCTATTTGATTCCGTGGGAGATACCGAATAGAAGAAGGTGCCGATTGAGATTTCGTTGTCTTGTTCGGGCAACTCCTTTTGATATGTCCCTTGACTCCGCATCGGTGACATACCTTTGCTTTTAAATTTGTTGAGACTTTCAATATCGTCTTTTGATCCTTCTCAACATATGTCCTTTCGTATCCGAGGCCCAACTTGTTCATTTGACCTAACCCGAGCATGTTATCCAACTTTTTCGAACCCGAGGAAAATTGTTGAAGATCCGATTTGAGTTGATGAACTTGCTTGGTTAACACTTGATTGGATGTGTAAGTTTCCTTAAATTGTTGCTCCAAAAATCCAATCTTATCCTTATAAGATTTCATCGTTAATTCCGCTTCTTCTAGCTTCTTTTGGAGGACCGAATTGATATTCAAAATTGATTCCCGTTCCTCCTCAAGAGCTTCATTCATGATCCTCATATTGTTGTTATCTTCTTCAATCTCCAACAAACGACTTTCCAACTTCTTATTGAATTTAGCCATCTTTTTCGATTCGATAAGAAGTTGGTTGTATGCTTCGGCTATATCCTCGTCATTCGATTCTTCCTCACTTTCGCCATTCTCGCTCGAAGACCCATGCGAAGAGAGAGGAAGATTTGAGTTAGAAACAATAGATGATAAACAAGCAACATTATAAGACGGAGGAAAAGATGTAGAATTAGCGATTAAGGCCGTATGATCCTTTTCTTCATCACTTGATGATGATCCGTTTGAAGAAGAGTCATCCCAAGTTTTCGTTTTAGCTTGCAAAGCCTTCGGTTTATACGTCTTCTTCGAAGGACAATCCGTTGCGATATGGCCGTAGCCTCTACACTTGAAGCATTGGATTTCCCCTTCGAATTCATCTTTTTCATTCGAAGACTTTGCAAGTTTTTTATCTTTCAATTTAGAATTAGAAGAAGGTTTAGAAAAGGATTTTCGCTTCGAAGATGAAGCATCGTTCTTCTTTCGGAAATTTCGGCGAAACTTCTTCGTGAGGAGCGCCAATTGTTGTTCAAAATCCGCAAGCGTAATATTTTCGTCGGAATCCGTGTCGTCGTCTTCTTCCTTTGTTGATTTGAGTGCCATCCCTGTGCTTTTAGAAAAAGACTTGGAAGAAGATTGATTAGTAGGAAAAGTCATCTCATACGTTTGTAAAGCGCCTACTAATTCTTCGACTTTCATCTCGTCCGGATGCTTAACCGTTTCGATCGCGGCAACCTTTGCCCGAAAACGTTCCGGAAGAGTTCGAAGAATTTTTCTAACAACTTTTGACTCCGGGATTTTCTCTCCCAAGTTAGCGCATGTATTTACTACGTCTTGTAGACGTGTATAGTACTCGGTAAAGGTCTCGTTTTCATCCATGAAAATCGAATCAAATTTGCTTGTAAGCATTTGTAATTTTTGGACCTTTACTAAGCTTGTTCCTTCATGCGTAACTTGTAGAGTATCCCAAATCTCTTTCGCGGTTTCACAAGCCGACACGCGAGTAAACTCCGTTTGCGACAAGGCATTAAATAAAGCGTTTATGCCCTTGCCGTTAAACGAAGATGCCTCGTTTTCATCTTTCGTCCACTTGTCTCGTGGTTTAGGCTTCTCAACATTATCGACCTTTTCGGTTGGAGGTTTCCATCCGAACTCAATTGATTTCCACACCCGCTCTTCGATTGCAATTAGAAAAGCTCTCATGCGAACTTTCCAATAGGCATAATTCGTGCGAGTCGAAAAGCGGAGGTCGATTAATGTTACCGCCTTCGGCCATTAGATATCAATATATCTAGATCCCGCTCTGATACCAGTCGTGAGTTACGGGGAAGCCCCAAGGATCTATCTAGATTGTATCTGACACCTAGAGGGGGGTGAATAGGTGTACTGGCCAAAGAAAAACACAAATAATCGATGCGTTAAAAATAAATGCGGAAATTAAAAACACACCGAGATTTACGTGGGAAAACTCCAACTCGGAGTAAAAAACCCACGGGACCAACACGCGAATACCAATCCACTAAAAGAAAAGATTACAAGGTGATTACCGACTCCACGGACTTAACCTCTCTAACTCTCTTATGGATCTCCGCGCACTCCACCGAGTTGTCCACGATCACGTCCGAATCCACGAACGCTCACGTTCCGAATCCACGAAACGCCTTGCTTCGAATCCACGAAGTCTTCAATACGCCGAATCCACGACGCCACGCTCCGAATCCACAAAGTCTTCAATCACGCCGAATCCACGACGCCACCATGAATAGAATCATGAATATGGTGATCCTTCGTTGGAGTATCGATGAAAACCGAAGAAGAAAAACTCCAAGCGAAGCGTAGATCAAATCGACATATAGAGAAGGATTTACTATGTCTCGATTTGACCTAAAAGAGGCTATTTAGTAGAAAATAGGTTTTGAAGGAATTCCTAGCCTCTAGGGTTTCTCAAACATGTATTATAATAAAGTGCACGAAGTTAGAGAACCCTAAGAACCTATTTATAGACTTTAGAATCAATTAGATTCGGATTAGAGATTTTTCAGATTTTTACCCATCTGTACCGGTACAAACTTGAACTGGTTACCGGTTCCACAAGGACGGAAGATTATTTTTCGAAGCCTTGGAACCGGTAATGGGATTGATGGTTATACCGGTATAGCAACTTTTCCCATACCGGTACAGCATCTTTTTCCATACCGGTATAACTTTGTATTTTTGCTGATTTTTTCATTTTTCGAAAACTACAAAGTTCCGTTACAGTTTCTAATCCGTTATTCAATGATTTTACGATTCTAATGCCTACAACTAAGTATGAATCACCATAACATGAATTAAAAACTTACCTAGGCATCGTGATTCTCATCGTGAGCCAATTCCTCTTTCTTCGAAGTCTTTGATTCTTCACCGTTCTTCGATCCGCTCCGATCCTTCAAGACTCCGACTCAATTCACGAAACTTGCCAACACAAAATCCTTAACATTAATTACCTTTTAGATCCTTGGGTTCCATAACCTACAATTGGTATCAGAGCAGGTATAGGTTGTAAAACAATGGCCGAGGGCGGTAATATTAATCGACCTCCCTTTTTCGATGGCACGAACTATGCTTATTGGAAAGTCTGCATGAGGGCGTTTCTAATAGCCATCGACGAGATGGTGTGGTAGTCGGTGGAATTTGGATGGAAACACCCCACCGAGGTTGTTGATACTATTACCGTCCCCAAGCCTAGAACTAAGTGGACTAAGGACGAAAATAAACTTTCATCTTGTAACGGGAAGGGGATTAATGCTTTGTTTAATTCTTTGAATCAAACCGATTCTCTCGGGTTTCGGCGTGTGAAACCGCCAAAGAAATTTAGGATACTCTCAAAACCACTCACGAGGGAACAAGTCTTGTCAAGGTTCAAAAGTTACAAATGTTGACTAGTCGTTTTGATTCTATTCATATGGAAGAGAATGAAAACTTTAACGATTATTACACTCATCTTCAAGACATAGTCAACACTTGTTCCAATTTGGGTGAGAAGATCCCCGAAACCAAGATCATTCGTAAGATTTTAAGAACTCTTCCCGAGCGTTTCCGTACGAAAGTCGCGGCTATTGAAACCATGAAACACCCGGATGAGATGAAAGTAGATGAACTAGTTGGTGCGCTCCAAACCTATGAGATGACTTTTCCTTCTAACTCATCTTCTTCCAAGTTGTCTTCTAAGTCCACAGGGATGGCGCTTAAATCTACTAAAGGAGGCAACACGGACTCTACTTCCTCGGACTCGGACTCGGACTCGGACACGACATTGGAGGACTTCGAGAAGCAACTTGCTCTTCTTACAAGGAAGTTTCGTCGGAATTTTAAGAAGAAGTTCCCTTCAAAGTCCTTTTCTTCATCAAAATCAAACAAATCAAAAGGGAGTACTTCTTCTTCATCTCTAAGTCAAAGCGTAACGAAAGTTCTTCTAAAGACTTTTCTAAAGATAAGAAAAAGGAAGAAGGACAAATCCAATGCTATAAGTGTCGGGGATTTGGACATATAGCATCGGATTGTCCGACTAAGAGTTCTAACAAAAAGAAGGCTATGCAAGCCATCACTTGGGATGACCCTTCCGATGAGGAGTCAACCTCAAGCGATGAGGAAGAAGTTGCCACGGCACTTATGGCACGAGACTCTACTTTTATGTGTTTATCTTCTATTGACTCTATCTCCGTGTCTTCTTAGCATGAACAAAATACGTCGGAGAATTCAGCGGGCGAAGAATCAGATGGTGATGATATGGCCGCCGCATATCATCAATTGGTTGATGAGTCAAGGAAGATGGAGAAGCTCGGCACCTCAGATGTTTTTGGCGTTTTCGGACAAAAAGGGGGAGATGTGACTGGACTTGATATGGACTTAAAGTGAGATGGAGATGACTTGATGTGACTGGACTTGATATGGAGTTAAAGGGAGATGGAGATGACGTGAATCATGATGATGTTATCTGATCTTTGATGTTCTTCCGTTTATACTTAATGAATTTCTTGGTGCTTGAATGTGTGTGTTGAGGTTTCTTTTGCAGGAACGTTCAAGACTTCAAGACTCCACTGTCTAAGTCATAGAGTTTGTATAGGATGAGTTTGAGTTTAAACTTGTAATTCGGTTTCTTATTGGATCGATCATGCTGAGAGTTATCGTTTGGTGATTGCGATAATTCTCGTCTTTTATGTTTTTTAGTTATGTACGGGCTTGTAATATGTTTTGTCACGAAATCGCCAAAGGGGGAGATTGTTAAGGATTTTATAGGTTGGCAGATTTCGTGAACTTATCGGAGTCTTGAAGAGATCAAGTGTATCAAGACAAAGTTGGATGATCCAGGACTCGTCTAAGAAGCTCGGCACCTCAGGTATATCTTAAAGATCATTTATGATGATTTAATATAAGAGTATAGTAGTTAGAAGACTTTAAAAAGCTTTAAAATTGCTAAATTTGCGAAAATCTGAATTTAAGTGGTCAATGTCCGGACATTCCTCATTGTCCGGATCCCTAAGCATGTTTGCTGCGGGTTATCAATGTATGTCCGGACAATGGTCAATGTCCGGATCCCGTAGGCTTCACTTTGCATATCCTTTAATCATGTCCGGACATCCTGCCTATGTCCGGTCTCAGTAAGCTGAGTTTTCATGCTACGCAAAGTAAGACCGGACATCCTCAGGCATTGTCCGGACCTAGCTCATTGCGAAAATATTGACGGAAGGATGGACCGAAAAATGAGCTAAGACCGGACAGAGGCAAGACCTGACATTCTTTCAAGACCGGACATTGGACACGAAATATTTCCAAAAAAGGCTGATTTGAATCCTACTCTATTTCAAAGTCTTCTAACTCTATATATAGACCATGGGAGATCAAAGGAAAATATGCTTCAGATCTTAGATCAATTCCAAATCCTAGAAACTCTCTTTTAAGCTTGATGACCTAATTCTAAGATAGGGTTTCGTTTTTGTTGATCGTCGAGTTGATTCTAGGTTTTCTCTTTGATTATTTCCTTGAGAATCAACTTAATGATTAACTAGAAGGGATTTCTCATTGTCTATGGTACTACAAAGTTGAAATCACCATAAATCATCATTGTTCTTCTCCGGACAGAGAGCTTGCGCGGGGATCGCGTGTGGAGGCCGAGGATTTGGTGAATGCTTTGAGAATTCGAGGCGTTGGCGCGGCAAGGAGTTGCGGCGTGATCGTTTGGAGGATTTCAAGCGATCGAGGACTAGCGAAGGAGATCCACGTTGGAGATTCGGTAAAGTTGGGTAGGGTAATCGGTATATCACCTTGTACTCACTTTGTTTCTTAGTGGATTTTTCATGTGATCGGTCCCGTGGGTTTTTCTCTCCGATTTGGAGTTTTCCCACGTAAAAATCTTGGTGTGTTGATTTTAATTTCCGCATTATCATTAAAATCGCATTAAGATTTTAAATTAGCCATTGTGCACCTATTCACCCCCCTCTAGGTGTTAATTACCTTTTAGATCCTAGGGTTCCATAACCTACAACATGCAAGAGATGGAAATCATGTAATTCTAAGACATAGAAAGGAGTTCGAATATTTCGGTATGACACCCCCACCTTTCGAAGAAGTTTTAGGTTGTGGAGGTCCTAAGAAGACTCCTCGGCACTTGCTTCGATGTTTTTTCGGCCGTTTAGGTCGAAACGAAGCCCTGGCGAACTTGTTTTGCCTCTAACTTTTATCCGTTCGACGAAACGCCAATCCGTCTTTGCCAACGCGTTTAGCCACCTAGCAATTAGGTCTATACACTATCAATTGAGATCAAACCTCAATATTTGACAAAACCCTAAATTGGAGCCCTAGGTTTGCTCACTAGCAAAACTACCCAATCAAAACCCTAGAACTAGGGATTTATGTATTTTGAAGCATGCATAGGGCCTATTTGACCCATTTCTAAAGCATAAAACCCAAACCCTAGAGTTCTATTAGCTAGGGTTAGAAGCTTACCTCAAGCAAGCCTCCTATGGAATGAAGAGGAAGAGAGGAAGGTGGTGGAGATGATGTTCTCCAAGTTCTCCTCCTCCTTCTTCTTCTTCTTCTTCTTCTCTTCTTCTCCTTTCCTTTCTTCTTCTTCTCCTTTCTTTCTTTTCCTTCTAGAGAGAGAGGGGGAGGGAAATGAGAGTGTGAGGGTGAGAAATGAGGGAGGGAGAGAGTGATCACTACAACAGAATTAGGTTATAGCGACACATGTTTGGGACACTTTTGAGTAAGTGTCTCATTTATGCTAAAACTTAAAAAAACATCTACTAATACCTAAATATAAAGCCCAATCCAAACAAAAATAAAAGATTACTCTACTCAACCCACCACACCCAGTCAATTTGGCCCGATTACAAACAGAAAAGAAAAATAAAAAGAAAAATCAATGGCCATCTTCTCTTCTCTCTTCACTCAATCCACTGAAATTCTAGACGAAGAGCCTTTCCTGTCGTCCTCCTCCGCCACCGCAACCAACGAGATAGAGTTTCGGCGATTGCTAAATCCTTAAATAAGTGTTGGTAAATTAGCAACACTTTTTTAGGTTATAATGACACTCTTTAACTGTCACTTTATACCTAGCGACCCCACATATAGCAACACTTTTTAAAAGTGTCGGTAATTTTAGCTAGCAGCACTTTTTTGATATGTACCTATATTTAAATGTGTCGCTATAGATCATTTTTGTTGTAGTGGATCTCCCAGCTATACCCCTCAACTAATGTAGTGTACGGGAAAAAAAAATTAAAAGTGTTTTTTTCAAAATGTTTGCGATATGTGATTTAATCGACACGTCGGAAAGGCGTCGGAATGAGTTGGATTTGATTTGGATGCGAACTAGCATCGCAAATTAAAGTGAAAAGTAGTTTACTTTCAGCACAAGTGTAGGTTTGGTTATATTGTGCCATTGGCACATTTCAATCCAGCTCAACTACCCCAAACTGAGGAGTTTGGACTGTAGCTTGTAGATGAGAATTCTTCACTCATTCTCTTATTGACCTTCGTCCTCTCCGCCACCATTTCTTCCTTCTCTTTTTTCTTCTTTCTCAGTTACCATACCCTTTACACAGGAAATTAACTACAACTATCAACGGCTGGCAACATTGTTATTGCTGGAAAGAGAGTCTTATTGGAGGGGTTTCGATACTACAATTTTCAAATTGAAGGCATGCATTTGTGTAGGGAGATGTTGGGATGCTGTTCATACATTTCTTGAGTTGAAAAGCCAGATTAGTAGCTCCAATTTTGAAGTTGATTGAGGATAGCTTTAAATGCTGATTTTTGGGCAGATTTGCGTCAACTCTGGATTCTATTAAAATCCATTTGAATTTCTTCTAGGAAATGAGCTTTGGAAGGGTTGGGAGTAACCGTGACTTCATCCTCTAATGATTAGAATCTTATTTGGACCAATTTGGAGGTACGATGAGTGACAATTTTGGTTTTCATTGAGGTCGAGAACAGAAAGAAAAATTGATTTCAGCTTGTAGGTGCTAATCCTGGTGAATTCCAGCGACGACCTTCGGCATTTCGGCCGTGTGCGACGTAGGGAGGTCGAATTTCGGCGAAACTTGGTTTGCTGGATTCTAGACTTCTAGAGGAATCCACGAAGCCCAAAATCACAGGATTTGGTGAAGGTTAGCTTGGTCTAACTCTAGTTTTACTCTGCTGCTGTTGTGTTGAACAAATTTTTGAGTTTATGAGTTCTTTTGGTGCTAATTGATGGATTTTAAAGGATTTTGATGTTCAGATCTTAGAGAGGAGTTGTTGCTGGCTGAGAACGAACTCGACTGAGTTTTATAGTGGGTCGTGACTTCCTCGCTGTCAAGGATTTAGCTTTTGAGGTGGGTTATTCATCGGTGTTACTCCTTAGTGCATGTGTAGTCGACATGTATAATTTCAGTTTTTGGTTATCATGTTGTAGCTCAAATTCATTGATTGTAGCATGTATAAAATCTGAATTGGGAGCATGACTATTAATTAGATGAATATACATGTTGAACTTAGAACTTGACTTAGGAGAAAACTCGCGATTTTAATCGACATATGCATTTACTACCTGATTTAGCTCTAGGAGCCGTGTTTTGAGTGTATCATCGCAGTATCAGCGCGATGGATACCCGGGGTAGTGTAGAATGCATTTACGCTCGTGCTGGGATGCCGAGCCTATTTTTACAGTAGTGTTCAAACTGTTCCGGACTGTTAGGTGTCGTCGGGGTTGACGGTGGACCTGATTTGCCGATGTGGCATCAGATTGTGCCGAGGGCACGTAGATTAGGTTGTTAGACCTGTTTAGACCCTAGCTACTTGAGTTTGGCTAGTTAGAGCCTGATTGAGCTCGACAGAGATACGCTGCATATTCAATTGGGTAGCGCCCACGAGTGCCACTCCGGAGTCGGGCGCTGTGCTTTCGCGTTGGTGTCGTGCGTGCAGGTTGGACTTGCTCTCCACTGAGTGTTAGTGTGGAGGTAGCTGTATAGTCACAACCGGGCACGGGACGGGTGTGTTCACAGTCCCAGGGACCGGTATGATTACAGTCCTCTTTCAGATTGGGTTTGTTTGGCATTAGTCTATAGGTGTTGGTGTTAGAACCTGTTAGTATAGTGGCATATAGCTGTAGACTATTTCCAGCTTACCTTACTATTCCTGCTTACCCTGTAGACTTAGTGGGTGGACCGATGATGTTGAGGGCGACACCTACTGAGGACTACTTGTTTTTACAGTAGTTCTCACGCCCTTTTGTTCCACTGTTGTTGCAAGGCCTTCCATTTTGGCTGCTGCTCCCTCCGAGATCGATCGAGGCAAGGGCGTCGCGAGTTGGAGCCCTTCCCCATTGCTACTGTTCGTGAGCGTTCCTACTGCAGGTAGTGCTAGTGTTTTGAGTTCATGTACATACTGATGTTATAACTCGCTGGTGCGAGTACTTTTGTATCTGGATATTATGTATGTATATGGAACTTAATTTCTTACATGTTTACTTTTTCTAGCAGCTTTATACTACTGGTTGTAGTATTGTATGTTTTACAGATACAGCTACGCTTCGTATACAGGGGAAATTCCTTTGTATACGACGGATTTGTCGACGTGCCCGGGGAACGTGCAATCCGGGGCGTGACAACTAATGTAACAATTGCATTAGAACCCCTCACTTTACTCACATCCAACGGCCCAGGCTGGGTTGTTTCGCCTGGACCGCCAGGTCCCTCCATAGAAAGATCGGTCCCCGAGAGCCTCTCCCGCAGGTTGGAGCTCCCACCCAGCTTCTACGTGTACGGGAACCGGTCCCTCTACCGAGGACCGGTCCCTCGGAGACCGGTCCCTCAATCTAAGACCGGTCCCCGAGAGCTTGCTCTCGTGGGACGCGTACGGGAACCGGTCTCCAATTTGGAGTCTGGTCCCCACAGGGACCCCATTGCTTAAGGAGACCGGTCCCTCGCGCCAGGGACCGATCCCCGAGAGCAATATTGGTGCGCAGGGGATTTTCCTCGCGCACCACACTTACGGGAACCGGTCCCTCTTACCAGCGATCGGTCCCCGAGAGCAGAATCTGTATAAGTGCAGATTTTCACACTTTGCTCTTGTGGACTCCAATTCCAATGCACTTTTTTGGTTTTAGATGCCTTCGGCCTTTCCGAAGCATACCGGCTCGACAATTAGTCGATTCCGGACAAAGTACAACTCTCGAATTTTGAGAATTCACTTCCTTACAACATTCATTATACGAAATAATCTCTAATATCATCAAATTGTGCCAATCAAAGAGTGTTCAGTGCATAGAGCCCTCATATTATCTGTCATCATCACAAAGCCACTGGAAATAATTTGGTTCCAAGCGTGAAAAGGAACGACTCAGCTTAGACAAAATTAAAATACAAACTAACTCCAATACTTCACTCAACAACAAAGAACCAATCAATCAACATGGAGAAAGTATGTAAAGCAAAACAACAACACCATTGAAAATAAAACTAAACCAATTACTAACAGTAGGTGAGAACGGAAAGGAAACAACAAAAAATATTAAAATCAGTTCGCAAATAGAAGCATAAAGAAGAGCGCACAAACCAATAAAAAGAGAATTTTTTTAATTAAAAAAATCACTGTGCAACTAACAATTTGACCACAATCCACCTCAACATGAAAGGAGGAAAAACAATCAAAAATAATATAGGAAAAAAAATAAATTGTAGGGAGGCACCAAAGGTGCTTTTGACCTGATCTAGTCCAACCTCTACCCTGATTTTCTCTGTTCTACAACAACTTTTCTTTTAAAACTCATAAACATTAGTTTTTATCCTTTTCTGAGAATAAAAGGCATAAATAATAGGTTTATTTTCTGTAATAACCGACATTTTTATCTTAATAAATAAACACTTTTGTTGACGATGTTATTGTGTGTAATTAAATTACAAGAGCACACGTCAAATTTCAGGTCAAAACGAGCTAAAACGAAAAAAGTTACGCGACCCGAAAAAATGACTTAAGTGAATAGTAACTCTAGTTTTCCGGATGAGCTGGGAATAGAGGATGGGTCCAAAGGCGTACAGAACTCCGATAATATGACTTCAATAGCTCGTTTTGAACGGCTCGACTATTCTGGAACCAATGCCACTGACGGAATTGGATTCTGATTCACGGTTATCGAGAAAAAAGGGTTTGAACGATTTGACATAAATATTTAAATAATTGAAGGTTTATGGAGAAAAAGAGGGGAATCGGTACTTCGCGAATCCGAAACCAAATCGAATGAAGTAAAAGGCTAGATTTGATGTTCTCGACGCGCTGAACGCGCTGGCATGATCCGATCGTGAATCCGACGGACGGATCTCCGGGAATCGCGAAATGAACGTAAAGGGGTCAAAATCGCAAAACGACGGAACGCGAAAAGTCTCTATATTTTATGTGTCGATTTGCGTGATTTTGAATGTAGAGGGTCCTTGGTGCAAGATTTAACTAATTACAGGGACTGGATTGCAAATTGTTGGCTGTGGAGGGCTGGATTGCAAGATGGCCAATATGAGTATAATTGGATTTCTAGGGTTTCATCTCCTAAACGCTAACCCTAGTGTCTTTCCACCTCCCTCAGCCACCCTAACAGATCCAGCAATCTCCCTGCCTCCCTCTGCGCGCACCCCGGCAGTCCCCAACTGCCGGCAGCTGTCGCCATCGCCGGAAAACCACCCCCTCTTCATCTTCTTCCTTTCCCTAGGTCGCACCACCACTAAACTAGACTAGAGAGCCTTAGAAGGATTGTTGAAGCCTGATCTGACATCCTTGGATCAGATCTAGCCCGAGGCTCCCAACCCCGGCTGTCCCCGCCGTCGCCGTGCATCGCCGGAGCAAGAGGAAACCGCCGCGGCCATTGTTGGACCATCCTGGCCGAGCTCGGGGAAGAATCAGATCGGAGCGTTTTCTTCGGCTAAGGAAGCTTCCATCCTCCTTCTCTGACCTCGGGCCACCTCCGGCGCGCCACTCCCTGTCATCCCGTGCGTCACCGGCCGCCGCGGAGCAACTCTGCCGCCGCCCGGATCTGGTGCAGGCCTAGGTTGGAACTCCTCGGTTTCCAGGCACCTCCGTCGCCCAAGGAGAGGATCACGGTGATCCTCTCAACCTCCGGCGCCGACCTCGTGGCCGCCCGACCGCCTCCGGCCGTCGCCGCGCGTCGCCGGGAAGCCACCAAACCCGAGTAAGGTGGGTTTGGATCTCCTCCGCCGCGCCTCCGCCCACCCTCTCGCCGCCGGCAACCGTGTGCCGTGGACCTCCCCGACCGGCCGCACCCCTCCCCGGCGTCATCGCACGCCGCCGGCCGCCGCTTCACATATCTGCGGCGGCACGGATCCGCGCACGAGGGGAGCCCCTTCGGCTTCCGGCATCCCCGCCGCCTCCCGAGGGGAGCATCCGCTTCCCTCGGCCTCCGGTCGACCATCGCCGTCCGGCGTCCCCGCCGCCGCCGTGCGGCGCCATCTAACCCGAGAGGAAGAAGAAGGAATGGATCGCCGCCGCCGCGCTCCGGCCGCCACCCGCCGCCGGCTACCTCCCTCCTCGGACCTCCCGGACCCGAGGCTTCCTTCCCCGGCCGGCGCGCGCGCCCCGTTGCCGCCGGCGGTCAACCCTAGCTCCCCTCGGGTCAGGTGAGCAATATTTGGTTAACAGCACCTAGTCTAGAGTGTAAGCACGATTCCCGAGGCTACTGTTGGTCTTTTTGACTAAGTGAGGTGAGCACGGTCATCGTCTTTTCATGCTGAACGCGATGCTCACCTCCTCTTAGGCATCTGATGCTTCGATTAGCGGGAAAAGTGTACCTTTCGCGCTGTGCGCGCTGTTTAGAGAACTTCGCGTTGCTCGTGCGAGTTCTACAGTGACCGAAAGTGCTCCGAAAGGCGAGCACGGTCTTCAGCATGTCGAAGACTTACAGAGAGTGCGATTTCGGAATTTATGGCGCACAGGTTTGCGTGCACGACCCATAATAGCCCTAAATTGCATGAAATAATGCGATTTTATGGAGCTTCAAGGACTATTATGCAATTTAGAATTTTGTGGTCGCTGTAGACAGCGTAAGAGTGTTGCGGGTAACCTCTGGACTGATCGTCCAAGGCCCCAGGACTTTACAGAAAATCAGAAGTGATTTTCGGAGCGTTTTTTTTGGCAAAATTCGCCGACGGAAACGTGTTTACGGTTCGGATTTCTTCTGACAACTCTTAGTGATTATTTACGGTGTCGCTGAGCCTTGTTGGCTGGTCACTCATGTCATCTCGAGAGTTTAGAAATGACGGGTGAGCGACGGTTGGTTCCGGTGTCGAAATTGACACTTTCGGGAACCCGTATTCGTACAATTATCCGACGATAATTGTATTGTAGTGTTATCTTGTGTTTGCTGCCAAAACATCCAAATAGGAGTGTTTTATGGTAGCGGGTGATTCGTGACACGAGTCGGTGCTTTTCGGGACAGTTCGTGGGTCCCGGCGGAGTCCCGGTGCTGTTTACGGGACTTCCGGTGAGTTACGGTAATTGGTTCGGAAAACCAATCTCCGTGGGATTAGTTGTGAGTTGTGCTATTAGTGTTTTGTGTTAGTGGGTTAGACACTAACCTGGTGGATCTTCTTAGGTCCGGTTGATACTTCTTCCTCAGACGAGAGTCAGACGCCGTGTTTGTACAGGTGGGTACTTCGATCCGACGTCCGTACAGTGGTACAAGCTGGTGACGTTCCTTCCACCTTACTGTTCATATCTTTTATCGTAGATATATCTTGCACCTTTGTGTTACAGTTTTACTCTACTCAGTGTTTCCATGCTTAGTACCATGTGTAGGAGTAGAGTAGTTTGCTTCTTGTCAGCCTATGACATCAGTGACCTGAGTGGTCCGTTCTCGTGTTTCCTTCAGTAGTACTTGCATACAGTTGAGAGGATGTTGAGTTGTTCCATCCTAGTTGACCTGAGTGGTCAGTTCTTGTGTTTCCTTGGGTAGTACTCGCATACAGTTGAGAGGATGATGAGTTGTTCCATCCTAGTTGACCTGATTGGTCGGTTCTGGTACTTTCTTACAGTTTTTCAGTGACCTATTCGGTCGGCTTGTTTCAGTTTCTCAGTGACCTATTCGGTCAGTTTGCTTCAGTTACAGTGACCTGTTCGGTCGGTTTGTTTCAGTGCTTCTGTGACCTACGTGGTCGGCGAGTTTACCTAATGACCCAAAAGGGGTCGATGTCCTTTTAGGGACGGGATTGTCAGCCAGTTACTGACGTCTGATTTTTTAGCATAACAGCATCGATCGCCCAGGATTCGAGCGCAGTTCACGAACACAGGCGGTCTGATCCACCGGCCAGGTTGTTCTTTTCCGGAAAAGTGGTTGGACGAGCCAACCCGTGAGCCCATGTGGGATTGGGTAGAATGCAGGCTTTGAGATACAGGGGGCATAGGCTTGAGGTCTGAGGACCACCAGAGCAGCAGATTCCAGCTTGGGTCTTCTACTTTATCAGCTTTTCGATGCATCCTTACGATGTTTGTTGTTTCATATCTATATATCTCTCTCCATTTACTTGTTTATCATAGCTACTGTACTACTACTATTATCTCCTCTTGTGTCTATCTCCGCGAGGTATCCACTGGGAGGGGGAGACATGTTTACATGTTCTCACCCCTCGCCTTCTTTTCAGGTGACGTTGCAGGTCTTAGTGGGACAGCTGGTGAGGAGCGAGTCTAGTACGCGACATAGCTCCGTCCCTTCGTTGGTTATTTCTTACCTTATCCTTGCTTGACTTAGACTTATATTATGGTTCAGTTCAGTATTTACTTTTGATTATAAGATGTTTTATAAGGTAATAAAGATTGTGGATTTTATGTGATAAAATGGTCTTCTACCCCTCGTGGTAGCGTGTTTTCAAAAGAAAAGGCTTTCATGTGGTTTTATCAACTTATTTATATCTCGAAAGTGAACCTGTGGTGAATGGTGTATGAATCAATATAACTGTTGGATGTTGTATGTTCATTATTGTGGTTGTTTCCTGGTTGTATTTCATTACTCTGTACATGTGCAACGCCGTGCAAATACAGGGGAGACTCTGTCCGTGTGTACAGTGGACTCCCTGTATTTGTGGCGGATCTGGCATAACCTGGGGAGTCAAGTTAAAAAAAAAAAAATTCCGCTGTGTTTTTACTTATTAAATGACCCCGGGGCGTGACATTTTCTATATCAGAAATTTTTTATAAGCCTGGCCGGGTTGCTTCTAATAGCACACAACACTTGATGCTAATAAGTTTTTCATCGTTAGATTGATCCTCTTAATTATTTTTATCTGGTGGATTATACTATTTAATCAACCACCAATTCAATTCTGGAAAATCACTATTATTCTAACCGCACATCCCTTCATCCAATAACTAAAAACCTAATAGCAATGATGACTTGGTACTTATAAAAACATTCCAACCTAATTATATATATATACACACTATCGATGTAGTTTCTATTTGCTAGAATATTTGGTGAGAATACTAATTGATGTATTGGATAGAGTTTTAGGCATCTTGTTTGGCTCGAGAAGCTTTAGAGCCATGAAACATATTTGAAAACTCAGAGGTCTCAAATGTTGCGATGAATTGGAGATGCACCTGATAGGATACACCGTGACATTTCTGAATCCGATTCTGTTCTATCCCAGCCGTGCAAATAGAATTCGATATTTCTATTCCTACAGAATTATTTGGAATTACATTAGACAAAAGTGTCTTCTTTATTATTTCATATAACTTTGAAAGTTTGAAAGTCAAATGAACATTTACTTTGAAAATATAAGATCTATATATCGACCAAAAATACTTCCTCGAGGTAGTTCAAAATTGATTCATTTACGGATCGAAGTGGTTGGACCCAACATTTTTTTTTTGTTTTTGTCTTTTCAAGTTTTCCTAAATCCAACCAGACCAAATCTCTTGCATACACATAACCCAATTAAATCCCTCTATTCCATCTATAATGATCTCTGCATACTTACTACATGGTTAACTAAAAATAACTATACTGAGAGTCTGAGACTGTAGAGACAAACTTCCAAACCTAACATCATCACCTATAATTGGAATAAAATTACTTAATTCCTTTTTATAGATTTTTTTTTTGTTTTATGAAATGCAAATTCAATAAAATCAAACTGTCAAGTGAGAGTTCCAAGCAGATCAAATTCAGTCAGTAATGATGATTATTTCGTCCAATATTGATGAACATTAAGCATTATTAAAAGAAAAATATATAAAAATATAACACAAATTTGTGCCACAAATATTAGCAATTTTAACCTAGTTTTTTTTTTTTTAACCAACTTAAAACTCGGCACGTGCACACCATACAAATGGCTTTCACCACCACTCGTTGTTCCACCCAAGTGAAACCTCCTCGTTGTTCCACCCAAGTGAAACCTCCTCACAGCGTATTTCGTGGGACACCCAACAATCCAAAGGAAAAAAGAAAAGAAAAATAAAACACTGCACACGCGTGCGAAACTAACCACCTCTGCTGACCGAAGCTTACGCACTCTCTCTCTCCTCTTTCTCTTTCTCTTTCTCTTTCTCTTTCTCTCCCATTCCCCAACTAAAGATAAAGGCTTTTTTTTTATATATTTTAAACGAGTTGCACTTTCAAGAGGTATGTATGAAAGTTCAAAATTTATATTGGTATATATGTAAATAAAAGATTTTGCAGGGACGTGCAAAGACTCCATTTTTCTTAATGTTTTTTTTTTCTGTCTAGGCCTGCTTCCTATTGTTGTAGATAAGTGCTCTTAACTTTCTATGTTTCATTTTACTAAGCGTGTGGTTGATTGGAGGGGAGGGTGAAAGACTTGGGCCAGTTGATGTCACGCCCCGAGACCGATCCATTTGGCCGGTTCGAGCGCGCCAACAGACGCCGAACGGACAGAGCTTCCCCTATCCGCCCAAGGCTCAACAAGTACAGATAGAGTATAAGTTTTACACATGCGGAAGCACACACAAAAGGCTTACACGAGGGTAAGCAACATAGCCAAAATGAAAGTAACTAATGTAAACATACAAGTACTATGATTAATTTCAATCACATACATGCATAATTCTCACAACTTGAATTCTTTAAAGTCTTTACAATTTAATGCATCATCTCTTTCTTACATCACATTTTCTTCAAAATGAAAGTTGGTTACATTAAAGTTAAACAACTATAATCATCAAATACAAAAGATGATATATATAAAAGGAGTGCAACTACCAAAAGAAATACTCGGGCGGTCTCTATCTAGGGCGCGATGCCCTTACCGCGATCATCGGCCGGCTCACTTGGTCCCGGCTCTGTGGAAAAAGGGGTGTGAGAACTACAACAAAGTTCCCAGTGGGTTCAGCAACCAACCACGCCGACTTTCCCACTAGGTCTAATTCAAGCGTAATAGAAAGAAAGGTAAGATATTAACCAACTATCAAATGCAGCTAATACGCTTGAAAGTAAACAGTAAGATGCTCAAATTAAAACTCATGATGACTTAAAGATCATAGTTCAATACCCAATCTCTTGGCTAACCCATAGGTTTGCCCTAACAAGACTCAACCAACCCAAATCCCTATTGTCGAGGAAACACTACAACCCGACGGGACCGTCCTCTGGGGAAACACTACAACCCAGCGATGACAACTCCGGAGCACATCGCCCGAGGGGGAGCTACCGCGCCTCGAGCAAGGACTATATGGTGAGTACGATCAATCCTTAACTATAAGGATTCCAATTCAATCCATTCCTTGACTTCAAGGAGACTATGTTCATATGACCCTTAACTCTAAGGTTGTTGTCATAATGTCAATCTCAAAACTCTACTAGTGTTATGTACACTACTTGTTCTTGTTCTTGATGCCATACAAGTTGTCTAAGTATTCTAGACTCACACTTGTCACAATCTCTAAGTTCATGTCCAATGTCACATTCACTTGTCCATTACACTAAGTTCTTGTTCTTTAACATGCATACATAGGGTTCTTGTTCTTTTACCATACAATCTCATACAAATCTACCTCATGCATTTGAACTCACAAAAGCAATAAGAAATGTATATTAAACCCTACAATGCAACATGCTCAATATATAAATATGCTCAAATTGTGACACTTAGACATAGAGAGAAGTTCGATATCTTTGGAATGCACCACCCACCTCCAAATATTTTTGTGGGATCGCCCAACAAGTTTCACGATCAACCGAAGCCTATTTGAAAACCTGTTACGTTAAAAATGAGCCTAATCAGGTTATTTTACATAGTGGCTCCTATATCGGCTTTTCGTTAAATTAAACGGAGTTGCCCCACGCGTCGGGGACACTCCCAATTAGGTTTCTACAAGGTCAATTTGACCTTAGAACCTCTATAGTCAAAAGCCCCAAATTTGGGTGCTCTACCAAGCCCTACTTGAAACCCTAGGTTTTGATCTCCTAAACAAGCAAAAGAGAGCTTGTTGATCTTCTAGGAACTCTTCTAGAACCATTTGGACCCATTCTAAGGCCTCTATTTGAAACCCTAGAAGTTCACCATTAGAGGACCTTGAGCTTCCATGGATTTTCATGGAGCTCAAGCCTCTACCAAGTCTCTATGTCAAAGAGAAGCTCCAAAACCTAGCTTTCTAGGAATAAAACTCAAACCCTAGCTTAGGTTTTTCCATAAACCTCACCTTAGCCCCAAGCTCTCCAAAGTCCACCTTGTAGGAGAGCCCTATGTCTTCCTCCAAGCTCCAAACCTCCAAACCCACCCTCTCCTTCTTCTCCTCCAAGCCCTAGAGATGAGTTTCTAGAGAGAGAAAGAGGGAAATGTGTGAGAGAGTGTGTTTGATAAAGTGGCTGTGAAGAGGGGGGGTGTGTGTGTGCCTATAGTGTTGTAACAATTACATTTAGGCCCACAAAACACTTTATTTGCGAAGCAGTCCAAACTGCTGTCGGGCCCAATCTGTACCGGTATGGAGGGCTTCTGTACCGGTATGGGACACTCCAGAGGCAAACCCGAGAGCTGCCTCAGATTTTTCGCGGCACTTGTACCGGTATGGGATCGGGCTTGTACCGGTATGGGCCATAAAATTTTCAAACCCGAGAGCTCTTCTCCTCTCGGTAAAGGTGGCTATACCGGTATAAATCCACCTTGTACCGGTACAGACACCAAAAATCTCAAACCCGAGAGCTGCTACCCTCTCGGTAAAAGTTGCTATACCGGTACAGCAACTTTGCTTGTACCGGTACAGGTTGCCCAGACTTGAGTTTTTCGCGTCGTTTCGACTCTACTTCGTGCCGAACAACGCCGAATCCTTTATAACTCTTTTAAACCCTCCTTTAACCCTTCCAAAACGCTTGGAAAGGTAATTGGAACTCGTCCAATTATTTCTTTCGCGTGCTTCAACCAATTTGGCTAAAGTTCGGTTCGTTACAGTTGAATTGTCTGAATGATTGTGATTTTGCATCATCACATATACTTATTTGAAATTTTTCAACCTCTCTGCAGATTAGAGAACAACTTAGGCAATTCGTGGTGGATTTTCAGTGGATAAACCTCATCCATTTCATTGTAAATTATGATGAACTGTGTGTGGCTCCGAAGGGAATCCTGGAAGGCTCGAAACCACTGGCCTTGTGTAGTGACTTTATTTTCCATTGTTGAATTTTCCATTCTTTTCAGTAGGCTGAGATTCTGCATTCACTTGTTCATGAAATTGGAGCATGTATTTTAAAATAATGTGATGACACTTGGACTTTCGATGAGTAGATCTTACTGGAGAAATGAGACTGTAACGACCCAGCCCACTAACAATAATAACTCGTTGGGCCCAACCACCGGCCCAAAATGCTTAAGCCCAGTTATTATTGCTAGTGTCTAAGTCTCTTATAAACCCAATGACAACTCCATTCCCATCCGATATGGGACTATTGGGGTGTCACAGACTCCCCCCGTTAAGGTCCTGACGTCCTCGTTAGTCCAATCACACACACAGCCCACGATCACCAGGCTATGTGAGACTCGTCTCGCTAGCCTGTCATCCAGACCCTGGCTCAGCCGAGACTCGCCACACATGTCCAGCTGGTGAACCGGCTCTGATACCAAATGTAACGACCCAGCCCACTAACAATAATAACTCGTTGGGCCCAACCACCGGCCAAAAATGCTTAAGCCCAGTTATTATTGCTAGTGTCTAAGTCTCTTATAAACCCAATGACAATTCCATTCCCATCCGATGTGGGACTATTGGGGTGTCACAGACTCCCCCCGTTAAGGCCCTGACGTCCTCGTCAGTCCAATCACACACACACCCCACGATCACCCGGCTATATGTGAGACTCGTCTCGCTAGCCCGTCATCCAGACCCTGGCTCAGCCGAGACTCGCCACACATGTCCAGCTGGTGAACCGGCTCTGATACCAAATGTAATGACCTAGCCCACTAGCAACAATAACTCGTTGAGCCCAACCACCGACCCAAAATGCTTCAGCCCGGTTATTATTACTAGTGTCTAAGTCTTATATAAACCCACTCCATTCCCATCCGAT
This sequence comes from Aechmea fasciata, assembly GCA_025177825.1. Classification (NCBI taxonomy): domain Eukaryota; kingdom Viridiplantae; phylum Streptophyta; class Magnoliopsida; order Poales; family Bromeliaceae; genus Aechmea; species Aechmea fasciata. Next base: position 786,136 of record CM045932.1, on the reverse strand, counting down.
GTGGGACTATTGGGGTGTCACAGAGACTCTATTAGCCAATTACAAATAGCTGGTACTAATGGTTTAGGTGCTTTCATTATTTAATTGCTTGTACCGAACTTTCTTGTGATGTAAAGGCCTGTTGATTTCGGATGTATGGCAAAGCCCCAGTGAAGTAGGAAGATATTTATTTGTTGCCAGTTAATAAAACGTAAACTAACATAGAATGTGCTTTTGTAAGCCAGGTTAAAAAAAAAAAAAAAAATTTATATAACTGTTAGGTGTAAAAACATTGGCAATAGGGGAAAAAGTACTGCATAAAAGTTGAATCTCTAGCTATTCTAAGCAAGTAGAGAAATGATAGAAGATCACCATTATTAGCATCATATAAAAGCGATAATATCTTTTTTTATCCTGTAAACTTAATTGTGATATTTCCTATTGACCCCTTGGTTTCAAATATACCCCTGAAAAGTTTCTCTTTCTTTCTTATATACCCATATTTTTTAGGTTTTTTCGGAAGTGTTTGGGTTTTTTGAAGGGTAAGAAAGTTTTTTTTTTGAGGGGTAGATATGAAAGACGAGAACTTTATAGGGGTATATAAGAAATTGCCCAAAAAATAAACTATTTTTAATAAAATAATAGAAGAGTATTTCAAATCTCATGGACTTTCTTTATCATTATGACCTTGTGCATAAAGACATAGAGAAGGAAAAACTCTAAAAAGTACATTGTGTTATAGAGATTAGACAAATATTACGAAAAAAAATGGGGAAAAAAGTAAACCTCCAAATAGACAGTTGAATTATTAGTAAACCTGATAGATCATAAAAAGTTTTCAAACCTGCAATAAAGATAGTAGATCATCAATATATGATAATAAATATCTAGACAAATATAATTGAACATATGACACAATATCTCGACAACCACAAGATACTAAGCAAGCCAATAACCAATTGATAGCACACCAAGTCGGTGATAACACCATGATAATAGCAATAAAACACAAATAACTTGATATAATTTTGAAAATTAAAGCATTAGATAAAAAAAACAATTTAGGTGTATTTACTCAAAGGATAAAATATTGTGAGCTTAATGAAATTTTCATTAAATTTAGTATATATCCAATTTAATAGATGAAAATAACTCTAATCAAAATAAGCCAAATTTGAGGTGTCGACCCTAAAATATATTAACGGCCTATTTTGATAGATTATCCATATATTTTTACCTCTGGTAAGAAATAAACAACTCATTAGAAAAGTGCAAATATATGCAGCTACAAGTGACGCAAACAAAAGGAGCCAATAGAAAGAGGAAAAAGGAAGAGAAAAATATAAACAATTATAAGAATAGAAAAGAAAAATGTTAATACATTAACACCAAGCACAAAATTCGAAAGTAAAAGAAACAACAGGTATGCCAACTAAGCATTTAATCACAACTAATGGCAACTGATGGAATATGGTTTCTCAAAATGAAGGATATGTAGTTTACATTCAGAGAGATTTTATACATTTAAATATTACTTTCTAGCTAATATAATTGATAGAACGTAAAGAGAATGTCAGCAACATCAGAATTAAATAAAAGTTTAAAGAAGAAACACTAACACTTGCAACCTACACCGACCGTCCCTAAAGCAAGTGGCAAAGGGCTTGGTGGTTGGTACCCGTGACCCAAGTTCGAATCCTAGTTGATTCACATTTCTAGCTAAGTTTATTTCTAAATGAAATAAACGAAGCGGGTAGCATGCTACCTATCTCTCTCTCAAAAAAAAAAAAAAACACTTGCAACCTACAAACAATTTGTTGCTGCTTGTGCAAACATTTTCTAAGAACACTGAAGATATAGCATATGATAATATACTTATATAACGTTGTTTGTTAGTATCCTCATACATGAGAGCCGCCAAATCTCCGACTTGTGGCATATACCATAACCTTGTCCCAAATAATGAAACCAAGTAATTTGATCAAAATTTTTTTTTATTTTTTGGGAGATACTTTCAATTGAGAAATGGAATGCAAAGTTTGATACAAAAACCTACAATAGGCATGGAGTTTCTTTAAATTTTTTTAATCTCCATAAAAATATGCTTCTAGACCATTATAAATTAAGAAATAGATTAGAAATAGAGTAATAATCACTTCCTAAATGCTGGGGCATGTTGGAGTAAGAATCACCACATAAATACTACAGGATGTGTGAGCTCCTCTTGAACCCTCTTTGAGGCAATAGCATTCAACTGAGATTAACATAACCCAGTTCGACCATTTCAAATGAAACCAGAAAAAGCCTAGCAAATGGAACAACTCAAGATTGCCCCATGCACACAATCAAAACTGAGGCACCCTAAACCCTAAACACAATTTATTCCATATTGCACTCTGCACCTTAAACCTTAAACACAATTATAAAACTAAGGCAAATATAACGGAAATGTACAGATAATGGAATAAAAATAATAACATTGCTTATAGCTGTGAAACAACCGTTGTACTCCAAAAGCTTAAGCTTCTAAAGAACGGTGTTTAAACATTTTTATATTTAACACCCCCCCTCACGTCTGGGATCGAGACTTAAATGAGACGAAATTAATATGCTATGAGCCTAGCGTGACTCGAACTCAGGACCTCCTGCTCTGATACCATGTGAAACAACCGTTGTACTCTAAAAGCTTAAGCTATTAGAGTACAACGATTGTTTCACATGGTATCAGAGCAGGAGGTCCTGAGTTCTAGTCACTTCAGGCTCCTAGCATATTAATTTCCTCCTATTTAAATCAAGCCCACGTCATGGGCCGACCAAGTAGTCTCGAGTAAGCTATTAGAGTACAACGGTTGTTTCACATGGTATCAGAGCAGGAGGTCCTGAGTTCGAGTCACGCCAGGCTCCTAGCATATTAATTTCCTCCCATTTAATTCAAGCCCACGTCATGGGCCGACCAAGAAGTCTCGAGCCCAGACGTGAGGGGGAGTGTTAAATATAAAAATGTTTAAACACCGTTCTCTAATAGCTTAAACTTTTAGAGTACAACGGTTGTTTCACATGGTATCAGAGCAGGTGGTCCTGAGTTCGAGTCACGCCAAGCTCCTAGCATATTAATTTCCTTCCATTTAATTCAAGCCCACGTCATGGGCCGATCAAGAAGTCTCGAGCCCAGACGTGAGGGGGAGTGTTAAATAGAGCCCAGACGTGAGGGGAAGTGTTAAATATAAAAATATTTAAACACCGTTCTTTAATAGCTTAAGCTTTTAGAGTACAACGGTTGTCACGCCCCGAGCCCGATCCATTTGGCCGGTTCGAGCGCGTCAAACAGACGCCGAACGGACAGAGCTTTCCCTGTCCGCCCAAGGCTCAACAAGTACAGATAGAGTATAAAATTTTACACATGCGGAAGCATACATAACATCTTGCACGAGGGCAAGCCATAGCCAAAGTGAAAAGCTAAACTAAAACATACAAGTATTATGATTAATTGCAATCACATACATGCATAATTCTTACAACTTGAATTCTTTAAAGTCTTTACTTTCATATCATCATTTCTTTCTTACATCACATTTACCTCAAAATAAAACTTGATTACAATTAAAGTTAAACAACTATAATCATCAAATACAAAAGATGATATAAAGGAAAATGCGACTATAGCAAAATAAAGTAACTCGGGCGGTCTCTACCTAGGGCGCGATGCCCTTACCGCGATCCTCCGCCGGCTCACTCGGTCCCGGCTCTGTGGAAATAGTGGGGTGAGAACTACAACAAAGTTCCCAGTGGGTTCGGCAACCAACCACGCCGACTTTCCCACTAGGTCTAATTCAAGCGTAATAGAAAAAAGGTAAGATAATAACCAACTATCAAATGCAGCTAATACGCTTGAAAGTAAACAGTAAGATGCTCAAAGTAGAACTCATGCAAGATCATAGTTCGATACCCAATCTCTTGGCTAACCCGGGGGTTCGCCCTCAACACGACTCAACCAAACCAAATCCCTATTGTCAAGGAGAGAAAACACTACGACCCGACGGGACCGTCCTCTGGGGAGAGAAAACACTACGACCCAGTGATGACAACTCCGGAGCACATCGCCCGAGGGGGAGCTACCGCGCCTCGAGCAAGGACTTATATGGTGAGTACGATCAATCCTTAACTTTAAGGATTTCAATTCACAATCCATCCTTGACTTCAAGGAGACTTAGGTTCATATGACACGTAACTCTAAGGTTGTTGTTATAATGTCAATCTCTCAATTGTACTAATGTTAAGTAATCTACTTGTTCATGTTCTTGTTCTTGATGCCACATAGTTGTCTAAATATTCTAGACTCATCATTGCCACACTTGTTCTCTAAGCACATGTCCAATGTCATAATAGTTCACTAGGTTCACTAGGTTCTTTGTCATGCATACATAGGGTTCTTTGTTTTTTATCATTACAATACCATACAATCATTCTCGTGCATTTGAACTCACAAAAGCAAGAAATTCACAATTAACCCTACTATGCATTATGCTCAATGTATATAGTATGTTCAAATATGACACTTAGACATAAAGAGAAGTTCGATGTCTTTGGCATGCACCACCCACCTTAGAATATTTTTGTGGAGTTGCCCAAGAAAGCTCACGGCCAACCGGTGCCTAGGTTGAAACCTGTTACGTTAAAAGTTGACCCAATCAGGCCATTTTACATAGCAACTCTATGATCGGCTTTTCGTAAAAATAAACGGAGTTGCCCCACGCGTCGGGGACACTCCCAATTAGGTTTCTACAAGGTCAATTTGACCCTAGAACCTTCATAGTCAAAAGCCCCAAATTTGGGTGCTCTACCAAGCCCTACTTGAAACCCTAGGTTTTGATCTCCTAAACAAGCAAAAGAGAGCTTGTTGATCTTCTAGGAACTCATCTAAGGTCATTTAAACTCTTTTCTAGGGCATGCATTGACACCCTAGCAAACCACCATGAGAGCACATGAAGCTTCCATGGATTTTCATGGAGCTTCATGCTCTACAATGTCTCTAATCATGAGAGAACTCGAAAACTCTAAGTTTCATGGAAGAAATCCCAAACCCTAGGTCTAGGTTTGCAAAAACTCACCTTTGCCCAAAGCTATCCCAAGGTCCACCTTGTAGGAGAGCTCTTTGCACCTTCAAAGCCTCCAAAATCTCCTTCTTCTCCTTCTTCTCCTTGGTCTCCTTGCCCTAGAAGTGGTTTTCTAGAGAGAAAAAGGGAGAGATATGAGGGAGAGGAGTGTTGGCTGTGAAATGAGGGAGAGGGGGGTGTTTGGGAATGTATTGTGTTGCTACAATTGCAACTTAAGCCCCCAATTCCTTTATTTACGAAGCAGTCCAAAAGTTGCTGCCAGACCTGTTTGTACCGGTACAAGCCCAGTCTGTACCGGTATAAATTGCTCCAGAGGCAAACCCGAGAGCTGCCTCTCGATTTCGCAGCATTTGTACCGGTATAAATCCATTTTGTACCGGTACAGACACCAAAAATCTCAAACCCGAGAGCTGCTGCCTTCTCGGTAAAAGTTGCTATACCGGTACAAAATGGTGCTTGTACCGGTATAAACAGCCCAGACTTTGTTTTTCGCGTCGTTTCGACTCTACTTCGTGCCGAACAACGCCGAAATCTTTATAACTCTTTTAAACCCTCTTTTAACCCTTCCAAGACGCTTGGAAAGGTATTTGGAACTCGTCCAATTATTTCTTTCGCGACCTTTAACCAATTTGGCTAAAGTTCGGTTCGTTACATTCTCCACCCCTTAAAATTAGTTTCGTCCGCGAAACTATCTTAGTTACAATCTAGATCCATACCTCAATCCAGATTTTCGAATAGGTGGGGATACCGCTCCCGCATCACGCTCTCGAGCTCCCACGTAGCCTCTCGGTCGTTGTGGTTGCTCCAACGGACCTTGACATAAGGAATTCTCCGGCTTCGTAGTTTTCTTTCCTCGCGATCAATAATGTACCCCGGAAACTCCTCATAGGTCATATCCTCCTGAATCTCCGACGGTTCGAAAGCAAGAACATGGTCGGGATCATGGACATACTTGCGGAGATTTGATACGTGGAATACATCATGAACTCCCGCAAGCCTCGGTGGTAATGCTACTCGGTAGGCCACCGCTCCAACTCGCTCCAAGATCTCAAACGGTCCAAGATATCGGGGACTTAGCTTTCCCCGCATTCCAAACCGCTTGACTCCTCGCGTCGGCGATATTTTCAAAAATACATGATCTCCAACGGCGAACTCGATATCTTTTCGTCGTTGGTCGGCATAACTCTTTTGCCGAGATTGCGCCGTCGCAAGTCGTTGGCGGGCAAGGCGAACTTTCTCCTCCGTCTCCCGCACTACATCGGGGCCAAGAACGGTTTTCTCGCCCACGTCGCTCCAATGGATTGGAGAGCGACACTTTCTTCCATAAAGGGCCTCGAATGGCGCCATCGCGATACTCTCTTGATAACTATTATTGTACGCGAATTCCGCCATCGGTAAATGATCATGCCAATTGCCCTTGTAATCGAGAACACACGCTCGAAGCATATCCTCAAGTATTTGAATCGTCCTCTCCAATTGTCCATCACTCTGAGGATGAAATGCTGTGCTAAAGTCGAGCCGCGTGCCTAACGCCTCCTGTAGGCTCCTCCAAAAGTGAGAAGTGAACCTCGGGTCCCGATCCGATACAATAGACGCCGGAACCCCGTGAAGTCTCACAATCTCATCAATATAAACTTGAGCCAACTTATCCCCCGACCACGTGATATGAATCGGTAGGAAATGTGCCGACTTTGTTAACCGGTCCACGACCACCCAAATTGCGTCGTGCCCACCTTGAGATCGAGGCAATCCGGTCACAAAGTCCATAGCTATATTCTCCCATTTCCAAACGGGTATAGGTAAACTTTGTAGTTTTTCCGCCGGAAATCGCCGCTCCGCCTTTACTTGTTGGCAAGTAAGACATTGCGCAACAAAGTCCCCAATGTCTTTCTTCATGCCCGGCCACCAATATTGCAGCTTTAAATCTTGGTACATTTTGGTGCCGCCCGGGTGGATGCTATAAGGAGATTTATGCGCTTCTTGCATAATCGCCTTGCGGAGATCCTTGTCCTTAGGCACACACCAACGGTTCCGATACCGAAGGGTGCCATCGGTCCCAATGCCAAAGTCATCGGCACTACCGCTTTCTACTTGACCCCGCACCTTCTGGAGATATTCATCGGCATTTTGCAATTCTTTGATTCTCTTCAATAGGGTCGGTTGTACCACTAAGGTAGCAAGTGTAGCCGGCACTCCCGGCGCTACTATCTCCAATCCAAGCCGCTGCATCTCCTTTTGTAACAACGGTTGGGGTGTAATTGCCGAGGCTAAGTTTTCTCCCGATTTCCTGCTTAGCGCGTCGGCTACGACATTTGCCTTTCCGGGGTGGTATAGAATAGTGACATCATAGTCCTTTAACAGCTCTAACCACCGCCGTTGTCGCATATTTAGTTCCTTTTGGGTGAACAAATATTTAAGGCTCTTGTGATCTGTATAGATCTCACAATGTTCACCATATAAGTAATGCCTCCACAATTTTAGCGCGAAAATCACCGCGGCTAACTCCAAGTCATGAACCGGGTAGTTCTTCTCATAAGGCTTCAATTGGCGCGAAGCATAAGCTATGACTCGCCCGTTTTGCGTTAAAACACACCCGAGTCCAATATAGGAAGCATCACTGTACACGACGTATGTCTCCCCCGGCGTCGGTAGAGCAAGTACCGGACTCGTCGTCAACCTTTCCTTTAACTCTTTGAAGCTTCGATCGCAATCTTCGCTCCAAACATACTTGACCCCTTTGTGTGTGAGGCGCGTTAGCGGAGTGGTCATTTTGGAGAACCCCTCCACGAACCGCCGATAATAACCCGCAAGTCCGAGAAAACTGCGGATTTCCGTTGCGCTCGTTGGGCGAGGCCAATCTTTAATTGCCTCTACTTTCTTTGGATCCACCGCAATGCCTTCACCCGAAATCATGTGTCCTAGGAAAGTAACCTCCGAAAGCCAAAATTCATATTTCTTCAACTTGGCATACAATTTTTCTTTTCGGAGTATTTCCAAGACAAGCCTCAAATGCTCCTCGTGTTCTTCCTCGGTCCGAGAATATACCAATACGTCGTCAATGAAGACCACGACGCACCGGTCCAATAGCGGACGGAATACACAATTCATTAAATCCATAGATGCCGCAGGGGCATTAGTAAGCCCGAATGGCATCACCGTGAACTCATAATGGCCATACCGCGTACGGTACGCCGTCTTGTGCACATCCTTGGGTCGTATCTTCAATTGATGATACCCCGATTGTAGGTCTATCTTTGAATACACCTTTGACCCTTTCAACTGATCGAATAAATCGTCGATCCTAGGCAACGGGTACTTGTTCTTCACTGTGACCTTGTTCAACTCGCGGTAATCCACGCAGAGTCGAAGTGTGCCGTCTTTCTTTTTGACGAATAGCACCGGAGCTCCCCATGGAGACACACTAGGCCTCACAAAGCCTTTATCGAGTAAGTCCTCCAACTGTGCCTTAAGCTCCTTTAGCTCTACCGGTGCCATTCTATAGGGAGCCTTCGAAATTGGCGCCGCCTCGGGAGTCAAGTCAATAACGAACTCAACCTCCCGGTCCGGTGGCAATCCCGGTAACTCCGCCGGAAATATATCGGGGTACTCGCATACCACCCGAATGCCCTCAAGCTCTGGGTGTTCCTTCGGCCGTCCACGATGGTCGCCAAGTAAGCTTTGCAACCACCCTTAATCATCTTTCTCGCTCTGGCCGTAGATATGGTTGCCGCAAAGCGCGCACCCTTGCACGCCCGGTACACCATTTCCTCTTGATTAGGCTCACGAAAAGTGATCACCTTTCTCTCGCAGTCGATAACCGCATAGTACTTGGAAAGCCAATCAAGCCCCAAGATTACATCAAATCCCCACTTCTGGTTTAACACCAACATATCGATCGGCATGACCCAGTCGCCTATCTGAACTGGACACGCCGGACACTCGTCGTAGACGCTATAAGACTGCCCGGGTGATGTAATAGTCCAACCCTCCTCGTCATGTACAATCTCTAAGTCATGAGCTCTAGCGAATGATGCACCTATGAATGAATGCAATGCACCGGTATCGAAAATAGCCTGAGCTCTAGTGCCTTTAATAGAGATAATACCTGCCACGATGTCGTCAGGAGCTGGAACCTGCTCCTCCACCTGAGTGGCAAAAACCCGCCCACTCGGTGCTCTCGATGCCTCCGGCTGGCGCGATGCCGATGAGCGCCCAGCCGCCATCGGGGGTGGCAACCCCATCAGCTGCCTCGGGGTAGAAGGGGATGAAGCCGCCGTCGGTGCAGACGATCCCCAGCTCGGGCACTCCCGTGAAATGTGCCCGGGTTGGCCGCACCGGAAGCACTTCCCGTCGCGCTGCGGGCACACGTGCGGCCGATGGTCACCGCCGCAAATGACGCAACGAAAAGGTCTCCCGCCCTTCTGCTGCTGTCGGGGATACCGAGGGGTTTCTTAGCATTTGGCCGGCCCCCGGCACCGCCCGCCGCCGTTTCTTGCCCTTGTCCCTCGTCTCCGCCATGGCCTCGCGCTCCTCCCGCGCGTAGGCGCTACCGTGCTCCGCAGATAGAGCTCGGTCGAAGACCTCCGTAAAAGTCGTGAGGTTGAGGATCTGTATCCTCTCATAGATCCTCGGCTGAAGCCCCCGTAGGAACCAATCCGCCCGGTCCCGATCGTCACGTACAACGTCGGGGACACAGTCGATAATGTGGGAGAACTGCAGCTCATAGTCCGCCACAGAGCGGTCTCCCTGCCTCAGCTTGCGGAATTTCTCCTGCATTTTCCGCTTCACCGAGTCGGGGAAGTAGTTTGTGAATACCGCCCTCTTGAACTCCTCCCACGTCGCGGGCGGTAGGTCAAGTGACCTATCCCGCTTGGCTCGCTTCCACCACGCCTTCGCCGCCTTATCTAGGCAATGGGAGGCGAAGTGCACTCTGTCCTTCTCCGGGGTGTTGAAGTCCTCGAAGAGCGTCTCTAGGGAGTCAATCCAAGACTCCACAATCGCCGGCTCCACCACTCCTCCCTCGAAGATAGGTGGCTTGAACTTCATAAACTTGATGAGCGCCGCCAACCGGCGCTCCCGCTCTCGTCGTCCGCCGCGCTACGGGGTTTGAAGTCCCCGATCCGCCGAATCGGCATGCTTGTACGGCCGCGATCGGATCTGCCGCCGCACCCTCCACTACGATCGGCGTCCCCGGCGGGGGTGTAGGATGCTCGGCCCCCGGCAGGCCGCCGCTGCTTCGCTCCAAGGTCTCCCTGAGCCGCCGAATCGCTCGCCTTGAGCCCGACCGACTCCGCTCGCCGCACCACGCCTATAAGCGCGGCCATCTGCTCCCTAAGCTCCCCGTCACCACGTGCCGCGGGTTGCTCGGGAGCCCCAATAGGTGCCGCACCCGGTGCTGCACTCGGCTCCTCAGGAATAGGCCTCTTTCGCGGTCGTCCACGAGGTGCCATTGCTTCCTGAAACGACGCACTTACGTTAACACTTGAAACATATACTCGAACATACCCAATTTGGCGAAAGCAAACAAGCGCATTCATTTTCATCCCAAATATCATGTCGTCGGCCGCCGATCACAATACAAGGAATAGAAAACAAACGACAACTTAAAGTCAATCCCTAAACATATTAGAGACATGATAACATTAACCCAATCACATGCTTTCGCTATACTTGTTCAACGTCACTCACGTTTCCTAGGTCCTTAGGTCTTTTCCATTCCTATGGCCCCTAGGTCCATCCTAAGCTTTCACTTTTTGGCTTTATACCCGCTCTGATACCATTAGATCTGTCACGCCCCGAGCCCGATCCATTTGGCCGGTTCGAGCGCGTCAAACAGACGCCGAACGGACAGAGCTTCCCCTGTCCGCCCAAGGCTCAACAAGTACAGATAGAGTATAAAATTTTACACATGCGGAAGCATACATAACATCTTGCACGAGGGCAAGCCATAGCCAAAGTGAAAAGCTAAACTAAAACATACAAGTACTATGATTAATTGCAATCACATACATGCATAATACTTACAACTTGAATTCTTTAAAGTCTTTACTTTCGTATCATCATTTCTTTCTTACATCACATTTACCTCAAAATAAAACTTGATTACAATTAAAGTTAAACAACTATAATCATCAAATACAAAAGATGATATAAAGGAAAATGCGACTATAGCAAAATAAAGTAACTCGGGCGGTCTCTACCTAGGGCGCGATGCCCTTACAGCGATCCTCCGCCGCTCACTCGGTCCGGCTCTGTGGAAATAGTGGGGTGAGAACTACAACAAAGTTCCCAGTGGGTTCGGCAACCAACCACGCCGACTTTCCCACTAGGTCTAATTCAAGCGTAATAGAAAGAAAGGTAAGATAATAACCAACTATCAAATGCAGCTAATACGCTTGAAAGCAAACAGTAAGATGCTCAAAGTAGAACTCATGCAAGATCATAGTTCGATACCCAATCTCTTGGCTAACCCGGGGGTTCGCCCTCAACACGACTCAACCAAACCAAATCCCTATTGTCAAGGAGAGAAAACACTACGACCCGACGGGACCGTCCTCTGGGGAGAGAAAACACTACGACCTAGTGATGACAACTCCGGAGCACATCGCCCGAGGGGGAGCTACCGCGCCTCGAGCAAGGACTTATATGGTGAGTACGATCAATCCTTAACTTTAAGGATTTCAATTCACAATCCATCCTTGACTTCAAGGAGACTTAGGTTCATTTGACTCGTAACTCTAAGGTTGTTGTTATAATGTCAATCTCTCAATTGTACTAATGTCAAGTAATCTACTTGTTCATGTTCTTGTTCTTGATGCCACATAGTTGTCTAAGTATTCTAGACTCATCATTGCCACACTTGTTCTCTAAGCACATGTCCAATGTCATAATAGTTCACTAGGTTCACTAGGTTCTTTGTCATGCATACATAGGGTTCTTTGTTCTTTATCATTACAATACCATACAATCATTCTCGTGCATTTGAACTCACAAAAGCAAGAAATTCACAATTAACCCTACTATGCATTATGCTCAATGTATATAGTATGTTCAAATATGACACTTAGACATAAAGAGAAGTTCGATGTCTTTGGCATGCACCACCCACCTTAGAATATTTTTGTGGAGTTGCCCAAGAAAGCTCACGGCCAACCGGTGCCTAGGTTGAAACCTGTTACGTTAAAAGTTGACCCAATCAGGCCATTTTATATAGCAACTCTATGATCGGCTTTTCGTAAAAATAAACGGAGTTGCCCCACGCGTCGGGGACACTCCCAATTAGGTTTCTACAAGGTCAATTTGACCCTAGAACCTTCATAGTCAAAAGCCCCAAATTTGGGTGCTCTACCAAGCCCTACTTGAAACCCTAGGTTTTGATCTCCTAAACAAGCAAAAGAGAGCTTGTTGATCTTCTAGGAACTCATCTAAGGTCATTTAAACTCTTTTCTAGGGCATGCATTGACACCCTAGCAAACCACCATGAGAGCACATGAAGCTTCCATGGATTTTCATGGAGCTTCATGCTCTACAATGTCTCTAATCATGAGAGAACTCGAAAACTCTAAGTTTCATGGAAGAAATCCCAAACCCTAGGTCTAGGTTTGCAAAAACTCACCTTTGCCCAAAGCTATCCCAAGGTCCACCTTGTAGGAGAGCTCTTTGCACCTTCAAAGCCTCCAAAATCTCCTTCTTCTCCTTCTTCTCCTTCTTCTCCTTGGTCTCCTTGCCCTAGAAGTGGTTTTCTAGAGAGAAAAAGGGAGAGATATGAGGGAGAGGAGTGTTGGCTGTGAAATGAGGGAGAGGGGGGTGTTTGGGAATGTATTGTGTTGCTACAATTGCAACTTAAGCCCCCAATTCCTTTATTTACGAAGCAGTCCAAAAGTTGCCGCGATTCTTTGACTTTGTACAAGCCCGATGCATGCGGTATAAATTGCTCCGAGAGGCAAACCCGAGAGCCGCCTCTCGATTTTCGACATTTGTACCGTATAAATCCATTTTGTACCGTACGGACACCAAAAATCTCAAACCCGAGAGTGCCTTCTCGGTAAAAGTTGCTATACCGGTACAAAATGGTGCTTGTACCGGTATAAACTGCCCAGACTTTGTTTTTCGCGTCGTTTCGACTCTACTTCGTGCCGAACAACGCCGAAATCTTTATAACTCTTTTAAACCCTCTTTTAACCCTTCCAAGACGCTTGGAAAGGTATTTGGAACTCGTCCAATTATTTCTTTCGCGACCTTTAACCAATTTGGCTAAAGTTCGGTTCGTTACAACGGTTGTTTCACAATAGCACTAGACAATGCCTTAATTAGATTACTAACAAAATGTTAAATTGAAACCACTAAACTTCTGAAAAGAATTGGAAGTCAAAATGACTTATCAATATGCCACACCTATTGTGTTTGGAGCATCGACCTAGTTTACAATTTGCTTCATGGGACCTATAAATTTAGTATCAATTATTTTGAGTGGGAGGGTTACTTCGGGAAATAAAATAAATCCTGATAAATCTTCAAATAATAGAACATAGATGCAACATCAGGCATAAACTTCACAATAATTAACTACTTTAGAGATACATGAACTATAACCTATATACTGCCATCAGATACGGTCTTTTTACATAATTTGAGTAGTTAGACTAACAAAATACTATTTTCTAGAAGTGAGCGGTTAGATAAAAGGTCGGGCTTATTCAAAAGAATTAATTTACCCAAGGATTTTTTTTTTTTTTCATTTCATGTTTTATTGTAAGAAAGCGTTAAGAGGTTATAGTAGCAAGTAAATCCTACTATAGTTCTAGTATGCTCCCGGTCTTCTCTTTCTATCAAAAGCATGTCGTAGTATCCATTCACATGTTCATCATCCATTTTATGTAAAATTCGCCAATAATTTATCTTAGATGTCTAAGTCAATTTAACCACATCCATTGTAACTTCAAAAACACAATTGAAACCAATTTTGAAGGCTAAACTCCATGGACAATATTAAAATCTACGCTATATTTCATGGACCAACTGAAATAGGAGTATGTAATTAAAATTAAGGTAGAATTTCAAAAACTAAATTGATATAATGAAACTCCTAAATGAGGATCTAAATGGCAACCTAAGAGGGGGGTGAATTAGGTTTCTAAAATAAAAAGTAAAAAATCAAGTGATTTAAAAACCCCAATCAATCAACAAAGTGAAGAGTATAGAGAAATGCAAACTCAAAAAGCACACGGTCGATTTGTTTCGAGGTTCGGCACTTTGCCTACGTCCCCGCCAACTTCTCAGCGCAAGAGAATGTTGGATCTCCACTAGATGATGCTTTTGCGGGCAAGCACCAAGCCTTCACACAAACACCTTCTTCTTATCAAGCTTCAAGACTTTGCCTCTCTCTCTTTTTACAAGAATAAATCTCACTACAAATTTCACTCAAGTTAAGAGAGAGAATAGAGAGCTAAGAGTATTAAGAATACTAAAGTTTATAAGCTCAAAACGAAGTGCTAGAAGAAACTTAGAACCACCATAGAGTCATCTATTTATAGCCTTGGTCAGCTTCTGAACGTTGAACTTTCGGGCGTCCTAAAGTACTTCCGGGCGCCCAGAACTTTTGAATGCGCACTGCGCTTCCAGCTGCCTGTCAGCCTCGTGCGTCGCTTTTCTGGATCCGTACACTGGGGCTGTCAGAAATTTGCGGGCGCCCAGTACTTGTGCGCTGACTTTTCTGACAAGATTGGACCCGCGTGCCGCTTTCTCAGACAGCAATGATTTGCCTTCCGGACCGTTGCGGGCGCCCAGAAAATTTGAACCTACGCGTCGGCGCCGCGCCGCCTGCGCCGCTCTGCCTGTCCTGCGCCGCCTGTGCTGTGTCAGAACTTCCGGACCGTACTGTCGTACAGTCCAAAACACGCAATCCTGTCAAGTCAAATTTCCGGTCGACCTGAACAGGTTTGCGGTCGCCCGGAACTGGTAAGAAAGAACTCTGGGCTACTTCGAACAGCAAGGTGACAGATCCAAAAATATTGTATATTTTGGATTCACTGTGGGTCGCCCAAAACAGGGTCCAGAAACGAAAACTTGACAGAATGTAAAGTTTTGAGCAGTTTGAAAAATGATAATTAAAAATATTCAATTTAGCTTAGAATATCTCACTCTAATTAAGATTTTAATTCAAGTAAAAGTAAAGAGAGTGAGTCTGTCAATTTGACAAATGAAGCAAATGTAGCTTCAAAATTTGAAGCTTGATACTTAGAGGATTGCCCATCTTGAGTCTTTTAGAAGATAGAGAGATCTAGAAAAACAAAGCTCAAGATAAAGAGATTAGTCCAATAAAAGTGATTATTTGTTATCATCAAAATTTAATACTAGATTAGGGCTACTAGGCCAACACTAAAAACTAAATTAAAGATGGCTCAAACTCTAGGGGCTAAATCTATAATAAAACTTATTTTGCTATAAAATAAACAACAAAAATAACTTATAACACATTTAAGTAGTTCAAAGTCGATTTTTTGACAATGAGAGTCATACAATCCTGCAGCAGTAGTGGTTACAACAACATTTATAGTAGAATTCTATATACTATCCCAAAATTAAGCGAAAAAAATATCACAAAGAAAGAAAATAGCAAGCAAAATATAATACCTCAAGCAAGAAATCGACGTCTCTGCAGAGGGAGGTCTCATGTTCTTTGGAAATAAGGGTAGTTCTTTACGGCCTATAAATGAGAGAAAACTTCATTTGAGGCAATCTGATCTTTTTAAGTAACCAAAAACCAATTTAAGCATCAAAATATGACTTTTTACAATACTTAGAGACGAACTTGAGAACCAAAATTGATCTTTTAAAATATCCCAAAATCAATTTAAGCATCAAAATATGATCTATCTAAGTATTTATTCATCAATTTAAAAATCAAAATATTTTTGAGTACCTAGAAAACAATTTAAGCATCAAAAATCCATTCTTTTAGAGTACCAAAAAATTAATTAACTTCAGTATAAAAATCTGATATTTTTCGTATTTAAACACCAATTCAGAAATCAAAATCTTTACCAAAGACCACTTTAAGCATCAAAATCTAATATTTAGGTGTCACGCCCCGGGGTCCTTTTGGATAGAAACACAGCGGAATTTTTTTTTTTTGAAAGACCTGACCCCAGGATCCGCCACAAATACAGAGAATCCACTGTTCACACGGACAGAGTCTCCCCTGTATTTGCACGGCGTCGCACAAGTACAGAGTATTATAATACAACCAGTAATCAACCACAACGAATGAACATACAACAATCAACAGTTATACATTCACATACACCATTCATTCCAGATTCATATTCGTTTAATAAATAATAAATCCACGAGTTTTATAGTTCGTTCAAACCACATGAGTTCAAATAACATAAACCAACTGAACCATGAAATAAGCTATTAATAATTAAAGTAAACAGGGTAGGGACTAAACAAACAAACTGGGTCGGAAGCTCTAGCGACCACTACAAACGTGCCTCACGTCTCGTCTCAACTCTCACCGCCCGCGGTACCTGAAAAATAGTGGGGGAGGTGAGAACATGTAAACATGTCTCCCTCCCAGTGGGTACCGCAAGCCACGAAGGCAAGCCGTACTCACCGAAAACCAAAGGAGATAGATAACCAAATATATAAGCTGTGATATGAAAAGAACTACAGTAGCTACAACAGATAATAAGGAGCAATAAATAAACCTGCTACTGTATCGATATCAATGCTAAGAATGCCTCAAAGTAAGGAACCAGAAACTGTACCCAATCTATGCATGCTATATTGGTCCAAGACCTCAAGCGTTTCCTGTCACTAACCTGCACCGACCTGATCCATCCGCCCCAAAGGACGACCCATCCGGATAAGTAAACCTCCGATCGGTGGCCAAACCGATCCGGTGTCATGAATACCCCCAAGTGATGTGACTAAGTCATGCTGGTATGCTCAAACAAAAACCCGACTAGAGCCGGTGCCTAGGCCGAAGCCAACAACGAGGGCGTACATCGCCGAACTGTGATAGATGCTAGGGCGTACAACGCCGAACCTCGATCAACCATATCGAAACACATGACGAGAGAGTTAATGTGTTGCCTGGACCGAAAGTCCACAGAGATGCAATATACAAAAGTAACCTACTCTACATGTCTCTTCATAACTATCCAAATGCAATCAACGAGATACGATAACCAAACGATAAACAACAATGACATGTAGAGACTAAAAATGCTGGAATAGAAAAATAAGAGAAGGAAGTGAAACGCTCTCACCGACTACCAGCTCGAAGCACCCACCTGTAAGGATGTCGCGTCTGTCTCTTGGATGTACTGAAAGTTAACCGGACCTAAGGAGGGTCCACCGAGTTAGTGTCTAACCCGCAAATAGGAAACACAAAAACCCAACTCCACAAACAAACCCACGGAGATTGGCTTTCCGAAACCGATTACCGTAACTCGCCGGAAGTCCCGAAAACCGCACCGGGACTCCGCCGGGACCCACGAACTATCCCGGAACTCACCGACTCGTGCCACGAGTCATCCACTGCCACAAAACACTCCTATTTGGATGTTTTGGCAGCAAACACAAGATAACACGACTACACGATCATCATCGGATAATTGTACGAATACAGGTTCCCGGAAGTGTCTATTTCGACACCGGGACCCACCGTCGCTCACCCGTCGTTTCCGAACCGTCAAAACGACGTGGGTGATCAGCCAACCAGGCTCCACGACCATGTAAATACACCCTAAACACCATCGGAAGACACAAACCCAAAACGACGCGTTTCGGCGGCGGATCTTGCCGAAAAACGATCCGAAACCTAACTTCCTGATTCCCGTAAAGCTTGGGGACTAGGACAATCAGTCCAGAGGTTGCCCACATCGCGTATACGCTGTCCACAGCGACCACAAATAGCAAAATTGCATAAAAGCCCATCAAGATACGCGAAATCGCATTATTTAATGCGATTCCGGAGCTTTTATGGCTCATCTGAACCAACCAGAGGTCAATCAACCCCACCAAGGCACCCGTTGATAGATTTTGGTGTGCCGGGGACAGTGCTCACCTTTCGGAGGGAAGCCGACCGCTGTGAGAAGCGTACGAGCGACACGAAAATCAAGAAACAACGCGCATAGTGCGTAAAACATCAATTTCCCGCTAACTAGGGCATCAAAATCCACAACGGAGGTGACCATTGCGTTTGACACGAAAAATCGTTGACCGTGCTCACCTCACACGATCATATTGCCCTAACGGATCACCCAAAAAGTGATCAAAACCCTAGACCTCATACCAGAAACAAGAAAACATTAACTCACCGACTCGGAGGCTAGGGCTCGGTCGCCGGCGGCCGGGGGTCACGCACTCCGGCCGGGGAAGGGTGCACTGGGCGGAGGGTGGGAGGAGGGTGATGGCGGCGGCGGCGGTTGGTGGCGCGGCGGCGGCGATCTAAACCTTTTATTTCCGTTCGGGTTTGGTGGCGCCGGCGGCACGGCGGCGGCCGGGGATCGCCGGGGCAGCCTTGATCCGGCTGCGGGGATCACAGGGAGTCCGAGGCTCCCTCCGGTGGGCCGTGGAGATGCACGGCGGCCGGAGAGGAGGTCGCTTCGGTCTGCACCAACCCGGGGTGGCCGCAGAGAGCCTCCACGGCGGCCGGCGGCGTGCGGGGGCGGCCGGACGGGGAGCACGAGGTTCCCGGAGGCGCAGGAAAGTCGCCGCGGCCGAGGGAAGACGGCGGCGGCGGCGCGCTTGCCGAGACCACCCGCTCAGGTATGGTGGCCTTGGCTGGCCGTAGGGAGCAGCAACGGCGGCGGCGGCGCTCCGGCACGGCGGGGGCTGCCGGAGGAGCGAGCCCTCGACGTTTCTTGGCCGGGGGAACACCGTGCTCGGGTTGGGGAAGGTTCCTAGCTCTCGGATCTTGAGAGGATGAGATGTGGTGGCCGGGGAGAGGAAAAGAGAGGGCTCGGAGGATTTTTCCGGCGACCGGAGGCTTGCCGGAGGTCGGGGATGGAAGCACGGGGTCGGCAGGGTTGAGGGAAAGCGGCGGGGTGATTTCGAGTCGCAGGGAATAGGTCTAGGGTTCGGATTTCTCAAGAGGGCCCTAACTACAATATATATATACACAACGCACAATTGCGTTTTAGCCCTCCAAACCTATCAATCCTATTCCTAGTCCCTGTCTACATGTGCATTATGCACATACACCCCTCCACAATCGAATTCGCGTGATTCGACGCATTAAATATCGGCGTTATCGCGAAATTTCCTATTTTGCCCCTTTTTACCCCTCAGTGAAGGTCTCGCAATTTCCGGAGATCCGTACGTCGGATTTCTGAACGGATTGCGCCAGCGCGTTCAGCACGATTGGGGCATCAAACCTAGCATTTCGTTTCACTCGATTTGGTCTCCGTTTCACGACGAATCCATCTCTTCATCATTCCTAAATAAACCAACTCATAAACATTTATGTTTTATATATGTGATTTCGTTCGGGACCCTTTTTCTCAACAACCGTGCATCGGAATCCAATTCCGTCAGTGCCAACGGGTCCAGAATATCCGAGACGTTCGAAACGAGCTATTGGAAGCCTATGTTCCGAGTTCTATACGCACCGGGACCCTTCTCTACTTCCCGGCTCAACGAAAAGCCGGAGTTACTATTCACTTTAAGTCAGAAGTCCGGGTCGCGTAACTTTTCCGTGTTAGCTCGTTTTCGCCCGAAATTTGACGTGTGCTCTCGTAATCCAATTACGCACAATAACGTTGTCAACCAAGGGTCTAATTCCAACTAGGTAAAAAGTCGGTTTATTACATTAGGATATCCACAAATCAATTTAAGAATCAAAACATGACCTTATATAGTACAGAGAAATAAATGTAACCATCAAATCCAATCTATTTAATTATCCAGAAATCAGTTTGGGAAGAAAATATGACATCATATACCTTGGCCTAATCGTGCTCTTCCAGTCCCTGTTGGTGTGGGATTGGCGGAGAAGGTGATGGTGTGGAGGCAGAGGCTCCTATCAAAAGGGGATAGGCTGCGAAAGGCGAGAAATCTAGGGTCGGAGTTAAGGTTTTGGCGGAGGGTGAGGGCGAGGAAGAGACGGAAGCCGACGCGGAGATTTTGATGAGGGCGAGGGTGACGGAGAGACGGAAGTCGAAGAGTTGCGGCCGTTTTCTGTTTAGCGACAGAGGGCGAAGGGGCGTATGCGCGAGAGAGAGAGAGGGAACGCTCGAGAAAGAGAAAGGGGAAGACGGGGCGATGCGGAGTAGAGAAGGGTCGAAAGAGAGAGTAATACTGTTAGTGGGACCCACGGGCTAAAGTTGAGGAATCCCTGCCACGTGGATTAAAGTTATGGGGTTTAATAATGGTTTACAGATTTATAGATAGATTTATAGATGGTTATATTGTCGAGGTACTCGCTAGAGCGAGTTGTGTTGTGGACATTTTGTATGTAGAGGAACTCATTTATATTATTTATATATTTTATTTAGCATCTCTTACCTTCTAGTTGTAGCTATGATTGGATTACAGGTACATCTATCGCTTCGCATATACAGAAAATTTCAATGGATACAGCGGATCTATTGGCGTGCCCGAAAAAACGTGGTAATCCGGGGCGTGACATATTTATAGTCGAAAATAATTTCGCCTCACTCTAATACAGTGAAACAAACAACTGAAGTTGGAGCACAATTAAATCTGGATAAATGGTTAGGAACCTAATTAAAACAATTTGAAACCTTCTTTTGAACTACTAAAATTAGGAACTTAATTGAAGAGCTTTAAGGACGTCTTATCTAATTTACCTTTTATTTTTCTTTCTACCTTTGAACTAGGATTAATTTTAGCCCTTTGATTCGAGTAAAATTTATTATATTCACTTTGTTATCTATATGTGTGTACTGCAAAATCTTGTATCCATCTAATATTTTTAAAAATTTAATTTTTCAAAAAATTATTGTAATTTAATAATAATTTAATTGAAATGCATGGCACATAAATATAAATGTACTTGCTGCAAATATTATTTACTTTTTAGGGATAATTGCCTATATACCCCTCATGCGTATGAAAATATCCGATCTACCCCTATTTTTTTTTTCTTTCTAAAATGCCCCTCATACGTTCCACCGTTATTGCAAAATACCCCCGCCGTTATCTCCTGTTAAGTTAATCTGGATTAAACGTGAGTTAAATATCTACCATAGTTAAAAAAAATTAAAATACCAATTTTGTCCTTAACTTAAGGGCAAATAAAAAAAATTGGTGACGGTAGAGGGGGGTATATTGGAAAAGACCAAAAGTCGAAATACTATTTTGAAAAAGACAAAATAGTAATTTTACAGAGATAACAGAGTTACTTAACATATTTTAACTCTAAGGGTATATTAGAAATATGTTGGAACGTAGGAGGGGTATTTTCAATATTAGCCTTCTAAAAGGGATAAATCGAAAAATCGGAAACTTTTCAGGGGTATATAAGCAATTGTCCTTACTTTTTAATAGTACAACATTTTTAAGGACTATAATAAAACTTTTTACAAGTTTAGAATCATTATTATTAAACTTTTAAATTTTGAGGACCAAAATAAAATTATGATAAAGTTAACGAACTGCTAGTGCACTTTAATTGCTCTTGACGGAGACCTGTCCAACCTCCTAAACAGAGATTTTAGGGGAGTGGTTCTTTTCCAAATTTTTATTTTAAAATTAGATCCACTAAATTTTTATTTGTAAATATAGTTTTATGATAAAAAGAGAAAACAAATGTTAGTAAAAGCAGTGAATGATTTATCGCATTTGTTAAATTTTATCGGCCTATAAAAATGATAAATAATTTATCGCTTTTAAAAGCGGTAAACCATATTAGGAATTCACTGCATTTTAAATGCGGTGACTTATTTACTATCTATATTGTTTATTTTTTAAAAATAATATATTAGAGGTTTATTTTTATAATTAATTTTTTTAAAGGTTATTTTTATAATTCTAAAAATCATTAGGATTATTTATTATTTATAAAAAAATTCCTCCTAAACCCCCTCGTAACCTAAAACCCCTTCTCTGCCGCATCGCCGTTCTCACGCGCAAAAATCCAAGACTCGCGAGGAGCCAAAACCCTCTGTATCGCTCTCTCTTTCTCGCGCGCTTCGCACACCAACAATGGCGCCTCGCGGCGAGGGCAAGGGGAAGAAGCCCCAGAAGCGAAAGCCCGGAGGAGGAGGAGGAGGAGGTGGAGGTGGAGGTGGAGGAGGACGGGGTAGAGGTGGAGGAGGTGGAGAGGGGCCATTGACCCCTCACAAGCCCTTCAAGAAGCCGAGGAAGGATGCGGCCGAGCTCCCCTCCTCCCTCCTCATCGAAGACGACGACCCCGACTTCCCCAGAGGTTTTTACTACTAACCCTATCTTTTTTATCCCAAAAAGGAGGTTCTTTTAATCTTTTCTTTGTTTTCGGACGTGTTTATTGATGGGTTTTTCCAGGAGGTGGGAGCGTATTGAGTAGGAAGGAGGCGGCGGAGGCGCGGGCCGAGGCAGAGTCGGAGTTCGAAAGGGAGGAGAGGAGTAAGGGTAAGAAGAAGAAGAAGAAGGGGGCAAGGAGGTCATTGGGTGAGGCGGATGAGGATTTTGGATCTCTTTTTGGTGAAGGGGTTACGGGGAAGCTACCGAGGTTTGCTAACCGAATTACCCTAAAGGTAGGTTATTGTTCTCTGCTGAGTAATTTGGAATACATAGTTTAGTTTATCCAGTCCTTTTCTTAGTAATAGTGGTTTTTTGTTAGATTGTTAAATTTTGAGATGATGAGAAAGTTAAAAAATGGATAAATACTTGAAATTGGCTATATCAGAAATAATTATCATGACTAGGTGGTTGATCTGATGTATGTTCTTGGTTAGGAGATTTAAAAAAATTTATAGCTTGGTGGGCTTTCAGCATTATGTTTTTTTATGTTTTTTCTCAAGTTCTTGAGTTTAAAAACACTTTATGATAGGCTTCTTAAGTTTTACTATTGTTTTATTATTTGGAAAGTATATATTTATTGGTTGTGTTTGACAGAAAAAATAAGAAAAATGGCTTGAATTTGTATTTGTTTGGAACAAAAGTTTGAAAATACTATGGAAATAGTGAAGTCAATTCCTGGGTGCCATTACATGCAAAGAATTTGAGAGGGAAAAGCACATAAGCAGGGTGGAACACGCCTCTGGTGTTAATTCTTTATACTTGAAGTAGTATATTGCGATATCCATCAGGAGTATATTGTGATATCCATCAGGAGTATATTGCGATATCCATCAGGATCTTACAGATGTTTCTGTTGTGCCTGACAAGGCTCTGGCGAATTGCATGGTTTTGCATTCTATTTGATGCTTTATCCTCCTTTTATTTGATGCTTTATTCGATAAACTTGCTCAATGTGCTATTTTGCACTGTGAAATGGCTTATCATTAATAGACATTATTGACTCCTGAGATAATCAAATGTAAGTTCTTCACTAAGATACCATAATTGATGTAGACTTTAGTTATGTAGGCGTGCATTCGATCTTAGGCTAAGATAAAATAGACTATAAACAGATCCTAGGGAAGAGAAAATTCCTAGTATAAAAAAATGGATTTAGAAGAAAGGCAGGAGAAGTAGCGAACATAGAGTATGGCCAAGAAGGAGATAGACGACACACTCTCAAATTCCATCATTAAAAGGTCGTCACTTGTGATTTTCATGGGCACCTAAGTTACAATAGCGAAGGTTTTTTCAGACCTCTAAGGTTTCCTGGCTAAAGTGCTTAACTATGTTGCGGTAGGACTTCTTTGAGATTAGTTTTTGACTCTGTATTTAACATCAAAGTACCGAATAAAATGACCTCAACATTTATTGGGTACTCACTAATCTCTTACACGAAACATTATAAGTATGTTTTATAGTCACCGAGTGCATATTGATGTCCACTATCAATTATCAATCTAATGCCTTCCACAAACCTGATCAGTTCAAAAGTAGGTTGAGACGTATGATAACTCATATGCATTTATGCAGTTCATGGGTTGATAGTTTTGCTGATAAAACTTGCTATTGGCAAGAACTGGGCTCTGCTTTTGATTCTCGTGTGCCTGTGAGAAAGTGTGTAAACAAGTTAACAAGGTTAATACTCTTGTAGGTGGTCAATGTCATAATGATTTGTGCTGTGTGACTGATTATTGTTTCTTGGATGACTAAATGCTGCTTTATCATTGTTCATTCTTACGCACTACACAGTATCAAAATACATGTGTGTTACTACATGTATTGATTTGCAGTGCAACCCTTTTTTAAATCAATATATTAGACTGGTTATCAAAATACATATGGTTTGGTGAATGTAGATTGATTATGTTTGTCACTTCCCTGTTACATAAAAAATTACTACCAGTCTATTTGTTCATACTTCATAGCCTACCTGCTGAGGAAATGACAATAAAATACTCATGTAGCTTTGCTTCTTATTACATTGTAATTCGTATTGATGTTTACTAACTTTTTGTAGATTAATGCATAGTAGCTGATATATGAGTGTTTATATTTCGTTACTTTGTCCTCCATATAATATGGAATCAATCCATTGTCAATTTCACAGATATCACTGTTGCGATGAAGAAATACATCTATCATCTAGATGTCATTTGTCTGTCTTTTAAAAATACATTATTTGTTCTCTGAAATTGGTCTAAAGTGTTTAGTTTTTTCTTTACTGTCAGAATATTGCACCAAATATGAAGCTTTGGGGAGTCATTGTTGAAGTAAACCCGAAAGACCTTGTAATCAGTCTTCCGGGAGGACTTAGAGGGTTTGTTCGTGCAGAGGAAGTTTCTGACATTCCAACTGACGCTGAAAATAAGGTATTAAGGACACACATGCATGTGTATGCATAAATCCTTCCAAAATTGATTTGCTCAAAGAAAGCTGAAAGATTCGATTATTTTGTGTTTGTCCTCGTTGTTTGAAATTTTTTGTTAGTATCAGAAAACTGATGTTTCATGATTTGTGTTAACTTTAACCTAATGCAGCAAGCTAGAGGTGGTTTAAGGTCTCATCTACTTCTTACCTTGCAGGGATCTGAAAGCAATGCGCTCTCTACCATTGTTTCCGTTGGCCAGCTTGTTCCTTGCGTGTTGTTACAGGTGGATGATGATAAGAAAGATGGAAAAGGAAACAAAAGAATTTGGCTGTCATTACGCTTAAGTTTGCTACATAAGGGCCTTTTGCTAGATTCTGTTCAAGATGGAATGGTATGGAACGCATATTCATTCATCAGTATATCATTAATTTTGTGTGTTCTTAAGTTTATTCTTTATATGGTTTAAATTTTGCATCATTCAATATTATATGTACTGAGTTGATTTCTTTCTGTTGCATTATTTATTATCTGTACAAATTCTTGTAAGATGTTTGACTCGAAAGATGATTTGAATATTTTCAAGGCTCAAATATGTATCTTTGTCATTGTAGGAAATACCACTAGATTCGCATTTTGTTTTTTCCTCCCCTATTTAGTTGCAGATTCCACTGTTGGGTTACACTATTCAGTTAAAAAACAATAATCATTTAAGCAAGTGATTTCTTTATGACATAAAAATTGAGTACTTGCCATCTTTGAGAATGTTATAATTTAATAATTTCGGTCAAAATTGATATAAATTGAAGTTAAAGAAGCTACAACCTGCTTTAGTCTCTAGTTGTTTCCATGAATTTGTCTTCGCTCTCAAATCCTTCTCATAAATATCTGCTCTCGCATGTCATCCATCAATTGTTTGTACGGTGAAAGCTGAAAGCCCTAAGCAGATAATAAAGTAAATTACAACCAAGTGTGGTATGACCATATTCCGTTACGCACTAAAACCAATTTACCATTGAAGATAAATACAAAAATGTAAAGTTCTACCCTAAATCCTCTGTTAAATGCAAGCTACTCACCAAGATGAATGCGCAAAGTAAGAGGCTTATCCATAATTCCCTGTTATAATGCTATGAGTACAACAGACACAAGTTTACTGGTTGAATCATTCTATTCTTCTATAGTCTTCACTAATATTTAGCACAAGTATTTTAGGCAATCTTAAACAATTTGAGTAGCCTGTATTTAAATAGGCTATTTAAGAAATTAAGAATATACCTGATTGTTACTTGTTTGTTTGGATTTAAATTGTTCGGAAAATCTTATTACTTAAGCGAAGGTAATATATTGACCTGACTGTGCATAGAGTTCGGTTTCTTTTATCATTACTTGTGCAGTTAAATTAATTCCAGGTGCATCAGTTGGATTTTTTATTAGAAGATGGCTAATTAAATTTGGAACTTTGTAATACTAACTTGGTATATGGTTCTTTCTTACTTCTGTCGAACCTTTTGAGAGTTAAACTCATTAAACTCTTTTCTAAGTTGCTTGTATGACTTTTAATATTTCAATATAGTGCCTGTTAACAAAAGAATTAGCAATTTTGCATTTTGTACCTTCCAGGTTCTTACTGCACAAGTAAAGAGTGTTGAGGACCATGGTTACATTCTTTATTTTGGAGTGTCTTCCTTTAGTGGCTTTATGCCAAGGAATGAAGGTAAACTGAGACTACATAGTCTGTCATGTTTGTTCCTATTGGGCGTGCACATACATGTATATCTGTATAATTACTCTTAATTTTTAGCGTGCTTTCTATCTATTCTTTAAGTCGTTCTTCTTGAATGGTCTTTAGGTATAGAATTATTCAATAACGGTTACTTGCAATAAATGGCTTGACAATATTTATTTTATTTTCTTTTTTGCAGAGGATGACATTCTTAGGAGTGGACAACTATTACTGTGTGTTGTTAAAAGCATAGATAAAGCTCGGATGATCATTTATTTAAATCCAGATCGAGAGTTGGCATCAAAATCTTTTGTATGTTTTACATTTCTCTAAGGCTTAAACTAAACTTTAACATCCGCTCTTTGGATGTTGCTAGTACCTCCTTTATTCTACATCTTTTACAGACAAACTGTTTTGATTGTTTTTGTAGATAAAAGATCTCAGGGGGTTATCTATCGACCTTCTAGTTCCTGGCATGATGGTTAATGCTCGCGTTCATTCTACCCTAGAGAATGGGATAATGTTATCATTCCTTACTTATTTTACTGGAACAGTAAGATTGTAACTTTCAATCTTACATTCTTACTTATGATGTATGTTGGAAGTCAAATAGCTATCTGATTTTATTCTTTCCATCAACATTTCCTGTTTAGGTTGATATTTTTAATTTGGAAAACGTTTTTGCTGGTAGCACATGGAAAGATGAATATACGACGAATAAGAAGGTGATTACAATTTCTGCTGTTTTGTTTTAGTCTGCTTGTCCATTTGGACTGCTCATATCTCATGTTATGATTGTGATTTTGATACTCACTAGCAAGAGCAGCTTATTTAGTGACCAACTGGCAGCCTCATGGATGAGGTAACCTGAAGATCGAAAACCCAAAGATATGTTGAAATCCACAACATTATTGGATTTTATAGAATGTAAAATCTAGTTTGTGTTGAAGGATTATTTAATACAATAGGAAGGTAATGATTGAGCTGCCAGGTGGGAAGGTTTCGAAAACTACTAACATTTGGGTGAACTTTAGCAAAACTATAGTCATTTATGTAAACGTGACAAAATCTAGTACTGGTCAGAATTGGGTTGGACGATGATAAGAGTTGATGAATGTGTAATGTGTCGAACAAGCTAGCTACATTATACTGAAGAATTGATATGGATGTGGAGTCACTACTACGACATACAAAATGTTTTTCCACTGCCTTGGAGCACCATTTAGATATTGTAGTATCAGTAAGAATTCTGAAACCTTTGGCTGTTGTCATAATTAAATTTATGGATATCTGAGTTTGAGTATTTGACTAATCATGAGGATTAAGGGTCTATTGCTGTCATGTCTTAGAGGTATCTCAAATCTCTACTGATGCTAGATACAGTGTTTGATGACTAGTTTTAGTGAGAACATCTACTATGAGATGAGTCACTAGGGATGTCAATGGGTATGGATACTCGAAATATTACCCGAACCCGAACCCGAACGGGGCGGGTTTATCCGAGCTAAACGGATATGGATTTGGTTATGGGTATAAAAAATAAAAACCCGACGAATATGGGTACGGGTATGGATTTTGTATATACCCGACCCGAACCCGAACCCGAATAAATTATATATATATATATATATATATAGAGTCCGGCTACTATACTATTATGAGTACGATCGTCATCGTACTCATAAGTTGTTTTCGATGATAGAGCTTCCGTATCGACGATCCACACCGTTAAACGTTATTTACAGCATTTAAAACTTCTAGAAATAAAATTTTATAATTTTTCGACATCATTTACCTTACGATCAAGAGGTCACAAATTTGACAATTTTTAACGGCCGATATGGGATACTTGCTAGTTTAACGGTGTAAAAGAATTGGAATTTGTTGAATTTTTGATAGAAAATTCTATTCACTATATAGATAAAGATCAATAACTCCGATCTTGAATTGAAGGATCCGATCATCCTTTTTTAGGACGTCGTTCGATTTTGACCGTTCATTTTATGCCAACTTGATGGACTTTATTATGATTTCGAAAATTTACGAAATTTATTTTCTACAAGTTTCAAATACTCTAGATCATATTTAACGGAGTGGATCGTCGATTCGGAAGCTCCATCATCGAAAACAACTTATGAGTAGTAGGGGTCCACTACTCATAATAGTATAGTAGCCATGGCCTATATATATATATATATATATATATATATATATATTTATATATGTATATATATAGAGTCCGGCTATGGTGCTTGTAAAAGCACCAAGCACTTGGTGCTTGTGAATTTTTTACCGTTAGATCTATGACTTTGATCATTTTCATCCGTTAGATTATGCTATTCAACCAACCACCCACTTAACCCAAGGGGGCCCACATCATCCTAACCTCACATCTATAAATCCAAGGGCTAAAAACTTACAAGCACCAATGACTTGGTACTTTTAAAAGCATAGGAGCTCAATTCTATATATATATATATATATATATATGTATATATATATATAATATAAAATATTTGATTGTGTTTGAAATTTTGATTTTACTAAAATATATTTTGAAATGTGGTGAAAAAAATTCATTATTTTGGGTTTGGGTTTTCGGGTTTGGGTTTTCAGGTACGGGTTCGGGTTTCGGATTTTTGGTCGGATCCGAATATGGGTATGGATTTTTAAAACCCGTCGGGTTCGGGTTCGGGTTTGGGTATCAACTTGGTATTCGGGTTTGGGTTCCGGCTTTTGAAAACCCGACCCAAACCCGACCCGTTGACATCCCTATGAGTCACCGCTCACTAGTGGTATATTACTATATTCAGTCTTCAGTGAGGTCAATTATATTAGAAGATTCTTCACTCTAGGGGCTAGACCTGTTCTAAAGTTGACTCAATCTGTTTGATTGTGTAAATGCTATGCATCATTCTGTTATGCAAAGAATAATCTGTAACTCTTAGAATCTGTGGATGATTGGTCATATTATGGAAAGAGATTCTTTCGACTTTTGATACATTAATGAGGGAAAAAAGTGTTTTTGGCAATGAATTATCCGAAGATTTTATATGATTGATTTATCTTTAGGATGGTTAATCCCTATATCATTTTCTTACTAAATTGTTTTTGTTTGTTCATTTTCATATTCAGGTGATTGCTCGGATCTTATTCGTGGATCCATCAAGTAGAGCTATTGGGCTTTCCTTGAACCGATTCCTGGTTCATAACAAGATACCTCCTACTGTAAGCATCATTGATGTACATGTATATCTATTGTAGAAGTTATATATTTGCTTTCTTATTTAATGTTATCAATGGATAACACGTATGCAGTGTTCTTATTTTACTAAGTTTATCTTCTTCGTAGCATGTCAAAACTGGGGAAATTTATGATTCTTCACGGGTACTAAGAATTGATAAAGGAGTTGGTCTTCTTCTTGAAATACCTTCTTCACCAGAGCCTTCACCGGCATATGTCAATGTATGTTTGTTGTTAAATTGTTAGATAATTCTAGCATTTTCCTTTTTCTTGTCTACTCAAATAATACCCTACTGATCCATTTTATACTTCTTGGAAAATTTTGGTGGGGCAGATACGTGATATTTCTGATGAAGAAGTTGTGAAGCTGGAGAAAAAATTTAAAGAAGGTAGCACAGTTCGTGTTCGCATTCTTGGAGTGAGACATTTGGAAGGTCTTGCAGTAGGCACCTTAAAGGTATTTGGTTATTCTTTGTGTTGTATTGGAATTGCCTTTTCTTGTTAAAATGCTAAATCGACTGATTTTAGGGACATTTGAAACTGTGACATCCCGACTTCCTAGAGGGTCACCCATCCTAGGACTACTCCCGTCCTCCCGTCCTAACACGCTTAACTCTCTTAACCTTTTGGGTCTAGCCACCGCCCAAAATGTTTAAGCCGGGTTAAGAGTTTAAGCCCTATTATATCTCATATATAGGAATACTTGGGGTCTCACATGCTCCCCCCCTTAAGCCCTGACGTTCTCGTCAGGCTCAGACTCACAAATACCAGGTGATGTGAGACTCATCTCGCTAGTCTAAATCGACCTTGTGGTGAGTTATGATCCACCCATAACAGTCAACAGCATGAGAGCCTCTCTCTCCCCGCTATATAATTCTGGCTCAGTCGAGACTCATCTCACACTTCCGGCTGGTAATTGGCTCTGATACCAACTATGATGCCCCGACTTCCCAGGGGGTCGTCCATCCTAGGACTACTCCCGTCCTAGCACTGTTAACTATCTTAATCTCTTGGGTCTAGCCACCGCTCAAAATGCGTAAGCCGGGTTAAGAGTTTTAGCCCTATTATATCTTATATATAGGACTACTGAGGGTCGCACATGAATTAGACATTATGGTTATAGACATTTTGTTAGAAGTTCTCAGTTCTGCCTATTTCTTTGTTTTTGATTATTGATCTTTTTTTCCATCATTTGACTGGGACATTTGGTAAAACAATTAGATGGACTTGTATTTTGAAAGAATTTGTATTCCTTGTCCCTTTCTTGATGCACAAATTGATCTGTAAACTAATTGTGTAAATAAAGTGAACTTGTCTTAACTTGAACTTTAGTTTGCACTCCACCGTATGCTGCTATAGAATGCAGTTTATCATCACCTTCCCTTTTGTGATAAAGTCTGATTGCATGAACATTGGATTCATCATTATAATGAAATGGCAGGTTTCAGTGGCTTGTGATGGCCTAGGTAGCTTATTAGAAGTGGTGAATTAAGGTTCTCCATATGGAAACCAAAACAAAAAGTCCATACAAAATTGCTATTGGAGGCAAAAATTCCAATATACAGGATTTCTCATCAAATTTTACGTCGCAGAAGGAAGTTAACATAAAGAAAAGCAAACTAAAAATTGTGTTTCCCACATTTGCTTCTTCGCTAAACTGAGGATGTTTTCATGCTGCCTTGGTAATTGCAAACATGCTTCCATGTTTGGTTGAATCTTAAGCTCCTTTTGCTTATATTACTTTACCTTTCTTTAGGCGTTTGTGTTTGCAGATGCTTTCGGAAATTTAGCCTACGTTGTATCAATTTAGTCTCGTGTCCTTTTTTCTCTTATAATTGTCTTTGTTATTGGAGTGCACAGAATACCATTCAGACCAAGGTTTTAAGTGCCCGTCGGCACGGGCCGTATCCACCGTGCCGTATCGTGCCAACAAGATACCGGCACGATACAGACCCCGTGTCGATGGCACAGCTCAAAACCCTCTATTCTTTAAATTAGTAAGTAATTTTCAAAATAAAGTTTAAAAGATGTGATAAAAAGACATAATAAATAGTTTGAATATTTTGTTGCTAAAGAAAATAAATATTTCATGCTATTATATGTCGGCACACAAGAATCTTTTTTACCAGCACGCATCGGCACAGCTCGGCACGCATCGTGCCGTACCGTGCCGGCAAGTTTCCGGCACGACCCCGTGCCACGGCACTTAAATCCTTGATTCAGACATCTAATCTCTGTGAAAGTTATGACAATTCCTATAAACATGTTCTGTTGCTTCTCATGTTTGTTCTAGTATGATTAATATAATCTTTAGATAATATGTGACTTGGACTGTTTTCTTGACCATAGTTAAAATTACAGGCTTAGTTGTTAAACTTGTCTAATTTTAAAATAATTATCCATACTCTATCGTGCTTAATTGTAATCTTTAGATTATGAGACCTGGACTATTTTCTTCATCATAGTTTAAATTACAGGCTTTTTAGTTAAAGTTGTCCATTTTTAAATGATTATCCGTTCTCTGTAACTTGCTTTTAGTTAAAAAAGAAAACGATAAGGCATTCCATCATTTGCTAACCCACTTGCAGGCTAGTGCTTTTGAAGGTTCAGTTTTCACTCATTCGGATGTTAAGCCTGGGATGTTGGTGAAAGCTAAGGTGATTGCTGTGGAAAGTTTTGGTGCCTTTGTACAGTTCTCAAGTGGTGTAAAAGCTCTTTGCCCTCTTCCACACATGTCAGAATTGGACATTGTGAAGCCACCTAAGAAGTTTAAGGTCCTCTCTCTTGTTTTACATTCTATTGACCAGTTAGATTAGAAATCTAAATCTTGGTTGATAAGTATGAGGTGTGTTTTTCTGCTCACAAAGTACTGAAGTAATACTTTTTTCTGCTTTATTTCCTTGTCTTTTTAGGTTGGAGCTGAGTTTCTTTTTCGTGTATTGGGTTGCAAATCCAAGCGAATTACTGTCACATACAAGAAGACTTTGGTACCCTTTCCTTCTTGCTCCTGTTAGAAATTCTTTACTCTTAAGCTTTTGTGTTCCCATTGACATGATCAAACCATGTTAGGTTTTAGGAGTCTGGTGTCGGACAATTATTTTGTAGGGCATCTTATAGAAGTTTGTGTAAGAAGAGGGGAGGTGGGTTAAGATGCTATCTGCCCTTTCAATCCAGGCCATCAGACAGCTTTTCTAGAAAACTGTAAAAAATACAACTGTATTTTGATGGCTTGGTTTGAGAGGACAAGGTGGATGAATGGCATCCAACTCCAACTTACACATTCTTAGAAAAGGTGCCTGCTTATGAAAATTTTTGCCTCTATTCATTCATCATTGAAAAGAAAATTCTAACTTAATCTATCTTATCTTTGGTAGGTTAAATCAAAGCTTGATGTGCTTGCTTCATATGCTGATGCTGCTGTAGGATTAGTAGCACATGGATGGATTACCAAAATTGAAAAACATGGCTGCCTCGTGAGATTTTATAATGGAGTCCAGGGTTACGCGCACAGGCTAGCCTCTTTAGATTACTCTATGTTTACAATTTTTTTCTTATTGAAATTCTCTGCATCTTGTTGTTTTTTATTGAGCATATCTTAAAATTTGTCTAAATTTGGTATGTTGATGCTTTATGGTTTTGTCAGAAGTCTATGTGGAGCATGTTTGTCTGAAAATTGGTGTGTTAATTTGTTGTAGTCCCTAGGCAAGCCAAATTTATGGAAATTGCTGAATTGGTAGGGTACAAAACTACTAAATGAAAAAATTCAGTGTTTATTCACTAGCGGTGAGGATGATTTTTTTATGTTCTTTGTAATAGAAATAAATGGTGTACATTATGAAACTAGTTTAATGGCAAGAATGTAACATGCAGAAGTTACTGAATGACAATGTGACATTACTACTGAATGACAAAATTAGTTACTTAGTCTATTGACAATCGAGGGGTGACAGAGAACTTTTGTGCTCCTTTTCTATGAAAATCATTATGTGCACAATCATTGTGATACTTATATATAATAGATTCGCTGTTTGTCTTTTATGAGTTTGGTTGCTTCATGATATGTGCACTTTGTACTTGTCAGGTACATGCATATATGGAGTGTTTGTTCTTAAAATTCTCAAACCCAATTCACCAATACAGGCACATAAATATGTGTGCATAACTATTCACATTCTCAGCACCTTTGGGTATGGGGCTGTTGGGTGGACACAAATAAAACAATTACAACAAGACACTTTAAGCTGAATTATACAACGTGAGCCAGCTTGGGTGCATATCATCATAATAGCGTCTTGCCTTTAATGTCACATGTCATTCGAGCAATCAAGCATTGCTTATATAATGACATGATTGATTTTATTGATGATTTTATTCTTTGTACCTTCTTTTGTAATGCCTAATGTTGTCTTTTATATGAATGGGAGAGTACTTGAATTTATAGCTTCTCTGATGTATAATACTTGGTATTTCTAGTAATTACACCTGCTTTTGCAGGATTTTGTATGCTGCTACTTGCATGTTACTATCTTACTCACCCGTCCAAACAGTAGTAATGATTGTTTAAAGACCTATATTTTTTGACCGTTAATTGGCTTGTCCAAACAACTATTCTTATGCTGATTGTTGGTCAAGTAATCTGATCTTCTATAAATATCTTGTTATAATACTTTTTCTGTTAACAACACCGTCCAATCATCTTTCTGTATACCTGTACTTGTTGGCACCAAAACACTGTACAATCGACCTTAAGTAGTTGTTGCATTTATTGAATATTTATTGTGTATGTAGTTTTCTGTTTTATTTTCAAGGTATGCATTTCTCCATGAATTCTTACTGTGTGTTACTTGTTTTCATATGCAGATCTGAGCTTGGATTGGACCCTGGAACTGAGGGAGAGAGTGTATATCACGTTGGACAAGTTGTTAAATGTAGAATAATTCAGTCAGCTCCTTCTGAGAGGAAAATAGTCAAGGTTAGCTTGGTCATATCTCCTAAAAGGTATACTACTCACCGTTGCCTTCTTGTGTGTTTCTTATCGATGAGACGAGGATTTTGCTTTTCTTCATGCATTGAAGAGGATTTTCTGTGTGTGAGCATTTCTTTTCCCCTCCGGAAAAAAGGAGTGGTTGGGAGTTTTTTTTTTTTTTTTTCTGTGTGGGAGGTGGGGTGGTGGGGTGAATTGCAGATACTACTTGCTGCAGCTAGTTGTCGGGGTTGGGGTAATTTTGATGTAAAAAAATTTCCGGCTTTCTTAAACAGCCCTTCTCAAACAGTAATTTTGTAGATGCTGCAGAAGGGCCAAATTGGCCCTAAATGCTGTATTAAACAGTGATTTGGCATTACATGTACATATCATTCATATCCATGTTTAGTTTAAATTCAAACTCCTGCCTTTTGCTTGATCATCTCAATACTGGACTAGCCAAGGGTTAAGTGTTATAAGAAAACACCATTTATTGCCTTAACAAAGGTCTCCTTTTTAAAATGCCATTTTTCACAATGGAAGTTAAACTTCTACTCTTTTTTGCTAAACTGCTAAAATTCAATAATCACCTGTTGGTAGTCATGTGCTTTGATGCAACTATTATTCTGTATAGTTCTTGCTTTAGTAAGTAAAATTTTCCTGTGTTCAGATGGCCATTCTGTATATATGCATCTTAAACATTTGCAAAAATCTTATCATTCATTTTATTGTCAGGATTAGTGAGAACAAGGTTCCCAAGCTGGGAAGTTTTGTTTCTGGTGTTGTTAAGCGTCTGACTCCTACAGCAGTTATTGTTAATGTGAACGGTTACTTGACAGGGACGATATTTGATTACCACCTAACAGATCAGCAGGGTACTCAATTGCTAATCCGTGTTTTTGAACATCTTCAAGCTTCAATAGTTTTTTAATCAGTTGCATGGTCTGTACCCTTTGACCACTTTACAGGGCAGGTCAATTTGATAAAGCCCCTGCTGAAGCCAGGTTATGAGTTTGATCAGCTTTTGGTGCTAGGTAAACTTATTTCTTCATTAGCTTTTCCATTTTTTGCAACCATAATCAATTATCTTTTAGCTCTTCCATAAAATATCAATAGTTCTCGGTGATAGTATGCCACTGTACAAATTTTTTGCTCTTCCTTAAAATAACAGAGAATATAATTGTGTGTTAACTCTAGAATATGTCTGATGAACAGCAGTTCATCAATCAACCTTCTGAGTTGCTTCTGCTGGTTTTGCTTGCTCTAATCACTTGTTTGCAACTACGAAGCATGCTAGATATGACAGTGCCATCTTCATATATGATTGTTGTCAACTTGTCTTATGAATTTGTCTTATGAATGACAGTTCATCTATCAACCTTCTCTGAGTTGCTTCTGCTGTTGTCTTATGATTATGTCTTATGAACAGCAGTTCATCTATCGACCTTATCTGAGTTTCTTCTGCTGGTTTTGCTTGCTTTAATCACTTGTTTGCAACTAGGAAGAATCCTAGATCAGATGATTGTTGTCAACTTGTCATAAATAAAAACCATCTTTATTCTGCTGAGATGCTTGCTTGTTTTCCATTTTTTTTTTCTGTCATTAGCTTCCACTGCACGGTAATGTTTCCTATGCTTTTATTGTGAGCTTATGTTTATTTTTTTCATGTGGAAAATACAATGTAGTTCTTTTTACCATTTCATTGCCCCATTTGTATGCAAAAACTCTCGAGTAATTCAATTCACTTGCCTTTTGATTCTTCTAGAAAAATTTAAATTTGCAACTGACAATTTTTCTGTATACCAGATGATGAATAAAACCTTACATCAGTTTGATTGAGATGATTGTGTTGTTTTCTAACCTCATGAAATATAGCTATGTTGGCATGGCTTGTGTTGACATCAAATTCACATTCCTTTTAGCTGTTAAGTTTTTGCAAGAAATTTGTTATCCTTTTTTTTTGTTTTGAGAATGATAATTATGCTAAATTCTGTGAAAGCTTCATCATGTCTTTGCATATGAGACTCCTATGTGTAACCTGTTCAGTTGAATCCTGTTATGGGGCATGTGCTCTTAAATCAAATTCTTATAAAGAGTGAAATTTTATCCTTTTTGAATTTTATGGCGTAGTAATTTTGAGAGTTATTAGCATACATTTGTCTAATTACTACATGGAGTGAGTTCATAATGAATTAGGGGATTGTTCTTTCTGTCCCCTGTTAGACTTGTCAAAATCGTAAATATTTCAATGCAATCTTTTCCTTTTTCCCTTGGCTGGATCAGTATTCTGTTAAAACTAATCTGATATTCATGAACATACTAATCTGATATTCATTTCCCACGCATAACCTAATAATTGCATAGGACCATAGGCACAGATTAATATTTTGGTTCTCCTAGTAAGATCTTGTACAACTATCGTTTGTGTGTATAATATCCGTAATTTCTTCGTTGCAGATATGGAGGGCAACAACATAGTTCTTTCGGCTAAGTATTCCCTCATTAATACTGCTAAAGATATTCCTTCGGATGTTTCAGAGATTCAGAGTCAATCTGTTGTTCACGTATGACATACTATAATATACGTGCTAGTTCTTTGCTACCTCATTCAATTTTTATCCCCCCTCCGCCAGTTACTAAATTCTATTCACTGCCAGTTTCCTTTTACGTCTTTTTTTTAACTGCTAATTAAAAGCTTTTCATATCTTTTTCCTAATAGGGCTACGTATGCAATATTATTGATAGCGGCTGTTTTGTTCGCTTTCTTGGGCGTTTGACTGGATTCTCACCGAAGCATAAAGTACACAAAACCATTTTCCCATTTTGCTTTTTTATTTCCTTTGGATTTTGCACTAATCTAGTTATGTTTCTTGAAAGGTTGCTGATGAACAAATTGATGATATTTCCAAAGCGTTCTACGTTGGGCAATCAGTTCGTAGTCATATCCTTAGTGTGAGTATAGAATATGATCTTTGGCTGTATAATCTTCTCTAGGGTGGTGGACTTCAATAATTTGGGTTCTTTTGATTGCAGGTAGATGCTGGATCTGGCCGGATCAAACTTTCCTTACAACAGTCTCTGTGCTTTTCATCTGATATATCTTTTATTCAAGGATATTTTCTCGTGGAGGAGAAGGTCAGAGTCAAGAATAATTTGTTGTCCTCATTTTATATGTGAAATATGAAATTTTGTTTCCTCTGCATTGAGTACACCATTTTTATACGTTTCTTGTTTGCTTGAAATCAAGGTTTAAAATGCCGTGGCACGGGCGTGCTGCTGTTTGCCTGGCACGATACGGCATCGGCACGCTTCCGTGTCGACACATGGTACGCTTGTGTGCCAATGGATACGCACGCATGACTTCCTACTGACACGCTTTGGCACAGACTTATTTCAATTTTTTTAGTTCCAATTAGTTCTTATAATGTTATTTTGAAAAATTTAATCAAATAATTATGAATATTTGCTATGTATAGCTTACTATACTCATCAATTAATACATTTGTAAGTTTTTTTGTATGTAAAGTACAACTAAACCTAATGTAGAATAGAAATTTTTAACAAAAAAATAATTTTAAACATTATTTGAAAAAAAATATTTTAAAAAGTATTTGAAAAAATTATTTTTTAATTAATTTTTTCAAAAAATTAGTAAATCTATCAAAAAATTAAGCAATAAATTATATGACAAATAAATTAAATAAATTTAAGCATCAATTGATTTAATTAGCTTTTAATTTTATCAGTATTTTCAATCTTCTAACGCAAAAATGAAATTTTATGTTTGATGTGCCTCAAAATTTATTTATTGAGTTCAATTTTGTTCCCTTAATTCGTCAAAAATTTTGCGGTACGACAAATTTTGATAAAATAGCAAAAATGGATGTTTGTAGTGGAAGCAGAGGGCTCAGACAAATTTTTTGTACGTATTTTGATAAACAAAAAAAATTATAATTATAATTTTTTTGACTTACCTAATAAGTAAATTTTTGATTTGTAATATTTTGGGGGGTTGTAGGGTATCCAGAATGCTTCGGATACCCTAAAGAACAAAAAAAAAGAAGCAAAAAGCAAAAAAGCAAAAAAAAAAAAATAACAGTGCCGGCAAGGCATTGTGCCGTGGCACACTGTGCTGTGCTGCTCTGTCTCGTGCGGCACGGCACCGCGTACCGCGGCACGGAGGGGGGTCACGTACCGTGGCACGGTACGTGCAGCCCCGTGCCATACGGCATGGGGCGGCACTTTAAACCAAGGATTTAAGTGCCGTGGCACGGGGTCGTGCCGGAAACTTGCCGGCACGGTATGGCACGGTGCGTGCCGAGCCGTACCGATGCGTGCCGGTCAAAAAAATTCTTGTGTGCCGATACATAATATCGTGAAATATTTATTTTTTTTAGCAACAAAATATTCTAACTATTTATTATGTCTTTTTATCACATCTTTTGAACTTTATTCAGAAAATTACTCACTAATTTAAAGAATAGAGGGTTTTGAACTGTGCCATTGGCACGGGGTCGTGCCGGTAACTTGTTGGCACGGTACGGTACGGTAGATACGGCCCGTGCCGACGGGCACTTAAAACCTTGCTTTAAACCTTGCTTGAAATGCATCTACTAAAATCCATTATTTCTTTCGGAGCCTTCTTATCTTTGACTCATGGTTTTGGGGAAAGGCTGAAATGAATCTTACTTATGATGTTGACCGTCATATTTTCATGGTCAATAACTTTAATTTGCTGCCTAAACTTGCAATCTGGTTTGGAATTAATGATGAAGTTTTCTTTTGTTATGTAATAGATAGCCGCACTGCAGTCTTCAAATGGTAAAGGTCCTGATCTTAATTGGTCAAAGAATTTCAGCATTGGCAGTCTGGTTGAGGGAGAGGTTGAAGAAATAAAAGAATTTGGCGTTGTCTTTAGCTTCAAAGGTCATAGTGATGTTGTTGGATTTGTTGCAAATCATCAATGTAAGTTTCTTTTTCTATTTTGTTTCTTTTGAGAAATTATATGACTTGCAAAAGTACTTTATTTGTTACATTACATGTTACAGTGGGAGGAGCTGATGTTGAGGTGGGACTTGTTGTTAAAGCTTTCGTTCTGGACATAGCTATGTCTGATGGTCTTGTCGATTTATCCCTTAAACCTGAATTGGTTGGAAGTGCTAATTTGGATTTATTAAAGAAGGTTTGTTATTTGTAAACTTACCAAAGTTCTAATTCATTTGTGATGCAAATTTGTGACATGTGATGCATAATGATTGTGAACAGAATCATGTACATGCTAGGAACTGTGGTCGTAATGCATATCTTGGGAACATTGACTTTATGTTTTTCTGTGGCACTATTATTTTAATGATGGCATAAATTTCTTGTACTGTCCACTAGAAGCGTCATCGAACTACTGCGTTGGACTTAAAGCTGCACCAAGAAGTGAATGCAGTTGTGGAACTTGTGAAAGAAAACTATTTGGTAAGCTAGTCAACTATTAGTAATTCAGTTAGTACAATTTGTTTTTTGAATAATAACATTATTCAATTAGATAGGATGTGTTGCTAAACCAGCTTCTATTCATAATGTAGATTCTTTCAGTCCCAGAATATACCTACGCCATTGGATACGCCTCAATAACAGACTACAATGTGCAAAAGCTGCCTCACAAGCACTTCACAAATGGTCAAAGGTGCTTTTGTTTTTTCCCCCTTCATGCTGGTTCTTTTTTCTGGATATTTTGTTCCTAAATTTTGTTATGTGCTCAATGTTTTTTTAAAGTTTTCTTTCTTATTGATATATTGTTTTCTTTCTATGCATTTTATTCCTGATTTGTATGTGATTATTGAATTTCCCCTATAATAGAACCATCATAATGTCGGACTTTCTTGTATTGTGAGGTTATCACCATTCACTAGCCATAAACTGGATAAAATCTAATTGGCTTTTGATATTGAAATTTCTCTGTTTCGTTATGTGTGAATATGTAGATGATCCATATCAGAGTTATGAACTTTTGATTGTTCAACCTGAATCAAAAACTCTCTCTCTGCCCAAATTTTGATGGTCAACGAGTTTTCTGTACCCTTATACTTGACATTGAACAAGTGTAATCCAGTTTTTGTTTCCTCGTATACTTTTGTTGCATATAGACACAGCAGGCTATGCCTGTTTTATGTAGTTTCTGATTTCTATATTGTTTCATCGTTCATGCATTTTGTGTTTAGTTTTCATGACAAAAAGTGTCCACTAGTTGATGCTAGGCAATTTTCATCTCTTGCCTTACATTTGTGCTATTGTTTGTGGTTTAGTGTCGTTGCAACTGTTGGGGCACTTTCAAGCCCTTACACTTCTGGAAGAGTTCTTTTACTACTCAAAACAGTAACTGATGTTTCGGGATCCGCTAGTTCTAAAAGGGCGAAGAAAAACTCTGGCTTAAAAGTTGGTTCTGTTGTTGAAGCAGAGGTATTATAGTTCTTCTCTATGAAATATGAAAGATTTAGTTGACTACTAATTTGTATAGTCAGGTTCTCCCTTTTTACATGAGTGTTATGTACCAGATTATCGATAAAAAGCCTCTGGAATTAATTTTGAAGTTTGGTACTGGAAATCGTGGGAGAGTTCATATAACTGATGTGAGTACCATTCTCCTGATATTATCCCTCACTATTTTGTGTACTATTGGCTATTTCTCTTTTTTTTCATTATTTTAATTTTTGATTTATGTAGGTGCTTGATGATGACCATTCCATTGATAGTCCATTAAATAAATTTAAAATTGGGCAACTGGTTAACGCACGAGTCGTCGCCAAGGTTAAGTCAGGGAAGAGTGGGAAGGGTTATCAGTCTGAGTTGTCTCTTAGACCATCTGTGCTTACAGGTATGCTATTTGTGGGAGCATTCTTTCATTGGGATTACTTTTGTTGCAGTTACTTCTGATTTTTATTTTTCCGTGTTCAAACTATTTTATTTTTAGTTATTAAGATCAAGAATCTTTCTATGTTTTCTATCAATAGGACAATTACTTTAAATTTTATTTGGACTTTCTTCCAATAGAACATATTATGATAATCGTCATGGTTAATTGCTTCCTTTTGATTTCCTTTTGTTTGACTTTCGTTATCCGAGGTCCTATATTGCTAG
This sequence comes from Aechmea fasciata, assembly GCA_025177825.1. NCBI lineage: Eukaryota > Viridiplantae > Streptophyta > Magnoliopsida > Poales > Bromeliaceae > Aechmea > Aechmea fasciata. The sequence continues at coordinate 744,100 of CM045932.1, read as the reverse complement.
GGCAAAGGGATCTCATGAAATTACCTGAGCATTCACCTGCAGGCAGTAAAAGAAATAAAAGTCATTCTTTTGTATATTAATTGGGTTTACTGTGTTACATTTCGTCATGCGGTACTGTGATAACTGCATGCTGAAAACCAAGGTTTAAAGTGCCGTGGCACGGGGGCGTGCCGTTACTGTCCTGGCACGGTACGGCACGGGCACGCTTGCGTGCCGACACGTGGCACGCTTGCGTGCCGACAGATACGCACGACCTCCTACTGGCACGTTTGGCACGGATTTAAATCAGTTTTTTTGATTCCAATAAACTCTTACAATATTATTTTGATAGATTTAAATAAATAATTATGAATATTTGCTATATATAGCTTACTGTACTCATCAATTAACATATTTGTAAAGTTTTCTGTATGTAAAGTATAATTATATCTGATGTAGAATAGAAATTATTATAGGTTAGAATTTTTAAAATGCAAAGACATCCTTCTTTTTTTTTTGACCATATTACAATCTTTTTTTTATAAAATACAAAAAAATAATTTTAAAAATAATTTTTCAAATAATTTTTCAAATAATTTTTCAAATAATTTTTTTAAATTATTTTTTTCAAAAAATAGTAGATCTATCAATATAATTAAGCAATAAATTATATGATAAATAAATTAAATAAATTTAAGTATCAATTGATTTAATTTAGATTTTAATTTTATCAGTATTTTTAATCTTTTAGCACAAAAATAAAATTGTATATTTGATGTGGCTCAAATTTGTTTATAGAATCAAAAAGTTCGGACAAATCTTTTGTCCGTATATTGATAAACAAAAAAATTAAATTATAATTTTTTTGACTTACCTTATAAGTAATTTTATATTTGTAATGTTTTTGTGAAGAGGCGTGTGGTATCTAGAATGTTTTGGATACCCCAAAGAACAAAACAAAAGGAAAAAAAAATAAAAAGTAAAAAAAAAGGCAAAAAAAAAATTGCATAGTGCCGGCACGGCACTGTGCCGTGGCACGCTGCGCCGTGCCGCTCTGTCTCGTGCTGCACGGCGCTGCGTGTCGCGGCACGCAGGGGGGTTCGAGACCCCCCTCTGTACCGTGCCACCTTCTTGGTGGCACGGTACGTGCCGCCCCGTGCCGTACGGCACGGGGCGGCACTTTAAACCTTGCTGAAAACTATAGGTGCTTTGGAAACAGGTTAACTAGATTTGTCTTTTGAAATGCCAACTAATGAACTGACATGTTTTGTTTAATTTAAGTCAAGCTTTGTTGGATTAAACGGTTTTGGTAAAATGGTACAAATGTTCCATCGAGTTGTGGAATATTTTGTCAAAATGTTATGGAGATCGGTAAGTTCACTTGAATTTTCTGAAAGTAACGGAATGATAGTTGAGGTGTTCCGACTCAAACATATAAAGTTCTATAACTGGGGGGGTTTGCTTGTTTGCTCTATTGTCTATTGAAACATTTTGTCATACAGTTTCTGAAAGTGTGGGTCAAAAGAGTACCCACAACGGTTGCGGGTGCGTGTGCGCGGGTCCTGCCTGCGCACGGGTGCATGTGCGCGTGGGCGGGCTGGCGCGTGGGCGTGTCCACGCGCATGTGTGTGTACAAGAATAGACATGTGAGTAGCATGTCAGTGACATAATAAAAACTTGACCACATATACAATAAGGCGATAATATGCTAACATTCCCCTGCAATCTGAGGATACGGTGGCCAGATGTGAAGAGCGAAAAGCAAGTAGACAACGGTATGGTGAAGAGATCAACCACAAGATTGCCAGATTGAACTTTTCAGGAAGAAAATGGTGGTAAAGCTTTGTATGCTTCATGCGGGCGTGTAAAATGGCATGGGCAGCAAGATAAGTGGTGCTTAAGTTATCACAATAGATCCGAGTTGAATGCCATGTGGAAACACCAAGATCATGAAGCAACCGATGAATCCAAATAGTTTCCACAAGAGTAAACGCGATTGCTCGATATTCTGCTCCAGAACTAGACCGTGAAGTGGTTGGTTACTTCTTGGTTGACCAAGAGATGAGATTAGGCCTGAAAAACACACAACCCAATAGTCGAGCGACGAGAATTGGGCAACCAGCCCAATTGGCAACAGTATGTGCTGTGAGTAAAGGACTAGAGCCCCGGGAGAAATGAAGTCCATATGATAGTCCCAAAGACATAATAATTGTTGTTCCTGCGGGTGTTGTAGAAATTGAGTGAAATTGACCAACCAGATTAACAACATAAGAAATATCTGGTGGAGTGAGGGTCCCGACCAACTGATGATAAATGTATGGGTTGGCTAATATGCAGATATTTTAGTAGTAGAGGAGAGGGGAGTGGCAATCGGCTTGCTAGTAGATAAACCATGACGATCCAACAATTGTTTTGCACATTTGTATTGAATCAAATGCAGACCAGACAAAGAATGGGTGACTCCAACACCTTGAAAGTAATGATGAGGGGCTAGATCCTTCATAGTAAACTCATTTTGGAGTGTGGAGATCAAGGAGTCAATTAAAATCGATGAACTGTAGGTCACAATAATATCATCAACATAGAGAAGAACAAGAATATCTTGAGATGATCGTTGAATGAACATGGATGGATTAACAATGCTTTCAAAGAAGCCAAGGTCGGAAAGAAAAGAGGTGAACCATTGAAACCATGCTCTCAGTGCTTCGTTGGGATCATAGATAGCTATTTTCAACCTACAAACATGATTAGAAAAAGAGGGATTTATGAAACCTGGCGGTTACTTCATATATTCCTCTTCAGAAAGAATTCTATGGAGAAAGACATTTTTTACATCTAATTGTTGAAGAGTCCGCCCATGGAAATGAGCCACCAAAATGACTGTACGAATTGTAGTAGACTTAACAACAAGAGAAAAATTCTCATCGAAGTCAATTCCCTGTTGTTGTTTACAACCTTGAGCAACTAATGTGGCCTTGAGTCATTCAAGCGAACCATTAACTTTTTGCTTGACTTCAAATACCTACTTGCAGCTGATGAGAATAACAGACACAAGAGGTAGGACCAAATTCCAAGTAGAATTATCCAACAAAACTTGGTACTGATCGGACATAGCAGCACGCCAACCTGCATCTTGGAAACCTTGGAAAAAGAGTTAGATTCATTAGGAAGTAAATAACTCTTGGAGGTAAGAAAAGCAGCATAGTTATCTATTCTCTTGGCTATGGAATGTGTGAGCATAGAATGGGTACGTGCAGGTTCGGAGGGTACAGTAGGATCTGTAGGTTAAGTAGGTAGTGGTTGTCTGGATGATGTGGGTGATATTTAGAGACTGTGTTTGATGAATAAGGGAGGTTTGGGTTGACAGGTGGCATAGAGGACTTTATATTGAGTTTGGAAAAATTTTGTCTAGTGTAGATTGGAAGCTCCTTTTGAGGAGTGATCCCAGTAGACCTTTCATCTCCAACCTGTTCAACATTAGAAATCGTATTGGAAGGAACAACTTCCAATCCCTCAGACCAATGTAAGACGAAGAATTTTGAACATTGATGGAACAAGTATTGGAAACATCATGATTAGGAGATGTCGTAGGATGAATAAACTTAAACTGAGGCATATTCTCTTAAGTGGTGGGATGGTGATCGAGATGTGGTAGATTAGAAAGAAAATCTTGACAGCGCTGAAAATCAGGTCCAGTGCAATCTTGACCTATTGTTTTGAAAGCTTTTGAAGGATAATAATATGGAAAAAGAGTCTTCACAAAGGTTACACTGCGGGAAATAAAAAACTTTACCAGTACTAGGATAAAGGCAACGAAAACCTTTGTATTTCTGAAAGACTCCTAACTCCTAAAGTATATACAAGGTAGAGAGCGGAGAGCGAGCTTGTGATGTGCAGTGTCCTGCAAATCAGGGTATCACAAACATCCAAATACTTTCAAAAGTTGCAAGTCTTTAGGTGGATGAGGATGCAAAACAAGGAAAGGAGATTTTCCATTAAAACAACCAAAGGAGTGCTATTAATCAAGAACACTGCCACTTGTATCGCTTTTCCCCAAAAAACGAATAGGCGTACAAGATTTAAACATGAGGCTTCTGACAACATTTGCCAGATGCCTATGTTTTCTCTCAGCGACATGATTCTGCTGCAGTGTGCAAGGGCAAGAAATTCTATGAATGATGCCATTTTGTGAAAAGAGTGTTGAAAACTTTTCATTTACAATTTTTTTCTACCATTAGATTGAAAGTATTTAAATTTTCATTAAATATATTTTCAATCCACAAATTTATCAAAAAACTTTGGGATAAATCCATGAATACCTCGAAAAATCGTCCACAAACATAACATAGTATCTGTACCCAGAAAAGAAACAACAGTGGCTTGCCAAACGTTAGAATGAAGAGCGTTGAAGGGATAACGAGATTTTGATTCAAAATTTGAAATAAAAGTTTAACGTGTTTCCCAATATCGCAAGTATTGCAATGAGACAGCTTTATTCCAGAATTGTCAAAAGAAATTTTATTTTCTTTGGCAAACATGATAAAGACATCCTTAGTCGGGGTTGCTTAGTCTCCTATGCTATAGATTGCCACCAGACCTAGAAGCAACTAAAGCTAATATGGACTTATCTCCTACACTTCCAACTTTGGAAGAAATTGGATATAATGACGTCCCAGTACTTTGACACCTGAGAAACTCCATCCTTGTTACCTTGTCTTTGACACAAAAACCCGAAGAGTCAAACTTAAAAGTAGAAATGTTATCATGACAAAATTGTCTCATAGATAATAAATTCTTTTTGATTGAAGGAACTAAAATATTTTTGAGCACAAATGATCTATTCCGAGTATGTAAAGAGGTTTCTCCAATCTGAGTAGTGGGAAGTTTATTTCCGTTACCAACTAAGATTTTATCATGTTCAACATATGGTGTCGAGCCAAGGTTTTAAGTGCCCGTCGGCACGGGCCGTATCTACCATGCCGTACCGTGCCAACAAGTTACCGGCACGATACTGACCCCGTGCCGATGACACAGTTCAAAACCCTCTATTTTTTAAATTAGTGAGTAATTTCCAGAATAAAGTTCAAAAGATGTGATAAAAAGACATAATAAATAGTTAGAATATTTTGTTGCTAAAAAAAATAAATATTTCACGATATTATGTGTCGGCACACAAGAATTTTTTTGACCGGCACGCATTGGTACGGCTCGGCACGTACCGTGCCGTACTGTGCCGGCAAGTTTCCGGCACGACCCCGTGCCACGGCACTTAAATCCTTGTGTCGAGCACGTAAAGACTTCAGCAGTCATGTTATTTGAAGCTCCAGAGTCTAGATATTAGAGTTTCTCACCAGGTTCATGTACACTTATGGCTGTGAAGGTCTGAGGATTGTTGTTGGCAACAAAGGAATGGTTAAACTTTTGCCTACCTTGAAGAGTGGTATGATTAAATTTACCACATATATGAGGAATGTCTTTGGCTATAAAGGAATCGTTAAACCTTCGCCTACATTGAAAATCAGTATGATTGGCTTTATCACAAATCTAACATTGCGTGCCAGAGTGTGGTAATGGCTAATGGAAAATATGTGGAGTATGTGATGGTGTGGTAGATTTATAGGTATATGACTGAGAATGAAATACTCCGTATGAACCACAGCCACTAGAAGGACGTCTATCATCACGCAAATCATGACCTCCAGGAAATCTACCTTCAGGACCTCCTCGATTGCCTTAGCCATGGGTGGCGTCAAAGGCTTTAGACTCTGTAAAGAAACACCAGGTATTGCGAAGAGACAAGATTTCCGTTGTACTTCTATCTTTTCTTGCATTAGAAGAAGTCGAAGCTGCTCAAAAGTTGGTTTTGTCCTGTCAGCGCTCAAGGCACTCACAAATCCTATATATTCCTCAGGCAAGCCCAATAGGATTGTCATCACCAAATTGTGATCAGATTCTCCTCCTATTGCTTGTAGGGCATCACCAATTGACTTGACCTTCTGCATATATATTTAGGCATATTCATCGCTTCTTGCTTGATATTTTTCAGCGATGCTTTTAAGTGAGAAGGCTGTGGATGCAGTTTTGCCGAGGAAGTTACTTTCAATGGTTGTCCATGCATCTCAGGTAGTTTTAGGTGAACTTGAAATCACCATATGAAGTATTCTAAGAGAGAGCGTAGCATTAATCCATGACATGATTGTCGGATCCTTTCTCTTCCATATTGCATACGTTGGATTAGGTATCATTGTTTTCATTCCTAACTCCAAAACTTGAGGTAGGACGTCTACTGTTTCATCTATATGAGACGTCATGTCAAAACTTTCTAATATATTAGAAAATACTTGTTTCCTCACTAGATAGGTTGTATCCGTAAGTTCAATTGGAACTAGGATTTTGATGTTTGACTATAGGAAGAGATAATGAGGATGACGAAGATGCCATGTTTGCGCCTTTATAGCTGATCTAGGCTGAAAATACTGTAGTTGCAGTACGGTAGCCATAAATACTGCAGCACAGATACTGTAGCACGCATACTGTAGCAAACTGTAGTGCGGCACAAGTAGTAGCTACAGGGTAGACAGCAGGAAAGAAGATATAGGCGCTTACAGAGAAAATAATGAAAAAGAAGGATGATCAGCACCAATGGAATCCGATTAGTGAGAAAGGCTAAGCTGGATCGCTATATCCTATAATTTGGGTTGGTCTCTTATACCATGAAAACGTGGGTCAAAAGAGTACCCACTAAGGTTTTCATTATATATATATAAGCTCACACGCGTGTGTGCGTGTGTGTTGCAAGAATAAACATGTTATTAGCATGTGAGTATGTGACTGAATTGACTAAAAGATAATAAACCTAAACCTGACCATACAAGTATATGCTAACAGTTTCCTGACCTCTAAACTCTTTTTCAAAATATTATTTCTTACAATCTCAATTGTTTCTTTTTCTTGGGGTATACTGGAAATCACATTCTTTGAATATTATTCAAAGTTCTCAAATTTTATTATGTAATTTGATACATTTAGTATTTATTCTATGCTCAGATAAAATTTCCATTTTTGTTTGCTTGTCTGTAATGCATTGTTTTCTTCTATTTATTGTTCCTCATTATCCTAATTGATTTTATTTCGTGGAATTCTTGTCCAGGAATTATGGAAGAGATTGATCCTTCTGTAAGTGAGTTCCAATTTTCTGTTGGTGACATCGTTAAAGGTTATGTCGTCAAGGTGGACAGCGAGTGGGTCTGGTTAACTGTGGCAAGAAATGTCATGGCCCATCTATTTATTCTTGATACCTCTTGCGAACCAAAGGAACTTCAAAAATTCCAGCAACGCTTCAGTGTTGGTAAAGCCTTCCAAGGACGCATCTTAACTGTAAACAAAGAGAAAAAACTGTTGAGGTTGTCAGTGATCAATCAGGAAGCGCTCAATAAAAGTAGTCTGGAAACTAAAGATTCCAATATAGGTGGGAGTGAACATATAAATAGAGGTGATATTGTTGGTGGTCGAATTAAAAAGATTCTTCCTGGCATTGGTGGGATCCTCGTGCAGATTGGGCCTCATCTCTATGGGAGGGCTCATTATTCGGAGCTTCAAGATGAATGGGTGCTTCAACCCTTAAATGGTTATGAGGAAGGGCAATTTGTCAAATGCAGGATCTTGGACATAAATCGTTCATCAGAGGGAACAGTACATGTTGATTTATCTATGCGCTCATCTTCACAAGGCATTAATTTGTAAGTACTGGCACTTAGTGGTATATTTTCTCTGTCAGACCTGCATACATTTTATATAATAATTTGCATACAAATTCATGTATGTGATGAAAGATACACTTAATATGTTTTGCACTTGGTGTTTCCAATGATCATTGAATAAATAAAATACTTTGAATGGGGAAATATTTTTATAAACTAATTAAATAAATGAGGATAGTGAAGACCAAAGAGGGTTAATAAAAGATTAGTCTCTTATTTTGCATGTACTGTTATATCTCATCTATTCTTTCTGATTATTACTGATAAATCCTGTTTCATGCATAAAATGAAAGTGAAAAAAGGAGAGAAAACAGACTTGTGCTGAAAGCATTTTTAGCTGAAATTCTCCCATGAATGAATCAAGTGATAGAGCATACTATATGTAATTAGCACACCCTACACACAATCAAACAAAGAGAAGTGCATCCCTGCAAGACATTATTGAATTAAGGTTAGCTATTTAATCATGTAAAAAGGATGAGTTCATTTGTGGTAACTGGAGAGATGGGGCTGTCACGATGGCTAGATAGAGGAAGGGTTGGAAGATTGAGACAACAGTAGAGAGTGAAGTGGTGAATATGCAATAATTAGTTTACAAAGGGATGCAAGGAATTAGAGAGTGAAAGAGAAAAATTTGTGGATCAAGCAATTTGCATGCCTATTTGACAAGTCGTTTCTTCTGTCCTCAGTCAGATGAAAGTGAATATGTAGTATTGCATCACCGTTTCATTTTGTTTTTAATGTCACTTAAATAGTTTTCCCAAGATCAGGGCAAAGTTAGAAGTGGGAAAGTTCATATCTTTTTTGCGTTCTATGCGGTGGTTGTTATTGTTGATGGAGGAGGGTTATTTGTTGGGATAATTTTGATCTGGAGATTCTATTTCATTTTCCCAGGGAAATGTGCAACAAGCGGATTGAGAAGATAGATGATCTTCATCCTAATATGGATGTTCAGGTAGTTTTCCTTCTCTGTACATATGAAATCCACTCTTTAGTTCGATAGGGTAATTACACTTTAATCCTCAAACTATGGGACGTGTCACTTTAGTCTCCAAATTTTAATTCATTGCAGTTTCTGGCCTGAACTTTTTGAATTGTTGCAATCAAGTCCTAGAACCCATGTTTTTGACTAAATGTTGATTACTTAGTACTGCAGAAGTGATGTAGCATAAAATTGGGTTGTGGAATTTGATTGCAACAATTCAGAAAGTTTAAGTTAGAAGTTGCAACGAATTAAAGTTTGAGGATTAAAGTGCCACGCGCACCATAGTTTGAGGACAAGAAGTGTATTTACGCTACTATTTATGGGCGTTTATGCCATGACATCTTATCTCTACTGTTGTGGATTTGTAGGGTTATGTGAAGAATGTTACTTCTAAAGGTTGTTTTATTATACTTTCTCGATCGATTGATGGTCGAATACTTTTGTCCAACTTGTCAAATGGATACATTGAAAACCCTGAAAAGGAGTTCCCAGTAGGAAAGCTTGTTCATGGAAGGTTAGTTGTTTGCCATAAAATTGTTTCAGTAAGAGAATGCTGTCTCTTTTGATCTAATTAAAAAAAAATTGTGCAGGGTGCTATCTGTGGATCCTTCATCCAAGAAAGTTGAAGTCACATTGAAGACAGCAGCCGAAAATGGAGTAGGAAAATCTAGCATAGTTAGTTTCAGTGATTTTCATGTTGGTGATGTTATTCATGGACGAATTAGACGGACAGAGTCATATGGTTTGTTCATTACAATTGATAATAGCAACATGGTAAAAATCGTAATCATCTTTTTTGGTTGTATTGATTTGAAACTGTATTTTAATATTCATTATTATTTTCCTAGGTTGGTCTGTGCCATATATCGGAACTTTCTGATGAACCAATCGATGACATTGAAACTAGATATAAAGCCGGTGATAAAGTTGTGGCCAAAATCCTGAAGGTAAGTTTTTTCAATTTAAAAACCAAAAGTCTTGATCATTAGATTTACTGTGGGATGTACAAGATGTGAACTTAAGGCTTTACTGATGAACCATGGAATTTTCTATTATCTCATTGTTTCTTTGTTTTCCTTTTTTTTCAGATTGATGCAGAAAGGCACCGAATATCCCTTGGTATGAAGAATTCATATTTTGGAGATGGCCGTGATCCTCAAATGGTTTCTAATGATGGTTCTGATGAAGATAATGTTGATGAAACTGCGACCATGGATAACATATTGTTCCCTTTCCAGCAAAATAATAACTTAAGCTCAACCTCTAGGACATCTGGAGACAAAAATGGGGATTCTGCTATCCTTGCTGAAGCAGAAATGAGAGCTTCTGTTCTTCCTCTTCAAGTGTCTCTTGATGAATCAGAGGGTTCGGATTTAGATAATGAAGCAAACATCGAGCCTGTTACTATGAAAAGTACTGATATCACTAATAAAAAGAATGACAAGCGCATGAAGAAAAAGGCGAAGGAGCAAAGGTGAATTAGTTATCCTTCAGGGTAAGATATGGTTAGGGTTTTTATTCTGGGCTTACGTGTTGTCTTGTTATACTGTTGTATAGGGAACTTGAGATAAGTGCTTCTGAGGACAGGGCCTTGCAGAAGGATATTCCAAGGACTGCAGATGAATTTGAAAAATTGGTGCGAAGCTCCCCGAATAGTAGTTTTGTATGGATCAATTACATGGCATTCATGTTAGATATGGCAGACATCGAGAAAGCACGATCAATTGCTGAAAGGTATGTTCCCATCTGCAAAGTTTTTTTGAATGTTGGTTAGATCTTAGAGTTGTCATTTCCGTGTTAGTTTCTTCAAATTGTACAAGCAAGAGGTAAAGGAATCACAACATATCTGCTGGAATATTTATGTTTGCCTTGTGTAGAAAGATCTGTCAGGTCAACTTAGTTTTCATCTGGTAGACAGTATGCTCAGTGATAGAATTCTTATAAATATCCATATAAACTTGTCATATAAATCCCTTTTGGCCACTAGTTCTTACTTCTGAGCCATACCCTCCCTAAAAATAGCAGTACTCAACTTCTGAATAACCTCTAATCAGTCAATCTTTGCCTCTTTCTACCCTTTTTAATATTACCTATATGGATTGCATTGTGCTTAGGATTTCTATGAACGGTTTTGTTTGTTCATTTGTAGTCCTTTATAATGTTGCATATGTTATTTTCATCTTTATTCCGTATCACCTCTATTACTTTCTAAAGATGTCATTGTTGCTCTGAACTAGATCTCCTGAATCTACCATGATTTTGTCCATTCGGAGTATGACAAAACTCTGAGAAAGTATTATAACTTAGTATTTTTATTAAGTGAATGGAATTCTATTAGATGTTACTTTAAAATATCCGACATTATCCTGCTCATTATCGTTTATAAGCTTAGTAGAAAGTTCATCTTGCACTTTGTTATATTGTTTACTAACACTCTCGTTTGGTTAGTTTGTGCTGATGTTAATTTATGTAATCTTTGAAGGGCTCTGAGGACAATAAACATCAGAGAAGAAGAGGAGAAACTTAACATTTGGGTAGCATACTTCAATTTGGAAAATGAATATGGAAGTCCACCTGAGGTAGAATGGATTCCATTTGTTCTCTCCATCTTACTTGTTGACTATTGTTTACTGACCAATGCTGGATGACAACAGGAGGCAGTTAAGAAGACCTTCCAAAGAGCATTGCAGTACTGTGATCCAAAGAAGTTGTATCTCGCTCTTCTTGGGATGTACGAGAGGACTGAACAGCACAAGCTGGCTGAAGAGCTGCTCCAGAGAATGATCAAGAAGTTCAAAACCTCGTGCAAGGTTAGTTACGAGTCTCTTTGACTTTGCTCTTACACAAAAACAGTACGGTTCAATTCATTTCAATTTCTTAAAAATCAAGGATACAATAAGCGCAGGAAAAAGATAATTGCTATACTATGTAGATATTAATATAACCAGAAACTATTTGTGCACTTGCACACTAGCATACTTGTGCACACATTAAATATGCATGGAGATATGAAAAAAATTTACTTTATTATTTTGTATCTATGATGTCAAGTCTGTGATAGTAAATACCAAATAAAAAATATCTAATTGTTCACCATGAAAAACTCGATGGATTCTACTGAAAAGACTTATAAGTTCTAAGTTATGATTTTTTTCTTTGGGAGTGGGGGGGGGGTTCATTATTAATGGCTATATGCCTATATCAGTACCTTCTCTCAAATGAAAAATGTATTTTAAACCTAATAAAAAAATCTTGATAAATAATACTATAGTAGAAGAATGCTATTCTACACCTATCTAGATTTGATGAGCATCTCATTCAATACATGGGTATAACATCCTATGGAATCTGAATATATCTTTTTATCGTACAACCTCCCAAAGGATTATCTGGACTGGACACAACCTAAATTACTTTGTCTTTGTTAGGTTTGGTTACGTTTTGTTCAGAACTTCCTAAAGCAAGGCAAAGATGGTGTTCAGTCTATAGTCAACCGTGCTCTTCTTAGTTTGTCCCGTCACAAGCATATAAAATTCATCTCACAGGCAGCCATTCTTGAATTCAAGTGTGGCGTACCAGATAGAGGAAGATCCATGTTCGAAGGTATTTTGCGTGAGTATCCAAAAAGAACTGATCTATGGAGCATTTATCTGGATCAGGTAACTAAGTTAAATACGCTGCGATGCTATGCTTTCGTGCTTCCACTGTTTGCATTGTTGTCCTAAGATTCTATCCTCTTTTGTAGGAAATTCGAGTTGGTGACACTGATGTGATTCGGGCCTTGTTTGAGAGGGCGACTTGTCTAAGTCTTCCACCTAAAAAGATGAAGGTTCCTCCTCTGATTCATTTCTAATCATTTGGAATATGTTGCATGAGTAATTGTCATATCCATGCTTCATTCTTTGCTTCACGTAGTTTTCCATATTTATATTTACTCTTTAACTTTAAGATATACATATTTTTGAAACAGGTTTTATTTGTGCTAATATTGAAGAACCTTGATACATGCTTACTGCTAGCATTTTATGGTTGATGTATCATAGCACTGACATACAAAACCCGATTTGGTTACAGGCTGTTATTTTATCAACAAACACATTTTATGATGGTTACACTTTTCTTTTTTTCCCTTTCGCATATTCTCTATATTAAAAATCTGAAGAACATTATTAAGAAAATAGTTCTTTGAAACAGAAAGAATCAATGTGATACTCAAAATTTAAGTTGCATATCTTGGTCACTTACCTCATCTTATTTCTCCTCATCAAGATCCCAAAGTGTAGATATAAACTAGGATGAGGTCACGATTAAACACGCCCATCTTTTGTCAGTGTTTCTTGAAATGCTAATTCTGGTATTTAAGATAAGCATATCACTGTTTTCTTGTCGATTCGTCATTTTGTTATTGGAGATGGCATCTGTGTACTCCGCTGAAGTGATAATTAATTCCCTTATTTCTTTGCTTTCAACGTTCTTTTCCACAACTTAAGTGTAAAGGATGCCTTTAATATCTTGTATCCCAGTAATAACTTCTCTATTTGCCTTTTGGCAGTTCCTGTTTAAAAAGTACCTAGAATATGAAAAGACCCGAGGCGACGAAGAAAGGATCGAACATGTAAAGAGGAAGGCACTGGAATATGTGGAGAACTCACTAGCATGAAGTGACTTGGCATGTGAGCTGGAATTTGCAGTGGAGGGATATAATTCAAGCGTTGTTAGGTTTAAAATTAATTGCAACTTAAAGAAGAAGAAGGTTTTGCCGCTACGTGGTTCATGTTTCAAGGTATATCCGCACAAGGGGGCCACAATAAGTGGCCTTGCGAAGTAGTACGGCTGCTCAATGAGCCGCACGGACTAGCGGGAATTAGTTTACTGGTGTTGAGAGGTCAACAGGTCTGAACCTAATCAGGATGAGGATCATTTTGACGACTTAGATAGTTCTACAGGAAGGTGAATCAAGCACCGTGCTAGACATACAAATTTTGTTATCAATTTCAATGTTGTTGTATATATTATCCTTTATTATTTGAAACATACAATTGGAGTTTGGATGATCAGCTAAATTCGGTTCAATTGTCCGTTTGATTCGTCCGATACAGCTCGCTTTTCGTTACTTTGGTAACATTTTTGCAAGATATGGTGTGTTAGAATTGCTAACATGAAGTTCTGTGATCGGACAAAAATTTTTTAGTTTTAGGGTTTGTTTGGCATTTTTTGCACTGCTTTTCTTTTTATATGTCAGCCTAGTATGATGTTTTATGATTTCTGTAAAACATGCGGAAGTGGAGTTACCTGCAAATTGCTTTTGTAATTCTCGACGAGGTAGCGTGTGCATAGATTTTGTTGCTCAAATGGACCAAATCGGAATGTTCTATCCTTGAAAATAAATTTCGAACACGGAGACCCAGAGTTAATTGAGACTCGGAGTTAATTGTTGAATCAGATATTCTAGATATTCTATTATTGAAAACAAATTACAAATACGGAGGCTTTCGGGCTTTCGAAAGTATGAGAATATGTATATATGAGTATAAAAGGATTCATACTCATAAGAGTATAATAATCCTATATATATATATATATATATATATATATATATATATATATATATATATATATATATATATAGAGAGAGAGAGAGAGAGAGAGAGAGAGAGAGAGATGCTCCTGGAAGTACGAAATTTTCCTTGCTTTCAAGTTGTTTTCGAGGTTCCGACTTTCGAATTAATGATCTCCGTGATGATCCTGGAAGCACAAAACTTTTCATGCTTTCAAGTTGTTTTCGAGGTTTCGACTTTCAAATTAATGATCTCCGTTAGACTTGATTTAGAGTATTTGAAGTATTGAGAAAATAAATTTTGTAATTTTTCAATATCATTCGTCTAATAATCAAAAGAGCTCAAAATTAATAATTTGTAGTCTTGGTGAGCCGTTTGCAAGTTTAACGATGTTGAAATATTTAAATCAGGTCAAATATTGATAGAAAATTTTCTATACTATATAAAGTAAAATCAATATCTTTAATCTAAAATTTTAATCTCATATTATTATATTTTGTAAAATTTTTATTTTTAGCTATTGATTTTGAGCGATCATTAGACAAATAATATCGAAAAATCGTAAAATTTATTTTTTATGTACTTTAAATACTTTAGATCAAGTCTACGGGACCAATTGTCGATTCGAAAGTCCTAATATCAAAAACGACATTGAAGCACAGAGGGCTCCGTGCTTCTAAAGTATACCAGCATCACTATATATATATATAGGGTCCGGCTACTATACTATTATGAGTACGATCGCCCTTGTACTCATAAATCGTTTTTGATGATAGAGCTTCTGAATTGACGATCCATACCGTTAAACGTTACTTACAGCATTTAAAATTTATAGAAATCAAATTTTATAATTTTTCGACATCATTTACCTTACGATCAAGAAGTCACAAATTTGACAATTTTTAATGGCCGGTATAAAATACTTGCTAGTTTAACAGTGTAAAAGAATCAGAATTTTTTGAATTTTTGACAGAAAATTCTATTCACTACCTAGATAAAGATCAATAACTCCAATCTTGAATTGAAGGATCCGATCATCTTTTTTAGGACGTCGTTTGATTTTGACCGTTCATTTTATGCCTTCTTGATGGACTTTATTATGATTTCAAAAATTTATGAAATTTATTTTCTAGAAGTTTCAAATACTCTAGATGATATTTAACGAAGTGGATCGTCGATTCGGAAGCTCCATCATAAAAAACAACTTATGAATACGAGGGCTCCAATACTCATAATAGTATAGTAGCAGTGGCCTATATAGGGTCCAGCTACTATACTATTATGAGTACGATCGCCCTCGTACTCATAAGTCGTTTTCGATGATAAAGCTTCCAAATCGACGATCCATACCGGCTACTATGCTATTAATAGCATGAAACTGTTACGGATTTTGTGTTGGCAAGTTTCGTGACTTGTGTTTTGAGTCGGAGTCTTGAAGGATTGGAGCGGATCGAAGATGGTTGAAGAATCCTAGACTTCGAAGAAAGCGACGAAGTTGAATCACGATGCCTAGGTAAGGTTTTAAATCATAATATGGTGATCTAAACAAAGAAAATAGTGTTTGGAAGACTTGGAATACTTTTAAACTAATGAATTTTCAAAACTAAGGTTTTCAAGTATCAATGTCCGGACATTGGAGGCATGTCCGGATGCCACAGGCTTGACAGTGCGTATTATTAATGAATGTCCGGACATTGTGGATATGTCCGGTCTCAGTACCATGAGAATTTGAGTTACGCAAGTCAAGACCGGACATTCTTGGTATTGTCCGGTCTCGGTCGGCTCAGAAAAAATTGACGACAACCGTGGACCGGTCGAGCATCTCGGGAATGGGACATTGAAGACCAGGACATCTCTATGAAGACCGGACATTGGTTGCGTGAAATCTTTTAAAAATCAGATTTTTACAATCCTAGTCAATTTCTAAGTCTTCTAATTTGTTTAAGAATATATTTTCAAATCCTAATTTATCTCTAAGTCTTCTAATAGGTTTTAAAAACATGTTTTCGAATCCTAGTCTATCTCTATGTTTTCTAAACCTATAAATAAGGTCTTGGGGTTCTCTAATTCTATGCACAACATGAAGATACATGTTTGAGAAACCCTAGAGGCTAGGAATTCATCTAAAACCTATTTTCTACAAAATAGCCTATTCTAGATCAAATCGAGATATCATAATTTCTCAATTATATGTCGATTTGATCTACGCTTCGCTTGGAGTCTTCTTCTTCGATTTTCTACGATACTCCTAAGCGAAGGATCACCAAATTCATGATTCTATTCATGGTGGCGTCGTGGATTCGGCGTGATTGAAGACTTCGTGGATTCGGAGCGTGGCGTCGTGGATTCGGCGTATTGAAGACTTCGTGGATTCGAAGCAAGGCGTTTCGTGGATTCGGAACGTGGGCGTTCGTGGATTCGGACGTGATCGTGGACAACTCGGTGGAGTGCGCGGAGATCCATAGGAGAGTTAGAGAGGTCGAGTCCGTGGAGTTCGGTATCACCTTGTAATCTTTTCTCTTATTGATTGTTTATTCGCGTGTTGGTCCGTGGGTTTTTACTCCGAGTTTGGAGTTTTCCCACGTAAAGCTCGGTGTGCTTTTTATTTTCCGCATTTACTTTTTAAAAGCATCGAGATTTGTGGTTTTTGGCCTTTACATCTATTCACCCCCCTCTAGGTGTTGTTTGATACAATCTAGATAGATCCTTGGGGCTTCCCCGTAACTCACAGAAACACTTGGTGCTATCAAGTTTTCTACCGTTAGATCTACCATTTTGATCATTTTCACCTATTAGATCATACTATTCAATCAACTACCCACTCAACCCTAGGGGGTTCACATCATCCTAACCGCACATCTCTCAATCCAATGGCCAAAAACTTGGTAGCATGTTCGAGATAAAAAAAATTCGAATTTGAATTCGAATTCAAATTGAAGATATAGAAGGAAGGAAATGGGAGAAAGGAAAGATTCAAAAAAAAAAAAAAAAGAAGAGAAAGAATCCAATATTTCTAAATGTGTGAATAATTTTCAAAAGAAGGAAAATCCTAGCTTATTTGTTGATTCCTTCCTACTAATAAAAAAAAAAAGGATTTTTTAACCCCCTCCTCCCCTCTGCGCGCTGGTGGCAACAAGGAGAGGGTGTGCTACCCAGTAAAAAAAAAAAAAAAGAGAAAAGAAAAAGAAAGAAAAAAAAAAAAAAAAAGCATGGCTCTTTTATTCGGCGATTATTCCGACGACAACGGCAGCAACGGCGATGGCAATGATGGCGATCATGGCGATTCCTCCAACGACAACAAGAGATGTGCATGCATACGAAAAGCGTAAGCACGATTTTTTGTTGGTTTGATCAACCCGACCATCTTCGTGATAGGTTTCGAACCGATCAAATCTGACATCAAATCGTCGCCTCCGCCGTACGTATGCATAATTAGTATCTAAAATGTGCGGCCATCTTCGTGATAGGCTCGACACAGTCGAACAAGCACCGAATACTTTATTAACTGAACCGTGCGGCCATCTTCGTGATAGGCTCGACATGGGTATGAAAATAAATGTGCGGCCATCTTCGCGATAGGCTCGACATGATCGAAAGCGAAAACCGTGCGGCCATCTTCGTGATAGGCTCGACACGATTAAACTTCACGTATTTAAATAAGACGCGATAACAAAAATGACGGGTTCTGATTCGTCATTTTCGTTTGATTCGATCGTATTGCGTGACGTGATCAATTTCACGTTTAAAAAAAAAAGAGTTGACAGTAAAAAAAAAAAAAGAAAGAAAGAAAGAAAAAAAAAAAAGGAAAAGGAAACAAAAATAATTAGTTTTCTCTTTCTCACAATCAGCAAACAAAAAAAAGAAAAGAAAAAAAAAGAAAGAAGAAAACAAAAAAAAGAAAAAGAAAAAGAAAAAGAGAGGGAACACCTCTCCCTCTCTCTCTCTCGGTTTCGTACAGAGAGAGAGAGAGAGAGAGAGAGAGAGGAGTTGGCCCCTCCCTCTCTCAGCCAAAAAAAAAAAAAAAGAAAAGAAAAAAAAGAAGAAGAAAAAAAAAGAAAGAAAATGAAAAAAAGAGAAAAAACAAAAGAAAGAAAAAAAAAAAAAAAAAAAACGAAAAGAAGAAAAAAATATATATATATATATATATATATATATATATATATATATATATATATATATATATATATATATATATAAGAGTCCAACTCTCTCTCTCTCTCGGTTTCCCTACAGAGAGAGAGAGAGGAGCACCTCTCCCTCTGGCAGCAAAAGAAGAGAAAAAAAAAAAGAAAAGAAAAAAAAAGAAAAAAGAAAAGAAGAAAAAATAAAAGAAAAGAATTGGGATTTGTTTTGAAAGTGGTTTAATTCATCATGGATCCAATTTCATAAGCAATCAAAACGATGGGGAGCCCACATGCATTGGACCCGAAATTCAGCCCATGTACAAAATTAATTTAAATTCGGGTCCAGAACACTAAAGCCCAAACCCGTCTCAGCCCACATGCAGAATTGGGCCCAGACACAAGATTTATTTCAGTCCACCTGCAGATTTGGGTCCAAGGCCCAAAACGTGTAGAGATCCAAAACCAAAATTTCAAAGTCCACAAAATCCACAAACAAAGACCCAAAAATTTCAAAATTCCAAAAGTCCACAAATAAAGATCCAAAAGCCCAAAATTTCAAAACCCACATTTCAAAATCCAAAGTCCACAAATAAAACCCAATAACCTTATGTCATCCAAATACCTTCAAACCAAATCAAATTCATGGGCTTTCCAAATGGGCCCTTTATTATGAATTAATTCTATGAATTAATTTTTTGGACTTTCCAAATGGACTCCATCATCAATTAATTCTAGAAATTAATTTCACGGGATTGCAAAATGTGCCCCATTATCAACAATTAATTATGAATTAATTCCATGAACCGATTTCTCGGGCACTCCTTGTCATAAATTAATTTCATGAACAAATGGGCCTTCCAAATGGTTTGTTGTCATAAATGAATTTTATTCAATGGGCTCCCCGAATGGCCCTATCATGAATTAATTCAATGGACTTTATAAATGGGCTCCTAGCATGAATTAATTTTATGAACCAACTTCCATGAATATCTCAATTCCAATCGACCGTAAAGTCGTTAAACTAATCCCAATTCAAACGACCGTAAAGTCGTTAAACTAAACAATCAAATCTAATGACCGCAAAGTCGCTAAACTAATTCAGTCGACCGAAACGTCGTTAAACTAGACCTAAGTCCAGAACCTTCGACCGAGACGTCGTTAAACTAAACCCAGATTCAAATTTCCAAATCCACTTCCGATCGAAACGTCGTTAAACTAAACCCAAATCCACTTTCGACCGAAACGTCGTTAAACTAAACCCAAAATCCATTTCCGACCGAGACGTCGTTAAACTAAATCCAAAATCCACTTCCGACCGAAACGTCGTTAAACTAAACCCAAATTCACTTCCGACCGAAACGTCGTTAAACTAAACCCAAGTCCAAAACCTCCAACCGAAACGTCGTTAAACTAAACCCCAAATCCACAGTCGACCGAAACGTCGTTAAACTAAACTCAAGTCCAAAACCTCCGACCGAAACGTCGTTAAACTAAACCCAAATTCAACCTTCGACCGAAACGTCGTTAAACTAAATTCAAATCCACTTTCGACCGAAACGTCGTTAAACTAAACCCAAATCCAACTCCGACCGAAACGTCGTTAAACTAAACCCAAATTCAGTCGACCGAAACGTCGTTAAACTAAACTCAAATCCACTTCCGACCGAAACGTCGTTAAACTAAACCCAAATTCCAATGACCGAAACGTCTTTAAACTAAACCCAAATTCCAATGACCGAAACGTCTTTAAACTAAACCCAAACTCCAATGACCGTAACGTCTTTAAACTAAACCCAAACTCAAATGACCGAAACGTCGTTAAACTAAACTCAAATTCAAATCGAGCTCTAATACAAATACTTAGAGTTCACTTGACTAGTCCTAACACAAATACTTAGGGCCAAGTCAACCTTTTACTCTAGCACAAATACCTAGAGTGAAAGTCAAATCAAATCCGACTAATCCTAATACAAATACTTAGGGTCTAGTCAACCTTCTGCTCTAGCACAAATATCTAGAGTAGAAGTCAAACCATGCTCGACTAGCCCTAGTACATGTACTCAGGGTCTAGTGTGCTTCATACCCGATCGAGCTCTAATACAAAATTTTAGAGTTCACCCGACTACTCCTAATACAAATACTTAGGGTTTAGTCAAACCTTCATTCTAGCATAAAAAACTAGAATGACACTCGGTTAATTCTGATACAAATACTCAGGATTTAGCCACCCTCGGGTAATTCGACCACCTCAATACAAATACTTGGGGTTTGGTCACCTTTCCACCTTGGGACAAATAACCAAGGTGAAACCGACTGCTCTGTCATTAAACTGAGCATCCGACCACCTCAATACAAATACTTGGGGTTTGGTCACACTTCCACCTTGGGACAAATAACCAAGGTGAATCCGACCGCTCTGTCACTAAACTGAGCATCACAACTTCTATCGACCAACAGGTCGCTAGATTGAGTATCCTAGTCTTCTGAAATTCATGTACAGTGGGGGTATGCCCCTGCTTAAGCCATGTACTCGGCAAATCATATCAATAAAATTTTATTTGCCCGCTTTGTCTCTTTTATTATCGGCATTTATATTTTGTCTCTTAATCGCGGGTTCCTTAACACTGAAAGTGTGGGGTAATTAACGAGATTCTTGAGTGCATTTGGAAGCCATGAACCTAACATCCTGATTTCAAAACAAAATTCAAACAAACTTAAACTCTACCATAAATGACCACTCGCCTACGGCGGGGCCGGTTTCGTTCGCAGCAGACATAGCACCAATGACTTGGTGCTATTAATAGCATAGTAGCCTAGTTCTATATAGAGTCCGGCTATTATGCTATTAATCGCACGAAACATTTGGTGCTACCAAGTTTTCCGCCGTTAGATCTATCCTTTTGATCATTTTTACCCGTTAGATTATACTATTCAACCAACCACTTACTCAACCCTAGGGGGCCCACATTATCCTAACCACTCATTTCTCAATCCAAGGTCTAAAAAACTAGGCTAGAATACTATTAATAGTACAAGTCATTGGTGCTATTAAGTTTTCAGCCCTTGATTGAAGCGATGTACGATTAGGATGATAGTGGTCCTCTAGGGTTGAGTGGTTGGTTGGTTGAATAGTATGATCTAACGAATGAAAATGGTAAAAGAGTTTGATCTAACGGTAGAAAACTTGATAGCACCAAGTGCTTGGTGCTATCGATAGTATTGTAGTCGGACTCTCTCTCTCTCTCTCTCTCTCTCTCTCTATATATATATATATATATATATATATAGAGAGAGAGAGAGAGAGAGAGAGAGAGAGAGAACTAGGCTTATATACTATTAATAGCACCAAGTCATTGGTGCTACCAAATTTTTGGTCATTGGATTAAGAGATGTGCGGTTAAGATGAAGTGGGCCCCCTAGGGTTGAGTGGGTGGTGATTAAATAGTATGATCTAGCGGGTGAAAATGATTAAAAGGGTAGATCTAACGGAAAACTTGGTAGCACCAAATGCTTTGTGCTATTAATTGCATAGTAATAGGACTCTCTCTCTATCGGACTTTTTTATAAACTAACCCTCTAGAATTTTAAAATTGGCTAATGACCTTTCCAAAATAATATTTGTAAAACTAACCCTTCTTGTGCCACGTAGGCGATGGGGGAAATTTTTTTATAAAAGCAGTAAATCGTTCACCGCCTTCACTACTAATGGATTTTTATAAAAGCGGTAAATCGTTCACGCCTTTAGTACTAATATAATTAACAAAGACGGTGAATGGTTAACTCTTTTGCTTTTTTAATATTTTTTCTATATCCCATATATAATTTTAACAACCATATAAAAATTATAATAAATCACATATAATCTTAACAACTTAAAAATCTTTATAATCTATTCATACAATTCTAATATAAAAATTACAACAAATGACGTATAATTTTAACAACCCGAAAGTTCTAATATAATTGACAATGACGGTGAATGGTTAACTGTCTTTTGCTTATTTAATATTTTTTCTATATCCCATATATAATTTTAACAACCATATAGAAATTATAATAAATCACATATAATCTTAACAACTAGAAAATCTTAATAATCTATCCATACAATTCTAATATAAAAATTACAACAAATCATATATAATTTTAACAACCTGAAAATCCTAATAATTTATACATATAATTCTAACAATTAAATAAAAATTTCATATTGAAAATAATTTTTAGAATGTTAGGATTGTTAGGATTGTATGGATAGATTATTAGAATTTTTAGGTTGTTAAAATTATATGTAGTTTGTTATAATTTTTATTTGGTTGTTACGATTATATATGACTATGAGATATAGGAAAAAATATTAAATGAGTAAAAGAAGGTGAACCATTCACCGTCTTTACTAATTATATTGACGGTGGGAAAGCGGTGAATCATTCACCATGTTCATAACAAAAATTTTTCCTCTGCCTACGTGGCAAAAGGAGGGTTAGTTTTACAAATATAATTTTGAGAGGGTTATTTTACAAATTTTAAAATTCTAGAGGGTTAGTTTATAAAAAAGTCCCTCTCTCTCACTCTCTCTCTCTCTCTCTCTCTCTCTCTCTCTATATATATATATATAGAACTAGGCTGGAATACTATTAATAGCACCAAGTTATTATTGCTATTAATTTTTTAGGCCTTGGATTGAAAAATGAGTGGTTAGGATGATGTGGGCCCTCTATTTGGTTGAATAGTATAATCTAACGGATAAAAATGATAAAAAAGGTAGATCTAACGGCAGAAAACATGGTAGTGCCAAGTGCTTCGTGCTATTAATTGCATAGTAGTCGGACTTTATATAATTATATATAGTCCGACTACTATATTCTTATGAGCACCATCACCTTCGTACTCATAAGTTATTTTCGATGATAGAGCTTCCGAATCGACGATCCATAGCGTTAAATATTATCTAGAGTATTTAAAACTTCTAGAAATCAAATTTTATAATTTTTCAATATTACTACCTTACGATCAAAAGCTCACAAAATTAACAATTTTTAACGGCTGGTATGAGATATTTGCTGGTTTAACGGTGAAAAAGAATCGGAATAGATTGAATTTTTGATAAAAAATTATATTCACTACCTAAATAAAGATCAATAACTCCGATCTTAAATTGAATGATTCGATTATCCATTTTTTGGATGTCATTCGATTTTAACCGTTCATTTTATACCCGCTTGATGGACTTTATAATGATTTTGAAAATTTACGAAATTTATTTTCTAGAAGTTTTAAATACTGTAGATCATGTTTAACGGTGTGAATCGTTGATTCAAAAAGCCCAACATTGAAAATAATTTATGAGTACGAAGGGCTTTATACTTATAAGAGTATAGTAGCCCTACTATATATATATATATATATAGAGAGAGAGAGAGAGAGAGAGAGAGAGAATCTGGCTGGGATAAATCGATAACACCAAGGATTTGGTGCTATCGAGTTTTCCACCGTTAGATTAAACCCTTTGATTATTTTTACCTGTTAGATTATATTATTCAACCAACCAGCAACTCAACCCTAGAGAGCCCACATTATTCTAATCGCATATTTCTCAATCCAATGGCTAAAAAACTAATAGCACCAATAGCTTGGTACTATTGATAGTATTCCAACCTAGTTCTATATATATATATATATAGTCCGACCACTATACCCTTATGAGTACGATTGCATTTGTACTCATAAATCATTTTCGATAATAGAGCTTTCAAATCGACGATATTCAAATACTCTAGATCATGTTTAATAGAGTAGATTGTCGATTTGAAAACTCAATCATCGAAAATAACTTAATAGTACGAAAGGCTATACTCATAAGGGTATAGTAGCCCTACTCTCTTTCTCTCTCTTCCTCTCTCCCTCTATATATATAGTAGAGCTACTATACTATCGAAGTATAAAGAATCTTGTAGTTCTGACTTTTTGGCCCTTAGATAAGTCTTTTTAATCATTTTTAACATTTAGATTAATACTATTACTTTGTGGGACCACTCAATTTTAAGCGTACTACTCAATCCTAGGAGGAACCGTAATCACCCTAACCGTACAATTCTTGATTCAAAAGTTAAAAAATCGAAAACATTAAATCCTTTATACTTCTAATAACATAATAGCTCTACACTATATGAGAGAGAGAGAGAGAGAGAGAGAGAGAGAGAGAGAGAGAGAGTAGGGTTATCTTCATCTATATAATAAAGAAAATTTACCCAACAACTAACCTCTAGAATCTAGACAAAGACGACTGTTCAAATATTTACGAATGTTAAGAAACAAGCACGACAGAAGTGAAATTGAAACTTTTCTTGATCAGAATTTTTTTTTTCTCATATTTTTTAAAATATTGTTTTGGGTTCTCCCTAACATCAACTTCCAATCTCAAAAAGAAGTTTGGAATAACTACATTCACAAAGCATCTAACCAAAAAATATAACATAATTGTCAAAAAGATCTGCTAAACATTGTACAAATATCTCGCATTTACTTTTCCATTTAGTTGATATGAGATCAAAGGGACAACAAAAGAGAGGAACTTGAAACAACTCTTCAAATGTGCGCCGAATGTCAAAAGATCCTTCTAAATTTTGAAGGGAACCTCATTAATTCATTCATTCCAAGTTCACTACTGCATTTATGGAAGATTTCAACATGCCAATTGATGTAGTAAAGCTGATTTGTTCTCTCTAATAACTAACTTTAACAGGTGCTTCAAGCTGCAAAATGAGGATACTAACTTCTATTAGATAATCCCATTTTG
Organism: Aechmea fasciata; assembly: GCA_025177825.1. Classification (NCBI taxonomy): domain Eukaryota; kingdom Viridiplantae; phylum Streptophyta; class Magnoliopsida; order Poales; family Bromeliaceae; genus Aechmea; species Aechmea fasciata. The sequence goes on along the minus strand of CM045932.1, from coordinate 718,895 downwards.
AGGGGAAAAAGAAAAACATTTAAAAAAAAAAAAAGTCTGGTAAAGATACCTCTTTATATCAATGGAAATATAATATATTCAGCATAGAAGAGATTCCAAATAAAGCGATAGAATTGTGAAATCGCCTCCTGTATAAAAGAAACAAAACGAAATTATTTGCAATAATCAATCTTTGCAGCAGTAACGATAAATATCACTTGCTATATTAAAAGAAAAAGAAAAAAAGAAAATTAACATCATGTTTGGTTGCGTGTAAATTAAACTGAGGAAAACAGTTGTCGGAGGCAAATAGTTCTGGTGGGAAAGGAGTATAAAAAGTTTCTGATGTTGTATTGCTAGACTAGGAAACTAATAGCTTCAGGTTTTCGGCAATCCAAAAGTATTAGTTGCTACCAACCAGTCCTGTATGGTAAATCGGAGCATGAAGGCTAATAAGGTTTTGCAGTCTGCTTATCAGCAGATTTAGTGCATGAAATTATGTTCTTATTTGCTATATGCTAATTTAGAAAATGAATATGTGAGGAAAAAAAGGGGTTAGCTGCTACTTTCAAATCTCCAATATCATCTAAAAATGATCCAAATGACGCTATTATCGGGATATTTCACTATGCATATGACATGGCTCAAAAGTATGCTCATCATTATTAACTACACGCCATCCTTCCGTGCAAACATATAATCATGCTTTCCCTAAACTGCGTAATTTTTTAAGGCTGTCTAGTACTAGCTGTTTGTTTTCAATTTATTTTTTCAACGGGTAACTTATATGAAATTTGATGGTCTTAGATAAATGATATCAGTTATTTCACATCTTGAATAAGAACATTGACAAGTATAATGGATTAGAAAAATATATGATTCATGGAGAAAAATAATACCTTAGTGTAGTTTGCTTGTTCTAGAACCCATGCCTGAACATGATATAAAACAAAAAGAGCAAGTCAAAATGATATCGTCAAACTTACAGAACAAGCATAAACCAAATTAATGGTAAAAATTAAGACAAAACTAAGATTAGAAAAGAAATAAAACAAACCTGGAAAATCAAACCCGATGCAAAGACAGCATGAGCGGGCACCATGATGTTGCGCCTGAAAGCCTGCAATGTAAAGGAATATATTTAAGCACAACAAAGAAACCACAAAGGAGGCAGCAGCAGAAATCATGTGAAAAACCTTAAGGTACCGTTTGGTTCGGGGATAAGCAAGAACTAGCTGTTCCAGGGATAGGTACAAGTATGGGGATAAGAAAAATAGCGTTTGGATGAAAATTGGGTTGTTCCCGAGGATAAGAAAAATATTAAATAGTTTTATATAGAAAATAAAGGTGTTGGTGGGGATAACCGAGAACTACTATTCTCGGATAAAAAATTAACGTTTGGGTATAAAAGGGGGATAAGGGCCTATTCCTATCCCTATTCCCTAACCAAACAAAGCCTTAAAGAAACCGCTTTAGGTAAATTTTGTCATCTGCTAGCTACATCACAAGGCATCCGATTAGACAGATTGGAAAGTAAGCTTCCAATATAGACATCTACTTTATTTTTCTAGAAGATCCTGAATTCTAGAACCATATTTATTTAACATGGGCAAGTACACACCACTATGAGATGTGTTTCTATGATTCTATCATTATCGTTCTCACAGGAATTTTGGATAACCTGTAATTTAGCACATAGCATATTAAGGAAATATATAATTGAGAATTTAGATAATTAAGCTGTTACTTTCAATACTTCAAATGCATAGATATCAGCATACAGTTTCGGATAGAGTACCCAAACAATATCTGTATCCAGGCAATACTATCTACACAGATTCCCACACATATTCAAGCCAGGAGAGCATAACAGTCCGTTTGGATGTCGGAATAAGCTATCCAGAGGTAACTTGTGCACAAAGAATTCTTTTTTGTGATTAAATCTAGAAGTTTGATTTTAGTCCTTAACAATGTCTTGACGGTGATGATTTGTTAAGATAAGTCATTCCACTTATGAGATAATATTATTATACCCTGAAAATAACTTGGAGGCTGAATATATTATTACCTGTCGTAGTAGGCATCTATAATACAAGAAGTGCCAAACAAGATGTTCAGGTGTCCAAACAAGCCATAAAATATCAATATCTCAGATTATAAAGCTGGTTCCTAATTGGATTATAAAGCCGGTTTCTCCCTAGATGCAATGAAATAAGCCCCTAACAATGTCTAGATATTGTCTCACCTGAGGCATATAAATAGCTGCAGCAATAGCAGCGACATAGTTAGCGAGCAGAAGCCCTGTACCAAGAAATGCAATATTCCTGACACCAAGTTTCGTCGCCAATGTTGATATCTGAAACCTACAAAATAAATAAATAAATACGTTATAATAGAAATGGCCAATGTAGACACGCAAGAATACAATACCAAGAAAAGCATGCCTCCGCAGAATCTAATTTTTTGCATTATTAACTGCATAGTTTCATCCATTGTTAAGTTCGAGTTGTCTCAGTACATACGACAATTAACTCCTGTGCTTAGTCTATGAATCTGCATTTAAGAGGAATTGGCAGGGCATAATTTTAGAAGCACCATAATGATCCTAATAAGTATCAATCTTTGACAATATCTTTATCTTCCCGGTCATCTAAGCCCAAAAAATTTCACATTAGAATGTAACTCAGCTTCTTTTCATCCATATTGAAATGCTTGATATGTTTATAACTGGTACTCAGATATGACCTATAAAAAGCATGCTCTATCGCGCATAATGCCCATTAACTAGAAAATAATTTCAAGATTTTGTCATATAATAACTAATGGCCAGTCATGCATACCAAGACAATTTTCCTCCAAAATCAAATTCGCGCCACCTTACAAGGAGATCAAAATATCCACAACAGAGAAAAGGAAAGCAATGAGAAGGACACCATTAATCAACTTTCTTTTCAAGAAAAGCCCATAGTATTCTTAGAATTCTTCATATGTAATAAATAAAAACCTGTATCGCCAAGTTTAGTTACTCACTTGCGGTCTCCTTCAACATCTGGTAGATCTTTGGTTATGGCTATGACCAAGGCAAACAGTGTCACAAAGGCTGTGATAAAAGCAACAGGCGAGCTGCAGATAGAAAGACGTTACATGGCATTAGACATCACGATCATCTCTGACATAGGTCTGCAATGGGATGAAAAGGAAAATCTTTACCATTTATCTTCATATACATTCATTCTTACTTTGTCACATTTTATTTTAGTACCGTGAAACCTAATGAGTGAAATATAAATATATGTTAGTAAATAAATCTCTACCTCCATTGGAATGTAAGCCCAAGTGCAGCTCTAGTAGCATAGTATACACCAAAATTGAGAAGAAAGCCACGCACCTAATCAATTAGAGTGACGAAAACTTGGATGAGTAAAAGGCAACCCTTCAAATATACTGATAAGACAAACTCATGTTCCAAAATACTGACTGATAACGGAATTTCAAGTTCCAAAAAAACTTATTACAGAAGTTCATCCAAACACATTTTGGAAAAGAAATATGAATTAGTTTCGAGTAGAATTTACTCCTGATGTTCCTCTATTGCCTTCATTTAACAGACATGGAGCAAAAGAAGAAAAAACCTAGCTATTCTTCCATTCTTTAAAGAAGTTTCACGTCCCCTAAACAAGTTAGATTATTCAATATTTGATGGCTTGCATAATAATCAATTGTCACGCCCCAAACCCGAGGCATAACAGATGCCGTATATCTACTAAATTAGTAGGTATGCAAGGCTACAGAATCAGAGGAAAGACGAGCAAGATGATGAGTATAAAATTTTTTATAAATCCAAAGAGTTGAAAGATGAGACTAGCAATTTAATTTCAACTAGAATCAAATGAATTCTCATATAAGCAGAACTAAAGTTTATTATGCAACGGTCCACAGAATACTATAAGTAACAAAAGTGGGTACGAAGAAATAACGAAACAAAAGTAGATAACAAACGATCATCTACGTATTCCAAAGATTCATATCCAACAATACTAGATATAAGAACAAAAGGGACTAAAATCAAACACTAACTATCTAACGTTCACTCGGTCTTAGCCCCGTCCGGCAAATTACTCTCAGTACCTAGGTAAGCATACAATACAAATAAATAAATAAATAAATAAATACAAAAATTAATTCAAGCAACTGCTTTTTAATTTGCAAAATTTCATAAAACAAGAATTATCAAAACATAAAATTCAGGTCAAATTGAAACTATAAATTTACAAAGCATTTCTCTTTCAGCAAATAAACGAAATAAATATTAAGTCTTCGGCAACTAAATATATTATATGATCCCTTGGCGAGATCCAGAGGCACTCGAAGGCGCAAACAGAACAGAGACACCCAAGGGAGCAAATAGAACAAAGACTCCCGAAGGCGCAAACAGCACAGAGGCGCAGGCACCCGAAGACGCAATATAGAGACGAAGCTAGCTTCTATAATAGAATACATGTCGACATGGCCAACATTGCACAGCAGTATACCAAGAGACATCATAATTCAAAATTTATCCAATCACTAATTTACAGAACAAATTATCAAATTTCAAAAATTCATTTTGCTAAAAGAACTTGTCAATCACAGTTGAAGCTCAATTTACAGAAATATTTAATATTATGCTTAACCCTTAATTTTAAAATTTACAAAATAAGATTTTCACACAATCGCACGAATAGCTCATATTTAAATTTGGAAAAGCTCATATAGGTTGACAAGGTTGATTACAATTGCATACAAATAGATCGGGACGGAGCACGAAAGAGATTTAGAATAATGAACTCGAAGAAACTGAATTAACAATCAAGAGAATGAAGAGTTTCGAAGATTAAACTATTCAGTAAACACGATAACATGAGTAAAATTTTAAATAATAAATGAAGGATCCAATGCTCGAAAAAGAGGGTTTTCAGATGTTGAAATATTAATTGACAATTTACAATTAGATGGAATCGAAATTAGAAACAAAAACAAAGTTCACCCTCTCTTAGGCATTTTGTCGAACAAGTAACGAGCATTCCAAAATATGTAGAATATGAGAAGTTTATGCAACTAGATCATATAGAGGATACAAGATATGAAATTAAACTTTCAAACGACAAATATTAGATACAAGCAAATTAGATTTTGATCCCTTTTGTTTTGTTCTATTTTCTTTTAAATTGAGGACAATTTCGTAAATATTAATTTTTGAGGAACTTGGCAGCATATTGTGCATTTAAATCCCTAATTATGTTTTGATTCCCATTCCTAACAGCACCCTAACCAACCTCTCTCTCTCACCCGCTCAACCCCTCTCTTTACCTTGCGCCGTACGCCATCCCCCCAACGTGCGCGCACATCGTCATTCTGATCACCACTGTCGTCGCCATCATCCTTAGCCACCTCTGTTGTAATCCTCATCGGCCGTTATTTTTTTTTATTATTATTATTTTGGTTCACTGTCGATGGCATCTTGTCTTGTCGTCGTCTTCTTCACCGTCTTCGAGAAAGTTTTTCTTTTTCTCTCATTTTTACCTCTATATCAAATTTTGTGATCATCCAACCTCTTTGTTCATCGTTACATTATTATTTCAATACTCGTCTCATGATGATTGAAATTTGACACCATCAAAATCTAATTTGCTTGTATCTAATATTTGTCGTTTGAACCGTTTAATTTCATATCTTGTATCCTCTATATAATCTAGTTGCGTAAACTTCGCATATTCTACATATTTTCGAATGCCCGTTACCTGTTCAACAAAATGCCTAAGAGAGGGCGAACTTTGTTTTTATTTCTAATTTCAATCCCATCTAATTGTAAATTGTCAATTAATGTTTCAACATCTGAAAACCCTCTTTTTCAAGCATTGGATCATTCATTTATTATTTAAAATTTCGTTTATGTTATCATGTTTATTGAATAGTTTAATCTTCGAAACTCGTCATTCTCTTGATTGTTAATTCAGTTTCTTCGAGTTCACTATTCTAAATCTCTTTTGTGCTCCGTCCCAATCTATTTGTATGCAATTGTAATCAACCTTGTCAACCTATATGAGCTTTTTTCAAATTTAAATTTATGTATAAGCTGTCTTCTATATATATATGTCCTCTTTGTAATTTTATTTTGAGCAGCTAATAGAGAATTTTATTTCTCTATTTTAGGTTCCGATAATTGATTTTTCGTGCGATTATCGACCGGCCAACCTTTTAGCTACGAAGTTGCTTTAAGGTGAGCGACCGGACACCCGTTAGTTTTTTGTAAAATAATTTAGAAAAATACTTTGGTTGTGTGAAAATCTTATTTTGTAGATTTTAAAATTAAAGGTTAAGCATATTATTAAATATTTCTGTAAATTGAGCACTGTGATTGACAAGTTCTTTTAGCAAAAAGAATTTTTGAAATTTGATAATTTGTTCTATAAATTAGTGATTGGATAAATTTTGAATTATGATGTCTCTTGGTATACTGCTATGCAATGTTGGCCATATCGATATGTATTCTGTTATAGAAGCCAACTTCGTCTCTGTATTGCGTTTTCGGGTGCCTACGCCTCTGTTCCATTTGCGCCCCTCTGTTCTGTTTGCACCTTCGGGTGCCTCTATTCTGTTTGCGCCTTTGGATGCCTATGGATCTCGCCAACAGATCATATGATATAGTTAGTTGCCGAAGACTTAATATTTATTTCATTTATTTGCTGAAAGAGAAATACTTTATAAATTTATAGTTTCAATCTGACCTGAATTTGAAGTTTTGATAATTCTTGTTTTCTAAAATTTTGCAAATTAACCAGTCGCTTGAATTAATTTTTGTATTCATATATTTATTTGTATTGTATGCTTAATCTAACTAATGTGGTGTATAGTTGCTTATCCAGGTACTGAGATTAATTTGCCAGACAGGGCTAAGACCGAGTAAACGTTACATAATTAGTGTTTGATTTTAGTCCCTTTTGTTTCTATATCTAGTATTTTCGGATGTGAATCTTTGGACTACGTAGATGATCGTTTGTTATCTACTTTTGTTTCGTTATTTCTTCATACCCACTTTTGTTACTTATGGTATTCTGTGGACTGAATTTCTCTTGTGTTTCGTGGTATGCTTTAGTTTTACAGATTCAATTTGATTCTAGTTGAAATTCAATTTCTTAGTCACATCTTTTGATTATTTGAATTTAGTAGAAAATTGGTAATCATCTTTTTACTAGTTTCTGTCTGATTCTATAGCCTTGTACATTTGCTAGTTTAGCAAGTATGCGGCGTCTGTTACGCCTCGGGTTAGGGCGTGACATCAATAAAAGCCAATACGTAATTTTCTACTGCAATTAGAGTAATCTTCTATCAAGACATGACAATAGAGAAAACAGAGAAACAAAAGTGTAAACATACCGTGGCAATAATAAGAAATGCAGCGACAGGGTATCTCTTTAATCTAAATGGAGGAACAGAATATATGGTGCCAAGAAAAAGTCCCAGGCAGTACAAAGAAGTGATAAACGGCCCAAAATTCCATGAGACGATCAGAAGTCCAGCTGCTGCAAAGAATAGAACCAAGAACCATGCCGACTGAACGGATAGATCTCCAGCAGCTATAGGCAAATATGGCTTGTTTACTCTGAGCAACCATATATTAAAATAGAGAAAATTATACAACATGACTGGTATAAAATAACATGTTTAAAGAATTGAAAATTTGACTGATCAATAACTCCAAGAGCTGGGATTAGCCGACGAAGAAAGAAAGGTAGGCCTAAAAGTAAAGGCAAGGGCAAGGAGCATACTTGTCAATCCCAATGTCATAAATCTGATTTATCCCAACTATATAACCATTGCCACATAGAAGGGCTACAAGCCCACAGAATGCCCTAAATGTCAACCACCAATTTATCAGATCTGGGTTCTCTATCAACGCTCTTGCAACCAATGCTCTGCCATCAGAAGAAGATAGGATAAAAGACATAATGTAGAGGGGTCATAAGTTTAGACATTTCTTTCAAGGCTGAAGTAACGCAATATGATGCTTTCTAGTTTGTACTATAGCTAAAATTCAGGCACTCACATGGATCCTAAAGCAGTACCACGAATAGTATGGGGCCTAAGAAATCTCCAACATGAATCTCTGAACTCAGAGAAACTTTTTGTCAATGGGCTGGAGCCAGCAGCATCAGCTTGAGAACTTGCCTGTACCATTAGATTCTTGAGTGAACCTCAATTAAGGTGAACCATTGCAGGCTTATCTACTAGAGACAAATTTTTTGGGACTCCCAAAATCCCACAAAAAGTCAGCTAACGTACTGCTCAATTGTTTACTTTCCTTAGTAACCCATTGTCAACTGAGGATATAGCCATTTTGCAAGCAAGCAGGTGATTAATTTGTTTCTTTTGAGAATAATACTATAACCAAGAGGCTTCAAACCTAAGAACGCTGGAGATTATGAGGCTTAATAATTCTACTTTAAGATGATTAATTTGTAAAATACTCCTTTTTCTGAATCAGAAAAAAAAATAGCCAACTCATATTTGGGAATGATTAGCAAGGGAAAGTACAGTATGTCATAAAAATTATGCTTCCAAAAGTCCGAAACATTAAACAAAGAACAAGTATTAGAAAGTAATGTATATGCAATTGTAGAACTTATCTAGCAGGTCTAACAATACTATCTTACCTCAAGGTAAATTGTAGATAGATGCTGCATCCATCTCGGGAATGGACCTCACAAGTAGAACGGGTCGCATATATGTCTATTTTCAAAATTTTTGAAGGAGCAACGTTTCGATAGATGATAACTTATCAAAATTTGATCTACTCACATGTTTAAATTTGTCGTATCTGCTCATTTCATTCAAGAAGACACTTGGATCATGTGTACTTTGTATATTCCTGTGCTTGTTAGACTAGAAACAACCAATTGTGCAGCCTATTTTTCCAAGCAACTAAAGCATTATCAAAGACTACATAGGGCCTGTTTGGATATTAGAACAAGCCATCTGATGATAACTTATGGGCAATAGAGGCTTTCTTCGGTGATTACAATGTAAGAATTTGCCCCCTTTTTTTTCCACTGCAACATTCTAGCAGTCATGATTTTTTTTAAAAAAAAGTCATGATCTTTCTAAATAATGAATTCCACCTGTGAGGTGATTTATCTTATTCCAAATAATGAACTTAGAAGCCTTTGTTTAACTAACCCATTGTTTCCAACAAAACAAAGAGAGGATAACACCTAGAACTGAAATTCTTTTGGGAAAACCTCAAACAAAACACTATTCTCATGGTAGGTAGGCCTATATTCAGCTCAAAGTGGTTGATTTACCTCCTATGTTTCTTTCCTTCTCTCCATTAATTGTATCCTAGTCTCTAAATTAGTGAAGGCATAAAAAAATTTCCAAAAATTACTTATTTTCTTTCGCACAAATGTATTCTATTTGCTCTTAGTATATTCTTTATCAAATCTTTCATACTATTTTCCAAAAAAAAAAAAAAGGGTTTTGAGGCAAATCATCGCCGCAAGCAAATCTGATATCCCAGGTAAGGTAAAAAAAAAAAGGCAATCGAAGCACAAAAGATTGCAAATTTCCGAGGTAAATTGAGGTACCCGAATGTAAAACGGTAGCTTCCGTCGACAGGATCTGCATTTGCTGCTGAAATTGGGCCCCGAAATCGATCGAAACGAGGAAAGAGAAGAAGAGAGGCGAGAAGAGATGGGTTTTGTGGAGGGGTGTGGAAACTTGGGTTGTGTGAAGGATCGATTAATGGCGATAACAAAGTGGTGGTGGTGGTGGTGGTGGTGATGAGGGGGAGTAGAGAAGCGAGGAGAGGCAGCGGAGGAGATCGCCATGAGAGAGAGAGAGAGAGAGAGAGAGAGCACAATCTCACTCACCCAGCGCACATGCCATGGTTGCTGTGGTGGGGGCAGTGAGACACTGCTCGTGCGTACGTTACACTTACAGCAGAGTAGTTCCCCATCTGATAACGTAGGTGGGACTTTTTTTGAAAATGACCCTATGAAATATAGTATTTGCCGAAATAACCCTCTAATAATTTTATTTGTGAAACTAACCCTACTCGCGCCAGCTCGGCGGCCACGTCAGATTTTTCTATGAAGACGGTGAACGATTCACCGTCTTCTGGGTGCCTTATGAAGACGGTGAATGATTCACCGTCTTCTCTAGGCGCCCCCCGCTCCGTCTTCTGCCCAAAAAACCCGCGCGGACACCCCTGCTTCGGGCCCTAGAGAAGGCGGTAAACGAATTACCGCCTTCTCTAATTAGCGGTAATTCGTTTACCGCCTTCTCTAGGCGCAGTCGGGACACAGAGAAGGCGGTGAATGGTTCACCGCCTTCTCTGTAATCACTAAAGACGGTGAACGAGTCACTGTCTTTAGTGCTTTCAGAGAAGGCGGTGAACCATTCACCGCCTTCTCTACGCTATCCGGGGACTTAGCCAAATTTCTGTAAAAAAAGCAATTCCAAACCACCACCAGCAGCAGGCAATAGAATCCAACAAGAAACCAATATAATTTCATCGATATCAACTAGCTCAACTTTGACGCAATATTTTCCAATAAGATATAGAATCCAACAAGAAACATACCATCCCGAGTGGATTAACAAGAGAAACTCAACAGGAAGAAAATTTCGTCAAAAATCGAATCAAAATCGATCAAAATACAAGGTTTTTGCACAAAAAATCCAACGAGTCATAATATCATCGAAAAAGTTCAACTTTGACGCAATATTTTTCAATAAGACATATAATCCAACAAGAAACGTACCATCCCGAGTGGATTAACAAGAGAAACTCGACAGGAAGAAATTTTCGTCAAAAATCAAATCAAAATCAAACAAAATACAAGGTGTTCATACAAAAAATCCAACGAGTCACAATATCATCTAGAAAGTTCGACTTTGACGCAATATTTTCCAATAAGACATAAAATCCAACAAGAAACATACCATCACGAATGGATTAACAAGATAAACTCAACAAGAAAAATAATTTCGTCAAAAAACCCCAGAAATATACAAATATGATGTAAATTAACTATTATATAAAACAATACAAAATATAACCGAACTAAACAAAAAATATACAATCATCACTCTCAGCCTCTCGATCTGCCTCGCCCTCGCCCTCGACGTCCTCGGCCACGCCCTCGACGTCCTCGACCACGTCCACGCCCACCCTCAGCAACAGGTACCTCATCAAGCGCCTCGATACCGGCCATCTCATCGAGCCGTGCAATAATAATGCCCTCCGGATGGTCGGTCGCGATGCTCGTGGTCGTCCGTAGTGGCCGGTGTAGATGTACGCCGGGTGATGATGATGCGCGGGACGTCGAGAAAAGACGAATCTCGGGTTATCTCTAGAGGCGGCGGCGGCAACAAGGACAAGTCCAACGGCGTAGCGGTAATCTCTCGGGGCGGGTGGCATATCGGGGAGGCGGGCATATCGGCATCATCGGCGGGAGATGGGGATCGTGATACTCGCGGGCCGATGGTCCGGGTATATCGGCATCATCGGCGGGAGATGGGGATCGTGATACTCGCGGCGCGATGGTCCGAGCATATCGGCATCATCGGGGAGGAGATGGGGATCGTGCGTGATGACCGATGTCGATGCTCCTCCACCATCTCGACCTCTGACATCAGCAGGGACTGGTACTGGTATGGTAGGAATGTACTCCAGTACACTCTCAAGATCCATATCCATATCTATCGTTGCCTGCACCCAACCTTCTACGGAAGGTGGATCATCTACCAATCGTCTCGTACGCTTTGTGTCGGGCGTATAGCGTCCACTGCATTTGACACAATATATTACACTTAGGCAATCTATATTATACATAAGAGTTAATAAAATATTGAATTGCCGATTGATCGTACCAAAGCTCTCTCGGTCTGGCCACGAGGCTGGTAAGTCAACGGTGGACGCTGAACAGGACGAGAAATCCATCGTCTAGTGATCTGCCAGTACCAGTCCATATAAATCGATGCCGCCTGCACCGGGTCATCACCCACAATCGGATGCTGCTCTATAATGTCCTCTAGTCGATGCCCCCATCTCTCGACGTGTGCAGCATGAAACTGTGCCCAGCCCTCATCATTCCGCCCACGAGAAGTCACACGCCGGATGGCCTCCACATGAATCGGTATATCTTGTAGGAGGCCAAAGCTGCGCAAGACTCGATCCGGCACGTGAAGCTCGACGATATAAAATGATATCAGTGTCGTCCTAGCTCGCCAAACCTCGCACGTACACGAGAATGGTGGCGGCCACTATAATCTCATCGTATACGTCATCTGTGAATAAGACAAAATAACTCAGATGCTGGAATTAATACGGTATTATATTTTAAAATGTTTGACAATATCGTACCTGAGTCTCTCTCTGCTGATCCAACTCATCTCGATAAAAATCAATATCCGCCGTCCTCACGTTTGCTCGAAAACGTAACCCGCCGGCGTTCGCCCACCTAATATTTTAAAAGTATGCGTGATAGTAAAAAAAAATGTATACATAGAGCGTGTAAATTCTGTTGAAAATTTAAATGTCATACCGGCACCCGATAGGGCGATCAGCCATGTCGGCATCAAATCGAACGCCAGTAGGTCGGCCGACGTGCAGATGGTCCCAGGCCCAGATCTATAAATAAATAAATGACAATTGTTAGATACTAATGATAATAGGAGATACAATGTCATACCAGTTAATATATATTACTAATTATACCTGAACTAAGGTCGCGAAGCAACAGCATTCCACTTTTCCATTCATTGCAGCTGAGCCGAGAGTCCGATATAGATACGCCAGGCATGCTGCTCCCCATGCTAAACCGCCGCATACGTCAAAATCGGCCAAAAGGAAGCCACTTCAAATGAACTCACCGGTGGGGTTTGGAAAAAGACTACAACCAATCGATACAATATGTATGCGCGTGCGATCGTGCAAGTAATCCGCCGGAGCATCTGTGGAATATGATGAAAATCTTTGGTATATCCAATCAAGGTGAATCGCGACCACGATATCATCGGCACGGCCCTAACAATGCAGCGGATCTCCTCCCACGGATACACTGCCGTCCCCGTCACACTCTCCGTCGACCGAAGACCGGCAATAACCGCCACGTCACGAAGTGTAATCGTTATCTCCCGTGGCGGAAGTGGAATGTACGGGTCTCCGTCTCCATCTCTCGCCAACGCTCCTAACAAGGCACGGACGAGCGCAGACGTCGACTCGAGATATATAATAAAAACCGGCAGCGGAGCGAATCAAGCACGGCGTCGCGATAGGTCCCAATCGTTTAGTTTGCGCCCATGCTCTGTGAACTGCACGGCGCGATATCCCTACAGTGACAACAAAGTTAGTTAGAACAGTGCTGATATAAGATAAGAATATCCATGTAAAAAATTTATATTGGTGCTCACCTGAGTAGTGATAAATGACGACCTATGGATATGCTGCTCGGTCAGGACCGTCACATCAACTGGTCCAGCGTCCTCTAGCTCTGCACTTTACAAAAGATTTTAATTAGTAACATAGTAAAAACCACACAATGAATATTGAATTATTGCAAGATTAATAAATACAGTAAGATAGGTATCAATCCTACGTCGACGGCTCGATGTCGAAGCTCTCTCGGTGTTTTGAGGACACGTATTTCTATAATGGCCTCTCTTACATGTGGTTCGGCGGCCACTCGTTTCGTCCATTATATTACGAATACGTGTTGAGCGTGGTCGACCTTTCTTCCTTCGCACGGGAGGCGGTACAATGGGTGGGCCACAGGGTCGTGGCCGATGGCGTCTGCAGGCGGATTGAACAACGGTGCGTATGGTGGCGATAACACTCTACAGTATACCAATGGGAACAAAGACTGTGATAATCTAAACTAATTTGCGCATTACTGCAAACTGCTAAAATATGCGAGCACGGTATGCCCGTTAGCTTGAATTCGCCGCAATTACAGTCCGTCTCTGATCCATTCATGTCTACACTGTAATGGGAGTGTCCTGTTTGTACTTCGAACCTTAATGGCCCGAATCGGTAAACCATGTGTCCCCGCGCCATCATCATATTCAATGTAATCCTAGTTTGTATTTTAGGTGTGATTGTGGCCGTACTTTCACCTTTCACGACGCTTTACAAAATAGCTATTCGGCTTGTAAAAAGTCCCGCGACAAATGCCGTTATAGGCGAGCACGCAGCCCTTAAGTACCCCATTTAAACTCTCCGACATATTCGTGGTCATCAACCGACGGCGGCCACCATCAAATGCACAAGCCCAATACTCTTTGTAAACTTCGAGTTCGTCGACCCACTTCCACGCATCCTCATCTAGCGCTTTTAACTCTTCTTTCACTTATAATACTCTAGGTGTTGGAGCACATCCAATGCTATAAAATTTGTCTAATATTGAATCATTTTTAAAACGTTTATTCATATTTGCTTTCATGTGTCGAAGACACCACCGGTGTACATGGCCCTGTCTCGGAGAATATATCTCAGCCACTATTTCCTTTAACCCACTAAATCGGTCAGATATAAAACAAACCGCTCGATTGCGTGTAACATAATGCTGCAAGTTTTGTAAAAACCACCGCCAACTTGCACCATTTTCTCCTTCGCATATTGCAAACGCTAAAGGAAAAATGCTATCATTTGCATCGACTCCAGTGGCTATCAATGCGTGGCCTTCGTATTTGCCATATAAGTGAGTGGCATCAATACTCACGACCGGCTGACAATGTGCGAATCCACGAATAGAAGGACCAAATGACCAAAATAATCGACCAAAGCGCATTATTCCCGACTACGGCCACCTATGATCAAGCCAATAAGTTCCTCGATTACTACTCTTCCACATTGTAAGATACCGGGACACGTCTGTGTATGAGTGCTCCCAACTACCATAGATGATCTGCAGTGCTTTGCTCCTTGCTAGCCAAGCTTTCCAATAATTAATTTCAACAGGCAAAGTGGCTCGCACTGTTTTCTGCACTTCTTTTGGCGTCATATTTAGTCTTGCCTTCATTTGAGGGAGAATCAATTGGCATATTAAATTTGAAGTACAGTTACGGTGCACCGCATTTAGAATGGGAATAACACAAGTGTGTGGCCTAGCATATGTCTTAACCCGAAATATGTTGCATCTTTAGGGACCGCGTGCAATCTCCAAGGACATCCCTCAATTGTGCATTTTACGGTATAAGTTGTTTTAGTGGATTTTACAACCTTCATTTGAACATTGTGAGTAATATGTCATCGATCGAGAGCGTCCACTAAAGATGCCTTTTCATAAAACGTTTGACGAAGCCAAGTCCCGTCAATGCTTGGTAGATCATTATTGGTACGTCTACTATCAAACTCAGACGAATTGACAACATACTCTTGTATCCAATTGTTATCTGTTCGATATAGCTCCGGGTGCTCAATGAAATCAAGTTCTTCGTCTGGATTGTCTACATACTCGTTGCTTACTTGCGGGTCATCATTCAAATTGTATATCGCATTCGCCAGGCAATTTAACCCACCATCGTGATCATCCTGAATGTCGTCAGCTAGATCATTCCAATTCTCGTCCTCATTAATGGATTCATCATCGTCATTACCATCATCCTCATTACCACCAAAATCATTATGAATAGGGACATCATTCCAATCCTCATTGGCGTTATCATCTCTTTCCTCGACTATATTATCAAGAACTTCATTCCAATTAGCATAGGAAGTAGATAGCCTGCAATAGCTCACGAATGATTACTACAAGACGGAGACATTTCACTTACTCTCAATTAACAAAAGTAAAGCGAAATTTTCTTTACCCCCAATCGTAATTGTCAGTTGGTGTATGAAATATCGCGATTTCGTCACGTGAAGTCTCGGGTTGCGCACTGGACGTCGAGGGTTGCGCGTGTGACGTCGAGGGTTGCGCACGGGACGAGGAGGGTTGCGTGTGTGACGTCGAGGGTTGCGCGCGTGACGTCGACGGTAGCGCATTTGGAGAATAACCTTGTCTGCAGTAATAATGATTGGCATTTTCCGAAATATACTTATTTAAAGTAAATATTCACGCAATGTTCAGCTATTACTGACCTTGTGATTCGTACGCTTCGGTCACAACCAACTTCAGGGTCACCAATTGGAGCATCCGGAACACCCACATCGATAGCATTATATAGCAGGCTTGTGTAATAACCATGCGACTGATATTGGGTCTCGGACGGATATAACTCTTTCTCGATATATAACGACACACATCCATAATGTTCAAACAATCCAATTAAACCCTCAAATGATTCATCATCTACTATATCATGACCAATATATTCATTTGGTCCCATAGGGCATCGAATTTTGTATTTAAGACAACATTCTTCTCTATTACAATTTACTAAACGATACATTCGCGTATCAAAATTCGTATAGGTCGTATTTGAATGAATCGCGATCAATTTCTTTCGACCACCCAAATATCGAGGACCATTTTCATCCACAACTAACTCTCCATCCCAATGAACACTAAGAGGCATCCGCCGACGACTAGCCATTTTAACTACACAGAAAAAAAATCACCAAGCAGTAAAGGGGTTATGAACTATGAATTATAAAGAATTGGAGCCGTCGACGATCAAGTTTAACGGAACAGTCGACGATCAAGTTTAACGGGATCGTCGAAAATCAAGTTAAACGGAGCGGGGGACGATCAAGATTGACGGAACCGTCGACGATCATGTTTAACGGAAGTCGACGATCAAGTTTAACGGAACCATCAACACGCAAATTAAACGAAACCGTCGACCATCAAGTTTAACGAGCGAGTCGAAAAACAAGTTTAACGGAGCGTCGACGATCAAGATTGACGGAAGTGTCGACAATCATGTTTAACGGAAGTGTCGACAATCACGTTTAACGGAATCGTCGACGATCAAGTTTAACGCAACAGTCGACAATCGCAATCAAGTTTACCGCAACCATCGACAATCGCGATTCTAGTTTAGGGTTTAGGGTTTAGGTTTAGTTTTAGGTTTAGGTTTAGGGTTTAGGGTTAGGTTTAGGGTTTAGGATTAGGTTTAGGGTTTAGGTTTAGGGTTTAGGGTTTAGGTTAGGTTTAGGGTTTAGTTTTAGGTTTAGGTTTTGGTTTAGTTTTAATCGACAGTGAGAGAGAGAGGGACTTACAATGGGGTTTAGGGTTTACGGAATGCTGCGACGTCGGCGGCGGCGTGGGCTGCGGCGGCAAGCTCGACAATGGCGGGGGGGGGAGGCGACACAGGCGGCGGCGACTCGGCGGCGGCGGGGAGGCGGCGACCTCGGCGGCAGCGGGGAGGCGGCGGCACGAGGCGGCGACCTCGGCGGCGGCGGCGAGAGGCGGCGACCTCGGCGGCGGCGGGAGGCGGCGACCTCGGCGGCGGCGGCTCGGGGCTCAGGGGGCTCGGGTGAGAGTCAGAGAGAGTGAGAGTCAGAGAGTGAGAGTGAGAGTGAGAGTGAGAGTGAGAGAGAGCGACAGAGTGAGAGTGAGAGAGAGCGACAGAGTGAGAGTGAGAGTGAGAGTGAGAGTGAGAGAGTGAGAGAGACGGCGAAGGGTGAGAGAGTGGGAGAGAGGCAATCGGCTAAGGCCACTGGGTAGCGCGAGAGAAGGCGGTGAATGGTTCACGCGCTTCTCTGAAAGCACTAAAGACGGTGACTCGTTCACCGTCTTTAGTGATTACGAAGAAGGCGGTGAACCGTTCACCGCCTCTCTGTGTCCCGGCTGCGCCTAGAGAAGGCGGTGAACAAATCAACGCCTTCTCTCAATACATTGAGAAGCGGTAATTCGTTTACCGCCTTCTCTAGGGCAGCCGGGGGTGTCCGCGCGGGTTTTTTGGGCGAGAAGGCGGAGCGGGGGCGCTAGAGAAGACGGTGAATGATTCACCGTTTTCATAAAGCG
The DNA here is from genome assembly GCA_025177825.1 of Aechmea fasciata. Taxonomy (NCBI): domain Eukaryota; kingdom Viridiplantae; phylum Streptophyta; class Magnoliopsida; order Poales; family Bromeliaceae; genus Aechmea; species Aechmea fasciata. The sequence goes on along the minus strand of CM045932.1, from coordinate 700,962 downwards.
CCCGAGAAGACGGTGAATCGTTCACCGTCTTCATAGAAAAATACGACGTGGCCGCATTTGGCGCAGTAGGGTTAGTTTCACAAATAAAATTGTTAGAGGGTTATTTCGGCAAATACTATATTTCATAGGGTCATTTTCAAAAAAAGTCCACGTAGGTGAGCGTGGCTGCGTGAGAGGCTCGTAGGAGTAGGAACCTTTTTCTTTTTCTTTTTTTTTTCAAAATAACCTTTAGATAAATAATTCTCAAACTAATTCTCGTTTTACCGTATAGAAGCCACAGTAAAATTTTTACTTAAAACTAATAAATTATTTATCGCCTTTCTAATTTTCTATAAAAAAAATAATAAATTATTCATCGGTCATCACCTCCCTTTTTGGAATAATTGCCTATATACCCCTCATGCGTCTGAAAATATCCGATCTATTCTTACTTTTTTTTTCTTTCTAAAATACCCCTCATACGTTCCACCGTTATTACAAAATACCCCCGCAGTTATCTTCTGTTAAGTTAATCTCGGTTAAACGTGAGTTAAATATCTACCAAAGTTAAAAAAAATTAAAATACCAATTTTGCCATTAACTTAAGGGCAAATAAGAAAGGTTGGTGACGGTAGAGGGGTATATTGGAAAAGATAAAAAATCGAAATACATTTTGTGCCCCTGACTTTAAGGGCAAATAAGAAAGACAGTAATGATAGAAGGGCATATTCGAAAAGGGCAAAATAGTAATTTCACAGAGATAACATAGTTACTTAACAGATTTTAACTCTAAGGGTATATTAGAAATAGGTTGGAACGTAGGAGGGGTATTTTCAATATTAGCCTTCTAAGAGGGGTAAATCAGAATATCGGAAACTTTTCAAGGGTATATAAGCAATTGCCCCTTTCTTTTTTATTATTTCTTTCTATTTCACTGTTTAACTCTAACAATTATATAAAAATTTCAAAAAATCATATATAATTTTAATAATACAAAAAATCTTAATAATTTATTCATAAAATTCTAACAATCAAACAACAATTCTAATAATCCACGCACAATTCTAACAACTTTATTTTTATTTTTTTTTCATATATAATCCTAACGAGTATATACAAATTTCAACAAATCACATATAATTTTAACAATCTAAAAAATTCTAATAAATAATTTTCAAAAAGGTGGTGAATGATTCATCACTTTTGTGACGAATTAGAAAGGCGGTGAATCATTTACCGCTTTCATAAAGACGATAAACAATTCACCGCTTTTAAGAGAAAATTTTACCGTGGCTCCTGCATGACAAAAGTAAAATTATTTCGCCAAATTTTTGTTAGCAGGATTATTTAACCAATTATAATATTTTCTAGGGTTATTTTTAAAAAAAAGGCCATGATCATATGTAATATTCATACTAAAATTAATAACTAGTACTAGCAGATTAGATCGCTATAGATAGAATCAGAATCAGTTTATTAGTTGGAAGTGTGACAAGGACGTTAAGACCTAAACGTCAGAGTAATTTTGGGCAATGTGTGTGTGATGGACGTACACACTAAAATTAATAACAGAAGTTAAATATTTTAGATTAATGGCTTAAATCTAATAAATTATTAGTATTAATGGGCTGAATTATTGCAATAGCATGTGACTACTGTGATGCTGCTATTTTTCCGGATATGGTTACGGGATAGACATTTGGAGGTATGGGTGGGGCAGAAGTTAGGCTTCTCATATCTGTTATGTATGGTTAAGAAGTGACAATTGCTGCTTCTGGCCCAAATCTGGAGTCTAGACCAGCTTGGTCTGTTTAACCTTTTGAATAATGCTTTGCGGCCCCAAGAATACACCCCACATACCCCACTAGCAAATCACATTCCAAACGAAAATATATTTTTTCTTCGTACATTGGAAATAATCGGGTTAATTACACCAGTAGTCCCTAACCTTTCTACCAATTTTCACTTGAGTCCCCAACCTTTTTTTTTTTGCAATTGAGTCCATAATCTCTTAATTTTATTTCAATTAGGTCCCAACCGTTAAAAAAAATATTAAAATTAACGGAATCGCCACGTCAGCGCCTATGTGGCAACCTTTTGCATGTCAATTAGGTCCCTAAACTTTGCACATTTTTCATTTTAGTCCCTAAAAAAAATTCAAAATTTTAAATTTAAATTCAAAAATAATATTAAAGTTAAAATTTTAAACTAACGAGATATTAGAATTTTGAATTTGAATTTAAAACTGAATTAAAATTTTGAATTGAAATTCAAATTTTAAATTTAAATTTTTAATTGAATCTAAATTTTTGAATTCAAACTTAAAATTTTGATTTTGATTTTGATACTTCAATTTACATTTAAAATAAAAGTTTTGAAACCAAAATTTAAATTTAAAATCATATTCAAAATTTTGATTTTAAATTTTAAATTTGAATTTAAAATTTAAATTTGAATTTAAGTTTTGATTTTAATTCTAAATTTGAATTTAAACTTCGAATTCAAATTCATATTTTGAATTTAAAATTTCAAATTGAAGTTTGAAATTAAATTAGAATTTAGAATTCCAAATGTGAATTTGAATTAGAAATTAAAAATTAAGTACAAAATCGGAATTTGAATTCTAATTTAAATTTGAATTCAAAATCAAAATTTAAATTTAAAATTTAAATCTTAAATTAATTTTTTTTTTGAATTTATAAATTTAATCGGTTAATTACACCATTGGTCCTCAAACTTTGTTCTATTTTTCAATTTGGTCTCTAACCTTTACACCATTTTTCAATTTGGTCCCCAACCTTCTTTTTTTTTGCAATCCGCTGACACAGCGCCACCGTGGCGCTGACATGGCGCCTCCATGGCGTGTGGAAGTGATGTGGTATTTTCCGTCAATTTTAACGGTATCTAACAGTGAGACTTAATTGAAATGAAATCAAAAGATTAGGGACGTGATTGCAAAAAAAAAAAAGATTGGGGACAAAATTGAAAAATAGTGTAAAGGTTAGAGACCACTGATGTAATTAACCCGGAAATAATCTCACAATCTTATTAGCCAACCTAAAGTGGAGTGCCCAGAACATTTATCTTTGCTAAAACAAGCCATTTCAACTGCATTATTATATTTATAACCGTATCAAAATGACAAATTTAGATGGAGACAAAGCACACCTATGGTTTGTATCACAATCTTTTATGCATTTTAGGACATAATAATAAAAACACGGGTTTTTTTTGCATTTAGCGGTAATTTTTATTTAAAAAATAATTCTGTCAAAATTTAATATGCAGAAATAGTCCTGGGCCTGCCATACAAGCTAGTGCCACGTCAGTACCACGCGGGCGGGGCTGGGGCGATAATTAAGTTAAACACGGTGAACCATTCACCATAATATAAATATTAAAAAGAGGAATAGGGAGTAGAGATATCAATGGGTATGTATATCCGAAATGTTATCCGAACCCAAACCGAAATAAATTATATATATACATAATTTATTTTTATTTATTTATACAATATATAAAATATTTAATAATTTTTATTTTTTAGATCTTCGTCCAAAAGTATAGATTTTTAAAACCGGATTCCAATTCAAGTTTCAAATTTTTGGTCGGATATAAATATAAATTTTTAAAATCCGTCGGATTCAGATCAACCATTCACCGTATTTGAACACGATAAATGATTCATGGTGTTATTTACCGTGTTCATCTTAACACACTAGCCTCAACCCTGCCCGCATGATGATGACGTGGCGCCTACGTGGCAGGCCCAGAGTCATTTTTACAAATTAAATTTTAACAGAACTATTTTTAAAGTAAAAATTTGCCAGGGACTAAATACAAAAAAAACACTAAAAACACATTAAGAAACGCTATTAAACTCTGGAAAATAATTAAATTTTTTTTAATTTTCAATAATTATATAAAATATAGAAGTAGGTAGTTTTAACAATGCTAAGATCTTTCAAGAATGTTGAAAATGTAAACACAAAGATCCAAATCTACAAACTCGGATGTAGCTACACAATTGACAAAGTTGACAAATATTAAACCAGAACAAGCACTTGTTATCCAACATGCAAAATGGAAAAAGAAAATCCTGCGAAATTAGCAAAATCATCTTGAAATAAAAACTTCTAAGCAACCCAACTCAATAACAATAAGCACCATCGGGAAGTACATGATTATATAGCTAGTACAAACCCAACCAAAGGCACCAAAATGTATTAATACTTCAAAGCACACATGTCACCGAACTGACGTTCGACCACATATCTATCTCATCAGCGGAGCCTCCTCGCCTCACGCTCGGACTCGAGAAGGGTGAGGATATCGCCTTCTCTCACTGGTCCCTTAACATTCCTCATGATGAGCCGGTTCTGGTCGTCCAAGAACTTGACCCTGACCTGGGTCACCTGACCCCTCGATCCGGTCCTGCCCATCACCTTCACCACGACTGCGAGCTTAACTTGGGAATCCATTCTGCATTTTAAGCATTGAAACAGCATCATGGATACGGCTAGAAGTAGCAACTTTAATAACAACAAGAACACCACTCCGATGAATTTAGTAACATTTACAGAAAAATCAAGAGTCCCTACCAGTTGCACGACTAGGCATAAGGAATAGATATTGTTCTAATGAAAGAGCAGAAAATTATATATTATCTACAAAATATTAGCACAATGAAAAGTGACGTGTCAGATGATGATAATCGACGACTAAAAAGCATTAACAACACTTAATGCCCTTTCTAGAAATTGCATTGGAGATTGCTGAGTTTTCATGATTCAAAGAGTATAATCTCATTTAAAAGCTCAATAATGTTTAAGCTGTACGTCAATTGTACAATTCTCAACAAATCTGTTTTATCGCTATCAAACAAAAATATCTACTTCACTAAACAACTTTTCCTGTAATAAGAAAGCTATTTCGAAACTCCCTGTTCTACCCTTCTGGAGCTCTATTTTAGTTATGAACTCTGCACTTCCTCGATCCTAAGAGTACTCTGAAGCTTGATGACTGTATGTGTAACTGATGAAATCAGGAAATGCAAATCTATCTAGCAATATAAGAATCAATCTAAGAAAGGAATGTTAATGAATTGCATTCCTTTCCCTCAAAAAAGATTCTGATTGCTGTGCGCCCCTGTCTGAACCGGATGCAAATGTCTGACATACAACAACCGGTTATTCAAGAGGCGATTTCACTATTATAAAAAGTCTAAAGAGTTCTTAGACACCACAAAGAAGAAATATTAACCAACAGAAGAAAACAACAGATAGAAATAAAAGGAAAGGACTAATGGATAATAATGTCTAAGGCTGCTTGGATAACACCATATTGCAGTCATGATGTTCCCTCAAAAGGGCCTGGGAGGATTCATAGTATCCTTCTCTCTACGCCTCCTAACTAAGCCAATATGGTAGAAAAAACCACAAAGGCTACTCAAAGAGGCATATAGTAACAATCTACATAGAAAGGGAACACAGAGTTGCAGTAAGAGAGAATGAGAGGAGCAAAAACCTTATTTTCAAGGATGGGAACTTAAAATCTAGATCCCTGTGCATCACTCTTTTTCAACAAGAAAACATGGAATGATTGAAAACTAACTGATTTCCTTTCCAACTCCATCATCTTCACAGTACAAGGGTGTCTCAACCTTTCCAAAATAGATGCGCTTGGTTCTTTATCACAAAATTGCTAAAACACTGATGTTGACCATTATAAAGATCAACAGGAATAAGTCTAAAATTTTCTTTTTCTTCTAAAATTTTCCTTTTCTACGTGGCCACACTTCTATAATTACTATCAGATGCTTTGTCCAACTTAAATACTCTGTAACTTTATGAAACATTTGCTGTCATCCATTGCGATAATTTCAAAGCAATCTCTCTAAATTTCAACATGAACAATCTTATCTTATGCTCGCAAGCTATAATTAACATCTATATAGTCTGTACTAACTGTAAGTTTCACTTACCTTTCACTTCCCTATTACTTCTCTAACAGTCCCATCCTGCAGCATAGATTCTATACTAACTGTTGGTGAAAAATTGCTTTACAAACTTAGGCCTATTTTGAAACAATGAAGCTCTAAAGCACTTTCAGACTGTTCTAGCACTCTACAACATTCAATGCAACTACTTCAGGCAAAGCAATCCCAGCATAGTCCTTACTGTATATAGTGAATAACCTCCTCATTAGTACCCTCCACCTCTTCCCCCTGTACTTCTCTTAAACCATAACTACCTGATTCTAAATGTTCCCTTTCTTCGACACCAAGAATATTCATACACTGACATAACACAGACACAAAGGGTTAAAGAGAAAAAAAAATAATACAGAAAGACCAAATCTCCCAAAGAAAATAGAAATATTGTGGTTCTTCTCCGGTTACCATCCATACCCTATGTAAGCGAAATGCAAAACATATTCATGTACCTAATTTTTCTGAAAGTTGCAAGAGGGAGAAAATAGCAAAATCCATATAAAAGTCCAAAAAAAAAAAAAAACCAATAATTGCAAAGAAGGATAACAATATGTGTAAGGCTGCTCGGAGTTGGAGGCACCATAATAGAGGGGACGGAAAGTCCAATCAAAAGAGCCAAGATCATCCATTCAAGCCCATCTTTATATGCCTCCTAACTAAGCCAAAATGGTACAGGCTACCATGGCAGCCACTCAAAGAGGCAAATATCGATAGTTATAGAGAGAAGATAGAGGAGAAAAAAGATGGAAAGGGCTAGAGATTATGCAACATCAAAAGGATGAGTGCAGAACGTAAGTCTTGAAGATAAACATTATTGCCATAGGTGCACACGGATAAGCGTTCATAGGTACAAAAGCTTGCTATTTGACATGGGTGTCTAAATGGAGCTGGCCTCCAGAAAGTGCATTAAATGTTCATATGTAATATTTGAACCCATGACTTCATTCTTAATGCATCCACCACATTCACCTATGAAAATATGCTTTCACTATATAGTTTTGAATTCTTACTGTCTACATATGAGTGCTTGAATTTTATTTAGCTAAATAATGAATTTAGTAGACATGACAAATAAAAAACCTGAAGTTCCCATGAAAACTCTAGAGTTAAACCCTTATTGACGGTAAAAGCATCTTGGACATAACTTGACTATAAGTAAGAAGGCATATATTTCTAGAACATTGGAGCATCTTTGGACATAATTTGACTATAAGTAAACAGGCATATGTTTCTAGAAGATCATCCAATCACAGAGAGTCATGGCCGAATTCCGAAAATCTAATCCTACATTTTAGACTAAGGTGTTTTTTTGTGTCAGTGACTACATATCAATTAAGACAATGCCACAGCGATCAAAACAGCCTCAAACAAGCCCAAGGGTGCTGGTACAGGTCAACACAAGTCATAAGTTTGATCATTTGATGAATACAAGGAGAGAAAAAGAAAGTTTTGTTTAGCAAATAGCTGATAGTTGCCAACTTCTACGAATTGGAATTCACCTTGTGGGGCATTTGGACGTGGCATTTTTGTCAACAATTAGTTAACAATATATGTAAAAACACAGATATCCTTTGATGAGCTTGATTAGGGTTGACATAGACCGAGTCTAAAGAATATTTCAGAATGTCACAATGATTTGATCAAACCAATGAGCTTATCAAGCCAAACAGCTACGCTAATCTTTGAATCTAAAATTTGTTCAAAAAATTAGAATCACAAGTTAGCCATTTAGAACCCGACGATCGAAACAAGGAAGGGAAGGTTGAAAGAAGAAATTTTTACAACTGTATCAACTTTCTCATACAATCACAATGGAATCAAACCACCCGAAAAAAATATATATACCACTTTTGAGTTGATATAGTTGCGTATAATGAAACAAAAGGAGCCATTATACCAGAACCCAAGTGATATGCTAGATCATATCAACTTCGCAAGAAACATACATGTACCATTATAGCACAGATTTGTGTTCTATTCAATAAAATAGATCAAGACAAAGCACCAACTTTACGAACACTACAAAATCATGCAATTAATTCCTAGCAACCAAAAAAGAAAAGCACCAACCAGAATCATATTGAACCCTATCACATCGAGATTAACCTCAAATAAATAGCTAATCAAAAGAAACTACGAATAAACAGCACCTGAAAAAAAAAAAAATCCCGAAAAGGAACCAAAAGAGACGATTCTTAGGAGGTTGTAGAAAGATTTAATCTTGCCGTGTTAGACGATAAAACCCTAATTCGCCATGTCTCACCTCGCAGAGCGTTAATCGTCTTCTCCGAGTATCTGCGGCGGCTGCGGAGGTAGATGAATCACAAAAACCCTACCTTCTCGCTTGTTCGCTTATATAGAGATGGGAAACTACGGTAAAATGTATGGATAGTCCCTATGCTATTCCAATATTATGACTCAGTTTCTATTTTTTAAGGAACAATTGCTTATATGCCCCTATAAAGTTTCCGTCTTTCATATCTACCCTTCTTGAGAGGCTAATATAAAAACAATCCTTATAAAATTTTGCCATTCTAGTTGGTACTCAAGACCCTAATTCAAATCATAATTAATTCACATTTCTAGCTAAATTTATTTCTAAATGAAATAAATAAAACGGGTAGCATGCTTGCTATCTATCTCCAAAAAAAAGAAAAAGAAAAAAAAGATTGCCATTCTAAAAACTATTTTTGTTAAGTTTTAACCTCTTTCATATATACCCCTATAGTTAGATTTTGTTCGTATATCCTTAAGGACCTTTTGGTTTCTTGAAAAATAGTAGAAAATTGTTTTCAAAGAATAAAGTTTTCTATGGAGAAGAAAATTTTTAATTTCTATTATTTGGTTTGATGGAAAAAAAAAAATAATTTCTTATTTCTATTTCACTTATTTGGTTAGTTTAAAATTTTGGTATATAAACACCTACAAAAGAAAAGTGAGATTACCCATCTTTTAAAATTTAATATAATACTCATAAACTATTAATAATATAAATAATAAGTAAATAAAAATAATTTAAAGTATTTTTTAGCTTAGGTAAAATAGTTTCATAAAGAGATAGAAATAATTATGCCATATGTTGATATGTATGTGTGTGTATATATGTGGATATGGTTAAGATGACAGTTGGGTGCTAAATGTATACCAATGTATTCGATCCTAGTTGATTCACATTTCCAGCTAAGTTTATTTCTAAATAAATGTAATAACTGGCATTTTTTCAGAACAAAAAATAAAATATTTGGAGACGGTGAATATGTGCGTAATTGTATTATAAGAGCACACGTCAAATTTCGAGTAAACCAGAGCTAAAACGGAAAAGTTACGCGACCGTAAGATTCGACTTAAGTGAATAGTAACTCGGATTTTCGAGAAATCGCGGAGTAAAGAAGGGTCAGGAGCGTCGGGACTCCGAACATAGGCTTCCAATAGCTCGTTTCGAACGACTCGATTATACTGGAACCGTTGGCACTGACGGAATCGAATTCCGGTGCACGGTTGTCGAGAAAAAGGAGTTTGAACGGTTTTACATAAACACTTAAAAGTAATTGGAGATTTATGGAGAAAGAGAGAGAGACTGATACTTCGTGAATCTGAGTCCAAATCGAATGAAGTGAAATGCTAGATTCGATGTTCTCGACGCGCTGAACGCGCTGGCGTGATCTGATCGTGAATCCGACGGACGGATCTCCGGGAATCGCAAAAAGAACGCGAAGAGGAAAAAGTCGCAAATCGACGGAATGCGAAAAGTCGTTACATTTTATGCGCTGAAATACGAGAATTTGAACGTGGAGGGTCCTTCGCACAAAATACACGTGCTGGCAGGGGCCAAAAATTGAATTCGTGGCTTTTGGTGGGCTAAAACGCAAAAAATGGCCTATGTGTACATAAGTGATTCTAGGGCTCATTCCCACTAAACCCTAACCCTAAGTGACCCGCCACTCCCAAACCCTCGGTAGCTTCTTGCCCTTCCTCTGCCTCTCGAGCTCGCACCCCCGTAGCGGCAAGGCTCCGGCCGCCGGAAAGTCCCCTCGGCCACCTCCACCATCTCCCTCAGACCACTCTCTCCTTCACCCGACCTATTGAAGGTGCGGGGTTGGTCTCTGAGCCGAGCACCACCATCCTCGGGCCGAGACCAGCCGCCGGCGATCGCCGACCACCGCCGCCGCCGGAGCCGCCACCGGAGCCGCCTTGCTCCTGCGGGCGCCCTCGGTCACCCAGGCGAGCCGGATCGCTGCGACTCCCGCGCGCGGCCGTCGGCTCGACGGGTGCCCGACCTCCTCCGGCCGGACGACCAGCGGCGGGCCTCCCCGGCGACCCCAGCAACGCCGGCGGCGCCCGGCTGTCGAAGCCGCTGCGGCCACCGCTGTCCCGAGCGGGCTAGGGCTCGGGTCTAGCGCACGGCCGCCGCCACCTCGGGCCCTCGCGGCCTTCCCCTCGGCCCGGCGACCCCGGAGACCGGGCGCGCCTCCCGCCGTCGCCGCCCGCCGTTCCACCTCTCTGCGGCGCCGAGGGATGTGCGGGTAGTGGACGAGCCCCGCGGCCAGGCCCTTGCGCCGCCTCGGAGGTGAGCCTCGCCTCCCTCGACCTCTCCTCGGCGGGTCCCCGGCCGAGCTCCTCCGGCCGCCGCCGTCTTCGGGAACCCCGAACCCGAGAGCATTGCTCGGGTTGGAGCGCCCGCCGCCGCGCCACGGCCGACCTCGCCGCCGGCCGACGACTCCTTGGACTTCCGGACCGAAGCTTCCTCACTCCGGCGGCGCGCGCGCGCACCGCCGACAGCAGAGCCCTAGCTCCTCGGCTCCCGGTGAATGCTTTACGATTCTGACACCTAAGTCTAAGGTTTTGGCACGATTCCCGAGGCTCTGTTAGGTCTTTTTGACCTTGGATGGTGAGCACGATCATCAAAATTTCGTGCCGAATCCGATGCTCACCTCCCTGCTGAGCCACGATGCCCCGTTTAGCGGGACAGTCATATTTTACGCGCTGTGCGCGCTGTTTACAGAATTTGAGGTTGCTTGTACACGCACTACGATGCCCGTTAGCGCTCCGAAGGGCGAGCACGGTCTTCGGCATGTCGAAGACTTACAGCGTGTGCGATTTCGAAATTTACGATGCATTGATTTGCGTGCACGACCCGTAAAAGCCCTAAAAACACATAAAATAGTGTAATTTATGATCCTTTAGGGACTTATATGCAATTGTAGCCCCTGGACTACCTTGGGCAGCGTGTACATGCTGCGGGTAACCTCTGGACTGATCGTCCAAGGTCCCGAGCTTTTCGGGAAACTGTAAGAGTGATTCCGGAGCGTTCGTCGACGAGATTCGACGACGGAACGCGACGTTGGTTCGGATTTCTTCGACGCTCTCTGAGATTATTTCCTTTGTCGCAAAGCCTTATTGGCTGGTCACCCGCGTCGTTTCGAGAGTCGGAAACGACGGGTGGCCGACGGTGGGTTCGATGTCAAAGTCGACGCTTTCGGGAACCGGATCGAAAGCAGATCGTTCTATTCTTAGTCGTTCGAGACGATTACGTCGTGGGGTTGTGAGTTCTTGTTCTAGTATTCGGTGGGTTAGTTTCGACCGGTGAACCCTCGTAGGTTCGGTCGTTTCTTTCAGTGTCGGCGGATCTCCTTTCGATACTCGGGTGGGTATCAGGGTTCTTTGTCGGTTCGATGGTGCACGCTTGGTGACACTCCTTCACCCTCGATTTACTTTACTCTACTTGCTTTTCTTACTTGCACCTTCGTCGTTTCTTTCCTCTACTCAGTATATGCATGCTTAGTATACCTGATAGGAGTAGAGTGGTTTGGTTTGCATTGATACGACCTACTTGGTCGATCCTTTCTGATTCTCCGATGACCTACTCGGTCGGCTTGTTCTGATTCTTCGAGAGACCTATACGGTCGGCTTGTCACGATTTTTCGTGACCTATACGGTCGGCTTATTACGATTTTCGGTGACCTATACGGTCGGTTTGTTGCGGACTCTTCGATGACCTACGCGGTCGAGCTTATTCTGATGACTTTGTTCGGTCGGTTACTTGATTTCAGTGACTTGTTCGGTCGGCTTGTTTCAGTGCTTCTGTGACCTACGTGGTCGGCGAGTTTACTTGATGACCCAAAAAGGGGTCGATGCCCCTTTAGGGACGGGATTGTCAGCTAGTTGCTGACGTTTGGCCCTTGAGCATAATAGCATCGATCGCCCAGGACTCGAGCGCAGTTCACGAACACCAGCGGTCTGATCCACCGGCATTGGGTGTTCTTTTAGGAAAAGTGGTTTGGGGTGTCTACGGGACTTTGCCCAACCCGTGAGCCCATAGGCAACCATAGGTTGATATGGGTAGAATGCAGGCTTAGAGACAGGGGGCATTGCCTGAGGTCTGCGGACCAATATTGGCGGTTATGGATTGGGTACTTTACTTTTCTCAGCTTTTCGATGCATACATACAGTAGCTGTTAGTTATATTACTTATATCTCTTTTCTGCTTACTTAGCTACTGTATCTACTTACCAGTCTTCTTTTACTTTATCATCCTTTCGACGTATACTTACGATGTTTGTTGTTTCATATCGTATATCTCTCCCGTTTACTTGTTTATCATAGCTCTTTGTACTACTACTATCACCTCCACTTGTGTCTATCTTCGTGGGATACCCACTGGGAGGGGGAGACATGTTTACATGTTCTCACCCCCCCTCGTCTTCTTCTTTTTCAGGTGACGTTACAGGTCATAGTGGGACAGCAGGTGAGGAGCGAGTCTAGTGCGCATGTAGCTCCTACCCGTATCGATTACTTCTCTACTATACCTGCTTTATTTACTTAGAGTATATTCTATTTCAGTTCTGATTATACTTTGAAAATACTTACTGTGGTGGTTTGAAACTTATGATGTTTTTGGGAATGTGATAAAGGACTTATATTTTATGAAATAAACTGTCTCCTACCTTTCGTGGTAGCATTTCAAAATAAAAGGTCTGCAAAAAAAAAAGGATTTTCTACCCCTCGTGGTAGCTTCTCAAAGGAAATGGTTTTAAAAGGTTTTATAGTGGTTTTTGAAGAAGTAAAAGTGGTGAATGTGGGGGATGGTGAATGAACTCGTGGATCTGATTATTACTTATTGTGCAGCTGTTGTGGTTGGGTTCCTGGATGATTGTATATACTCTGTACTTGTGCGATGCCGTGCAAATACAGGGGAGACTCTGTTCGTGTGTACAGTGGCCTCCCTGTATTTGTGGCAGATCTGGCACACCTCTGGGGGTCAGGCTAAAAAAAATAAAAAATTTCCGCTGTGTTTTATGTACCAAAGGGACCCCGGGGCGTGACAATAAAATAAACGAAGCGGGTAGTGTGCTATTTATCTCTAAAAAAAAAAACTTGTTATTTTTCTATATCATTCATTTATTTCTATTCAACGCCTTAGATTTATTTTTTTTTAAATTGTGACCTACAATAGTAGTTATTTTAAGAGATGTCCAGTTACTATGTACCTAAAAGAAGAATATTTTAGTCTTTTTAATATGTAGATAATTTAGTAATTTTACCCCCACTATATTATCAAATTTCTCTTCTCTTTTTGTTTTCTTTTTCTCTTTCTATCTTTTCTCTTTTTCTACAGTAGAGATGTAAAGGAGTCGGATTCGGGGCTGATTTTCAAAAACCCGATCCCAAATCCGACTATCAAACCCAAAACCCAAACCCGAACCAAAATCCGACGAATTTTAGAAAATCATATCTACCTATGTACCCGACTTAAAATTCGAAACTAGAACCCTAACCAGAATCCAAAAATTCGAACCCAAAACATTATTCCTCTTGCAATATTTCAAAATAATATTAAATTAAATATAAAATTTTAAAATACATATTCAAATATAACATCAAACTAGTGTAGTGACCCGCGCGATGCGGCGGGTAGATATATTATAATCTTTTAAAATATAAAATTTAAATTTTAGATCCTTATATTTATATAAGTTATTTTGTAGAGAGTAATACACATTTACTTTAAAAGTTTTAGTAATTCTAAAATATATTGAAAAGTATGAAGATTTTTTTTTTAACATTTTAATTTTTTACATTGAAGCATTACAATAGATATAGATGTCTTATTATATAGATAGTGACGTATAGGTTTTATCAGAAACAAAAACAAATATATTTAGCAAACAAATTTCAACATATTAATTAGATTGCGCTAAGCATGGCGTTAGACTGCGTAATAATTAATCATTTTAAAAATTTTAAACCCTAATATAAACATATCCATCAAAATTTTCAACACAATCAAATTATTATACAATGGAGATGTTATGATTTGTAAACAAATCAAATCATTATATAATGTAGACATTATGTCACGCCCCGGTTGAAAGATTCCCCGGGCACGCCGACAAATCCGCCGTGTACAAGAAATTTTTCCTGTACACAAAACGTAGCTGTACCTATATAACATACACTGCTACAAACATTAGCATAGGCCTGAAAATACTATAAACAAACAAGTAGGAAAACACGAGTTCTATATACATACACAATGTCTCGATACCAAAAAGAGTATTACTCGCTCCAGCGAGTTAACAACTGTATGCACACAACTCCAAGCCAAAACAATTACCTGTAGTAGGGGAAAACTGCTAACACAGCACCAGTCAGGAAGGGCTCTAGCTCGCGACGCCCTTGCCACGGTCCACCTCAGGAGGAGGAGCAGCCGAAATTGAAGGCCCTGCAACAATGGTGGAAGAAAAGGGGTGTGAGAACTACTGTAAAACAAGTAGTCATCATTGGGTGCCGCCCTAAAACAACATCGGTCCACCCACTAAGTCTACAGGGTAAGCAAGAAAAGTAAAAGAAAGCTGGAAACACTCAATAGCTAAATGCCACTATACTATCCTGCTCTAAAGCAACCCTTAGTAGAACAAGTAAAGACTGACCCAATCTTACGAGGGACTGTGATACACCCGTCCCGCCTGTCGAAGCAACACTAACAACTACCACAGGGGTAGCTAGTGGAGAGCGAGTCCAACCAGGACGCAACGACACCAACGCAAAAGCACTAAGCCAGACTCCGGAGCGGCACTCGTGGGCGCAAACCAACCGAGTATGCAAGCGTATCTCTGTCGAGCTCAATCAGGCTCTCACAGGCATAGTCAAGTAAACAGGGTCTAACCACCAATAGGTCTCGTGCCCTTGGCACAATCTGTATTCAAACAGTAATCTGGGCCCACCGTCAACCCCCGACGGTCCCCGACAACACGAACAGTCTGAACTCTACAGTAACCAAGCTCGGCATCTGTAATAACTGGCATTTTTCCAGAACAAGAGATAAAATATTTGGAGACGGTGAATATGTGCGTAATTGTATTATAAGAGCACACGTCAAATTTCAGGCGAAACCGAGCTAAAACGAAAAAGTTACGCGACCCGGAAAAACGACTTAAGTGAATAATAACTCTAGTTTTTCGGATGAGCCGGGAATAGAGGATGGGTTCAGATGTGTACAGAACTCCGATAATATGACTTCAATAGCTCGTTTCGAATGGCTCGACTATTCTGGAACCAATGCCACTGACGGAATTGGATTTTGATTCACGGTTATCGATAAAAAGGGGTTTGAACGGTTTTACTTAAAGACTTAAGCAATTGGAGGTTTATGGAGAAAAAGAGGAGATTTGATACTTCGCGAATCCGAGACCAAATCAAACGAAGTAAAAGGCTAGATTTGATGTTCTCGACGCGCTGAACGCGCTGGAGCGATCCGATCGTAAATCTGACGGACGGATCTCCGGGAATTACGAAAAGAACGCAAAGGGGTCAAAATTCCCAAAGACATCCTTTGTTAAAGAAAGAGCATAAGCAAGTATCTCAGGAAAAATTTTACTTTTCTCACCAACTGATGCAGTTTCAAGTTTTTGTTGAATGAAATGACTTCCATACTGATCTAAACTGCAAGAGCACAGAGAAAAACAAATAAATCATGGATTCAATAACAACAAAGTTGATTAGTAAGGAAATTATTCATAAGACTGATGTAGCACCTAAATTCAATAACATGACCAACTATATCAGCAAGCTCAAATGTTCTGATTTTGTTGTGCTTCAATTCATCCAACATAGATCTAGTAGCTGCAACTCTTGCCGGGGAAGAGAGAAAAAATTGCTGATCATTATGCTCAAAAGTGCTTAGAGGACCAAAAGAAGAATTACTGGTGCGTGACAACCGGGTTCCCAAATAGGGCAAACCAATGCCAGAATCAGGATTGCCGAGTAACTTACCATCAGACATTGTCTGCTGCGAAATAAGAGACTCAATGTATGATTTCTGATACTCAGAGAGACCCATTTGTGTATTCAGCCGCGGAACAAACCATCATCCTCTTCGCCATCCAGACTTCAGAGGATTCTCATCATAGGTGGTTGCAAATTGTTCGGATTTTTACAAAGAGGGGCGACGAAGAGAAGCAGGAAGAAACATATTTCAACAGCCTCAAGTATACTATAAATCACAACATAACAATAATATCATGGATAAAGAGGAATAAAAACAGAAATCATACTTACAATTGCATGCACATAGCCAAAACCACGGCTTACATCTGAGCCTGAATTTGCAAATAAAAAATTAGCTGTACTGAATCGTTAGACATAAAAATAACTAATAATATGAGTACTCAGTAAAACACTGCGGAGCTTCAAATGAAAGAAACTAAATTGAATTAAAAAAATGATGCAAATACCAACATAAAGAAAGAAAAAAAAAATCTTCTCTCTCGCACAATTATTGTATCTAAGTAGAAACGCGACCTTTCCCTCTTTTCCCTAAAATTAAATTACGAAATCACAACAAAAGCCTAAACCGTGAGTTACTTACCTTCTGAGTAACCATGAAGCAGCGCCTAAAATTAAACTACGAAATCACAACAAAAGCCTAAACCGTGAGTTACTTACCTTCTGAGTAACCATGAAGCAGCGCCTCACAGGACCCAACCTCGCTAAAAACCTCCTCTAACAAAACACACCAACAAAAACAAAAGCAATCAAAAGGAATCAAATCCCCCGCGTTACACCATCAAAGTAAAAACCTAATTTGCGAAAATCGTCAAAGAAAGAATCTGCGACGACTTAAATGAGTAAGGGAGGTTGGAGACGAAGATCGCGGCGGGCCAGTGCTCAGCGCCGCCGCCGTTGTTGTTAAAATGTCCAAATACAAATCTTGATCAGGGGGCAATAGATGAGATTGTAGATGGGATCGAAGAGACGGGAGCGGGATCGAAGCAATGTGTAAGGAAGTGAATTCTCGAAATCCGAGAGTTGCACCACGATTAGAATCGACTGATTGTCGAGTGGATGGACTTCGGAAAGTTTGAAGTTGATCCGAAGGCAAAAAGTGCACCGGAGTTGCTCCCGGTGAGGTTCGGAAGCATTCGGGCGTTTTGGTGCCCTTAGGTGCAAAAATGGAGACCGAAAAGCTATGTTGGGTTTTGAGCTAAATCCGGCATTAGCGTGGATGAAAAGATGACGAAAACGTGCTCGAAAACATGTTTGGAAAGTCTCGGTTCGATTTGAAACGAATCGGACGTCAAACGAGCGAAAACGGAGAAGAAACGACGAAAAACTGAAAAATTTGGCTAAGTCCTTGAAGTGGGCTGAAGGTCCCTGAGGGGACCGGTCCCTGAAAAGGGAGACCGGTCCACGAAGGTCCGCGAGAGCGAGCTCTGCAGGGACCAGGTCTCTTAAGGGGAGGCAGGTCCCAGTGCCCGAGTGGAGCAAGGCTCTTTGGGACCGGTCCTTGACTAGGGAGACCGGTCCCTGAGCCCGAAAAAGGCCCAGTTTGGTGCAGTTTGAATTGTTGAGGGGGCTTTTGGCATCTTGTTACAAATGAAGGGTTATTGTAGCATATCGAAAATTCGACGATAAGATCGGACTTTGGCCAAATTGACTAAAGTACGAAAATAAAATAGTTGGACATGTTCCAATTGCCATTCCAAATCTCTTGGAAAAGTTAGAAGATAATCTGAAAGAGTTAAAAGGGTTTTGGCGTTGTTCGGCGCGAAGTAGAGTCGAAACAGCGCGAAAAACACAAGTCTGGAGTACCACGTACAGGTGCGACCACGGTGTATGCTGTCTGGGTATAGCCATCACACAGAGAGGAGGAGAGCTCTCGGGTTTGACGGTTTATGGCCCACATCTGTACGACCACGGTGTACGTGCGGTATAATATCACACAGAGAAGGGAAGAGCCCTCGGGTTTGATAATTTTATGGCCCCATCTGGTACGGCCGGGTGTACGTAGAGTATAGCCATCCTTGCAGAAGGAGAGAGCTCTCGGGTTTGATAGTTTTCTGCAGCCCATGCAAGTGCAATTCGCCCCATCTGGGTATAGATCTTTGCGAAACCAGGAAGGCTGCTCTCGGGTTTACCTTGCTGTAGCACCCATCTGGTCTGATTTCCCCATCTTGGGTATGGGATGGTGCAACAACGGTTGTGAGCTACGCGAAATAAAAGAAGTAGAGGGGCTTATCGGCTATTGTTACAACACAATAAGCTCTCCCTTCACTCATTTCACAGCACACACACACTCACTCTCTTTTCTCTCACTTTCTCTCTCTAGAGGAGCTCTAGGGCAAGGAAGAAGAAGGAGAAGGAGTTGGAGAGGGTGGCTTGGAGCTTTAGGAAGGCTTCTTGGAGGTCTTGAAGCTCTCCTACAAGGAGTAGTTGGAAGAGCATTGCACTAGAGGTAAGAGTTCTACAAGTTTAACTCTAGGGTTTAGGTTTTCTCCTAAGTTTTGGAGTTTCTAGCTTGTTGCTAGTGTTAGAGGGCTTGTTTGGCCATGAACTCCATGAAAACTCATGAGAGCTTCATGAGCTCTAATGGTGGTTGGCTAGGGTTTGTTGTAAACCCCAAATGGATGGTTCTAATGGGTCAAGGATGGTTTTAGAGAGCTTCTAGATTGATCTAAAGCTATATTTTGCTTGTGAATGAGATCAAAACCCTAGGTTTGACATAGGACATTGTTGGAGCACCCAAATTTGGGGCTTTTGAACATAGGGGTTCTTGGGTCAAATTGACCTTGTAGAAACCTAATTGGGGGTATTCTCGACGCGTGGGACAACTCCGTTTAATTAAACGAAAATCCGATATAGGGGCTACTATGTAAAATGACCTGATGAGGTTCACTTTTAAACTGCAGGTTTTTACCTAGGCCTCGGTAGGTCGTGAAACTTCTTGGGCATCCTCACAAAATTATTTTAAGGTGGGGGGTGCATACCGGAATCATCGAATTCCCTCTCTATGTTCAATATCACCTTTGTTGACTAAGATCAAGTCCATTCTATATTCACACAAGTAGGGTTCTAATTCTCATGCCTCTATGGTTCCATTACAATCTCTAAGTTCATTTTCATACTAGAACAATAATTGAAGTTCAACCATAGCATAATTAACCTCTACCCTAACATGCATGAACATACTATACATTTAATATGCTCAAAAAGGTGAAATAGATATAGAAGGGAATTCGATGATTCCGGTATGCACCCCCCACCTTAAAATAATTTTGTGAGGATGCCCAAGAAGTTTCACGACCTACCGAGGCCTAGGTAAAAACCTGCAGTTTAAAAGTGAACCTAATCATGCCATTTTACATAGTAGCCCCTATATCGGATTTTCGTTTAATTAAACGGAGTTGTCCCACGCGTCGGGAATACCCCCAATTAGGTTTCTACAAGGTCAATTTGACCCAAGAACCCCTATGTTCAAAAGCCCCAAATTTGGGTGCTCCAACAATGCCCTATGTCAAACCTATGGTTTTGATCTCATTCACAAGCAAAATATAGCTTTAGATCAATCTAGAAGCTCTCTAAAACCATCCTTGACCCATTAGAACCATCCATTTGGGGTTTACAACAAACCCTAGCCAACCACCATTAGAGCTCATGAAGCTCTCATGAGTTTTCATGGAGTTCATGGCCAAACAAGCCCTCTAACACTAGCAACAAGCTAGAAACTCCAAAACTTAGGAGAAAACCTAAACCCTAGAGTTAAACTTGTAGAACTCTTACCTCTAGTGCAATGCTCTTCCAACTACTCCTTGTAGGAGAGCTTCAAGACCTCCAAGAAGCCTTCCTAAAGCTCCAAGCCACCCTCTCCAACTCCTTCTCCTTCTTCTTCCTTGCCCTAGAGCTCCTCTAGAGAGAGAAAGTGAGAGAAAAGAGAGTGAGTGTGTGTGTGCTGTGAAATGAGTGAAGGGAGAGCTTATTGTGTTGTAACAATAGCCAATAAGCCCCTCTACTTCTTTTATTTCGCGCAGTCCACAAACTGCTGTCAGACCATCCCATACCGGTATGGGGAAATCATCGGTATGGGGTGCTACGAGCGAAACCCGAGAGCGGCTTCCTCGGTTTCGACATCTATACCGGTATGGGGCGACCTGTACCGGTATGGGCCAGAGAAAACTATCAAACCCGAGAGCTTTCTCCTTCTCGGGTGCGATGGCTATACCGGTACAGACACCCGGGCTGTACCGGTATGGGCCATAAAATTATCAAACCCGAGGGCTCTTCCCTTCTCGGGTGTGATGGCTATACCGGTACAGACACCAGGGCTGTACCGGTATGGGCCATAAAACTGTCAAACCCGAGAGCTCTCCTCCTCTCGGGTGTGATGGCTATACCGGCAGTACACACCGTACTCCGCACTTGTGTTTTTTCGACTCTACTTCGAACAACGCCAAACCCTTTTAACTCTTTCAGATTATCTTCTAACTTTTCCAAGAGATTTGGAATGGCAATTGGAACATGTCCAACTATTTTATTTTCGTACTTTAGTCAATTTGGCCAAAGTCCGATCTTATCGTCGAATTTTCGATATGCTACATTCTCCACCCTTAAAATTAGTTTCGTCAGCGAAACTTAACGCATACCTTAGCTTGTCGACTCGAACAAGTGAGGGTACTCCTTCCTCATTGTGTCCTCGAGTTCCCAAGTGGCTTCACGCACCGCATGATTGCTCCACTGGACCTTGACGTAGGAAATCTTGCTATTCCTAAGCTTCTTTTCGCCTTTCCCAAGAATACAAACCGGGTACTCTTCATAGGTCATGTCCTCGTTTAACTCCACCGGTTCATACTCCAATGCATGAGCCGAATGGTGGATATACTTGCGAAGGTTCGAAACGTGAAACACATTGTGCACCCCGCAAGTCTCGGTGGTAATGCCAACTTGTATGCTACTGCACCGATCCGCTCCAATATCTCAAAAGGTCCGATATAACGGAGACTTAGCTTCCCCAGAACTCCAAACCTTTTTATGCCGCGCATAGGTGATACTTTCAAAAACACGCGGTCTCCAACCGCAAACTCGAGATCCTTCCTCCGCTTATCGGCATAACTCTTTTGCCGAGATTGCGCCGTCGAGAGTCTTTGTCGGGCTAGGCGGACCTTCTCCTCCGCCTCCCGCACAACATCGGGGCCAAGAGTCGCTCTCTCGCCCACGTCGCTCCAATGAATTGGAGAACGACACTTCTTACCATAAAGGGTCTCGAATGGCGCCATCGCAATACTCTCCTGATAGCTATTGTTGTATGCGAACTCCGCCATTGGTAAGAAATCGTGGCATCCGCCCTTATAGTCGAGTACACACGCCCGAAGCATATCCTCAAGTATCTGAATAGTCCTCTCCGATTGACCATCACTTTGAGGATGAAATGCCGTGCTAAAATTGAGCCGTGTACCCAAAGCATCTTGCAAGCTCTTCCAAAAATGAGAGGTGAACCTCGGGTCCCGATCCGATATAATTGACACCGGAACCCCGTGTAACCTCACAACCTCGTCGAGATACACTTGAGCTAGCTTGTCTCCCAGGCCAAGTAGTGTGGATCGGCGAAAAGTGAGCCGATTTTGTCAACCGGTCCACAACTACCCAAATCGCGTCGTGTCCGCCTTGTGACCTAGGCAAACCCGTCACAAAGTCCATAGAAATGTCTTCCCACTTCCACACGGGTATTGGTAGACTTTGCAATTTCCCCGCTGGAAAGCGACGCTCCGCTTTTACTTGTTGGCACGTGAGACATTGTGCCACAAACTCTCCAATGTCCCTTTTCATACCCGGCCACCAATAATGGAGTTTCAAGTCTTGGTACATCTTGGTGCCGCCCGGGTGAATGCTATAGGGGGATTGGTGTGCTTCTTGCATAATTGCCCTCCGAAGATCATCGTCCTTGGGCACACACCAACGGTTTCGATACCGTAGTGTTCCATCGGTCCCAATGCCAAAATCTTCGGCACTACCGCTCTCTACTTCGCCCCGCACCTTTTGGAGATAAGGATCGAAAACTTGCAATTCCTTTATCTTCTCCAACAAGGTGGGTTGCACAATCAACATAGCAATTGTTGTCGGCACTCCCGGCGCCACCACTTCAAGCCCTAACCGCTGCATCTCCTTGTGCAATGCAGGTTGAGGTGTAATCGCCGTCGCCAAACTCTCCGCCGACTTTCTACTCAAAGCATCGGCCACGACATTTGCTTTTAGGGGTGATATAGAATAGTAACATCATAGTCTTTAAGCAATTCTAACCACGCCGTTGTCGCATATTTAACTCTTTACGGGTGAACAAATACTTGAGACTCTTATGATACGTGTAAATCTCACAATGTTCCCCGTACAAGTAATGCCTCCAAAGCTTTAGCGCGAAAATGACCGCCGCTAATTCCAAGTCGTGAATCGGGTAGTTCTTCTCATATGTCTTTAATTGGCGCGAAGCATAAGCGATAACTCGGCCATTTTGCATCAGAACGCACCCAAGACCAACGTAAGAAGCATCACTGTACACGACATAACTCTCCCCCGGCGTCGGCAAAGCAAGCACCGGAGTCGTCGTCAATCTTTTCTTAAGCTCCTCAAAGCTTCGCTCACATTCGGGGCTCCAAACATACTTCACCCCTTTGTGCGTAAGGCGCGTTAGTGGAGTTGTTATTTTAGCGAACCCCTCCACGAACCGCCGGTAGTAGCCCGCAAGCCCCAAAAAGCTTCCGTTGCATTTGTCGGGCGAGGCCAATCCTTAATTGCCTCAACTTTCTTTGGGTCCACAGAGACGCCGCCTCCAGATATAACGTGACCCAAGAAAGTAACCTCCGGTAGCCAAAACTCATATTTCTTCAATTTGGCATAAAGCTTCTCTCGCCGGAGTGTCTCCAACACGATTCTCAAGTGCTCCTCGTGTTCTTCCTCGGTCCGAGAATATACCAATACGTCGTCAATGAATACCACGCCGCACCGGTCCAATAGCGGACGGAAGACTCTATTCATTAAGTCCATAAATGCCGCCGGGGCATTAGTAAGCCCGAAAGGCATAACCGTGAACTCATAATGGCCATACCGCGTACGGTACGCCGTTTTGTGCACATCCTTAGGCCGTATCTTCAACTGATGATACCCCGATTGAAGGTCAATCTTCGAATAAACCCTTGACCCTTGCAACTGATCGAATAAATCGTCAATCCTCGGCAACGGGTACTTGTTCTTAATTGTGACTTTGTTCAACTCGCGATAGTCAACGCAAAGTCGAAGTGTGCCGTCCTTCTTTTTCACAAACAGCACCGGAGCTCCCCACGGAGACACGCTCGGCCGCACAAAGCCTTTATCGAGCAAGTCTTGCAGTTGGGCTTTAAGTTCCTTAAGCTCCACCGGTGCCATTCTATACGGAGCCTTCGAGATTGGCGCCGCCCCGGGGACTAAGTCAATGACAAACTCAACTTCCCGGTCCGGTGGCAATCCCGGTAACTCCGCCGGAAACACATCCGGGTACTCGCATACCACCCGAATGCTACTTAATTCCGGGTGCTCCCTTCGGGTATCCACGATGGTCGCTAAATAAGCCTTGCAACCACCCTTGATCATCCTCTTCGCCCTCACCGACGATATGGTCGCCGCAAAACGTGCGCCCTTACACGCTTGGTAGACCATTTCTTCTCGTCCAGGTTCACGAAATGTGATAACCTTCCTCTCACAATCGATGACGGCGTAGTACTTAGAGAGCCAGTTGATCCCTAAGACCACGTCGAAGCCCGATAACCGCTCGACCACTAGGAGATTGATTGGCATAATCCAATCCCCAATTTGCACTGGGCAATTTTCGCACTCCTCGTCCACAGTAAAAGAGTGCTCGAAAGAGTTGACCCACCAATGGTCATCATGACGCCCTACCTCTACCCCATGAGCCTCGGCGAATGATGCACGTATGAATGAATGAGATGCACCTGTATCAAATAATGCCTTAGCTCGAGTGCCTTGGATCAGAATAATACCTGCCACCACATCATCTGGAACTGGTGCTGGAGTCGACTGCTCCTCCACCTGAGTGGCAAAAACCCGCCCACTAGGTGCTCGAGGTGCCTCCTGCTGACGAGATGCCGATGATCGTCCAGCAGACATAGCGGGTGGCGATCCCGCCAACGCGGAGTGTCTTGTCTTGAAGCTGAAGGTGCAGGAGATGAGCTGCCCGGACACTCGCGACCAATGTGGCCCGCCTGGCCACATCGAAAACATCGCCCCTCCCGCTGAGGGCAAGTAACAACTCTGTGGTTCCCGCCACAGATAACACACGGGTAGGAGGTCGACTGCGAGTCGACTCATTGGCGCGCCTTGCTGCGACCGCTGAGGTCGAGGGGGCCGCTTAGAGCTCGATTGCCCCGCAGACCCACTCGATGCCCGCTTCTTGGACTTCTCCCTGTCCTTGTCCCTTTCAAAAGCCTCGCGCTCCTCTCGCGCAATAGCATTGCCGCGCTTCACCCAAAGTGCGCGGTCCAGAACCTCTCCATAGGTCGTCAGCCGGAAAGAATCAACTGTCTTAAAAATATCCGGCCTCAACCCACGCCCGAACTTCTTCGCCCGGTCCCCGTCGCCATGGACCAAGCTCGGCACGCAATGAATCATGTGCGTGAACTCCCTCTCGTACTCGCGCACTGTGCGACTCCCCTGTCTTAGCTTGCGGAAATCCTCCTCGATCTTTCTCTTATCGCTTTCGGGAAAATACTCCATCAATAGCATCTCCCGAAACGTCTCCCAAGCCATGGTAGTATCGTTCAAAGAACGATCCTCCTTCACTTGCCTCCACCAAAGGCGCGCCGACCCCTCGAAGCAATGGGCCGCCAAATGCACCTTGTCCCGCTCGAGGGTATAGAAGTCCTCGAACAAGGATTGCATAGCGATCAACCACGTCTCGACCATCCACGGGTCCTTGTCTTCCCGTTGAAGGTTGGTGGCTTTAACCGCTTGAAAGCCGTCAACACCGCTACCGCCCGTTCCCGCTCCGCCTCGGGGTGTCGTGATCCGAAGCCGACGAACCCGGCGGCGGTGGTACAACTGTCATCGGTACCGCGGCGCCAGCGGAGGTGGTGCGCATGCTCATCGGGTGGCGTCGGGTCCGAGGCACGGGCGCCGCCGCCGCCCGAGCCGCCAAGTCGTGGAGCCAACTAAGCTGCTCCGCCTGCTGCTTCATAGCCCCGACCAACGCCGCTACCTGGGCTTGCAGCTCGCGTACCTCGCCCGATCCTGACTGCTCGGGCACCTCTGGAGGTGGTGCCGCAGTGGATCGCGTCTTAGGAGGGCGTCCTCGTGGTGCCATCACGTCCTGAAACGTAGCACACACATTAATACCCAATACACGTGACTCTTACACGTTCCAAAATAACTACCCAATTAAGCGAAAACAAATAAGTAAATTATTTCCCACTCTAGGTGTCATGTGGTCGGCCGCCCCACAAGGTTCCTTAAGCAGAAATAAATACTTGAATTCATCTCTAATTCCTTCCAGAGAAGTCTTAATGTCAACCCAATCCACTAGCTTTCGCGTTTACCAAATCCACGTTAAACGTTTCCTAAGTCCCTAAGGTCTCCAACCCTATGGTTCTTAAGTCAATGCTAGACCTTTGCTTACTTCCGTTTACGCTCTGATACCACTTTATCTGTCACGCCCCGCCACCCGCCTATTTGGTCGGGTTCGGGCCACGTCAACAGACGCCGAACGGACAGGGCCTCCCCTGCCCGCCCAAGGCTCTAACAACAAGTATAATTTGACAATCAAAAAGAATTTCAATTATACAAGGCTTACACGAAGGTAAGCAACAACAACACAGCGGAAGAGTAAGCACTAAGCTAGAATATAAACCATACGTGAACTTGATTACATTTGAACCAAATACAAGTAAACTAGTCGATTACATTCTTTAAGCATTCAATACATCATTTCTTTTACATTTGTCTGAGACAACCTTAGTTAAACATAGTTTAACTTAGTGGCATTATGACAAGAATGATATACATGATTAGGTAGAAAACCTAACATTGACAATGGCATGGTAACTAGTGGCTATGAATCCTCAATGTGAGGATTAGATCGATACTCTTGACAAGTCTTGGCTTGAGGGAGGTCGCTCCTCCTCAAGCGGTGAGTTCCGGAACAGTCACCTAGGGGATCGTGGCCCCGACGGACGGTCCCTCGGGTCTTGTAGGCTTAGAGCCTCCCCGTTCAGTGAGGGATTTTGGGTCTTGAGTTTGTTGGGGTTAACTATGTTAACCGGCAAGATTGGGTAATGAGCCAAGTAAAGTAAAGTAAGGTAAAGTATGGTACAGAGCATGCAGGCAAACATATCTAAATTCGATTATCTATCTATCTGACTCTTTCTTGCAGGCATAGTATTAGCCTTTATATAGTTGGTTACTATTTCATTTTC
Source organism: Aechmea fasciata (assembly GCA_025177825.1). Taxonomy (NCBI): domain Eukaryota; kingdom Viridiplantae; phylum Streptophyta; class Magnoliopsida; order Poales; family Bromeliaceae; genus Aechmea; species Aechmea fasciata. The sequence continues at coordinate 674,265 of CM045932.1, read as the reverse complement.
GTTGAAATACTTATGCCTGGATAGACCTAGTGGGTAAGTCGGCGGGGTCGGTTGCCGAGCCCACTGGGAACTTCGTTGTAGTTCTCACATCACTAACCCCACAGGTCCTAGCACGAGCGGGGCAGCGGAGGGACGGGGCAAGGGTTAGCGCCATAGCTAGTGGCCGGAGTTGGCATCTAGACATTTCCTTTTTGTTATACTTGTATCAACTTTATTTTGTTGAACTATAGATGTCAAGTTGTAAACAATTCAAGTAATTTTTGGGAGATGACAAATGTAAAAGAAATGATGTATTGAATGCTTAAAGAATGTAATCGACTAGTTTACTTGTATTTGGTTCAAATGTAATCAAGTTCACGTATGGTTTATATTCTAGCTTAGTGCTTACTCTTCCGCTGTGTTGTTGTTGCTTACCTTCGTGTAAGCCTTGTATAATTGAAATTCTCTTTGATTGTCAAATTATACTTGTTGTTAGAGCCTTGGGCGGGCAGGGGAGGCCCTGTCCGTTCGGCGTCTGTTGACGTGGCCCGAACCCGACCAAATAGGCGGGTGGCGGGGCGTGACAGTTATAGAGGGCATTTCCTCTCTCACACCCTCATTCCCTCACACACACACACACTCAACTCTCCCTCTCTCTCTCTAGAAGCAAGAGAAGAAGAAGAAGAAGAGAAGAAAAGAAAGAAGGAGAAAAGGAAGGAGAAGTAGGAGAAGAAGCTAGAGAAGGAGCTCTCCATCCTCTTCCTCATTTTCTCCTTGTCCTTGGAGCTACCTAGAGGTGAGCTCTCTCGAACCCTAGCTTGTAGAACTTAGGGTTTTTGGGTTTTGATGCTTAGAAATGGGCCAAATAGGACCCTAGCAAGCTTCTAAAGAGATCAACCCCAAGTTCTAGGGCTTTGATCAAATGGGCTAACTAGTGTGCAAACCTAGGGTTCCAAATTGAGGGTTTTTCATGGTAACTCCTCCTAGAGTGTTCTAAATCCTCTAGGGATAATTTTTATGGAACCCTAGGCTTCCTAAGAGATGATTTGCACAGGTAATTTGGGCTCTAACGCGAGATTTTTGCTCGGGGCAATTTCTAGGGCTCAAATTGGGGCTTTTCAAAATAAGAGGTTTTGATCTCTTTTAATCTCATTTCTAACATATTGTTAGGCCCACGAACGCGTGGGAAGCGACGGTTTGTCGATCCGACGAACGGTTTGAGTGATCCGAGCCAAACAAGGGCTTGGAGCTGCAGTTGGGCCCAAAGAAGCCAAAGCGGTGTTAGGAGACTACGAGTCGGACGTCGTAGCTTCGTGAAGCTTCCCAAAAGGTGGGGGGTGACACTCGAATACTTCGAACTCCTTTCTATGTCTTAGAATTGCATAACTTCCATCTCTTGCATGTAGCATAGTAGAATTGCATGTTTAGGCTACTCCTTATGCTTCTAGCGATAACCTAGTGTACGTGGAATGCTAGGTGAATGGATAGGTGAGGATTGAGTCTGGACATTGATTCTATTAGTGCTAAAGAAAGAGATGAACTCGGTGTTAATTAGCGACATAGATCGAGAGGCATTAATATAGTGTAACTAACACTAGAGGTCTTTGGACATAGGGATAGATGTAATCCCAAAAGAAAGAACTCGTGAACATAGATCTTAGTAAAGCTAAGTACATGTGATTGTTGGTCGGAATAGTGGAGTTCTGAGAGAATTGTTGACCCTAGTTGTAGGGTATCCTCACGTGGAGAGGATAGATCAAGCTCACGGTCTGTATTGGAGGTGGTATAGCCATCGGTGTTGTCGAGTACTCCGGAGTGTCGCACGATCGGGACCACGTGGAGGTCCACAGACAATCCCGGGTTGGAGTGCACGTGGAGCCTCCTCCACAAAAAGGGATCTATATGTGAGGCGTAGGCGAACCCAAGGGTATTGCCATTGATTGGGTAATTGGATAAATAGCAATGTCATTGAGCAATTGGCTATTGAACATAGTGAGAACTTGTTAGCATGTTAGTAAACCTTACTATATGATGCATGCATTTGTTTCACAAGATTATGGGCATAGTAGCATAGATTTCCTATTATGCACTTACAGCTTTCAGATATCTATCTATATCTAGTTGTTGTTACTTGTGCCCACTTGGACCTAGTGGGGAGATCGGTGGAGTCGGTGGCCGAGCCCACTGGAAACTTAGGAAGTTAGTTCTCACCCCACTATATTTTCAGTGTTCGGTGCAGGTTCGTCGGGCGAGGACCGCGGCAAGGGCGTCGCCCCCGATCAGTGAGGATCGTGGTAGTTACATTAGTAGCTTTTCTTTTATGCATTAGATTACACCCTTCTGTATCTAGATGTTTTATGTCTTGGAAGACTAATGTATTTTGGGAATAATGTAAAATTGTAATTAAAGCAAATCTGTTGTAATAGCTAAGTATTCTCTCTTTATTTCACTTGTTTTATCTAGTGGATTATTTGCTCTAGTTGTTGGCACTGCTTGTGCCCCTCGTGATTGTGTATGATTAGAATTTAGTTTTTCCTGGGTGAATTCTTGTACACAATCTGTTGTTGAGCCTTGGGCGGGCGGGAGAGGTCTTTGTCCGTCCGGCGTCACTTCAGCGCGAAACCGGACAAATCGGTAGCGGTCCTCGGGCGGGCGTGACACGATGGGCGTAGATGGGATCGAAAAAGCGAGAGGAGGGATCGAAACGGTGCGGTAGAGGATCGAAGCGCCGCGGTGGGGGATCGAAGCGGTGCGGTAAGGACGAGTCGGAGCGGTAGAGGGGAGAGCGAAGTAGCCGAGGTAGAGGAAGTTAATTAGAAGCAAAGTAAATTAAACGGGAATATTTGGTTGGGTGAGTATTAAAGTTTATTAATTAATTAATAAATTATCTTATCTTAAGATGATAGGTAGGGCCCACAAAAATTAGATTAACCTAATGTTGCCACGTGGACAAAAGAGAACAGGATTTCATAAGGTTTATAGATTATAATATATATAATATAGATATATATATAGATATAGATATAGATATATAGATATAGATATAGATATAGATATATAGATATAGATATAGATATAGATATTTGTATATATTATATATAAAGTAAAATTAATTTGGGTTCTAATCGATTTTGGATTCGGATAGGATACAATCAAAATCCATACCCGAACTCAAATCCATTGGGTTCTCATTTTGATATCCATATTCGAAAGTATATCCATTTAGTATAGGTAAATCTACTGTGTTCGCTTTTAGATTTGGGTTCAGATTCGAATAAAATAGTAGTACAAAATTCCTCTTATTTAAATTTAAATTTTAAAATTTAAATATTAAATATTTAAATTTAACATATTTAGAAATATTAGTATTTCTAAAATTTATAAAATTAAATTAATGCTTAAATTAGAGGAATTTTAAAATTTCTAAAATTAATGTCTTAATTAGTGCAAAATTAATGCCTAAATTTTGGGATATCAATCAAACCTTAAATTAATGCTTAAATTAGTGCAAAATTAATGCTAGATTTGGGATATCAATCAAAAATTTCTTAAATTTTTGCCTAGTTTAATTACAAAAATACATTCATATGAAATAACCTTCTAATCTGCTACATAATAAAATAATATTTTTAGCCTTTATTAATCAATAGTTAATTTTTTTATTTTTTATAAAATAAAGTACTGAATCATTTCTCTTATCATTATTGCTCCAAACCAAAATATTTGCTCAACCAATTTATTTTTCTGTTATAATTATCACCATTGCCCCAGAACAAAAAAAAAAAGTAAAAGATAAATAAAATGAAAGGCTTTTAGTCTTAAGTATATAAAAGTAATGTAAAATAAATCAATCAAGAGAAGAAAACAGCCATTAAATATAGAAAAATATATTTTTTTGGCAGCCATCACTACCTCAAATATACAAAAAATATTAGCAGTAAGCAAGGAGGGAAGAAAAAGTACGATTAAAGTATAGAGGTAGAAAATAACCGTGAGGCCAAGAAAACAATTGAAAATAAAGAGAAAAACACATGCAACAAGAGAAATATAAAAAAAATGAAATAGCAATAAGAACCAAGAAGCAACCATGCATACAAATATATAACTTGACAGTTCCTAAGATATACGTGATAATATTTCACGCTTCCATGTCTCTCTGCACCTTTCTTGCTCTATTTCATCTCTCTTCTCCCTAGGTCCTTGTGCCCCTTCTCCATATCTCTCTCTTCTTCCTGGGTCTCTCTATCTCTATCTCTCTTTTCTTCCTAACTCCCTCTGCCCATTTTCCTATCTTCCTCTCTTTTCTCTCTATGCTGCCCCTCTCTCTCCTCCCTATACGTCTCTTTCGACGCCTTTCTCCACACTCTCTTCCTACCTCTATTTCTTCTTCGCCTATGCCCTTTCTCTCTCAAACCTCTGATGCATCCCTGATGTGTGCCCTATCTTCCTACCTTGGGGCCTCTCTAGATCGCTCTGTCACTCGATTCGACCGTAGATGCGATGAGCCCGTCTATTGGGCGGTTGCCATTGTATTGGATGTCATCATTGCCTACCTATTCGGATGCTTTTTTCTAATCTCATCTACTCTCTCTCCCATACTCCGATGCCTCTTTGGATCGCTCCGCCAGTCGATTCGACCGCGGGTGGGATAGGCCTGCCCATTGGGCGGTTGCTTCTGGGCCTAAACCTAGCCTATTTCTATAGTTTTGGCAGGTTGTTTACAGATCTGGTGAGAGTTTCAAAAGATTTTTACTCATTGTTTTTGAATTATTTTTTCTAAGTTGGTATATAGATGGATTGCTAGCACAGATCCTAAACCTAGCTTATTCCGTATATTGGGTGGTTGATCCTTAAACCTAGCCTATTTCTATGGTTTTGATAGGTTGTTTACAGAACTAGTGATAATTTCAAAAGATTTTTTTACTGCTTTCTTTTCCAATTCTTTTTACTATGTTGCTTTTTATATATATATATATCCATTGGATGGTTGCTCCTGGGCTAAAATTAGCCTATTTCTATGGTTTTGGTAGGTTGTTTATAGATTTTTACTCATTTCTTGAATTTTATGTGGATATACTATAGATGGATTACTAACACTGATTCTAAACCTAACTATTTTTAGGGTTATGAGATTATCTTTACAGATTTCTTTAGAGTTTCAAAAGATCTTCAAAATTATTTTCAGATGTTTACAAATCCTTGATAATCCCTATAGCCCCAATCCCTATTCTTAGCCCTATTACCTTCCTTCTTTGCTTCTTTGATAGGCAAAAGCTTGCCTCAGATTTATTATAAATAGCTGGCTTTATTGCTTAGTGCATGGTACAATGTTCTTCTTAAAACAAGAAGGGTATACAAGAAGGGTATATGCTTGATATGAAATCTGTTCATTATTATTAATTATTAGTATTAACTGTGACCGAGTCATCCTACTAATGGTTGTACTGTAGTGACCTGGAGTTTAGTAGCTGAGACTTGTCGACAGCTCTGGTGAGTGTCTGGACAAGTCCGAGTCGCGTTGGCGCGAAATGGGAACGCGAGAGCAGCTGTATCGTGAAAATCTGCGAAATAGCAGGATTTCAGTGAAGTGTACCGGTACAAATATTGGAATGTGCCGGTACAACCTTGATGGCTATACCGGTACAACCATCAGGGATGTACTGGTATAGCGTCGCGCAAGACTGCTCACGGGTTGCCCATTTGTACCGGTACAAGTCCCCGTGTACCGGTACACTTTGGTAAGTGAGGGGCTTTTTGGTAAACTCCTCTCACCCTTGTTTGTATCACCCCCAATGCATATATAGCACGTAGAGAGATGCTTTGTGAGGGACTTGTGCTGTTGTTCCTCCTCCCTTTTCCCCTCTAGCTTGGTTTAATTGAGGAGGAGCTTTGATGGAGTACGGGTTGGTCGACGTCGTGCCGAGGTGTTGTTTGAGTAGATCTTCGTCGTCGTGGTGCCGCGAAGAGGCCGGCAAGTGCGTATTTTCGTCGTCCCTGACGTCACGCCGGTGTTAGAGCCGCTGCCGAGGTGGGTGTCCAATTTTTCCTCCAACTTCTACTTAGTTTTCCTACTTTGAGCTCATGGGCGGTTTGCTGCAGATTTCAGCGTCGACTCGCAGTGTTTCGGCTCGTTCGCAGCGTAGGAGCGTCGGAATTCGGCGAAACTTGGTTCGTTGGATTCGGGACTTCGAGAGGAATCCACAGAACCTTAAATTTCTAAATTTGGAGAATGTTAACTCGGTCGAACCCCAGTTTTACTATGCTGCTGTTATGTCGAACAGATTTTTGAGGTGCTGATTTGTAGATTTCCGGCGTCGATCATCCGTATTGTGACTATTTCTCAGTGTAGGAGCATCGGATCGCGACAAAACTTGGTTCGTTGGATTCGGAACTTCGAGAGGAATCCAAAGAGCCCAAGATTGCAGATTTTAGAGAAGGTTTGATTAGTCGAAATCCTATTTTACTTAGCTGCTGTTGGACTTGACAAAATTGTAAGCTTTTGAGTTTCTCTTGGTACAAACTGTTGAAGGGTCTGAATTTTGAACTTGGAACGCATCCTCCCACAGCATTCTCTGGTTTTGGGACTGGACTCACCTCATTTGGAGACCTCTAGGTGAGTTTCGACATTGGAATTGAGCTAATTCAAGCTTAAATGCTGAAATTGGTATTAAGTGTGGATTCTATGTATAGAGCTTGGAGTTAGCTTGGTTGCTGGTCTTGGAGGAGCTCAACTGACCAGCAGGGATCGAGGTTGCTTCGAAGTCCCCTTCGTTGCCAGGAGTTAGCATTCGATGTGGGTTTTCATCGATTTTTGCTCCTAAGTGCGCATGTAGTCGGCATGTATAGTTTCGGTTATTAAATATTTAATTGTAACTCAGATTCATTGATTAGAGCATGAATAAAATCTGAATTGGGAGCATGATTAGTAAGTAGTAAATATACATGTTGGACTTGGAACTTGACTTAGGAGAAAACTGCGAATTCAATTGTCATATGTATAAACTACCAGATTTAGCTATAGGAGCCGTGTTGTATTTGTATCGTCGCTGTGTTAGTGCGATGGATACCAGGGTAGTGTAGCTTGCACATATGCTCAGGCTGGGATGCCGAGCCTATTTTAGTAGGGTTTAGACGGTTTTGGATTGTTGGGGGCCGTCGGGGTTGACGGTGGACCCGGTTTGCCGTGGTGGCATCAGATTGTGCCGAGGGCACGGGCACGTGACTTGTTGGTTGTTAGACCCAGTTATCTTGACTTTTGCCCGTGAGAGCTATAATGAATATGTCAGAGACACATGTATACTCGCGTGGGTTGCGCCCCGCGAATGCCATTCAAGAATGAGGTTTCAGTGCGATGTGATTCGCAGTTTCTGTTTAGGACAGTTCCTGAGCCGGCCACCTTCGGGGTGGTGTACGGCGTAGCTAGATACAGGCAGGGTGGGTCCGTTTGGGCAGCCCGGGGGAGATAGTCAGTGACCCTTTTGTTCTACCTTCAGTGAGGTTGTGACATGAGTGGAGCCCTAGTCGTCCTGTTGGACCTTTTACTGGAACTGGATACTCTTGAGATGCGGTGTAGCCTAGTTGAGCGAGACGGGTGTGTTCATAGTCTCTAGAGAGTTTTCTCCGCCAGTTACTCTTGAGATATGGTGTAACCTTGATAGGCGAGACGGGTGTATTCCCAGTCTCGAGAGAGCTTTCTCCGCCAGATGCTCTTGAGCTACGGTGTTACCTAACTAGGCGGGACGGGTGTTATTCACAGTCCCTGGTGAGATTGGGTCAGGATTGTCATAGATGGTTAGTGTTAGAGCATGATAGTGTAGTGGTATCTAGCTGTAGATTATTCCAGCATTGTTCCTACTATCTTTGCTTATCCCTATAGACTTAGTGGGTGGACCGATGATGTTGAGGGCGGCACCCACTGAGGACTACTTATTTTTACAGTAGTTCTCACGCCCCTTTTCTTCCACCGTTGTTGCAGAGCCTTCGGTTTCGGCTGCTGCTCTTTCCGAGGCGGATCGTGGCAAGGGCGTCGCGAGCTAGAGCCCTTCCCGACTGGTGCTGAGTTAGCGGATTCCCTCTACTGCAGGTAGTTGTGCTCGTGTTTTGGGAGCTATGAACATATTGGTGAACTCGCTAGAGCGAGTGCTTATGTATCGAGATTTTTGTATGTATATAGACTCGTTCCTTTTCTACCTGTTCAGTTTGTTTTAGTCTTTTCAGCTCTATAGTACTGTTTGTAGTATTGTATGTTATACAGGTACAGCTACGCTTCGTGTACAGAGAAAATTTTTTGTACACGGCGGATTTGTCGGCGTGCCCGGAGAATCTTGCAACCCGGGGCGTGACAGATTAAGTTGGTATCAGAGCTTAGCATTAGGTCGTTGGGACCTAGGAAACTTAAGCTGGCAAACCTTAGGAAGGCAAGATGCGAGAGGCGTGATTATTGCGAAAGTTAATGATTGGTTGCCTTAACTCATCCTAGAGTGGAGTGAGGGATTGAAGGAGTGTCTGTTTCGGTCCAAAGAAATTATGTTGGCTGCAGACGACATAATTTTGAGGAGAAACAGGGACCACCTTCGAGACTTTCGTTGATTGGGTTGGGAGCGTTTGTGTTTTTGTAATAACTGGCATTTTTCCAGAACAAGAAATAAAATATTTGGAGACGGTGAATGTGTGCGTAATTGTATTATAAGAGCACACGTCAAATTTCAGGCGAAATCGAGCTAAAACGGAAAAGTTACGCGACCCGTAAGATTCGACTTAAGTGAATAGTAACTCCGGATTTTCGAGAGATCGCGGAGCAAAGAAGGGTCCAGGAGCGTACCGGACTCCGAACATAGGCTTCCAATAGCTCGTTTCGAACGGCTCGACTATTCTGGAACCAATGCCACTGACGGAATTCGATTCTGAATCACGGTTATCGAGAAAAAGAGGTTTGAACGGTTTTACTTAAAGACTTAAGTAATTGGAGATATTGGAGGAAAAAGAAGAGAATGGATACTTCGCGAATCTGAGACCAAATCAAACGAAGTAAAAGGCTATATTCGATGTCCTCGACGCGCTGAACGCGCTGGCGCGATCCGATCGTGAATCTGACGGACGGATCTCCGGGAATCGCGAAAAGAACGCGAAGAGGTCAAAATCGCATAACGACGGAATGCGAAGAGTCGCAATATTTTATGCGCCTAATTGCAAGATTTTGAATGTGGAAGGTCCTTGGTGCAAGATTCAACTAACGACAGGGACTAGAACCTAAATTGAGGAATGTGGTGGGCTAAATTGCAGAGTGGCTAAAGTGTACAAATGGGATTCCTAGGGTTTTCAAGGACCTAACCCTAAACCTAGCCAACCCTTCATCTCCCAGCCACCCTAGCCGCCTCCAGCACCCCCCCTGCACCCAGTGCGCGCACCAGCCCCGCCGGCGCGCGGCCGCCGCCGACAAGCTTCCACGGCCGCCGGAGAACCCCCACGACCACCTCTTTCCTCCCTCTCGGCAAGCTTACCGTCTTGGCCGAGAGTGAACGAGAAAGCCCGGGGGTCTTTTGATCACCCTCACAGCGAGAGATGAGTCGCCGGCGCACCACCCTGGCCGGCCCCGGCGTCCCCGAGCGCCGCCGCCACCGCCGTAGCTCCCCTGCGGCCAACTTGAGTCACCCAGGCCGATCCTGGGTGATCTCGGTCTTGGAGCGCCGCCGCCGCCTTCCCGAAGTTGCGCGGCCCTCCTCCGACGACGAGGCATCGCCGGCGTACCTTCCGGCCATCCCCGTGCTCCGCCGGCGCCGTCCGAGCCGCTAGCGGCCGCTGCGGTTAGCCCAAAGCCGAGCGGACCGAGAACGGGCTCCCGGGTTGCCGCCGCTCCACATCGGGCGTGCCGTCCTCCTGCCGGCCGCGGTGACCCCCGAGAACCTCCGGCGCGCTTCCCGGCGTCACCGCGCCGCCGGCCGCCGCTACGGCACCCTGCGGCCGCCCAAACTCGGTGCGGACCGAGCTCGGGCCTCTCCTCCGCCGCGGGCTGCCATCGTCTTTTGACGTGAGCACCGGCTTCCGGCGATCTCCTCCACCGGATCAACCCGGCCCGACCTTCCCGGCCGCCGGATCGCCGCCGGCGCCACCTAACCCGAGGGCTAGTTGGAGGGTGGATCTCCTCCGCCGCGCCACCGGCCGACTCCCGCCGCCGGCCAACCACTTCCGGGACATCTCCGACCCGGCGCCCCCGTCCCTGGCCGGACCGACCGCCGCCGTGCCTCCGGCGGCCAACCCTAGCTCTCCTCGGCCAAAGGTGAGCTGTTTTATTTACAGCAAGCTAAGTCTAGGGTTCTGACACATTTCCCGAGGCCAGAGTTGGTCTTTCTGACCAAGTGAGGTGAGCACGGTCATCGCCTTTTCGTGCTGAACGCGATGCTCACCTCCGCTTAGGCATTTGATGCCTCGGTTAGCGGAAAAAGCAAACTTTACGCGCTGTGCGCAGTGTTTACAGAACTTCGTGTCGCTCGTGCGAGTTCTACAGTGACCGAAAGTGCTCCGAAAGGTGAGCACGGTCTCCGGCACGCTGAAATCTTCCAGCAACTGTGATGGCTCGATTTATTGAGCGTCGGTTTGCGTGCACGGCCCATAAAAACCCTAATTTTACATGAAATGATGCAATTTCTTGATTGTTCGGCAGTTTTTATGCAATTATACTTTATGGGGTTGCTGTAGACAGTGCGTACGTGCTGTGGGTACCTCCTGGACTGATCGTCCAAGGCCCCAGGACTTTACAGAAAATCAGAAGTGATTTTCGGAGCGTTTTTTTTCGGCAAAATTCGCCGACAGAAACGTGTTTACGGTTCGGATTTCTTCCGACAACTCTTAGTGATTATTTACGGTGTCGCTGAGCCCTCTTGGCTGGTCACCCGCGTCATTTCGAGGGTTTAGAAATGACGGGTGAGCGACGGTTGGTTCCGGTGTCGAAATAGACACTTTCGGGAACCTGTATTCGTACAATTAGCCGATGATAATTGTATTGTAGTGTTATCTTATGTTTGTTGCCAAAACATCCAAATAAGCGTGTTTTATGGCGGCGCGTGACTCGTGACACGAGTCGGTGCATTCGGGACGGTTCGTGGGTCCGGCGGAGTCCGGTGTGGTTTACGGGACTTAGGTGAGTTACGGTAATTGGTTCGGAAAACCAATCTCCGTGGGATTAGTTGTGAGTTGTGCTATTAGTGTTTTGTGTTGGTGGGTTAGATACTAACCGGTGGACCCTCTCGTAGGTCCGGTCGTTTTACTTCCACGGATCGACGATTCTTCTACGATCGTACGGTGGGTACTTCGATCGACGTCGTACGGTGGTACACGGTGACGTTCCTTCCACCTTACTATTCATATCTTTTATCGTTGATATATCTTGCACCTTTGTGTTATAGTTTTACTCTACTCAGTGTTTCCATGCTTAGTACCATGTGTAGGAGTAGAGTAGTTTGCTTCTTGTCAGCCTATGACATCAGTGACCTGTTCGGTCAGTCTACTTCAGTATACTCAGTGACCTTGTTGTTCAGTTGGTCAGTTCTCGTGTTTCCTTCAATAGTACTTGCATACAATTGAGAGGATGTTGAGTTATTCCATCCTAGTTGACCTGAGTGGTCAGTTCTTGTGTTTCCTTGAGTAGTACTCGCATACAGTTGAGAGGATGTTGAGTTGTTCCATCCTAGTTGACCTGATTGGTCGATTCTGGTACTTTCTTACAGTTTTTCAGTGACCTATTCGGGCGGCTTGTTTCAGTTTTACAGTGACCTGTTCGGTCGGTTTGTTTCAGTGCTTCTGTGACCTACGTGGTCGGCGAGTTTACTTAATGACCCAAAGGGGTCGATGTCCCTTTAGGGATGGGATTGTCAGCCAGTTGCTGACGTATGGTTTTTTAGCATAACAGCATCGATTGCCCAGGATTTGAGTGCAGTTCACGAACACGGGCGGTCTGATCCACCGTACCATGATGTGTTCTTTTCCGGAAAGGTGGTTGGACGAGCCAACCCGTGAGCCCATAGGCGACCATTGGTTGATATGGGTAGAATGCGGGTTTTGAGATACGGGGGCATAGGCTTGAGGTCCGAGGACCAACAGAGCGAGATTCCGGATTGGGTATTTTACTTTATCGACTTTTCGATGCATACTTACGGTAGTTTGTTGTTTCATATCTATATATCTCTCTCCATTTACTTGTTTATCATAGCTACTGTACTACTACTATTATCTCCTCTTGTGTCTATCTCCGCGAGGTATCCACTGGGAGGGGGAGACCTGTTTACATGTTCTCACCCCTCGCCTTCTTTTTCAGGTGATGTTGCAGGTCTTAGTGGGACAGCAGGTGAGGAGCGGGTCTAGAGTACGCTTAGCTCCTACCAGTATCGGTTACTTCCTTACCTTTCTCGTTTTATTACTTAGAGTACATCATGGTTCAGTTCTAGCCTCACTTTAGTGGTGGATTGAGACTTATAATGATTTTTGGAAGTTTATGAAAGAACTCATGTTTTGTGAATTAAACTGTCTCCTACCCTTCGTGGTAGCATTTCAAAGAAAAAGGATTTCTACCCCTCGTGGTAGTGTTTTCAAAGAAAGGGTTTTCGTGTGGGAAACAGTTTGTAAAAGATTTTCAAAAGGGATTTTATAACTTAGAGTTTCAAAACCAGTTCCCGAGTAGGGAACATTTCAACTGATAGATGTGGATTTGTGATTATATACTAGTGAATGTAACTTTGTGGTGAATGGTGTAATTTGTGTATGGATGTAAGTTAAATTCTTTACATGTACACTTTGTTGTGGTTGTATGATTGTAAAAGACTCATTGTACTTGTGCGATGCCGTGCAAATACAGAGGAGACTCTGTCCGTGTGTACAGTGGTCTCTCTGTATTTGTGGCAGGTCTGCCATGTCCTTGGGGATCAAGGTTTAAAAAAAAAAAAATTTCCGCTGTTTCTATACTCTAAAATGACCCGGGGCGTGACAGATTAAAATGGTATCAGAGCGAATTACAACCACAACACCATTCACCAGTTGTTTTCAAAATAAAATAAAATAAAAAAGAACTGAACCATTGGTTAGGTTGACCCTAGGAAGACCTACGGTACATAGGCACGTGAGTGCGGGGTTTGGACTTGTGTCCCGGTGTGCATGTCGAGTCGATAAACTTCGAGTGCACGGTGTTTTTGGTATGTGTTACGATTTTCGCATAAGCGGGTGTCTAAGTGGGGAGTAGTGGCGGTGCTTCTTTTGGACATCGATTGGCGGGGTGAAGTCCCCCGTGTGTGGCCATTTCGGTCAGGTGGGCCTTGAAAGGCCCGGGATATCGGGCTTAGGCTGCCGACGCCCGGGCCACTATTCCTACTTTTGACACGAGAGCTCGCGAGTGTCTCTACGGGGAGGGTACTTAGACCTGTTACAGTCGCGACTTCTGTGGGGTTATTGGGTGTAGCCCAGGGTTTAGACGACTGCAACATTGGTGTTGCTTTCGCAGTTCTTTGGGTAGTGTTGTGACGCCTACTCCTTGTTGCTGATGGAATCAGCAGTTGGGTCTTTTGACCTTTAACGAGTTCATACGTCAAATTGACGCGTACTAGAGTCGGACTGACACAGTTGTGGTGTCGGAGTTTCGTTGAGGCCTACATCGTGTACGGGTATTTTAACACCTAAATTGGTGTGTCATAGGATAGTGTATGGTTTGTTAGGACCCGTCTTGACTCGAGTTACTCTAAGGTATCGTCTGAGTCCTCGGAGCTTTGGGTATAGCTCGTTGTGGTGCAAAAATCGATTACGGAAATCATTTCCTAAGCTTAGTTGGTACGGTTTGCTGTTTAGTGTCGCAAGTAGCTTTCAAAGGTTGAAAGCTATGTGACTCCCAGTGAGTCTGTCCAGAGTCGATCTGTCCTCATATATCGGCTTGCAAACCGATGTTCAACGGATTCGGTTCAGTGTTGAGGTGTCAACGGATTTGATACTTCGTCGTGTCGCGCTTCCAACTTGTTGTTGGTAGTGGATCTTAGATATTTCGCTTTTCTTTTGATAAGTACATTGGGTGAGACAATGTCTTGTCAAAAGTCGAACGAAATATCATTTCCCTGTTTGGGACTTATAGATTGGGTCAATATTCTCCCTAGATTGTCTTGGGAACTCTTGAGTGTTGGTCATCTCTGACCACGTAGCGAGCCTTGGGTTATTCCATGGCTAATTTGCGCAGTTGATTTATCATCACTGCAGATGGATTTGACTCTAGTTCGAGTCTGGGTGTTTATATTAGTCTCAGTCTATTTGGAGAGAGGTTCGAAATCACAGTTATTGAGTGACTTAAGCCTGGTGTTCGGCTTTGATAGTCACCGTATGTGATAATGTTAGGGTTTGCTTCTCAAATTAATTGTGCAAATCTAGGAGTGGTATGCTTGTTCGATCAATTGGTGACAGGTCGCCTGGGTCTCAATGAGACAAGTATTTGGTGTTGCTCGAAATATTGATCGCTAGGGTCCCTGATAGGACAGCAGCGACAGGGTCTCGTGGAGACGGATGTTGAGCATTACTGATGGTTGGTATCGCATAGTGCGATTGGCAATCCTGTGCATCAAGTGATGGACTTGCATGGAACCTGCGTTGGTTAATCGAGGTTATTGAGCGAATAAATTGTCGAGCTCAATTCGTATTGTCAGTTGGACCTTTTAGGTCAGGTGGAAAGTGAGGTCTTGGACCTAGGTCGAATGCCAAAAGTGGCTTTCAGTTGACGAGGTTTTGATTTCGACAGTTTGTGTGGTAACTAGAGTGAGACTATGGTCTCCGAGGTGAGTGTTTTGACTCAAGTTTTCGAACGACGTTTCGTATGTGCTCGTAGTGAGCAGGATGACGTTGTTGGCTAGTCGGAGTGTGCCTTTCGGCCTTTGAGATTTTACTCCGGACTTGTGGAGCTGTTTTGTGACTTTTTACGTGAACTATCGATGTAGTCGAATCAGTTACGACTATGCGGACCAAAGTTGAGTGGACCTAGCAATCCTGAGGGATGAATTATTATCTCAGAATTTGCAAGATGGGATCGGATTATTCTGGACGCGGGACTATCTTTGTCCGCATGTTATAAGATGGATATGATTCCAGTGAATCTTGATCCGTAGATTTGGGTTGGAATGTTTACCCTCGTCTTGTCCAGGTGGGACCGAAGTCCTATCCTTTCCCTATTCGGAATATTGATTCTGTCCAAACACAAGGAAGTGTGATTGACCAGTACTCAAAGGTGATGCCGCATTGGCGGAGCAGTATCCAAGTTTGATTGTGGTGAGTACCTGGTCTAGTTTCGGGGACTTTACCATCCACCCTGATGGGTCCTTGCGTTTCAGAGGCAGATGGTGCGTACCCAGTGACTCGGAGTTGAGGAGCGATATCCTATCCGAGGCGCACCGGTCCCCTTACACCGTTCATCCAGCGGAACCAAGATGTATCGCGACTTGAAGTAGAATTTCTAGTGGCACAGGATGAAGCTAGATGTGGCTCGGCATGTGGCTAGATGCTTGACTTGTCGGCGGTGAAAGCCGAACATCGGCGGCCGTGTAGGAAAGGCGCAACCACTTAGATACCGTATGGAAGTGGGAGCAGATTTCTATGGATTTCGTCACTAGTTTGCCTCGATCATAGGGAGGCCATGATAGGATCTAGGTTGTAGTAGATCGGCTGACGAAATCGGCTCACTTCCTGCCGATGCACACGACGTGGTTCCATGATCGACTGGCACAGTTATATATCGACGAGATCGTCCGGCTTCACGGTGTGCCAGTGTCGATCGCATCTGATCGGGACATCCGCTTCGTTTTCTATTTTTTTTTTGAGGAACCTGCAGCAGGCTATGAGTACGATGCTGAACTACAGTACCGCGTTCTATCCGCAGAACGACGGACAGTCGGAGCGCGTTATTCAGACTCTCGAGAATATGCTACGCGCTTGTGTCCTGGATTAAGGAGATGGATGGTATCGTTACCTATCTCTGGTGGAGTTCGCCTATTATAACAGCTACCAGGCGAGCATTGAGATGGCTCCGTACGAGGCTTTATATGGGCGTCGATGTCGGTCCCCTATCTGTTGGGACGATGTCGGAGAACGCCGGTTGACCGGGCCTGACTTAGTGGAGGATGCGGAGGCGAAGGTTCGCATTGCGAGAGAGCGACTTCAAACTGCACAGAGTAGACAGAGGAGCTACGCAGACCAGCGGAGGCGTGACCTAGAGTTTCTGGTCGGTGAGCACGTGCTGCTCAAGGTGTCGCCATAAAGGGGGATCAAGCGGATCGGTCTGCGAAACAAGCTTAGTTCCTGATTCGTTGGACCGTTTGAGATCCTGGAGCGTGTTGGTCCGGTGGCGTACAGGTTGGCTCTACCTCCAAGTCTCGCCCGGGTGCACAATGTCTTTCACGTGTCCATGCTTCGGAAGTATATTCCAGATCCGTCCCAAGTCATCAGACTGACGTCTATACAGTTGCGGGAGGATCTGAGCTATGATGAGGCTCCGTTGCGGATTTTGGCACGTGAGGAAAATCGTTTACGGAACAGAACCATTCCGTACGTGAAAGTTCAGTGGGAAAACCACGAAGAGCGTGAGGCGACTTGGGAGCTTGAGTCCTACATGAGGGAGCGTTATCCACATTTGTTTATGGGGGATCCTTGACTTAGTTTCGGGGACGAAACTTCCTATAAGGAGGGAATGATGTAATAACTGGCATTTTTCAAGAACAAGAAATAAAATATTTGGAGACGGTGAATATGTGCGTAATTGTATTATAAGAGCACACGTCAAATTTCAGGCGAAACCGAGCTAAAACGTTAAGTGAATAGTAACTCCGGATTTTCGAGAGATCGCGGAGCAAAGAAGGGTCCAGGAGCGTGCGGACTCCGAACATAGGCTTCCAATAGCTCGTTTCGAACGGCTCGACTATTCTGGAACCAATGCCACTGACGGAATTCGATTCTGAATCACGGTTATCGAGAAAAAGAGGTTTGAACGGTTTTACTTAAAGACTTAAGTAATTGGAGATATTGGAGGAAAAAGAAGAGAATGGATACTTCGCGAATCTGAGACCAAATCAAATGAAGTAAAAGGCTATATTCGATGTCCTCGACGCGCTGAACGCGCTGGCTCGATCCGATCGTGAATCTGACGGACGGATCTCCGGGAATCGCGAAAATAACGCGAAGAGGTCAAAATCGCATAATGACGGAATGCGAAGAGTCGTAATATTTTATGCGCCTAATTGCAAGATTTTGAATGTGGAGGGTCCTTGGTGCAAGATTCAACTAATGACAGGGACTAGAACCTAAATTGAGGAATGTGGTGGGCTAAATTGCAGAGTGGCTAAAGTGTACAAATGGGATTCCTAGGGTTTTCAAGGACCTAACCCTAAACCTAGCCAACCCTTCATCTCCCAGCCACCCTAGCCGCCTCCAAAGACTCCCTCGCACCCGGTGCGCGCACCCACGCCGGCGCGGCCCGCCGCCGACAAGCTTCCTCGGCCGCCGGAGAACCCCCCACAGCCACCTCTTTCCTCCCTCTCGGCCGCAAGCTTACCATCTTGGCCGAGAGTGAACGGGAAAGCCCAGGGGTCTTTTGATCACCCTCCCTGGCAGAGATGAGTCGCCGGCGCACCACCCTGGCAGGCCCCGGCGTCCCCGAGCGCCGCCGCCACCGCCGTAGCTCCCCGCGGCCAACTTGAGTCACCTGTGCCGATCCCGGGTGATCTCGGTCTTGGAGCGCCGCCGCCGCCTTCCCGAAGTTGCGTGGCCCTCCTCCGACGACGAGGCATCGCCGGCGTACCTTCCCGGCCATCCCCGTGCTCCGCCGGCGCCGTCCGAGCCGCTAGCGGCCGCTGCGGTTAGCCCAGCCGAGCGAGACCGAGAACGGGCTCCCGGGTTGCCGCCGCTCCACATCGGCCGTGCCGTCCTCCTGCCGGCCGCGGTGACCCCCGAGAACCTCGGCGCGCTTCCCCGGCGTCACCGCACGCCGCCGGCCGCCGCTACAAAGACACCTGCGGCCGCCCAAACTCGGTGCAGACCGAGCTCGGGCCCTCTCCTCCGCCGCGGGTCGCCATCGTCTTTTGACGTGAGCACCGCCTTCCGGCGATCTCCTCCACCGGATCAACCCCGGCCCGACCTTCCCCGGCCGCCGGATCGCCGCCGGCGCCACCTAACCCGAGGGCTAGTTGGAGGGGTGGATCTCCTCCGCCGCGCCACCGGCCGACTCGCCGCCGGCCAACCACTTCCGGACATCTCCGACCCGCGCCCGTCTCGGCCGACCGAACGCCGCCGTGCCGCCGGCGGCCAACCCTAGCTCTCCTCGGCCAAAGGTGAGCTGTTTTATTTACAGCAAGCTAAGTCTAGGGTTCTGACACATTTCCCGAGGCCATAGTTGGTCTTTCTGACCAACTGAGGTGAGCACGGTCATCGCCTTTTCGTGCTGAACGCGATGCTCACCTCCGCTTAGGCATTTGATGCCTCGGTTAGCGGAAAAAGCAAACTTTACGCGCTGTGCGCAGTGTTTACAGAACTTCGTGTCGCTCGTGCGAGTTCTACAGTGACCGAAAGTGCTCCGAAAGGTGAGCACGGTCTCCGGCACGCTGAAATCTTCCAGCAACTGTGATGGCTCGATTTATTGAGCGTCGGTTTGCGTGCACGGCCCATAAAAACCCTAATTTTACATGAAATGATGCAATTTCTTGATTGTTCGGCAGTTTTTATGCAATTATACTTTATGGGGTTGCTGTAGACAGTGCGTACGTGCTGTGGGTACCTCCTGGACTGATCGTCCAAGGCCCCAGGACTTTACAGAAAATCAGAAGTGATTTTCGGAGCGTTTTTTTTCGGCAAAATTCGCCGACAGAAACGTGTTTACGGTTCGGATTTCTTCCGACAACTCTTAGTGATTATTTACGGTGTCGCTGAGCCCTCTTGGCTGGTCACCCGCGTCATTTCGAGGGTTTAGAAATGACGGGTGAGCGACGGTTGGTTCCGGTGTCGAAATAGACACTTTCGGGAACCTGTATTCGTACAATTAGCCGATGATAATTGTATTGTAGTGTTATCTTATGTTTGCTGCCAAAACATCCAAATAAGAGTGTTTTATGGCAGCGCGTGACTCGTGACACGAGTCGGTGCATTTCGGGACGGTTCGTGGGTCCCGGCGGAGTCCCGGTGTGGTTTACGGGACTTCCGGTGAGTTACGGTAATTGGTTCGGAAAACCAATCTCCGTGGGATTAGTTGTGAGTTGTGCTATTAGTGTTTTGTGTTGGTGGGTTAGATACTAACCCGGTGGACCCTCTCGTAGGTCCAGTCGTTTTACTTCCACAGTCGACAGATTCTTCTACAGTCGTACAGGTGGGTACTTCGATCTGACGTCCGTACAGTGGTACACGCTGGTGACGTTCCTTCCACCTTACTATTCATATCTTTTATCGTTGATATATCTTGCACCTTTGTGTTATAGTTTTACTCTACTCAGTGTTTCCATGCTTAGTACCATGTGTAGGAGTAGAGTAGTTTGCTTCTTGTCAGCCTATGACATCAGTGACCTGTTCGGTCAGTCTACTTCAGTATACTCAGTGACCTTGTTGTTCAGTTGGTCAGTTCTCGTGTTTCCTTCAATAGTACTTGCATACAATTGAGAGGATGTTGAGTTATTCCATCCTAGTTGACCTGAGTGGTCAGTTCTTGTGTTTCCTTGAGTAGTACTCGCATACAGTTGAGAGGATGTTGAGTTGTTCCATCCTAGTTGACCTGATTGGTCGATTCTGGTACTTTCTTACAGTTTTTCAGTGACCTATTCGGGCGGCTTGTTTCAGTTTTACAGTGACCTGTTCGGTCGGTTTGTTTCAGTGCTTCTGTGACCTACGTGGTCGGCGAGTTTACTTAATGACCCAAAGGGGTCGATGTCCCTTTAGGGATGGGATTGTCAGCCAGTTGCTGACGTATGGTTTTTGAGCATAACAGCATCGATTGCCCAGGACTTGAGTGCAGTTCACGAACACGGGCGGTCTGATCCACCGTACCATGATGTGTTCTTTTCCGGAAAGGTGGTTGGACGAGCCAACCCGTGAGCCCATAGGCGACCATTGGTTGATATGGGTAGAATGCAGGTTTTGAGATACAAGGGGCATAGGCTTGAGGTCTGAGGACCAACGGAGCGAGATTCGATTGGGTATTTTACTTTATCAGCTTTTCGATGCATACTTACAGTAGCTGTTGTTTCATATCTATATATCTCTCTCCATTTACTTGTTTATCATAGCTACTGTACTACTACTATTATCTCCTCTTGTGTCTATCTCCGCGAGGTATCCACTGGGAGGGGGAGACATGTTTACATGTTCTCACCCCTCGCCTTCTTTTTCGTGATGTTGTGTCTTAGTGGGACAGCAGGTGAGGAGCGGGTCTAGAGTACGCTTAGCTCCTACCAGTATCGGTTACTTCCTTACCTTTCTCGTTTTATTACTTAGAGTACATCATGGTTCAGTTCTAGCCTCACTTTAGTGGTGGATTGAGACTTATAATGATTTTTGGAAGTTTATGAAAGAACTCATGTTTTGTGAATTAAACTGTCTCCTACCCTTCGTGGTAGCATTTCAAAGAAAAAGGATTTCTACCCCTCGTGGTAGTGTTTTCAAAGAAAGGGTTTTCGTGTGGGAAACAGTTTGTAAAAGATTTTCAAAAGGGATTTTATAACTTAGAGTTTCAAAACCAGTTCCCGAGTAGGGAACATTTCAACTGATAGATGTGGATTTGTGATTATATACTAGTGAATGTAACCTGTGGTGAATGGTGTAATTTGTGTATGGATGTAAGTTAAATTCTTTACATGTACACTTTGTTGTGGTTGTATGATTGTAAAAGACTCATTGTACTTGTGCGATGCTGTGCAAATACAGAGGAGACTGTCCGTGTGTACGTGGTCTCTCTCGTATTTGTGTGTCTGTCATGTTCTTGGGGATCAAGGTTTAAAAAAAAAAAAATTTCTGCTGTTTCTATACTCTAAAATGACCCGGGGCGTGACAGATTAAAATGGTATCAGAGAGAATTACAACCACAACACCATTCACCAGTTATTTTCAAAATAAAATAAAATAAAAAGGAACTGAACCATTGGTTAGGTTGACCCTAGGAAGACCTACGGTACATAGGCACGTGAGTGCGGGGTTTGGACTTGTGTCCCGGTGTGCATGTCGAGTCGATAAACTTCGAGTGCACGGTGTTTTTGGTATGTGTTACGATTTTCGCATAAGCGGGTGTCTAAGTGGGGAGTAGTGGCGGTGCTTCTTTTGGACATCGATTGGCGGGGTGAAGTCCCCCGTGTGTGGCCATTTCGGTCAGGTGGGCCTTGAAAGGCCAGTGATATCGGGCTTAGACTGCTGACGCCCTGGGCCACTATTCCTACTTTTGACACGAGAGCTACTGCGAGTGTCTCTACGGAGACGGTACTTAGACCTGTTACGGGCGCGACTTCTGTGGGGTTAATTGGGTGTAGCCCAGGGTTTAGACGACTGCAACATTGGTGTTGCTTTCGCAGTTCTTTGGGTAGTGTTGTGACGCCTACTCCTTGTTGCTGATGGAATCAGCAGTTGGGTCTTTTGACCTTTAACGAGTTCATACGTCAAATTGACGCGTACTAGAGTCGGACTGACACAGTTGTGGTGTCAGGTTTCCGTTGAGGCCTACATCGTGTACGGGTATTTTAACACCTAAATTGGTGTGTCATAGGATAGTGTATGGTTTGTTAGGACCCGTCTTGACTCGAGTTACTCTAAGGTATCGTCTGAGTCCTCGGAGCTTTGGGTATAGCTCGTTGTGGTGCAAAAATCGATTACGGAAATCATTTCCTAAGCTTAGTTGGTACGGTTTGCTGTTTAGTGTCGCAAGTAGCTTTCAAAGGTTGAAAGCTATGTGACTCCCAGTGAGTCTGTCCAGAGTCGATCTGTCCTCATATATCGGCTTGCAAACCGATGTTCAACGGATTCGGTTCAGTGTTGAGGTGTCAACGGATTTGATACTTCGTCGTGTCGCGCTTCCAACTTGTTGTTGGTAGTGGATCTTAGATATTTCGCTTTTCTTTTGATAAGTACATTGGCTGCAGACAATGTACTGTCAAAAGTCGAACGAAATATCATTTCCCTGTTTGGGACTTATAGATTGGGTCAATATTCTCCCTAGATTGTCTTGGGAACTCTTGAGTGTTGGTCATCTCTGACCACGTAGCGAGCCTTGGGTTATTCCATGGCTAATTTGCGCAGTTGATTTATCATCACTGCAGATGGATTTGACTCTAGTTCGAGTCTGGGTGTTTATATTAGTCTCAGTCTATTTGGAGAGAGGTTCGAAATCACAGTTATTGAGTGACTTAAGCCTGGTGTTCGGCTTTGATAGTCACCGTATGTGATAATGTTAGGGTTTGCTTCTCAAATTAATTGTGCAAATCTAGGAGTGGTATGCTTGTTCGATCAATTGGTGACAGGTCGCCTGGGTCTCAATGAGACAAGTATTTGGTGTTGCTCGAAATATTGATCGCTAGGGTCCCTGATAGGACAGCAGCGACAGGGTCTCGTGGAGACGGATGTTGAGCATTACTGATGGTTGGTATCGCATAGTGCGATTGGCAATCCTGTGCATCAAGTGATGGACTTGCATGGAACCTGCGTTGGTTAATCGAGGTTATTGAGCGAATAAATTGTCGAGCTCAATTCGTATTGTCAGTTGGACCTTTTAGGTCAGGTGGAAAGTGAGGTCTTGGACCTAGGACTGTCGAATGCCAAAAGTGGCTTTCAGTTGACGAGGTTTTGATTTCGACAGTTTGTGTGGTAACTAGAGTGAGACTATGGTCTCCGAGGTGAGTGTTTTGACTCAAGTTTTCGAACGACGTTTCGTATGTGCTCGTAGTGAGCAGGATGACGTTGTTGGCTAGTCGGAGTGTGCCTTTCGGCCTTTGAGATTTTACTCCGGACTTGTGGAGCTGTTTTGTGACTTTTTACGTGAACTATCGATGTAGTCGAATCAGTTACGACTATGCGGACCAAAGTTGAGTGGACCTAGCAATCCTGAGGGATGAATTATTATCTCAGAATTTGCAAGATGGGATCGGATTATTCTGGACGCGGGACTATCTTTGTCCGCATGTTATAAGATGGATATGATTCCAGTGAATCTTGATCCGTAGATTTGGGTTGGAATGTTTACCCTCGTCTTGCCCAGGTGGGACCGAAGTCCTATCCTTTCCCTATTCGGAATATTGATTCTGTCCAAACACAAGGAAGTGTGATTGACCAGTACTCAAAGGTGATGCCGCATTGGCGGAGCAGTATCCAAGTTTGATTGTGGTGAGTACCTGGTCTAGTTTCGGGGACTTTACCATCCACCCTGATGGGTCCTTGCGTTTCAGAGGCAGATGGTGCGTACCCAGTGACTCGGAGTTGAGGAGCGATATCCTATCCGAGGCGCACCGGTCCCCTTACACTGTTCATCCAGGCGGAACCAAGATGTATCGCGACTTGAAGTAGAATTTCTAGTGGCCTGGGATGAAGCTAGATGTGGCTCAGCATGTGGCTAGATGCTTGACTTGTCAGCAGGTGAAAGCCGAACATCAGCGACCGGTAGGAAAGCTGCAACCACTTCCGATACCAGTATGGAAGTGGGAGCAGATTTCTATGGATTTCGTCACTAGTTTGCCTCGATCATAGGGAGGCCATGATAGGATCTAGGTTGTAGTGGATCGGCTGACGAAATCGGCTCGCTTCCTGCCGATGCACACGACGTGGTTCCGTGATCGACTGGCACAGTTATATATCGACGAGATCGTCCGGCTTCACGGTGTGCCAGTGTCGATCGCATCTGATCGGGACATCCGCTTCGTTTTCTATTTTTTTTTTGAGGAACCTGCAGCAGGCTATGAGTACGATGCTGAACTACAGTACCGCGTTCTATCCGCAGAACGACGGACAGTCGGAGCGCGTTATTCGGACTCTCGAGAATATGCTACGCGCTTGTGTCCCGGATTAAGGAGATGGATGGTATCGTTACCTATCTCTGGTGGAGTTCGCCTATTATAACAGCTACCAGGCGAGCATTGAGATGGCTCCGTACGAGGCTTTATATGGGCGTCGATGTCGGTCCCCTATCTGTTGGGACGATGTCGGAGAACGCCGGTTGACCGGGCCTGACTTAGTGGAGGATGCGGAGGCGAAGGTTCGCATTGCGAGAGAGCGACTTCAAACTGCACAGAGTAGACAGAGGAGCTACGCAGACCAGCGGAGGCGTGACCTAGAGTTTCTGGTCGGTGAGCACGTGCT
Source organism: Aechmea fasciata (assembly GCA_025177825.1). Lineage (NCBI taxonomy): Eukaryota > Viridiplantae > Streptophyta > Magnoliopsida > Poales > Bromeliaceae > Aechmea > Aechmea fasciata. Next base: position 649,971 of record CM045932.1, on the reverse strand, counting down.
GCTCAAGGTGTCGCCATAAAGGGGGATCAAGCGGATTGGTCTGCGGAACAAGCTTAGTTCCCGATTCGTGGGACCGTTTGAGATCCTGGAGCGTGTTGGTCCCGTGGCGTACAAGTTGGCTCTACCTCCAAGTCTCGCCCGGGTGCACAATGTCTTTCACGTGTCCATGCTTCGGAAGTATATTCCAGATCCGTCCCAAGTCATCAGACTGACGTCTATACAGTTGCGGGAGGATCTGAGCTATGATGAGGCTCCGTTGCGGATTTTGGCACGTGAGGAAAATCGTTTACAGAACAGGACCATTCCGTACGTGAAAGTTCTGGGAAAACCACGAAGAGCGTGAGGCGACTTGGGAGCTTGAGTCCTACATGAGGGAGCGTTATCCACATTTGTTTATGGGGGATCCTTGACTTAGTTTCGGGGACGAAACTTCCTATAAGGAGGGAATGATGTAATAACTGGCATTTTTTCAGAACAAGAAATAAAATATTTGGAGACGGTGAATATGTGCGTAATTGTATTATAAGAGCACACGTCAAATTTCAGGCGAAACCGAGCTAAAACGTTAAGTGAATAGTAACTCCGGATTTTCGAGAGATCGCGGAGCAAAGAAGGGTCCAGGAGCGTACCGGACTCCGAACATAGGCTTCCAATAGCTCGTTTCGAACGGCTCGACTATTTTGGAACCAATGCCACTGAAGGAATTCGATTCTGAATCACGGTTATCGAGAAAAAGAGGTTTGAACGGTTTTACTTAAAGACTTAAGTAATTGGAGATATTGGAGGAAAAAGAAGAGAATGGATACTTCGCGAATCTGAGACCAAATCAAATGAAGTAAAAGGCTATATTCGATGTCCTCGACGCGCTGAACGCGCTGGCTCGATCCGATCGTGAATCTGACGGACGGATCTCCGGGAATCGCGAAAATAACGCGAAGAGGTCAAAATCGCATAATGACGGAATGCGAAGAGTCGTAATATTTTATGCGCCTAATTGCAAGATTTTGAATGTGGAGGGTCCTTGGTGCAAGATTCAACTAATGACAGGGACTAGAACCTAAATTGAGGAATGTGGTGGGCTAAATTGCAGAGTGGCTAAAGTGTACAAATGGGATTCCTAGGGTTTTCAAGGACCTAACCCTAAACCTAGCCAACCCTTCATCTCCCAGCCACCCTAGCCGCCTCCAAAGACTTCGCACCCGGTGCACGCACCACCCGCCGGCGCGCGGCCCGCCGCCGGCAAGCTTCCCGGCCGCCGGAGAACCCCCACGCCACCTCTTTCCTCCCTCTCGCCGCAAGCTTACCATCTTGGCCGAGAGTGAACGAGAAAGCCCGGGGGTCTTTTGATCACCCTCCCCGGCGAGAGATGAGTCGCCGGCGCACCACCGGCCGGCCCGGCGTCCCCGAGCGCCGCCGCCACCGACGTAGCTCCCCGCGGCCAACTTGAGTCACCCGTGCCGATCCCGGGTGATCTCGGTCTTGGAGCGCCGCCGCCGCCTTCCCGAAGTTGCGCAGCCCTCCTCCGACGACGAGGCATCGCGGCGTACCTTCCCGGCCATCCCCGTGCTCCGCCGGCGCCGTCCGAACCGCTAGCCGCCGCTCGCGGTTAGCCCAAAGCCGAGCAGACCGAGAACGGGCTCCCCGGGTTGCCGCCGCTCCACATCGGCCGTGCCGTCCTCCTGCCCGGCCGCGGTGACCCCCGAGAACCTTCGCGCTTCCCCGGCGTCACCGCACGCCGCGGCCGCCGCTACAAAGACTGCAGCCGCCCAAACTCGGTGCGGACCGAGCTCGGGCCCTCTCCTCCGCCGCGGGCTGCCATCGTCTTTTGACGTGAGCACCGCCTTCCGGCGATCTCCTCACCGGATCAACCCCGCCCGACCTTCCCCGCCGCCGGATCGCACGGCGCCACCTAACCCGAGGGCTAGTTGGAGGGGTGGATCTCTCGCCGCGCCACCGGCCGACTCCGCCGCCGGCCAACAACTTCCGGACATCTCCGACCCGGCGTCCCCGTCCCCGGCCGGACCGACCGCCGCCGTGCCGCCGGCGGCCAACCCTAGCTCTCCTCGGCCAAAGGTGAGCTGTTTTATTTACAGCAAGCTAAGTCTAGGGTTCTGACACATTTCCCGAGGCCACAGTTGGTCTTTCTGACCAACTGAGGTGAGCATGGTCATCGCCTTTTCGTGCTGAACGCGATGCTCACCTCCGCTTAGGCATTTGATGCCTCGGTTAGCGGGAAAAGTGAACTTTACGCGCTGTGCGCAGTGTTTACAGAACTTCGTGTCGCTCGTGCGAGTTCTACAGTGACCGAAAGTGCTCCGAAAGGTGAGCACGGTCTCCGGCACGCTGAAATCTTCCAGCAACTGTGATGGCTCGATTTATTGAGCGTCGGTTTGCGTGCACGGCCCATAAAAACCCTAATTTTACATGAAATGATGTAATTTCTTGATTGTTCGGGGGTTTTTATGCAATTATAATTTATGGGGTTGCTGTAGACAGTGCGTACGTGCTGTGGGTACCTCCTGGACTGATCGTCCAAGGCCCCAGGACTTTACAGAAAATCAGAAGTGATTTTCGGAGCGTTTTTTCGGCAAAATTCGCCGACGGAAACGTGTTTACGGTTCGGATTTCTTCCGACAACTCTTAGCGATTATTTACGGTGTCGCTAAGCCCTGTTGGCTGGTCACCCGCGTCATTTCGAGGGTTTAGAAATGACGGTGAGCGACGGTTGGTTCCGTGTCGAAATAGACACTTTCGGGAACCCGTATTCGTACAATTAGCCGATGATAATTGTATTGTAGTGTTATCTTATGTTTGCTGCCAAAACATCCAAATAAGAGTGTTTTACGGCAGCGGGTGGCTCGTGACACGAGTCGGTGCTTTTCGGGACGGTTCGTGGGTCCCGGCGGAGTCCCGGTGTGGTTTACGGGACTTCCGGTGAGTTACGGTAATTGGTTCGGAAAACCAATCTCCGTGGGATTAGTTGTGAGTTGTGCTATTAGTGTTTTGTGTTAGTGGGTTAGATACTAACCTGGTGGACCCTCTCGTAGGTCCAGTCGTTTTACTTCCACAGTCGACAGATTCTTCTACAGTCGTACAGGTGGGTACTTCGATCTGACGTCCGTACAGTGGTACACGCTGGTGACGTTCCTTCCACCTTACTATTCATATCTTTTATCGTTGATATATCTTGCACCTTTGTGTTACAGTTTTACTCTACTCAGTGTTTCCATGCTTAGTACCATGTGTAGGAGTAGAGTAGTTTGCTTCTTGTCAGCCTATGACATCAGTGACCTGTTCGGTCTGTCTACTTCAGTATACTCAGTGACTTTGTTGTTCAGTTGGTCAGTTCTCGTGTTTCCTTCAGTAGTACTTGCATACAGTTGAGAGGATGTTGAATTGTTCCATCCTAGTTGACCTGAGTGGTCAGTTCTTGTGTTTCCTTGAGTAGTACTCGCATACAGTTGAGAGGATGTTGAGTTGTTCCATCCTACTTGACCTGATTGGTCGATTCTGGTACTTTCTTACAGTTTTTCAGTGACCTATTCGGTCGGCTTGTTTCAGTTTTACAGTGACCTGTTCGGTCGGTTTGTTTCAGTGCTTCTGTGACCTACATGTTCGGCGAGTTTACTTAATGACCCAAAGGGTCGATGTCCTTTTAGGGACGGGATTGTCACCGATTCTTGACGTATGGTTTTGAGCATAACATCGATTGCCCGGGACTTGAGTGCGGTTCACGAACACGGGCGGTCTGATCCACCGTACCATGATGTGTTCTTTTCCGGAAAGGTGGTTGAACGAGCCAACCCGTGAGCCCATAGGCGACCATTGGTTGATATGGGTAGAATGCAGGTTTTGAGATACAGGGGGCATAGGCTTGAGGTCTGAGGACCAACGAGCGGCGATTCCAGTTGGGTATTTTACTTTATCGGCTTTTCGATGCATACTTGCGAGGTTTGTTGTTTCATATCTATATATCTCTCTCCATTTATTTGTTTATCATAGCTACTGCACTACTACTATTATCTCCTCTTGTGTCTATCTCCACGAGGTATCCACTGGGAGGGGGAGACATGTTTACATGTTCTCACCCCTCGCCTTCTTTTTCAGGTGATGTTGCAGGTCTTAGTGGGACAGCAGGTGAGGAGCGGGTCTAGAGTACGCTTAGCTCCTACCAGTATCGGTTACTTCCTTACCTTTCTCGTTTTATTACTTAGAGTACATCATGGTTCAGTTCTAGCCTCACTTTAGTGGTGGATTGAGACTTATAATGATTTTTGGAAGTTTATGAAAGAACTCATGTTTTGTGATTTAAACTGTCTCTTACCCTTCGTGGTAGCATTTCAAAGAAAAAGGATTTCTACCCCTCGTGGTAGTGTTTTCAAAGAAAGGGTTTCCGTGTGGGAAACAGTTTGTAAAAGATTTTCAAAAGGGATTTTATAACTTAGAGTTTCAAAACCAGTTCCCGAGTAGGGAACATTTCAACTGATAGATGTGGATTTGTGATTATATACTAGTGAATGTAACCCGTGGTGAATGGTGTAATTTGTGTATGGATGTAAGTTAAATTCTTTACATGTACACTTTGTTGTGGTTGTATGATTGTAAAAGACTCATTGTACTTGTGCGATGCGGGTGCAAATACGGGAGACTCTGTCCGTGTGTACGATGGTCTCTCTGTATTTGTGGAAGGTCTGCCATGTCCTTGGGGATCAAGGTTTAAAAAAAAAAAAAAAATTTCCGCTGTTTCTATACTCTAAAATGACCCGGGGCGTGACAGTTTTACCTGACCTTCCGTTCTGTTCTCCGCAGCTATATATCGACGCCGAGGTCGACCGCCGACTTGGGATTGTGTCGCATCATTTGAGATGCCGGAGGAGGCAGGGTCGAGTTCACCCCCAGATTTGAGAGAGCAGTTGATTGCCCTGACCGAAGTAATCAGACAACAGGGGGTGCTTTTTGCAGAGGATGTGCGAGATTGTTACTCAGCAGTCGGGTGTTGATCCGAGAGCATCGGTGCAGCAGATATTATCGGAGAGAGGCGATATGGTTATACGTGAGCGGACTCGGGTACAGGTGCCGGGGCAGAGTGAGGACAGAAAGCACCCCGCTCCAGATGACGACGGACAGTCGAGCAGCAGGCGTCTGCCGAGGCCTCCACGATCACGTCCTCAGGGTCGTGGGTCCTCGGGGCGTCAGTGTGCCAGGGATACCCGTCAGTGGGGGCAGCCACAGAGGCCGCAGCAGGGGACCGCACTAGCCCCGACAGTGTGAGCAGCGGGAGGGCCGGTGTTTTGGATGCGGCCAACCGGGACACATTAGGACAGCTTGCCCGCGAGCGGTATCATCAGCTCCATCATCAGCATCAGCGCAGCCGGCATCTCAGCAGTCGTATGGGGCACCGCCGAGTTACCACCAGGAGGACTCTACAGCAGCCGATCTAGTGGTGGCAGGTATCAATTTGATTTCCAGTATTTAAGTTGTGCATTAGTTGATACCTGTGCATCATATTCTTTTATTATTAGCCGAGCATTTATATTGTTGCATGGTCTAGAGTTAAGATCACTGTCATAGGTACGAGAGGTGCAGATCCCCAACTATGTTCTACTGGTTGCAGAGTGTTGCCGGTCATGTCCAGTGCTGTTAGATTCGTGGGTTATGCCCGCAGACCTGTTGGTGTAGGGCAGCTGCAGAATTTCTACGCGTGCTCGACATGGATTGGCTGGCGCGATACTACGCTACTATCGACTGTGGGGCGAGGACTGTGACGTTCCGCGAGCCAGGCCAGGAGGAGTTTACCTTCCGAGGCTGCAGGAGCACGTTATTAAATCAGCAGCGGATGTACGCAAATGTACATCAATCTCTAACTTTATGGACGGTGCTTTCTTATTTTCAGCAAAAGAAGAAAACAACTTTTTTGTCAACAATATTTTGTTTGATTATTTATATATAGCTGCATCTTTTATCTCCATGTTTAATATTTAGTGTTTATATTGGCCAACCTGTCTTAGTCATTTTTTTTTATTTAATAATCTCTACGAAATATATTATCATTTTGTTTCTCTACACTTTTAATGACTTCTTCTTTACCTCCCATTCCTCCATTTTGTTTTCCTCATTTTCTTTTGTAGCTTCTTTTATATCGACAGTCCAACTTTCTTACATTATATTATTGCGTGAGATTTGTGAACAACTGCAAATGGAAACACCGCAGTGTGTTATCACTCCGACTACAGAGGAGACTTATGACGCATATATAGATCTTCTGATTCCACGGAATGAATATATAGTTGAAATGGCACGAGGTTGGGGGGTCGCAATATTCCACATCTACTGCGGCTAAACACAATGCTGCTCGGCTTGCTATTTAGAGGATTGTTGACGAATTTGATTTGCAAATTAAAGATGTAAATTACGATGATAGTATAATTTATAAAAATCTATACGATCATCTAGCCACAAAGTATGATGTGCTATTTGCACACTACAACAGCTTGGTTCAAGAGTATAACTTTGTGACGGATTGCTATGTCACTACTCTTGTACAGATAAATGAGTTAGTGACGGAGCGGGTCCAGATATACCGTGCCATTAAATAGTGTCATGGTGTAATTAACCGCCAGAAACTGATTCATCAAATGGTACATCGGCTCCCTTGGGTTAATTGTCAAAGGTTCAAAGGAAAAGTGAAATGTTTTGGCACTGCTCATTTTGTATCTGATCATGCATGCGCACATGATCTTTTTGTTGTCCTTTCCAAAACTATGTGTTGGTCATTTCGGATTTATATTTGGGTTTAAAACTATGTGCTGCTTTGTTTATAGTTGTATTTTGATCGTTGTGCTTACTGCAGTTTGTGGCTTCTCGAATTCCTAAATCTGCATGTTTCCAACCTCGCACATTTTTTCTCTATGTATGTTCTTTCCTCTTGTACCATGATTTTCACTTTACTGCTTTCTCCAACTTGCCCTACCCGTTGTTTTATTTTTCGCCAACTTTCTAGGCAATGATGATAGGCAAGAAGGAACGTACAAATAGTGGTTGCAAAATATTGAATAATAAGATTGGATGGCCATGCCATAGGCAACCACGTACTATTTCTTAATTGATTGGCTACAGATAGATGTTACAAAATATTTTTCCAAAATCTCAGTTCAATGTAAATTTGTGGTTGGTGTGTCCATTGGTAGTATGCAACATATTTCCTTACTTGAAGTTCTATTTGCTGGTGATATTTTTATGGTCTTATGATGTTGTGATTTCCAAGCCATGATGTTGCCGAAAGAAAAATAAGCATATTTTTGCATGCTAAAATGTGATAAAACAACGAGTCAGGTAGGATTCTATCTGTTTTGTTTACTTAGATTTGCCTCAAATTACAATCTGACATGCATTTAGGGGGGGAAAAGGGTGTTGGCCTAATGTTAGTTGTTCAACTTTACTCAAGCTTTTGCTTTAATTACTATATTGTTCTTTCATTCCATTAATAGGTAAAAAAAAAGGGTATCGGTCTAATATTAGCTTTCGAAGATTAGTTATAATTGCTCTAATTGCTAAAGTGTTCTTGTACTAGTGTGAAAAGCTAATTTTTTTTGTTGGATTCCACATGTTTGATATTATTTTCTTCCATAAATTTTTTTTATGTTTTATTCTCTATATTGAAATTACTTCATTCCCCATAGATTTTTTTCGTGCTTTATTAAATGCTCCCCTTTTTAAATAGGCATTTTTTAAATAAAAAAAACTGCATCTACTCCTATTGAATTTTATTGTAAGAAAGTGAATTCTCGAAATCCCAGAGTTGTACTTCATCCTAAATCGACTAATTGTCGAGTAGGTATGCTTCGGAAAGGCCGAAGGCATCTCAAACCCAAAAAGTGCATTGTAATTAGAGTCCACGAGAGCAAAGTGCGAAAATCTGCACTTCTGCAGATTCTGCTCTCGGGGACCGGTCCTTGGTGGGAGGGACCGGTTCCCGTAGCTTGGCATGCGGCAGGAAAATCCTGCACGCATGAGTTTGCTCTCGGGGATCGGTCCCTGGCGGGAGGGATCGGTCCCCCTGAGCATTGGAGGTCCCTGTAGGGACCGGTCTCCAAATGGGAGACCGGTTCCCGTACGCGTCCCACGAGAGCAAGCTATCGGGGACCGATCTATGATGGAGAGACCAGTCTCTGAGAGACCGATCCTCGGGGGAGGGACTGGTTCCCGTACGCGAAAAAGGGGTTGACAGAGAGATCAACCTGTGGGGGGTGCTCTCGGGGACCGGTCCTCCCGTAGAGGGACCGGTCCCTCTGTGCGAAAACAGCCCAGGCAGAGGGGCTGAAGAGGAGAAAAGTGGAGGGGCTTTTATGCAAAATAGCCTTAGTGAAGGGGTATAGAGAGCAAATAACCCTCTCTCCCTCTCTCATTTCTACCCTCACTTTCACCCTCTCTCTTATTTCTCTCCCTATCTCTCTCTAGAAGGAAAAGAAAGAAAGGAGAAGGAGAAGAAAGGAAAGAAGAGAAGAAGAAGAAGAAGAAGGAGAAGAAGAAGAAGAAAAATGAGAGCTTAGAGAAGACCATCTCCACCACCTTCCTCTTTCCCTCTTCATTCCATTGGGCTTGCATAGAGATAAGCTACTAACCTTATCTAATAGAACTCTAGGGTTTGGGTTTTATGCTTTGGAAATGGGTCAAATGGACCCTTAGTAAGCTTTTAAATAGATCAATCCTAGATTTAGGGTTTTGTAAGCATAGTTTGCTATATGTGCAAACCTAGGGCACCCAAATTGGAGATTTGCTAAATAGAGAGGTTTGATCTCAATTGATCACGTCTAAATCTAATTGTTAGATGTTTAAACACGTTGGCAAAGACGGATTCGCGTTTTGTCGAACGGGTGAAAAATTAGAGGCCAGACAAGAGTGTTTGCGCGTCGTTACCACCTAGGAGGCCGAGGCTTTGAGGAAGCAAGGGCCGGGGAGTCTTCTTAGGACCTCTTCAAAGCAAAACATCTTCGAAAGGTGGGGGGTGTCATCCCGAAGTAACCGAACTGTCACGCCCCGTGCCCGCCAATTTGGTCGGATCCGGGCTCGCCGACAGACCGCCGAACGGACAGAGTTTCCCCTGTACGTTCAAGGCGTCGCAATCGATACAATTACAAGGATGTTCCAACCAGGAACAGATTATCACAATCAGATTGCATAAGGAAGTATCATAAACATAAAATAGCTACTTGCTATTACAACCATTCAACCCAGATTACAATCTTTACATTCATATTAAAGCTTCCTAACACAATCTAGTTATTACAAACTTGTTTACAATTTGTTTTACATCTTGATCTTTCTTTTCTTGCCACCCCCCTAGCTATGCCGACTGGGGTACTTCTATCTCAGTCTCCTGGTAGGGCGCTATCTATGGAGCTACGCCCTTGCCTCGCGCTGCTGCTGCGCCGCTCACGTGCATACCTGTACCCCCAAAACGCAACACGGGGTGAGAACTATTGTCCATAGTTCTCGTGGGTACGGTCACCCAAGAGAACAGCTCGACCAATAGGTCCAAGGAGGCACTGCAGATATGTTAGTCCAAAAACATATATAACTTGCAACTAACATAAAAACCTGCCTCACAAATGCACTATGCAACTTTCACTTGATTCTTAGCTTTTCATTATGTTCTTGCTATTCTTTACTTTAGCTTTTTCATTCCACTATTAGCTATCTACAAGATTTAGCTAATTTCAGTCTTTACTCTATACTCACGGCACTTATGCTATTTAGCAAACATATCTAAGGTCACTTGGCCTCAGCTCACTATGCCACCCGACTCGGTCTTGAGTCAATCAGTTGCGGATAACCCGCGCTTTGTCAGGCTCGAGGCGAAGGACGTCTCACATGCACCTCAGCCTTAGATTCTCTCGACTATAGGTCCACGCACAGGGTGAGAACTATCATCAACCCCCGGACCACAAGTCGCTCAATGGACCCACGGGCGAGGAGAACCACACGTACCCGCGTCCACGAACTCATACTCATACCGGGCGAGGAGAACCACACGTACCCGATGAGTCACTGCCAGGCGAGGAGAACCACACGTACTGCAGCTTGCCATTCACTTACTGCACTAGCACTGCACTGCAAACGTGCACTCACTACACTCACGGATTAATCCAATTCACATAACTCAAGGGTCGGTCTTATAACCCTATAGTGTCGACCTATCTAGGTCCATTGTTCTTTGCATCCTAGGTCCACTTGACACTAGGGTTCATTCTTTGTCACATAACCTAGGTTGACTTAACTCTAGGTTCAATGTCATTCCAACTCGACCTATGTTTACTCACACTAGGTCCATTATCATCTTTAACCAACCTATGTCCTTGACACTAGGTTCACTGTTCTTTACCTAGATCCACATGACTCTAGGTTGCTAGAACCTATGTTCATTACACTAGGTTAGATGTCATTTCCTAGGTCCATTTGACTCTAGGTTTACTATAACTTATGTTCTCTACACTAGCTTAGATGCCACTCGATCTATATGTGTATTTAGTCCATGACTCACATTCTTTACTTGGCATTCTTATACTTTGCTCTTTTATACTTGACATTCTTATGCTTGACACTCTTATGTCTACCAAAGCCTTTACATGCATGTTCTCGCAACGTTCTTTACTTAGTATTCTCGTTCTTTCGCATTCTTTAGCCACTAGGTTCTTTAAACACTAGGTTCATGCTCACTCGTTCACTAGCATTTCTATATTATGCTATTGTCATGTTCATCGAATTTTCACTATGCTAAGCATGCATTCTTTTACTCTTCTAGCATTATACTTTATGCTATCATCATGCATTTCATTTGTTTACTTGCATCTACTTAGCATTTTTACTTTACCTCACTAGCATGCATTTCTAATCATGCAGTATTGAACATGCGTCAATAAGAGTTAAATGACTCTTAGACATACAGGCGACCTAGTCGCTTCGGTAAACACACCCACCTCAATTCGCACTCCGATTGCTCGTCGACACTTGCAATCGGCCGCCCGCGGCACTCTTGACCCGGTTTGGCTCGAACTCTTGCACGTCCAACCAAACGGTCTCCAAATTGCACTCCGAGACTTTGTGCCGTTGCCCCACGCCTTTAAGTTGCCCCGTTCCGTTTTCATGAATTTAGGGCTTCTATCTTGCGTCTTTGCGGACATCGGTAAGAATATATTACTATATTAATATCTTTGCAACCGCTCGTCGGATCACCGAACCGAGCGCGCCAACGCGTTCGTTGCACCCCCAATTAGGTTTCTATGGGGTCAAATGAGATCAAACTCATCTATTTACAAAAACCCCATTTTGGAGCCCTAGGTTTGCACTTTCGCAAAACCCACCGATTTGATCCCTAGAACAAGCAATAGAGAGCTTGTCTAACCTCTAGGAACTCATCTAAGAGCACTAGAACCATCCATAGGGTGCTTAGAGCAAACCCTAGAAATCCACCATTAGAGCACCTTGAAGAACACATGATTTTCATGAGTTCCCAAGTCTCTACAAGATTCTAGAGCTTGCAAGAAGATCAAAACTCTAGATCTAGGGTTTAGAAACCCTCTACTAGAAGATCTACCATGAGAGGAGCAAGGGCTTACCTCTACAAGAAGCCCTCTTGCACAAAGGGGAGGAAGAAGATGGCCATTGGAGTCTCCACCATCATCATCTTCATCATCTCCTACTTCTTCTTCTTCTCTCTTTTCTTCTTCCCTTTCTTTCTCTCTTTTCCTTCCCTTTGGTCGAACAGAGAGAGAGGGTGGAAGAGATCTGTGGGAGAAAGAGAGAGGGAGAGGGTTTTAACACTCTCTAATCACTTAACCCTCTGCCAAAATGCAACAAAGCCCCTCAACTTTGCAATATTTGCAACAGCCCAAACTGGGCATTTTCGGGCTGCTGAGACCGGACATTCATCAATGTCCGGACCTTGGATGTCCGGACATTCATCAATGTCCCGACCTGGCCTGCGCAGGGCCCTTTTTCCCATTTTCCAGCTTACGGGGTCCGGACATCCACCATTGTCCGGACATCCAATGTCCGGACATTGGATCAATGTCCCGACCCCGCAGGTCCCCTCAGCCCACTCAAGGACTTAGCCAATTTTCAGCTTTTTTCCGTTTCTTCTCCGTTCCAACTCACTTTTGGCCTGTTTGACCTCCGATTCGTTTCAAATCGAACCGAGACTCTCCAAACATGATTTAGATCATGTCCACATCATCATTTCACCCGTGCAAGTGCCGGATTTGGCTCACGGCCCAAGTAGCCTTTCGAGTTCTATTTTCTCTCCGTTCCAACTCACTTTTCGACCTGTGGGTCTCCGATTCACTTGAAATCGCGCCGAGACTCCCCACACACGATTTAAATCATGTTCCCATCATTATTTCCTCCACGCAAGCGTCAAATTTAGCTCACGGCTCAATATTGCCTTTCGGGCTCCGTTCTCGCACCTAGTGCACTGAAAGCACTCGAAAGCTTCCAAACTTCACCGAGACTATTCGAATGGCTCTCCAAGCCAACATACCTCGTAACCTCAAGACTTTAGGAGTTCGGGGTGTTACACGAACTCCTTTCTATGTCTTAGAAATACATGAATTTTATTTCTTGTATGTTTTTTTTGTTTTTGAGAGATAGGTAGCACGTTGCCCGCTTCATTTATTTCGTTAAGAAATAAACTTAGCTAGAAATGTGAATCAACTAGGATTCGAACTCGGGTCTCGGGTACCAACCACCAAGCCCTTTGCCACTTGCTCTAGGGACGGTCGGTATCTCTTGCATGTTGCATCGTAGAATTGCACGTTTAGATATTTCCTTACGCTTTCTAAATGTTAACCTAGTGTACTTGGAATACTAGGCGAATAGATAGGTGGGGATTGGGTCTGGATATTGAATCCTATAGTGCTAAAAGAGAGAGATGAATTCGATGGTTATTTAGTGACATAGATCGAGTGGCATTAATTTAGTGTATTTGATACTAGAGGTCTATAGACTTAGGGATAGGTAGAATCCCTAGAAAATGACTCGTGAACATAGAACTTAGTAAAGCTAAGCACATGTTGGTCGGAATAGTTGAGTTCCAAGAGAAATGTTGGCCCTAGTTCGTAGGGTATCCTCACGTGGAGAGGATAGATCAAGCTCACGGTCTGTATCTGGGGTGGTATAGCCATCCATGTCGTCGAGTACTCCGGAGTGTCGCACGATCGGGACTAGATGGAGGTCCACAGGCAATCCCGGGTTTGAGTGCACGTGGAGCCTCCTATCCAAAAATGGATTCTTATGTGAGACGTAGGCAAACCCAAGGGTTTCACCATGGATTGGGTAAATGAAAAGTAACATGTCATTGAACAATTACTTGTTGAACATAGAATGAACTTGGTAGCATGTTAGTAAACATTTACTATATGATGCATGCATTCGTTACACATGATTATGGGCATAGTAGCATAGTTCTTCTATTATGCATTTACAGTTTTCAGATATCTATCTAGTAGTTGTTGCTTTTGCTACCTTGTGGGGAGATCGGCAGAGTCGGCGGCCGAGCCCACTGGGAACTATGGAAGATAGTTCTCACCCCACTTCATTACATGGTCGAGTGCGGGCGTGTCGGGCGAGGATCGCGGCAAGGGTATAGCGCCCGAGTAGTAGCTACATTTAGTAGCCTTCCCTTTTCTTTATGGATTAGAGTACACCCATTTGTATCTAGATGCTTTACATTTTGGAAGAACAATGTATCTATTTGAAGTTAAATGAAAATGTATTCATTTTGAAAGGCAAAGATGTAATTTGTAAATTAAAGCAAATGTGATGTAATATATAGTAGTATCTCTTTATTTTCACTTGTATTTACTTGTGGATTACTTGCACTAGTTGTTGGCACTGTTTGTGCCCTTCGTTGATTGTGTATATTTAGAATTTAGTTTTCTTGGATAAATTCTTGTACACAATCTGCTGTTGAGCCTTGGGCGGACAGGGTAGCGGTTTTGGGGCGGGGGCGCGACATTTATTCTCTGTAGATTTGATGAACTACTAATTGTAAATCCGAGCTATTTGTAGTAAGGTTTATTGATTCTAAGCCAGCGTAGACTTCGTTTTATAGGCAACATTTACTGATCTTTAATGATTCTTAGTGTTTCTTTTTTACTGTTGCCAGTTGTTTACTTTCGATTTGAAGGTCCTTTTTTCGCCTGCTGTTTTATTTTTCATTAATCTTCTAAGCCAGTGTGGACTTTGCTTTATATTTTTAAATGCTTCAAACTGATTTGTAGGTTTGATGAAGCTTCACCAAACGAAGACAAGTGAAATGGCAATTAGTGCTGTTGCTTACTTAAGTTTATAATGTTAAAAATATGATTCGCATGAAGTTTATTATTTAGAATTATTACTCCATTTTCAGACTATGCTTACTGTTGTATTGCTTTATGCTTTAATTTTAAAAACAAGTTTGCATCAATTGATGTCGAATTTATGAGTGATTGTATTGCTTTTCACCTATTATCATTCCTTCTTATTTTTATATGTTCTCCAAATTATATTTAACCAATACATCTTAATGCCAATGTGATCAATAAAATTATTTTTTGGGTTTGCAGTATCCTACTGTTGTATTTTCGGTGTCCTTCCAATTAGTAATCATTCAAGCTTAAATATATGTTTACATAGTTCATAAATATATATTTTGTTATCATTCTATTTTTATTTTTGCATGACAAATCAATCTTGGCTACAATTCTTTTGCCTTCTCTTACATACATATCTGTTGATATTTTTATTCTCTTTTTTTCCTCATTTTTTGTAATTATATTTTAAAATTCATATAAAAATATTAGCGTCAAAACTATCCACAACGAAGCGTGGGTTTAATACTAGTTTAATATAAAAGGACACACAAAGCCACAACATTGTCATAAAATAGGACCTTTTTTTTTGTGTGTCATCTTTGACACAAAACAAAATGCTTGCGCCCACCGAATATAACCATTCTTTTTTAAGTACCATTATCTTTGCCTCAAATTGCATAGAAAGAGCTAGCAAAAAATACAGCGAAAAATCAAGATAGAGTTAAGAAGGAATCTTTAAATATAGGGTTATTTGCATACACGTCCCTGCAAACATAGTGAATTGCAGAAATATCCATGCAAAACGAAAATTCTAAGTTGTTTCTGCAAAAGTCCTAAGTTATGCAGATATGTCTCTCTTGTTAACATTTGTTAGTGATCTGTTTATTTTTTAACAATGGATTCGTGAAATGACCTTTTTACCCTCACAAATATATCCCTCCAAAAGTATCCCTCTTTCCCTTCTCTTTCTCTTCCTCTTCGGGCCATCGGAGCGGACGGCGGCGACGGCGTGGGGTTGGGTTCGCCGGCGATGAAAAAGAGGGAAGAGCACCGGGGCACCGGAGCTCTACCCGGAGCTTGTCGCCCTCAACGCCGTCGTCCCCTCCCTCGTCGGCCTCCTTGGCCATGACAACGCCGACATCGCCGTCGACGTAGTCTCCCTCCTCACCAACCTCACCGACGTCGACGTCCTCGACGAACACGACGACCCCACGCGCGCCCTTGTTGCTGCTCTCGTCGACAACAACGCCCTCGAGCTCCTCGTCCAGAACCTCGCCCACCTCTACGAGGCCGACCCCGACGAGGTTCTTCTCCCTCGCTGGCGACGAAGAAGAGGGAAGAGGAAGAGGAAGAAGGAAGAAGGAAGATGAAGGGAGAAGAGGAATAGGGAAGAGAAAAAAGAAGAGGGTTCGCCACCGTTGCCGTCGTCGCATCTCCTCGCCGGTGACGAAGAAGAGGGAAGAGGAAGAGGAGGAAGAGAAAGAAGGGTAAATCCGTTAATTCATATTATAATTAACCATTGTTAAGTATTTTAACCGTGGTTAATGAAAATTTTCTAACATATCTGAACGGCAGGGATATATTTGCATAACTTAGGACTTTTGCAGGAACAACTTATAGAATTTTCGTTTTGCAGGGATATTTTTGTAATTTACTATGTTTGCAGGGACGTGTATACAAATAATCCTTAAATATAAAAGACTATGCAAGCCACAACAATGTCAAGAATAGAAAAGAACAACAATAACCGACTGTCCCTATAGCAAGTGGCAAAGGGCTTGGTGGTTGGTATCCGAGACCCTAGTTTGAATCCTAGTTGATTCACATTTCTAGCTAAGTTTATTTCTAAATGAAATAAATAAAGCGGGTAAAAGACAAGTAGTAGAAGCTGGCATATTTAAATAGGCTTGTTCAGAAACAAATAGTAAAGAAGTTGAGAGTAGGAAACATTAGTGACATATGGTGCATTTTATCATCAATGTTGTCCATATAGTAAAAAATTATTGTAAAAAATTAGAAAGCAAGGGAATGAAAAGAAGGGAAAAAAACATAAAAATAGAGAAATTTCACTCAATCAAAAAGGTTTAATCTCTTATGGACTATTCTTAATTTCTTATTTGCTTAATTATTTATTTATTTTGAGGCATAATATAGTTTGCTATTTTTTTACTTAATTAGCTTAATTTTGTAGCTCTTTACTCTTATATTCTTAAGAAATATGAATATTTATACCAATAGTATAAATCTCGAGAGAAAAATAATTTAATTTAATAGTCGAATTTTTTATCCCGAATTTTTAATTCGTGAACATGTAATATCCATATAAATCACCTATTCGAATAATTGACGAATTCGTTTTTTAGCCGTATTTTTCAATGAATTTAAAAATTAGAAGACGAATTTTATCCGAATTATAGTCATACCGAATTTTTGCCGAATCCGAATTAACTAACTATGGTGACAACTACCACTATAGAAATATAGGGCGTGTTTGGTTCAAAGTCGAAATTGGAATCGGAATCGGAATCGAAATAAGTTGGAATCGGAATCGGAATGACTCATTACCTAATTCTGTTTGGTTCATCACCTGAATCGGAATCGGAATAAATTATTAGATTGTCGGTGTTTAGTTGACTAGATATAAAAAAATAATCAAATTAATATATTAATTTTATCTTTATAATTAATATATTAATTTAAATGCAAATTGAAAATTAAATATTAAAAATTTACATCAAAATTTTGAAATAATATTAAAATTTTAAATCTATTTTTTTTAAAAAAATTAAACGTTGAAGTTGAGTGTATAATTCAAAATGTAAATTTGATTTATTCAAATTCAAATTTACAATTTAAATTTTAATTTGAATCCCTAAATTTAATTTAAATTTTAAATAAAATGTGAATAAAATTTTATTTAAATTAAAGTTTAAATTAAATTCAAATTTATAAGTTAGATTGAAAATACTTGATTAAATTTTAATTTTTAATTCAAGTTCAAATTAAAATTTAAAATTATATATTTAATTTTTAAGTTTAAATTTATATTTGAATTAAAAAAGTTAAAAAATATCCATTCCGATTCAACTTTGAAAAAGAGGCGATTGAGGGATTCCCATTCCACTCGGGAATCGAAATCGGAATGGTACTCCCGCATACCAAACACCGACAAACGGATTAACCCATTCCCATTCCCATTCCTGGTGAAAAATAAGCGAGCCAAACACGTCCATATAGTGTAGATCTTACTAATTTTATGTGAGAGAACAGTCAAAGCTGCTAAAAAAAAAAGTGAGACTCCTCTACCCAAAATTGCCGAGTTCTTGAGAGTTGCTACATTTTTGGAACAAAAATTTGGTGGAGATAGTTTCCAAACATCTATATAACCTCTATTAATCTCCGTATTAGGCATCCACGTGTCAGTTTATGCTTAATCCTTTCCTGCAACCCGCCGCTTCGCCATTCCCGAATCCCGATCCCTGCTACCCACCCGCTTCCCCGCCGCTTCGCCCCGTCCCTGCAAGCCGCCTGTCACGCCCCCACCCCGAAAACCGCTACCCATTTGGTCCGGTTCGGGCGCGCCGAGCGGACGCCGGACGGACGGCACCTCCCCCGTCCGCCCAAGGCTCGACAACCGATTGTGTACAAGAATTCACCCTGGAATACTAAATTCTAACATACACAATCAACAAAGGGCACAAACAGTGCCAGCAACTAGAGCAAGTAATCCACTAGTAAATACACAAGTGAAATAAAGAGAGAATACTACTAGCTATTACATCATATTTACTTGATTTACATTTGCATCCCAAAATGATTACATGTTCATTTAACCTCGAATAGGTACATAGTTCTTCCAAAACGTAAGCATCTAGATACAGGGTATTCTAATGCATAAAGGAAAGCTACTAATGTAACTACCACGATCCTCACTGATCGGGGGCGACGCCCCTGCCGGTCCTCGCCCGATGTACTGCGCCAAACACCGGAAATAGAGTGGGGTGAGAACTAACTTCCTTAGTTCCCAGTGGGCTCGGCCACCGACTCCACCGATCTCCCCACTAGGTCCAAGTGGGCACAAGTAACACTACTAGATATGTAGATATATATATCTGAAAGCTGTAAACTGCATAATAGGAAATCTATGCTACTATGCCCATAATCTTTAAATTGTATGCATACATCAAATAGTAAAGATTACTAACATGCTAACAAATCCTCACTATGTTCAACAATGACTGTTCAATGTTAACATTAATATTTCCATTACCCAATCTGTGGCGATACCCTTGGGTTCGCCTACGCCTCACATATGAATCCCTTTTGGGGAGGAGGCTCCACGTGCACTCCAAGCCGGGATTGTCGTGGACCTCCACGTGGTCCCGATCGTGCGACACTTCGGAGTACTCGACGACACCGATGGCTATACCACCACTGACACAGACCGTGAGCTTGATCTATCCTCTCCACGTGAGGATACCCTACCGACTAGGACCAACAGTTCTCTCGGAACTCCACTATTCCGACCAACAGTAACATGTACTTAGCTTTACTAAGATCTATGTTCACGAGCCATTTCTCTTGGGATTTCACCTATCCCTATGTCCAAAGACCTCTAGTGTCAAATACACTATGTTAATGCCACTCGTCATGTTCTTTACATTAGATGCCACTCGATCTATGTCACTAGATAACCCTCGAGTCCATCTCTTTCTTAGCACTATAGAATCCGATGTCCAGATCCAATCCTCACCTATCCATTCACCTAGCATTCCAAGTACACTAGGCTATCACTAGAAAGCATAAGGAATAGTCTAACATGCATTTCTATTATGCTAACATGCAAGAGATGAAATTATTACAGTTCTAAGACATAGAAAGGAGTTCGAAGTATTCGAGTGTCACCCCCCACCTTTTGGGATGTCCCACGTAGCAACAACGTCACTTTCGTTGCCTCAAATCTCTACTTTGACTCCTCGGCCAATTTTCGAAGCTGGAAGCCTCTGTTCGGCTCGGATCGCTCAAACCGTTCGTCGGGTCGACGAACTGTCGCTTCCCACGCGTTCGTGGACCTAACAATATGTTAGAAATGAGGTTAAAAGAGATCAAACCTCATCCTAAGAAAAGCCCCAATTTGAGCCCTAGATTTTGCCCCGAGCGAAATCCCGCGTTAGAGCCCAAATTACTTGTGCAAATTATCTCTTAGGATGCCTAGGGTTCCATAAAAATTATCCCTAGAGGATTTAGAACACTCTAGGAGGAGTTACCATGAAAAACCCTCAATTTGGAACCCTAGGTTTACACACTAGCTAACCCATTTGATCAAAGCCCTAAAATATGGGTTTGATCTCATTAGAATCAAGCTAGGGTCCCATTTGGCCCATTTCCAAGCATAGAAACCCAAAACCCTAAGTTCTATAGTTTAGGGTTCAAGAGAGCTCACCTCTAGGTAGCTCCAAGCCAAGAAGAAGGTGAGGAAGAGGATGGAGAACTCCTTCCCTAGCTTCTTCTCCTTCTTCTTCTTCTTTCTAGAGAGAGAGAGAGAGTGTGTGTTGGTGTGTGTGTGAGAGGGAAATGAAAGAAAGAGAGGGAGAAATGCCCTCTATAACCCTCTATTGTAACAAAATGCCACTAGCCCCCTCAACTTTGCAAAATGCCCAAAACTGGGCATTCTGCGCAGCTGGGATCCGGATCTGGCCCATGAGATTCGGATCCCGTAAGCAAACTGGGCATTCTGCGCGGCTGGGATCCGGATCTGGCCCATGGGATCCGGATCCCGTAAGCCAAAAATGGCATTCTGCGCGGCTGGGATCCTGATCTCACAAATGGGATCCGGATCCCGTAGGCAGATTTTTCAGGACTTAGCCAAATTTTCAGCTTTTTCACCGTTTTCGCTCGTTTTTGCTCGTTCGACCTCCGATTCATTTCAAATCGAGCCGAGACTTTCCAAACATATTTTCGAGCACGTTTTCATCGTCTTTTCATCCACGCTAATGCCGGATTTAGCTCAAGACCCAACATAGCTTTTCGGGTTTCGTTTTCGCGCCTATGTGCACAAAACGCCCGAATGCTTCAAAACTTCACCGGGAGCAACTCCGGTGCGCTTTTGCCTTCGGATCAACTTCGAACTTTCCGAAGTCCATCCCTCGACAACCAGTCGATTCTAAACGTGGTGCAACTCTCGAATTTCGACAATTCACTTCCTTACATCCTCCCCGCCTTAAAAGAGTTTCGTCCTCGAAACGAACCCTTATACTAACTTTAACTTAATTTTTTACCTTATTCCTCAAACAAGTGAGGATGGTGCTCCTTCATCAGCTCCTCGAGTTCCCAGGTGGCCTCGCGATCATCATGATTGCTCCACCGCACCTTCACATAGGGAATTTCTCGATTTCGAAGCTTTCGCACCTCTCGGGCAATAATCTTTACCGGGAACTCCTCGTAGCTCAAATCTTCTTGAAGTTCCGGCGGTTCATATAACATCGCGTGCTCCGGATCATAGAGGTACTTGCGAAGGTTGGAGACGTGGAAGACATTATGCACGTCAGCGAGCTTCGGCGGCAAGGCAAGCCGATAAGACACCGAACCCACTCGCTCCAATATCTCGTAAGGCCCGATAAATCGGGGACTTAGCTTCCCCCGCACTCCAAATCGCTTTACACCCTCATCGGCGAAACTTTCAAGAACACGCGGTCGCCCACTGTGAACTCAATATCTCGACGGCGCCTATCCGCATAACTCTGCTGTCAGGATTGCGCCGTGAGCAATCTCTTGCGAGCAATGCGGACTTTCTCCTCCGCTTCTCGCAACACATCGGGGCCGAATTCCGCACTTTCGCCGACATCGCTCCAATGTATAGGAGATCGGCACTTCCGCCCATAAAGTGCCTCGAACGGTGCCATCTCTACATTCGAGTGATAGCTATTGTTGTAGGCGAACTCGGCCATCGGCAGGTGGTTACACCAACTTCCCTTGTAGTCGATGACACACGCTCGCAACATATCCTCCAGGATCTGAATGGTTCTCTCTGTTTGTCCATCGGTGCAGGGATGGAATGCGATCTTGAAATCGGCCGTGTGCCAAGGGCTTCCTGCAGGCTCTTCCAGAAATGTGAAGTAAACCGGGGGTCGCGATCCGAAACGATTGATTTCGGCACCCCGTGCAACCTCACAATCTCGTCGAGGTAGACCTGCGCCAACCTATCTCCTGCCCAGGTGGTGTGGATCGGCAAGAAATGTGCCGACTTGGTGAGTCGATCCACAATCACCCAAATCGCATCGTGGCCGCCCGTCGAGCGAGGCAAGCCGACCACGAAGTCCATCGAAATGTCCTCCCATTTCCAGACGGGGATTGGTAGGCTTTGAAGCTTTCCCGCTGGAAATCGACGCTCAGCCTTTATTTGCTGGCAAACTAGGCACTTTGCCACAAAGCGTCCGATATCACCCTTCATCCCCGGCCACCAATAGTGCTCTTTCAACCCGTGATACATCTTGGTGCCGCCCGAGTGATCACAATAAGGCGACCGATGTGCCTCATCTAGGATTAGCTTCCGGATCTCCTCGTCGTTTGGTACACACCACCGATTTCTGAATCGGAGTGCACCGTCGGCTTCTAAAGTGAAGTCGCCGCCACGACCCTCCTCGATGTCGCGCCGAACCTTTTGGAGAGTTGTGTCCGCGGGTTGTAGACTTTTTATTCTCTCCAACAAGGTCGGTTGGACAACGAGCTTCATCAATTGGGCCGGAACCTCGGGAGTAACCACCTCAAGGTCCATTCGCTCCATATCTAGCCATAGGGGCTTTTGATTCGTGACCCACACGGCGAGGTTCTCCGCTGACTTCCTACTCAGCGCATCTGCGACCACATTCGCCTTTCTGGGGTGGTAAAGGATATCAACATCGTAATCCTTTAGTAATTCGAGCCACCGCGCCGTCGCATATTCACTCATTCTGGGTGAATAGGTACTTCAGACTCTTGTGGTCGGTGTAGATCTCGCAGTGCGCACCATACAGATAGTGCCGCCACAACTTCAAGGCGAAGATCACTGCTGCCAGTTCCAAATCGTGAATGGGGTAGTTCTTCTCATAGCTCTTCAGCTGACGGGACGCATAAGCGATCACCTTCCCGTTCTGCATCAAGACACACCCCAAGCCCGAATAGGACGCATCACTGTAGACCACAAAGTCTTCACTGCACCGGTACCGCGAGCACCGGAGTCGAAGTGAGTCTTTCCTTCAACTCTTTGAAACTCCGGTCACACTCGTCGCTCCAAATAAACTTGGTGCCTTTCTGAGTCAGGCGAGTAAGTGGAATTACTATCTTCGAGAATCCTTCCACGAACCGCCTATAATAGCCCGCCAAACCCACGAAGCTTCGAATCTCCGTGACATTCGTTGGGCGCGGCCAATCCGCGATTGCCTCGACTTTCCTCGGGTCTCGAAACTCCACCGCGGAAATGACATGCCCTAGAAACGCGACTTCTCGGAGCCAGAAGTCACACTTCTTTAACTTAGCATACAGATTCTCCTCCCGAAGGACTTGAAGCACAATCCTCAGATGCTCGGCATGTTCCTCGTCACTACGAGAATAGATCAATATGTCGTCTATGAAGACCACGACAAATCGATCCAAGAACTCCCTGAAGACACGGTTCATCAAGTCCATGAATGCCGCCGGGGCATTCGTAAGTCCGAATGGCATGACCGTGAATTCGTAGTGCCCGTACCGCGTGCGAAACGCAGTTTTCTGCACATCCTCCGGCTTGATTTTCAACTGGTGGTAGCCGGATTGCAGATCTATCTTGGAGTACACACACGACCCCTGTAACTGATCAAACAAGTCGTCGATACGGGGAAGCGGGTACTTGTTCTTGATCGTGACCTTGTTCAACTCTCTATAATCCATACAGAGTCGAAACGATCCGTCCTTCTTCCGCACAAATAACACCGAGG
Source organism: Aechmea fasciata (assembly GCA_025177825.1). Taxonomy (NCBI): domain Eukaryota; kingdom Viridiplantae; phylum Streptophyta; class Magnoliopsida; order Poales; family Bromeliaceae; genus Aechmea; species Aechmea fasciata. Next base: position 626,672 of record CM045932.1, on the reverse strand, counting down.
CTCCCACGGTGACACACTTGGCCGGATGAATTGCTTGTCGAGGAGATCTTGTAACCGACTCCTCAACTCCTTTAATTCTGGCGCCATTCTCGTACGGAGCCTTCGAGATTGGCGCGGTACCGGGAATCAAGTCTATGACGAACTCGATCTCCCGATCCGGCGGTATTCCCGGCAACTCTGCGGGAAATACATCTGGAAATTCCTGAACCACGTCTAACTCCTCTAACATCGGAGTTACTCGGTCCACTTCTACAACGGTCGCCAAATAGGCTGCACAACCGCCGCTGACCATCTTCCTGGCTTTCGTCGCCGACACAGTCGCGACGAAGCACGAGCTCTGACAACCTTGATAGGTGAACTCTTCTTGCCCTGGCTCACGGAATGTGATCACTCTACTGTTACAGTCGATCGTTGCGTGATATTTCGTGAGCCAGTCTATGCCCAATATGACATCGTGCTCTACAAGGTTTCTGAGCCCTAACATCCTGATGGGCATTATCCAACCACCCACTTGTACTGGACATGATAAACACTCCCTGTTGACGTCAAACGTCGACTCAGGGCCTTTAACTTGCCACGTATCACTCGCCTCTATGGGTATGTCATGCATGTGTGCGAATGATCTACTGATAAATGAATGAGTGGCTCGAGTATCAAATATGGCCCTAGAGCGAATTCCATTAATAAGAACCATACCTGCCACAAGGCGATGCTCCTCCGCCTCAGCAGGCTCCTCAGCTTGGACCTGAGCGGCGAACACCCGTCCGCTCGGGGCCGATCGCGTCGCTTCAGGTTGACGCGGCGTCGAAGCGCGTCCCGCCGACGCAGCTGCCGGTGGAACTCCTCCATAATTCGCCGGTGCCGATGCAATCGAGGGAGCGGGCGAGGCTCCTCCTCCCGGGCAATCGCGTACAAAATGCCCTGGTTGCCCGCATTGGTAGCACCTGCCCCGACTCTTCTCGCACCGCGACACCGGGTCACTCCACAAATGATGCACCGTCGTGCTCCACGGCCCTTGGATTGAGTCCGCGGATACTTCGGGGCTTCTTGGAGCTCGATTGTCCCCCGAACCGCCGCCCTGGCACTTCTTGCCTTTGTCCTTAGACTCGGCCAATATCTCGCGCTTCTCCCGAATGTGGGCGTCACCGTGCTCCGCCCAAAGCGCACGGTCGAAGACTTCCGCGAAGGTCGTGAGCTTCAATATCTGCACGGCCTTATAAATCCCCGGCCGAAGTCCTCGCAAGAACCAATCGGCCCGGTCCCGGTCATCTTTTACTACATCCGGGACGCAGTCGATAATGTGGGAGAATTCCTGTTCATAGTCCGCCACTGAGCGGTCTCCCTGCTCCAACTTGCGGAACTTCTCCTGGAGCTTTCGCTTCACAGTGTCGGGGAAGTGATTGACGACGACTCCTCTTGAACTCCTCCCAATCCATTGGCGGAAGGTCGGAAGGACGATCCCTCTTTATCCTTTTCTACCAGACCTTCGCCGCCTTACCCATACAGTGAGTAGCGAGGTACACCTTGTCCCTCTCCAAGGTGCTCAAGTCGTCGAAGAAGGTCTCCATTGAGTCGACCCACGACTCGACCACCTCGGGTTCCACCTTTCCGCCTTCGAAGATCGGCGGTTTAAGCTTGTTCAGCTTCATAAGAGCCGCCAGTGCGCGCTCCTTATCCGCCTCCTCGGTCGTTGCATCGGGTGTCGCTGAACCCGACGCCGCTTGAGGAACCATTTCCGGCGGAGGGCGTGCCGTCACCGGGACCGCCGGGATACCCCCACCCTCCGCCGCTTCAGGTATGTGGACTGGGGGCACGGGTAAATCACGGCCGTCAGTAGCCGCCGCCGCCGCCGCCGCCGTCGCGGCCGATTGCTCCATCGGCTCTGGAGGCGCTCGAAGCTGTCCGACTAGGGCGATCACTTGCGCCCGTAGGCCGCACTTCACTTGGCCCCCGCTCGAGGGCCGCCGCCTGCTCCGTCACCTCGGGAGGCGGTGCCGGAATGGGGTTCTTTCGGGGGCGTCCTCTAGGTGCCATAGCCCCTGAAAACACAACACTTTGGTTAATTACTTAACCAACATTTCGTCCAAAGTTCGATACTTAACGAATAACACTGAAATCGGGCGGAAGCACACAAGTGTACTCGCTCCCGTCTCTCGGCATCATGTTGTCGGCCGCCAACACAACCACCTCGAGACAAGGGCTCACACCACTTGAATCTTATCTCTAGCCACTACTAGAGACATTTCAACCCTTCGACCCCATCAAATTAACTTCCGCCACTCGGCATAGGTTCACGTTCCACTCACGCACCTATTAGCCTTAGGGTTTCCATCCTAGGGTCTCCTAGGTCATCCTAAACTCTCTCTTACTTGCCCTTGTTGCTCTGATACCAAGTCTGTCACGCCCCCGCCCCGAAAACCGCTACCCATTTGGTCCGGTTCGGGCGCGCCGAGCGACGGACGGGCAGCACCTCCCCGTCCGCCCAAGGCTCGACAACGGATTGTGTACAAGAATTCACCCAGGAATACTAAATTCTAACATACACAATCAACAAAGGGCACAAACAGTGCCAGCAACTAGAGCAAGTAATCCACGAGTAAATACACAAGTGAAATAAAGAGAGAATACTACTAGCTATTACATCATATTTACTTGATTTACATTTGCATCCCAAAATGATTACATGTTCATTTAACCTCGAATAGGTACATAGTTCTTCCAAAACGTAAGCATCTAGATACGGGGTATTCTAATGCATAAAGGAAAGCTACTAATGTAACTACCACGATCCTCAGCGATCGGGGCGACGCCTTGCCGCGGTCCTCGCCGATGTACTGCGCCAAACACCGAAAATAGAGTGGGGTGAGAACTAACTTCCTTAGTTCCCGGTGGGCTCGCCACCGACTCCACCGATCTCCCCACTAGATCCAAGTGGGCACAAGTAACACTACTAGATATGTAGATATATATATATCTGACAGCTGTAAACTGCATAATCGGAAATCTATGCTACTATGCCCATAATCTTTAAATTGTATGCATGCATCAAATAGTAAAGATTACTAACATGCTAACAAATCCTCACTATGTTCAAAAATGACTGTTCCATGTTAACATTAATATTTCCATTACCCAATCGTGGCGATACCTGGGTTCGCCTACGCCTCACATATGAATCCCTTTTTGGGGAGGAGGCTCCACGTGCACGCCAAGCCCGGGATTGTCTGGGGACCTCCACGTGGTCCCGATCGTGCGACACTTCGGAGTACTCGACGACACCGATGGCTATACCACCACTGACACAGACCGTGAGCTTGATCTATCCTCTCCACGTGAGGATACCCTACCGACTAGGGCCAACAGTTCTCTCGGAACTCCACTATTCCGACCAACAGTAACATGTACTTAGCTTTACTAAGATCTATGTTCACGAGCCATTTCTCTTGGGATTTCACCTATCCCTATGTCCAAAGACCTCTAGTGTCAAATACACTATGTTAATGCCACTCGTCATGTTCTTTACATTAGATGCCACTCGATCTATGTCACTAGATAACCCTCGAGTCCATCTCTTTCTTAGCACTATAGAATCCGATGTCCAGATCCAATCCTCACCTATCCATTCACCTAGCATTCCAAGTACACTAGGCTATCACTAGAAAGCATAAGGAATAGTCTAACATGCATTTCTATTATGCTAACATGCAAGAGATGAAATTATTACAGTTCTAAGACATAGAAAGGAGTTCGAAGTATTCGAGTGTCACCCCCCACCTTTTGGGATGTCCCACGTAGCAACAACGTCACTTTCGTTGCCTCAAATCTCTGCTTTGACCCCTCGGCCAATTTTCGAAGCTGGAAGCCTCTGTTCGGCTCGGATCGCTCAAACCGTTCGTCGGGTCGACGAACTGTCGCTTTCCACGCGTTCGTGGACCTAACAATATGTTAGAAATGAGGTTAAAAGAGATCAAAACCTCATCCTAAGAAAAGCCCCAATTTGAGCCCTAGATTTCGCCGAGCGAAATCCCGCGTTAGAAACCCAAATTACTTGTGCAAATCATCTCTTAGGATGCCTAGGGTTCCATAAAAATTATCCCTAGAGGATTTAGAACACTCTAGAAGGAGTTACCATGAAAAACCCTCAATTTGGAACCCTAGGTTTACACACTAGCTTACACACTAGCTAACCCATTTGATCAAAGCCCTAAAACATGGGTTTGATCTCATTAGAATCAAGCTAGGGTCCCATTTGGCCCATTTCCAAGCATAGAAACCCAAAACCCTAAGTTCTATAGTTTAGGGTTCAAGAGAGCTCACCTCTAGGTAGCTCCAAGCCAAGAAGAAGGTGAGGAAGAGGATGGAGAACTCCTTCCCTAGCTTCTTCTCCTTCTTCTTCTTCCTTTTTCTCCTTCTTCTTCTTCTTCTTTCTAGAGAGAGAGAGGGAGAGTGTGTTGGTGTGTTTGTGAGAGGAAATGAAAGAAAGAGAGGGAGAAATGCCCTCTATAACCCTCTATTGTAACAAAATGCCACTAGCCCCCTCAACTTTGCAAAATGCCCAAAACTGGGCATTCTGCGCAGCTGGGATCCGGATCTGGCCCATGAGATTCGGATCCCGTAAGCAAACTGGGCATTCTGCGCGGCTGGGATCCGGATCTGGCCCATGGGATCCGGATCCCGTAAGCCAAAAATGGCATTCTGCGCGGCTGGGATCCTGATCTCACAAATGGGATCCGGATCCCGTAGGCAGATTTTTCAGGACTTAGCCAAATTTTCAGCTTTTTCACCGTTTTCGCTCGTTTTTGCTCGTTCGACCTCCGATTCATTTCAAATCGAGCCGAGACTTTCCAAACATATTTTCGAGCACGTTTTCATCGTCTTTTCATCCACGCTAATGCCGGATTTTGCTCAAGACCCAACATAGCTTTTCGGGTTTCGTTTTCGCGCCTATGTGCACAAAACGCCCGAATGCTTCAAAACTTCACCGGGAGCAACTCCGGTGCGCTTTTGGCCTTCGGATCAACTTCGAACTTTCCGACGTCCATCCCCTCGACAACCAGTCGATTCTAAACGTGGTGCAACTCTCGAATTTCGAGAATTCACTTCCTTACACTGCCGCTTCGGCCCTTTCCTGCAAACCACCCCCTCCCGAATCGCCCCTTCCCTGCAACCCGATGCTTCGCCCCTTTCCTACAAACCGCGCCCTTCCCCTGAGTCCGATCCCTGCTACGCCAGTTCGCCCCTTCCCTGAGTCCGATCCCTGCAACCCGCCGCTTCGCCCCTTCCCCTGAGTCGCCGTTTCGCCCCTTTCCTGCAAACCGCCCCCTCCCGAATCACCCCTTTCCTGCAACCCGACGCTTCGCCCTTTTCCTACAAACCGCCCCCTTCCCCTGAGTCCGATCCCTGCTACCCCGCCGGTTCGCCCCTTCCCTGAGTCCGATCCCTGTAACCCGCCGCTTCACCCCTTCCCCTGTGTCCGATCCCTGCAACCCTCCGCTTCGCCCCTTCCCCTGAGTCTGATCCCTGCAACCTGCCGATTCCCTTACCCAATGAAAACATTGGTTTGCTTCGGTTCACAACCATTTCCTCTTTTCCATTTAGATGTTATTTTGCATTAGACATATTAGTAAATACATTGAAATAAGGCCCACTAGTTTTGTTATTTTGACTAGCGTAAATTGGATTCATGCTATACTATACATTTATGTTATTTTATCACTTAACGAGATGCATCCTATAATCTAGCAGATTTTTATTGTTGTAACTATGCTTTGTTGACTGATGTTCTAGGAATAGTAGGTCCACTACAAGGTCAGCCACAGTTATTCATCCCCCATTCAGCACAATTCAGACAGGGTGGTGGTTCAGAGCGAGCAACTGGTTGAGAGGAGCTTCGTTATGAGCGACATTTGGAGGTACCCGTTCAGCCTTAGGTTGATTTTTGTTGTAAAACAATATCTTAGGAACAAAATGTTATTTGCTAAGGCAAAAAAAAAAAAAAAATTTATTTGACTTATGAGGACTAGAGTGCGATATTGACCAAGTTGCAGTAGCTGTTCTTCTGATATTTTGTATGATCTCTTCTTTGTGATGCTTTGCTTCCTGTTGAGTGTTTCATCCTGTAATTTTAGAAAGGTAAAGTGCCATATTAAAAGAAATTAAGATTGCGTTCTTCAAATATTATGTATTATAAATTATTTTTTAATAAAACTTTTTTATATTAAAGTCTAAAATGTTAATCTATAAATCTTAACAATTTATAATATTATCTACCCCCGCATCGCGCGGATTTCTTAACTAGTAATATTTTGAGAATTGTTCGAATCAGCACCACGTGGCAAGGCGACCTCAAATCAACTGCACAATAAAAATAAATTTTTTTAATATTTTAATCCGGTAAAATTAATATTTTTTTTTTGGATGGTTGAGATGGATACGACGTGCTATATATAGCACTCATTCCAGAGAACAGACAAACTATTATGTTTGAGAACGATGTGATGCAGTATGTCTCCCAATTTTTTGTCCCATTTTTTCCCCTAAAAAATAGATCAAGCCTCACACTGTTCCAACTGCCGCTATTTCATCCGCACGTTTCTTAGGCAAGGCTCTCCCGTTCTCCTCCATCATCCTCATCCATGGTATCTCTCATCTCCCTCCCTTCTCCCCGCCTCTTCCCCACTCCCTCTCCTTCCCCGCCCAAAACCCTAAACTCCACCGCCCCCTCTTCTCCCCTCTCCCTCCACCACCACCTCCGTCGCCACCGCAGTCCCACACGAACCGCCACCACCATCCTCCGCTCCCACGGCCTCTCCTCCGCCCCCTCCCCCGCCCTCTCCGGCGCCTCCGACCCCTTCGACATCGGCGCCGGCCAGGGCGACGATGCGAAGTTCGATTGGTACGCGCAATGGTACCCGGTGGCTCCCCTGTGCGACCTGGACAAGCGGGCGCCACACGCGAAGACGGTGATGGGGCTCGACGTGGTGGTGTGGTGGGACCGGGCCGAGGGGCGGTGGCAGGTGTTCGACGACCGCTGCCCCCACCGCCTCGCCCCGCTCTCCGAGGGCCGCATCGATCCCCGCGGCCGCCTCCAGTGCGTCTACCACGGCTGGTGCTTCGACGGCAGCGGAAATTGCAAGTACATCCCCCAGGCGCCGTCCAGCGGCCCGCAGGTCAGCTCCATTTGGGGTTCTAAAACATGATTTCTCAGTCTTTGTGTTTTCTTTTTCCCTGAACTTTTTAATTTGTGTAGTTTCTTAATGCTTTGTTGTTTTAGAATTGCATCATAACCTGTTGTTTGATTCCCCAATAATATCACATCGGATAAAATAGGAATTATGATCGGCGATATTAGATAAAGGGGTTCTATTAATAATAACTAGGCTTAAGCATTGTGGGTCGTTGGTTTGGACCAAACTAAATGAGTTATTAGTGTTAGAAATTTGGTTGTTAATTTGGCATCCCCAGTAATCCCACATTAGTTTAATAAGTGGGCTTAAGCTTAAGTATTCTGGGCCTAACGAGTTATTAATGTTAGAGGCCGGGCTTTACATGTTGTCCTTCCATCATGTTGGAGGCGAACTTAGATGAAGGAGGTGTATTTTTTTTGTATTTTTTTTAGCACATGGATTGTTCAAGGCAATGTATTTCTTGCTTGTAATCTAGGTTATGTAGTACATAGTAGAAGTTTAGGTATCGGGCTATACGAACAAATTATTTTAATTTCGACATGTTGGTTTTCTTGGAAGAAAAGATGTAAGCCTGACAAATATGGTGGACAATAACAACTGCAAAGGTGCCTCGGCTCAGTCCTAACTGGATTAGCTACCCTAATTTTTGCAATTGTAACTTTGTAAAATAATTTAATTACCTTGTGCAAGTAAAATTCTTTGGGTCATAGTATCCCTGCAAATAAGATGCATGCGGCACCTCTCACGCATATGTACCTTTTGATGTGTGACCAAATTTTTGTGGAGAAGCAAACCGAGGAATTATTTAGTGTTCATTAAATGCTTGATTTTTCGCTAATGCCGTGTGTGATGAGCAAAATTTTGCTGCTTTGGAATTGTGATAGTTGCCGCATGAGCATGTTGGCATCATTATGTGTTTTATCAATGTTATCTACAGGTGATTGCGTTGACGCTGAATTGTTTGGTTTACGATGTATTATCACAGGTTCATTTGAACACTAAGGCTTGTGCGGCTGTTTATCCTAGTGTTGAACAGAACAAAGTTTTGTGGTTCTGGCCTAGCACTGATCCTCAATACAAGGATATCTTAGAGAAGAAACAACCTCCGTACATTGAAGAGTTGGATGACCCATCATACACCTGTTCAATGGGAATAAGGGAATTTCAATATGGGTATAATTCTATTCTCTGTTGTCGCTGTATCGCTCTTAGCCAGCATTGCTACGCATACGTGTGTATGTATACATCTTTATGTGCACATGTATTCTGGTTCCTAATGCAAATATTTATTTGAGTAACTTGTTTTTTCTCACATCATTCTTTGTTCACACGCTCTCATTCCTGCACATTCTTTTTGTCCACCAATTTTGCACGCAACTCGCATCATTATTTTATCATTACAAATACTTCCACTGAAACTTTTAAGAAGGATGGTTAATCTACTTTTGTCCAGCACGATACGTATTTACTACAATTGTGCATAAATTTATAGGTACATCAACAGCTTCACTTTGATTTCTGTACTTATTAATTGATGTCTCAAACTCCATTAAGTTATTCCATCGAATCCTATCAGTGGCTTATCTATGAGAGACGGTGGACTGTTGCAGGTGGTGCCAGCCAAAGGTTGTGCATGTTGTCCCACTCGCACATAAACATTTCAACTGAAAAAGTTCCATGCACAAATGATGGAAGCTACTTTAGGGTCAAATTTGGTGACTAGGATGCAAATTAAGCTAATTAAAATGATTTGTGATGACACATTGGTTTTCCATGGATAGAAGTTGATGTTAGGAACTTAGGACTCGATTGTATTGTTTAATATAGTATGAGCCATCATTTGAGATGAAGTATTAGCTAGCAACCAAGTTGATATCTGGTTGATTATTTGCAAACCTCCTGTTTAAGTAAAGCCATTTCTTATTATATTTTGCAGTATTAATTATCATTTACATAGATTTTGCCACAGACATCATGAGTCTCATTGCTAAACATCTAGCTTTCATGCCTGACGTATCTGTATTTAAATTAGACATTCACAATACTATATTAACATTTCAGGTATGAAGTCCTGGTAGAAAACCTCATGGATCCGGCTCATGTTCCATATGCACATCATGGACTAATGAGAGTAAGGAGACGTGTGGAACCTGGCAGATATGTAACTCTTATGAACTTCTATTTTCTAGTCTCGACTAAGTTTTGTGCAGTAATTTCTCATGTAGTTGTAGTAAATCAAGCGCATGTTACCAAGTTTATGTTAACTTATTGAACTAAACCATGCTTTGCAGTGATTTTGTGGATTATAATTTATATTTATAGGTTGACTTATTTTGAAAGATTGCTAATAGAGAAGCTTATTTCACAGCTGACGCTGATCGAGAAGGAGGTGGACCTATAGACATAACAATAGAGGAATCGAATAAAAGTGGTTTTCTAGCAAAGCAGGATTTTGGCTATTTCAGATTTATAGCTCCATGCCTCTTTTATGGTGCAGCAACTGTTAACCAATCTGCTACATCTAGGAATGTCCTAGAGGTATTCGTTCAAAGATAACCTGTTCAAACAGTATAACAATGTGGAAATCGCCGCTTGCTCTCTTTCTTTCATCTTGGCGACTAACTTGTGCGGACTCAGAATATTTCAGCTCAACCCCAGCAGGGGCTCAAGAAGTTTCTTCTCATATTCATGTGCATCCCAGTCAGTCCTGGAAGAAGCCGAGTAATTTTCACGTTTCCAAGGAATTTTGCAGTTTGGATTGACCGATTTTTTCCACGATGGATATTTCATGTGGGACAAAACCTTATTTTGGATTCAGATCTTTATCTTCTCCATGTAGAGGTACTATCTGTATCCCTTGTGTTTTATCTCTGTGCCATTTTATTGTTTAGGTTTTTAACGTGAGCACTGAAACACTTTGGCATGTGTGTTAAAAACATATAACCAGGTTTCCAGGATTTGATTCACTTGGTTCTTTGGGGCTATTTCCTTGTCAGTTGATGACACTTATTTTGTTCTCCATCTAGATTGTGCTTTCTGGTCATAATCTGTGTCTTGCTGAAGATACCATCATAAACTTGTTTTTAATGCCTTTTTGATTAATGCCTACTTTTTTTGGCCTGTTAATATACCTCCTTTCGGTTTACTAAATTCTCTTTAGGAGCGCAAGATCGCAAAAGCTGGCTTTAAAAATTGGTTCAAAGCTTGTTACGTGCCAACAAAGTCAGATGCCATGGTTATAGCCTTCAGAAATTGGTTAAGAAAATATTCAAACAATCAGGTTAACTGGGGGAGTATGTCTAGCGAGCAGCTTCCACCAACTCCCCCGAGAGAGCAGCTGATGGACAGGTACAACAGAATTTGGAGTGGATGCCTTCATTCTCCGGTTGTGATGAATCACTGGTTTTATACTCTTTATTTAGTAGATTATTGTAGATTTTATATTTGTAACACTGAAAAATCATTTATTGACACATGCAACTTTACCATCTTATTAATTTTTTTTTAAAAATATATATACACAGTTGAAACTGCATTTTCTTTGATGGGATTGTTCACTATTTATTATACACCTTGGAGATTTGTTTGACAATAGTTTTTCACTTCTTTGTGTTTCTTTTTCAAACGAAATTAAGCTTGCAAGCTGATTAACAGTAACACTGGCACACTCCATAGCACAGAATTTGGATTTTGTTTTTCTTTTAAAAATGGATAAACAATTAATAGTGCAACCAAGTGGGACCAAAATTTTCGAAGGTGGCGTATGAAGTTCAGATTTAGTTGGAATACGTGTAAATGGATAATTTTTCATTGGGAATGTAATGTTATTGTTTCGTAATTATTAAACAAGTAGGAAGCGAGCTAAACTTTTCCTGTTCTAATAATTTTCCTTTTCCTTTCAGATACTGGTCGCATGTTGTGCAATGCAGTAGCTGCCGTGGAGGATTGAAATTTCTGAAGGCCCTCGAGTTTTCTCTTCAAGTTCTCTCATTAGCCCTAATTGGGACTGTTGCAGCTGCCAGACATAGTTTAACTTCAGCCACCGCAAGGAATTCTGTCGTCTTTGCAGCAGTACTGTGTTTTGCGGCTTCACGCTGGCTTTCTCATTTCATCTACAAGACCTTCTATTTCCATGATTACAACCATGCTTTCAAATGATTACTCTACAGGTGAGACTTTCTCTTAACAAAATATAATAATAAACATTATTTACCTTCCTTCTGTGATACTCCTTCATAACTGCAATATTGATGTATATAACTGAACAGACATACATGATACATATTCTCTGTCACAAATTTATAATTATAAGGCATCTTACTATGCGCAGTTATAGAAAATTTTGCATCGAGTTCTTTCAATTTTACATCCCCGAGCATTAGCATTGGAAATTGCAGCTTTTCTTATGTTCTTATACCTTGTTGTTCCCCTAGTTATGGAAAACCCTATGTAATTGCTATCTCCAGAGTTCTTCATAAAGCCCCGGGCTTTGTAAATGTGCATGAGTGCTTCTATCACCTTCGAAATATTTATAGGAGTCTTTTTTTGCATTTAGCCCCCTCAATTTTTTTTTTTTGCAAATGGTTCCAATAAATTTATATTTGCAGAAATGACACGCTTCATGCCACGCAAAGCTTTATGCTGAACTGGGAAGAGTCATGTAAGCATTTTTTGTTGAACATGGTGATTTAGTTATCGTGTTTAAATACGGTAATTGGATTATCGTGTTTGTTTTTGTGTTTTTCACCGTATTTTTTTTTTTATTTTTCATCTCTCGTAAGTCGGCAAATAGAGGGACTAAAATGTGGTTATAAATACGGTAATTTAATCACTATGTTATAAACACATAATTATTGTATTCAACTTAACATGATCTTCTTTTGTTCAACGTGGTGCTTGTATGGCAAGAAGAGGGCTAATATAAATATAAATTTACTGGTGCTATTTATTGAAATAAAAATTGTGAGGGAGCTAAATGCACAAAAAAAAAAACCATATTTATAATTGAGTTTTTCAATAATTGCACTAAGTTAACACATTGCTCTCGCATTACTGCTGATTGTCTTGCTTTCGAAATATAATAATTTGTGCAAAGAAGCTGATATTAACTTTTCTTATTCCTTTACGCATGGAGCAAGACTAATTTTTTTTTTTCTATTATTTTACAATTATATCATCATTCATTAAATGATAGTGATCTGTTTCTAACATAATGGGTGTGTTTTTTTTTTTTTTTTTTTCTTTTCTTTTGAGACTAAACTCATAGGCAAATTTATTAACAACTTAAAAATACATCCAGCATTACAAGGGAGATTAGATTCTAAAAATAATATGATCTTACAAAGTGGCATTGGCAAGAGCATGAGCTTCTTCTGCGAAGGCCCAGTTTAACGGTGCGTTATCAGAAAGAATAGAGAGAACTTTCTACACATACAGCCCACAAACTAATAAGTTGTAGGGTATGTAAAATAATATCTAATTTTTGTTTAGAGAAAAATAGCATGCTATTTTGCTCCGTTTATTTTTTTTTTTAGTAAATAAACTTAATTAAAAATATAAATCAATTAGGATTCGAACTTGTGAATTTGAATATCAACTACCAAGCCTTCTCTCATTTGCACTAGAGACGGAGAGACGGTCGGTTTGGCGTAAATAAACTTAGTAATGTAATTGGGGCCAAAGGTCTTATTTTAAGAATAAATACAAGTTGAGGTATAAGTAGGAATTATACTAATTTTATATTTGCATGAAAATTGAGTTGTTTGTGGGGAGTAAGGTAATGGTGTTTGGATAGTTAGATTGGAACATGAGAAATAAAAATTATAATTTTAAATTTAAAATATTTTATTAATTATAAAAATAACTTTACTTTTTAATTAGTTAAAAATTAAATAAATTATTCAAAATATTAATTATTGATCAATATAAATATTGGTTATTGAATAAATTAATTAAAATATTAATTTTAATTATTTAATTAATTATAAATAATAAATTAATTAAAACTAACTACATTAGATAATGACTTACATATATTAATTAGATTAATTAATAATTTAATACAATAATTAAAATTATATTAGATTTTAATTAACTTTGTTTCCAATTGAAAATAAGTTTGTTCCAGTAGAGAGGGTGGAACAGTTATTTCAAAATTATACCGGATTATATAAAATTATTTTAGAGATAGAAAAATTACCGTTCATGAATGAAAAAAAATTGTGTTTGAAAACAAAGAAGAAACAAGGGCTTGTTCCCGATTTTTTTTTTATAAATAAGGGCTCATAGTTTGAGGACCAAAAGTATAGTTTAGCTATTTCCCATCAAACAAACTGAACAAGGCTCACACTAGGTAGTGTTTGGTTGGGGAACTAGGAGGGGAATAAGGGGTTATTCCCCCTACTTCCCCAAACACTATTTTTGGAGGGGGGAGAGGTATGAAACACTTGTTCCACCCCAACCTGGGTAACTCGGGTACAACCCGGGGTGGGGGTGGAAAAAGCAGTTCCACCACTGGGGTGGAACTAGCTTGTTCCACCCCAAGGAGAGAGAGAGAGAGAGATTAATTTTCTTATTTAAATTTAAAGTTTTAAAATTTATAATTTAGTTATTTAAAATTTAAATTTAGAATTTTAAATTATAAATTTTAATGTTTAAATTATAAATTTTATATTTTTAATTTATAAATTTTAAATTTAATTTTTTAGATTTTAAATATATTGCTTGGTATTTTATATCTTTCAAATTTAAATTTAATTTTAAATTTTAAATTTGATATTTAAAATGTATATTTTGAAAATTTATATTTTTAATTTTAATTTCAAATTTAAAAATTTAAAAGTTAAAATTTATTATTATTATTATTATAATTATTATGTATTAATAATTATTATGAATTAATAATAATTAATTATTAATAATTATTATTATTAATAATTAATTATTAATAATTAATTTCTTATTTATTGTTAAGTAATATTTTGATGTTAATTAATTACAAAATATAATTTTAATTTCAAATTATAACTCTTATTCCTCTTGTTCCAATCTAACCATCCAAACACTATTTACTTTATTACTAAGAACAACCCAATTCTCATCCAAACGCAAAATTGATCTAGTTTCTGCTTATACCTGAACTTGTACCTATCCTTGAAACTAGCAGTTCTTACTTATACCCGAACCAAACGATACCCGGGTATCAGCGAGCCGAACACGAGCCGAGCTCGCTCGTGTTCGACTCATAAACGAACCGAACACGAGCTGATTTGTTAAAGTATCGAGCCAAAAAATTCGACTCGTATTCGGCTTATTTATTAACGAGCCGAACATGAGCCAAATACGAGCGACTTATGAATAAAAATTTAAAAAAATTAGAGAAAATATGTATAGAAAATAAATTTATAAGATCTTATTCGTTATATTTTGATCTAATGATTAAATTTTTACATATAAATAAATTATCTTATAATTGAATTGGACTTTGTATTTAGATTGGGCTAAAAATCGAGTAATAAAAATTTATATTATATACATAAATAATTATTAATTTATATATAAAAATATAAAATAAATATATTCGAGCTGTTATCGAGCCGAACATGAACAAGCCGACCAACTTATGTTCAGCTTATTTATTAAACGATCTGAAAATTTTATATCGTGCTTGGCTCGTTTACTAACGAAGGATCCACTTTGGAGCTCATTTCTAGCCCAACACTGCTCACGAACGCTTGCCACCCCTAGCTCACACACTACCAACCGTCGCTTCTTCATCCTCACATTCCCCAACTCAAAACTCTCCTCCTCCCAACTCCCCTTCCCCTCCATCTTCATCATCCACTATGGCATCTCTCATCACCCTCTCGTCTCCCCGTCTCTTCCTCTCTCCCCCTCCTTCCCCACCCAAAACCCTAAACCCTAAACCCTCTCCTCCCCTCTCCCTCCACCACAGCCTCCGCCGCCACCGCAGTCCCGCACGAGCCACCACCACCGTTCTCCGCTCCCACGGCCTCTCCTCCGCCCCCTCCCCCGCCCTCTCCGACGCCACCGACCCCTTCGACATCGGCGACGGCCAGGGCGACGATGCGAAGTTCGATTGGTACGCCCAATGGTACCCGGTTGCTCCCATGTGCGACCTGGACAAGCGGGCGCCGCACGCGAAGACGGTGATGGGGCTCGACGTGGTGGTGTGGTGGGATCGGGCCGGGGGGCGGTGGCAGGTGTTCGACGACCGCTGCCCCCACCGCCTCGCCCCGCTCTCCGAGGGCCGCATCGATCCCCTCGGCCGCCTCCAGTGCGTCTACCACGGCTGGTGCTTCGACGGCAGCGGCAACTGCAAGTACATTCCCCAGGCGCCGTCCAGCGGCCCCAAGGTGAGCTCCATTTGGGGTTCTAAAACATGATTTTCTTGTGTTGTACTTTTGAATTAGTGTAGTTTTCTAGATGGCTCTTGTTTTAGAATTGCATCATATAATTGGGAGCTCAATTGAGCGCAAATTGGCCACTAGTTGTGTGATGTGATGTCTCATGGGATGAGAAATAAATTATGATTGAGGATATTAGAACCAAAGGCTGCCTTTGTAATAATAACTGCACTTGAGCGGGACTCGTGATTTGGGCCCTGTTGAGCCAATTCGGCGTGGACAGCTGGCACACTGGGTTCATACCAGAATAGCGGTTTTAGCGGTGCACCGGGAGTACATCGGGAGCACTAGAGAGATTTGAACCGCTCCAGATCGAGGGAGTTGTTGGCAACCGGGGTGCGCCAAAGCGCTCGACCTACCGCGGTCCGAGATTTTAGGAGATAATGGTCGATCATGCGAGGACTATAACTGACTCAGGGGCGATCTATAAATAGGCACATAATACCCTAAAAATAGGTCTTATTTTATCGCATTTTCTTTCCTGCATTTACTGCTTTCCTAGGAGTAGCATGTAACTTAGATTTTTGGAGTCTGTCTGCCCTTCGGGCATCACTCCTGGAGTTTGTCTGCCCTCCGGGCATCACTCCGTTGTAGACTATAATCCGCCTCCCTGTACTTCCCCCAGTTTATTTTAATAGAAAGTCATTTTCGGCTGCTTCAGGCCGACCAGTCTCGGTATATTTTTAGCCACTCGGCTCATCCCCCAGCCTATTTTCTTGCTTCCCCTTTTCATTCGGCTCCTTCAGCCGAACCCAGGAGTAGAATAGAGCATTCGAATCCGGCTGACTCGATCCCTCGTCAGCCGAATCGCTTGATCACACGAAGGGCGCAAACTTTGAGGGTCATTATCCGCATCCGTTCCTCATCCCGACGTGCATCCCGAAGGAGGTCTTTGACCGGGTCAAAGATCAGACGAACGGGTAGCAACAGGCCCAACGAGTTATTAGTGTTAGACGTCGGATCATTACATTTGGGGCCTTTGGAGCCTCTTTATTGCACCGTAAGTGGGCTTTGGATTGAACTACAGTTCAGATGAAGATTACTTCACCTTCATTGTTTGTTTCTATAGCTGCCAAAGTGAAGTTTTTCCACTTCTGTTGTTTATTTGGCAGAAAGTGAATGACGTAAAAAGTGAAGTTCCTCACTTCCTATGTTTCTTTTATCGAAAACTGTTGAGTCCTCACACTCCCAGTAAACTGGCCCCCTATATGACATTGTTGCCTTTTATATAACTTAATAAATAATAAATTTATAATATAATAAATAAAAATAATATAATTGTATCTCGATATAATTATAAAATGTAATTTAAAATAACTAAATTTATTTTTTTGTGTATAAATGATAATAATGCAACAATAAAATCCTAAAGTGAAGAAATATCAAAATTCAACTAATCAATTTTCACCATATTTTAAATGTGCAAACTAAATAAAAGATATGTTAAAGCTTAACTAATCAATCTCCATCATATTTTATACATGCAAACTAATGAGTTGTTGCTTTTTTCCATCACTGCCGCACTTCGTTTGAGGGCATTTGCCACCTCTCCAACACATGAGACGAGGCCAATAAGGTAAGGATCTTCCTGAGGTATTTTGGCACTTGAACGAGGCCCCTGGGCTAGGTGGCTCTATCAATCGCACATCTACTAACGACTCGATCAATCACGTAGCCGCCGCAGCTTGATCAATTGCACAGTTGCATAACTGAGTCTCATACGGTCCATCTGGTCTAGCTTGTACCTGGCCAAGTGGTACAGTGATCAATTGAACATGCCCACTAAGGCCCTTGACTAGGTGGCTCCATCAATAGCACAAGCACAACCATCTGTGACTGAATCAATCGCACAGCCGCTGGCAGCTCGATCAATCTCACAGCTGCAAGGGATACCTGCGGAGGACCCACTAGCTGGGGAGCGACTCCACGCGAGTACACAATACAGTTGAGACCTCTTGCATTAATAGAGAATAACTTAACCTCATCTCGTGATCTACAGATCATATCAATCTCCACTCAACAAGGTAACAACAAGTGTCATAGGAGTAGGGGGTCTTCTAGACTCACGACATCAACATCAATGTACTAGATAAACACAACATCTTGACATATCAATAAATACAGATTGCAAAATTTGATTTCTTATTTACATAATGTCCCACTACCTCAACAATGGCAAAGACACGCGGCCCAATCCATCAAGAATATAAACAATCTGACAAGAATCCCCAACATTGATCGATAAATATCCAGAATAATACCACCAATATTATAACTATGAACGATATACTAAAGATACAATCATGCAAGAGAATTAGCAGGCATCTCAGAAATTTAGGCATACAAGAAGAATAGACATAGTGATTAGTTCATCGGTTTCGGCGACAATGGAACCAACCTGGATAGTTGTTAGAAAGAAAGCAAGGAGGAAGAAGACATTGTCGATAACAAGAAGTCTAGCAATCCTCAGCAGCAAGAATTAGTACTCTAGTCTTCTCCACTCTTTTTCTTTTCTTCTCCTTCCTCCTTTTTTTCTTTCCTTTCTTTTTCTTTTCTTTCTTTCGTTCTTTCTCTTCTCCCTCTGTTACTTATCTCGCAAGCTGCTGTGTTATATATATATATATATATATAGAGTCCGGCTGGTATGCTATTAATAGCACGACGAACTTTGTGCTAGTAAGTTTTCTACCTTTGGATTAACCCCTTTGATTAATTTTACCCGTTAGATTATACTATTCAACCAACCACCCACTCAACCCTAGGGGCCCACATCATCCTAGCCGCACATCTTTTAATCCAAGGGTAGAAAACTTACTAGCACTAAGTCATTGGTGCTATTAATAGTATTCTAGCCTAGTTCTATATATATATATAGATATATATATATAGAACTAGGCTACTATGCTATTAATAGCACAAAGTCATTGGTGCTACCAAGTTTTTGACCATTGGATTGAGAAATGTGCGGTTAGGATGATGTGGGCCCCCTAGGGTTAAGTGGGTGGTTGGTTGAATAGTATGATCTAACGGGGGAAAATCATCAAAGGGGTGGATCTAACGGCGAAAAACTTGGTAGCACCAAATGCATGGTGCTATCGATAGTATCCCAGCCGGACTCTATATATATATATATATATATATATATATATATATATATATATAATTACTACTATATTATTATGAGTACGATCGCCTCGTACTCATAAGTTGTTTTCGATGATAGAGCTTCCGAATTGACGATCCACACCGTTAAATGTTATTTACAACATTTAAAACTTTTAGAAATCAAATTTTATAAATTTTCGACATCATTTACCTGACAATCAAGAGTTCACAAATTTAACAATTTGTAACGGCCGGTATGGGAGACGTGCTAGTTTAACGGTGTAAAAGAATCAGAATTTATTGAATTTTTGATAGAAAATTCTATTCACTACATAGATAAAGATCAATAACTCCGATCTTGAATTGAAGGATCCGATCATCCTTTTTTAGGACGTTGTTCAATTTTGACCGTTTATTTTATGCCCACTTGTTGGACTTTATTATGATTTTGAAAATTTACAAAATTTATTGTCTAGAAGTTTCAAATACTCTAGATCATATTTAACGGAGTGGATCGTCGATTCGGAAGCACCATCATCGAAAACAACTTATGAGTACGAAGACTCCAATACTCATAAGAGTATAGTAGCCATGGCCTATATATATATATATAGGCCATGGCTACTATACTCATAAGGCTACTATACTCTTATGAGTATATATATATAGGCCATGGCTACTATACTCTTATGAGTATTGGAGCCTTCGTACTCATAAGTTGTTTTCAATGATGGAGCTTCCGAATCGACGATCCACTCCGTTAATTATGATCTAGAGTATTTGAAACTTCTAGAAAATAAATTTTGTAAATTTTCAAAATCATAATAAAGTCCATCAAGTGGGCATAAAATGAACGGTCAAAATCGAACGACGTCCTAAAAAAGGATGATCGGATCCTTCAATTTAACATCGAAGTTATTGATCTTTATCTAGATAATGAATAGAATTTTCTATCAAAAATTCAACAAATTCCGATTCTTTTATACCGTTAAACTAGCAAGTATATATACCGGCCATTAAAAATTGTCAATTTTGTGACTTTTTGATCGTAAGGTAAATGATGTCGAAAAATTATAAAATTTGATTTCTAGATGTTTTAAATGCTCTAAATAACGTTTAACGGTGTGGATCATCAATTCGCAAGCTCTATCGTCGAAAACAACTTATGAGTACGAGGGCGATCGTACTCATAATAGTATAGTAGCCAGACTCTCTCTCTCTCTCTCTCTCTCTCTATATATATATATATATATATATATAGTGTAACAATTGTGGAAAAGCCCTCAGAGTCTGAAAGATTGCGCCTCTATAGAAAAATACACTTTCGGGCGATTGAATCCCACTTTTAGGCATCTGAAACTTCACGATTGAGGACTTTTAGGCGTTCGTTCCAAGCATTGGGCCATCCGAAAGCTACATAAATATGCTTGAATCATCTCATGGGCGCCCAGACCACAGACCAAATTCTTGTATGTACGCCCTAAATTCTTCCAGGTGCTCAGAACCAGCGTCCGAAACTAGCTGAGTCACCAATGCACCGCCTCAATAACATCCATGCATCGACCTTTTTTCCGGGCTTCTACAGTGAAATTGGGCTCCCTCAACATAGGGTCCGAATTCAACCGAATTCGCAAACTATACCCTCAGGCAAGGTTTTAAGTGCCCGTCGGTACGGGCCGTATCCATCGTGCGGTACCGTGCCAACAAGGTACCTGTACGATACAGACCCTATGCCGATGGCATCAGGGACGAAGCCAGAATTTTAGTTCGGGGGGTGCCAAAAACACATTATGCAAAAATTTCAACCTAAGTAAATAGTACAATTTAAGGAAAATCAAAAGTTAAGGTGCGTGTCTCAATCAAGATAAGGTAAAAGAGTTGTCTAAATCAAAATGGCTTGTACCTGTTCTTGCCGATCATCCTCGCTTGTTGCCTTCGATGCTCCTACATAAGCCTTCGACTCGAAGTGGTGCTCCTTATCCAATATGATTCCAAGCTCCCGAAAGAGCAATCCGAAAAAAATACCTGCAACAATTGAGATCGAGATCGTGGTCAAGATTGAAGACGTGAATCGAATAAAAAAACAATTAGGTTAAAAAAAAAGTTTAAAAATTTTGCTTACCATGCAAAAGTTAGAATAGTGCCCGGCGCTCCTTCAAATCACGAAATCCATCAATAATTGAATCAACGGTGAACTTCTCGGCAATTTCTCTTTCAATATACACGATCAAAGAATTAGTAAGAAAGTCATCATCCATTTTATTCCGAAGATCCGTTTTGATAATGTTCATAGCAGAAAATGCCCGTTCAGTAGTTGCAGTTGAAACTGGAAGAATCAGTACAAGTTTAACTAATCGGTAGAGAAGTGGATATATTTCTGACTTTCTTGTTGTTACTAACCATTGACATAACTCAGAAATAGTTGTCAATTTTTGCAAGTCGGAATGCCGCGAAATTTCAAATTCATAATGACAAAGCTCTATTCTCAACCCTTCTCTTTCAAACTCGGTAAAACCTTGAGGATAATACCTTTTTGCAAGATTACAAATATCATCAATATTAAAAGATTTGCAACCATCTTTAGGATCCAAAGCACAACTTAGGGGCTGTTTGGTTGCACGCATTTGCAACTGCAATGCAGTTGCAAATGCATGCAGTCTCAATTTCTTTGTTTGGTTTAGTGTAGTTGAGTTCAACTGTTGCAGTTCCAACTGCACAAGAAGGTCCAAATGCTGCAGTTGGAATTCCGTAGTTCCAACTGCAGCAGTTGGTGAGTGATAGGATCACCCACAAATTAACAATAATAAATAAATAAATAAATAGCTAAATAAATAAATAATATATGTATATAGGTAAATAAAAATACTTGTAAATAAACTCGTACTAATAAAATTTTTTAGACAATACAAGCTTTGTGCAAAAAATCAATTTTTTAAAATTTATTTTATTTAAAATATAAATATAGTTTTTTTTTCTAAATTTTTATAGAATGTTATCATATATGTTAATTTAATAATTTTTAATTAATTATAATTATTAAATTTGATTAAAAAAAATGAGAGAATCGTTTACATTTTTAAAGTTTGATTTACATATTACAATTAAATAAATTAAAAATTTTAAATGTGTCGATTAATAAGTTGAAGAATTGTTGAAAAATATAAAAATATTATATATATCTACTTATTTATTTATAAATAGTAAATTTAAATGATTAATAAACTTATACAATTATTTTATGTTTAGTGAAGGTAATCTCACAACTCTATCTGAAGAGGTGACAAAATTCACAAATACAACTATCAGCTTCATATTACCAAACAGAAGAAATGTAACTGCAGCAGTTGCAACTGCGTAAAACCAAACAGACTAGGTGTAGTTATAACTGCAGCATTTGCAACTGCATGTATTTCCAACTACACTGTTTCTGCAACTACATCCAACCAAACGGCCCCTTAGAGTAAGTAACTCTATCATATTGTCACTAAATCTTGTATCAATTCTTGCAATTGACAATCTATTGCACCATTAAAAATATCAACTTGATAGTGATGCTCAAGTGTAATGTGATCTCGTTGAAGGCGAGCACGACCTCCTCTTCCCACATAAGGAGCTGACATAATTGGAACTTCTATGTCATACTTTGCACAAAATAACTTTACTTTCTCAAATAGAGAATCCCATCCTTCATCTCTAAGCTTTTGAATAAGTGATTTTGTTGACGCCACAAAATGCATAGCATTAAGAATATTTTGAGATTTACATTGCAGATGTTGACAAAGAATGCAGCTCACCTCGGTTATTTCTTTCATGAGATGTAAAATAAACACAAATTCGAAAGATGTCATTGCTTTATGAGCTTAATGTGCTTCACCGCGTTGAGCAGCATTGGATCCTTCATCAATAATATTCTCTGAAACTGTACATGTTGCTTTAAACATTCTTAGCAAACTTGTAATAGATTTGAAGTGTGAACTCCAACGAGTATCACCGGCCCTTTGCAAACCGCCAACTTGATTGAGTCCAGTTCCTGTCTCAAGCTCATTCTTTTCATTTAGCTCGGCAATTTCAAAACTATGAAACTTTTTTAGTTCATCATTTCGCTTGGTAGAAGATCCAACAATGTTGACTATAGTACTTAATTTTGAGTAAAATTCATAAATCTCAAGAACATCTTTTGATGCCGCAACCAAAGCCAATTGGAGACGATGAGCTAAACAATAAATATAGTAAGCATAGGGACAATTATTAGAAATTAATGCTTGTAATCAATTCCATTCACCTCTCATATTACTCGCCCCGTCATAACCCTGGCCGCGAATATTTTCAACATCAAGACCATAATGAGAAAGAACGAAATAAATTGCATTTTTCACAGTTAATGCTTTGGTATTCGAGATGTGAACAAGACCAAAAAAATTTTCCTCAATAAAACCTTGTACATCAGCAAATCTCAAAACGATAGCTAATTGCTCCTTTTTTGACTCATCGCGTGCTTCATCAACCATTATAGAAAATTTCAAGTCACCAATTTCATCTCGAATTTTTCTTCTTACTTTCTCTGCTAGAACTTGCAAAATTTCTTTTTGCGTATCCGGCGAAGTATAAGAAGCATTTTGTGGAGCATTTTCTAAAATAACTTTTCCCATATCTTCATTAAGAAAAGAGAACACTTTCAACATTTTCAAAAAGTTACCCCGATTAATAGATTCTTTACTTTCATCTCGACCTCTCATAGCACATTCTTGAAAAGTAAGATATCTAACTGCAATTATTGATGCTTTAAGACGTAAACGATTGTTTGCCTTTTGTTCTGACGTATATCTGTGAAGCACATTCTGAATATGTTGAGATTGTTTCATCAATTCTTCGCAAACTCTTTCGGCAACTTTATGAGGCGAGTTTGGTACTTTACCTATATGATTTAGAAAAACACATCTTTTTCCATTTTTGACTTTCTTCCAATTATGAAAACCGTCAACAGTGAAGGCATTTTGTAAAGAATGCCCATGTGGCTTGTTAAAAAGAAAGCATGGTAGACAAAATGCTGCATCTTTGGTTGGAGAATATTCTAACCACGATTTGAATGATTCAAACCATGAAGGTTGGAAACGACGCTGATGAGAAAGAGAGCCACTTTTTGGATATTCCAAAAGTCTCGGTTGATATGGATCGCTAATTATATATGCCCGTCGAACTTCATCACGTTGTTCAACATGATAATCCCAAATTTGCGGTCGTAATGCAGGATCACGCTCAAAGGGCATGATATTAGTCTCCTTAACTTCTATTCTTGGAGATTTCAAACGACAAGTTTGAGAATCCGAAGCCTCATCTGTATAAATTGCTTCTTGTTCATTAGCAGCTTCCGAATTTTCAATACTTTTTCTTTTAAAAAATGAATCGAGTGTAGTTGTCTTTCCCATTAAAATAATAATAATCTAGTTCTCTAGAGATCTACAAAAGTTATATCAAAAAAAAAAATCAAGTATTAAGATTTCATTTATATAAATATAAAGTAATTTGCAAATTATATAAAATTGTATAAGAAATAAAATCTAAAAATTCAATACCAATATATGAATTATGGACAACTCGAATTATTAATAATCAAGAAGGCAAGAAGTAAAATAGTAAATATTAAATAATTCAATACCAAACATGCAAACACAATTATTAATTATACAAAACAAATTAAATTGCTAAATTATAAATACTAGTTCAAATAATCTAAAAGGGAGAGAGAGATATTACCGCCACTGGCCCACCGCGCCATCGCACCACCGCACCACCATTCTATGGATTTTAGCAGGGCGGAGCTAGCTTGAACCCAAGAAGAGTGATGATCTACTTCTATACAAAAAATTTGTGTTAGATTCCTTTTCCGGCTGCTGTGTATATATTAATATATAATTCTCACCACAGGGGGCAAGCTTTAATGATCAGGGAAGTATTATGATAAATTGATAATATGATACCTTATAGTTTTAGACTTTTAGCACGCCCCGGGTTGCCACACCGTAGTTGAATGGAGCGAGTCACGAGCGGGTCCGGGCGACTTGGCCTTGCGACTGCGAGGCTGCGATAGTGCGACGAGTCGACGAGCGGACAAGAAAAAACTAACTGTGGAGTGCGGAGCGCGGCGGAGCCGCGGTTGCCGGTTGCGGAGGGGCGTAGCGGGGTAGTTCGAGGTGCTGAGCCCAAGCGGCGAGGCGGCGAGCAGCACCGGCGGTCGGGGCGGCCGCTCGGCGGTCCAAGAGGCGGGAGGCCGGAGGCGGGAGGGGAGAGATTAAGAGGGTGATGGAAGAGAGAGAGAGAGAGTTTCACGTAATTAGTATTACTTAATTAGTGTGTGGCATTGTGCCAGTGCCAGTGTGACTTGTGAGAGGATGGGCGGCGCTGCGGTGGGGCGTCATGCAAGGAGTCTGGAGATTTGGCCCACAAGCAACCCACTTTTTTTAAAAAAATTTCATTTTGGCCCCCGCACTTTATAAAATTTTTATTTTTCTAGAAACTTAATATTAGATATTTATGTAATTTTTAAAATGTTGGGGGGGCCATAGCCATTGTCGGCCCTACTATAGCTTCGCCCCTGGATGGCATAGCTCAAAACCCTCTATTCTTTAAATTACTAAGTAATTTTCTCAATAAAATTCAAAAGATGTGATAAAAAGACATAATAAATAGTTAGAATATTTTGTTGCTAAAGAAAATAAATATTTCATGCTATTATGTATCGGCACACAAGAATTTTTTTGACCAGCACGCATCGGCACGGCTCAGAACGCATCGTGCCGTACCGTGCCAGTAAGTTTCCGGCACGACCCCATGCCACGGCACTTAAATCCTTGCTCTCAGGTGTCGACAAGTGAGTTCCAAATTTACCACAGCATTGAACAATGCTTTCGAGCCCTCTATTCCTTATTCTGAGGGCCCTATTCCTATTCCAGGCATACGAAAACCCATAAAACTCAATTTCAACTTAGTTTATGCTCCAAAAGCCCTTTTTCGCCCTCGTTTTATGCCAGGACAAATCTAACTTGATCCAACATTGCACAGACATGCCGATCATTGACACAAATTAGTCTATTGGCCAAACTTTAGTATACTACAATCCCCACTTTCGCCAAAACAAACAAGCCCCACTTTCGCCAAAACAAACAAGCCTTTGGTATCAAAGCTGGTTTGCCAGCCAAAAGTGTGAGATGGGTCTTCCATTTGGTGATCTTGGATTAGGGAATGCCTAAGGAATTGGACCTAATACGGACATTAGGATTCAAACGGGGGGAGCTTGTGACGCCCCATTAGTTCCATGTTGGCTTAATAATTGGATTTAAGCATTTTGGGTCCAAAGGGATATTAGTGCTCAAGGCTGGATTGTTACAAGTTGTGCTTCCATCATGTTAGAGGTGAACTTTGATGGAGGTGGTGTATTTTTTGGTGTTCCGTAGCATATGGATTGTTCAAGATAATTTATTTCTTGCTGGTAATCTAGGTTAAGTTGTACACAGTAGAACTTCAGGCGTCGGGTTATACAAACAAACAAACTATTTTAATTTGGACATGCTAGTTTTCTTGGAAGCAAAGATACTAGCATGACAAATATGAACGATAATGAAGATTGTTAAGGTGTCTTGCCTGAGTCTTAACTGGATTATCAGCACTACCTTTTTGCAATTTCAACTTCTGGATTATCCACCTTATTTTTTGCAATTTTAACTTATGGATTATCCACCATTATTTTTGCAATTATAACTTCATAAAATAATTAAATTATCTTGTGCTAGTAAAATTCTTTGGGTTATAGTATCCCTGCAAATAAGGTGCATGC
Source organism: Aechmea fasciata (assembly GCA_025177825.1). Taxonomy (NCBI): domain Eukaryota; kingdom Viridiplantae; phylum Streptophyta; class Magnoliopsida; order Poales; family Bromeliaceae; genus Aechmea; species Aechmea fasciata. Next base: position 600,123 of record CM045932.1, on the reverse strand, counting down.
AACACCTCTCAATTCATATGTACCTTCTTGATATGTGGCCAATTTCTCATACAGAAGCAAACTGCAGAATTATTTAACATTCATAAAATGCTTGATTTTGTGCTAATGCCTAGATTTATTGTTAATAGATAAAGATAATTGGTTGCCATGTGTGATAAGCAAAATTTTGGTGCTTGGACATTGTGATAGTTGCCTCATGAGCTTGATGACATTATTACGTGTTTTATCAATCTTTTCTTCATGTGATTGTGTTAACACTGAATTGTATGGTTTACCGTGTATACTCTCAGGTTTATTTGAATAGTAAGGCTTGTGCTGCTGTTTATCCTAGCGTTGTACAGAATAAAGTTTTGTGGTTTTGGCCTAGCACTGATCCTCAGTACAAGGATATCTTAGAGAAGAAACGACCTCCGTACATCGAAGAGTTGGATGACCCATCATACACCTGTTCGATGGGAGTAAGGGAACTTCAATATGGGTATAGTTCTATTCTCTGTTGTTGCTGTATCACTCTTAGCCAGCATAGCTACACATACAAGTGTATGTATATATACATAAATCTTTATGAGCACATAATTTCTAGATCCTAAAGCAAATATTTTTTTGAGTAGCTTGTTTTTTCTCACATCTTTACACACTCTCATTCTTACACCTTTTTGTCGACCAGTCTTGTTCACAACTCGCATTCCACTGGAACTATTAAGAAGGATGGTTAATCTGTTTTTGTCCAGCATAAGAAGGGTGCATATTTTCTAAACTTTGTGTATATTTATTGGTAGATCAACAGTTTCGCTCTGATTTCTAAACTTTTGTCAATTGATGGCTCAAACTTCATCAAGTTATTCGATCGAATCCTATCAGTGGTTTATCCATGAGGGACGATGTACTGTTGTAGGTGGGTGGCAGCTGAAGGTTTGCATGTTGTTCCACATAAACATTTTAATCGAAAACTTCCATGCTCAAATGTTGGAAGCTACCTTAGGGAAAAATTTTGGTGACTAGGATTCAATATTAAGTTAGTTAAAATGATTTGTGATGACACATTGGGTTTCCGTCAAGTTCCTTGGATAGAAGTTGATGTTAGGACCGGGTTGAATTGCTTAATATAGTTTGAGGCTTCAATTAAAATGACGTAATAGTTAGAAACCAAGTTGATATCTGGTTGATTATTTGCGGAGCTCCTGTTAATCAAACCCATTTCTTATTATACTTTTGCAGTATTAATTATCATTTACAAAGATTTTGCCATAGACATGAGTCTCATTGCTAACCATCTAGCTTTCATGCCTGACCTATCTGTATTTAAAATAGAGATTACTAAATTAACATTTCAGGTATGAAGTCCTTATAGAAAACCTCATGGATCCAGCTCATGTTCCATACGCACATCGTGGAATAATGAGAACAAGGAGACGTGTGGAACCTGGCAGATAAGTAACTCTTATAGACTTTTCTTTTTTAGCATTACTAAGTTTTTTTTCCAGTGTTGGGCCTATTGGCCGTCATGGTCTTAAACTAAACCAATCTTTGCTGTGATATCTTTGGTTCCAATATATATTTCCAGGTTCACTTATTTGGAAAGATTGCTAATAGATAAACTTATTTCACAGCTGAAGCTGATCGAGAGGGAGGTGGACCTATAGATATAACAATAGCAGAATCAAGTAAAAGCGGTTTCCTTGCAAATCTGGAATTTGGCTATTTTAAATTTGCAGCTCCATGCCTCTTTTATGGTGCTGGAACTATTAGCCGATCTGCTTCATCTAGGAATGTCCGAGAGGTATTCATTGACATTCAAATATAACCTGTTCAAACAGTATTACAATGTAGAAATTTCTGCTCTCTTTTTCTTTCATCTTAGCAACTAAGTTGTGCTAATTCAGAATATTTCAGCTCAACCCCAGCAGAGGCTCAAGAGGTCTCTTCTCATATTCATGTGTATTCCAGTCAGTCCTGGAAGAAGCCGACTGATTTTTGTACTTCAAAGGAATTTTGCTGTTTGGATTGAGCTATTTTTTCGTCGATGGATGCGTCATGTGGGACAAAACCTTATTTTGGATTCTGACCTTTATCTTCTCCATGTAGAGGTACTATCCATGACCCTTGCGTTTTATCTCTTTGCCATCTTACCATTTAGCTTTTTAAGTAGGAAAATTTGAAGATGCCTATCATATATTCCAACCTTTACTGTTTAGTGTGATATCTTATCGAGCATTTTGCAGTTTTTTTACATGAGCACTGAAATACTTGGTTCATGTGTATAAACAATATTCAGGTTTTCCAGTTTGATTCATTTTGGTTATTTGGGGCTGTTTTCTTGTTAGTTGATGACGCTTATTTCATTCTCCATCTAATTGTGCTTTCTGGTCATAATCTATGTCTTTCTGAAGATACCATCACAAACTTGTTTTAATGGCCCATTAATATACCTCCTTTTTACTAAATAAGCACTTATCTTCAGGAGCGCAAGATGGCGAAAGTTGGCTTTTCCAATTGGTTCAAAGCTTGTTACGTGCCAACAAAGTCAGATGCCATGGTTATAGCCTTCAGAAACTGGTTACGAAAATATTCAAACAATCAGGTTGACTGGGGGAACATGTCTAGCGAGCAGCTTCCACCAACTCCCCTGAGAGAGCAGCTTCTGGACAGGTACAACAATATTTAAAGTGGATTGCTTCATTCTCCAGTTGATCAATCACAGGTTATATACTCTTTATTTAGTAGATTATTGGAGATTTTGTATATGTACCACTGAAAAATCATTTATTGACATACATGCTACTTTACTAACTGAATTTTTATATATATACACCCTTGAAACTGCATTTTCTTTTGATGGGATTGTTCACTATTTATACACCTTAGAGATTTGTTCGACAATAATTTTTCACTTCTTTGTCTTTCTTTTTCAAAGGAAAATGAGCTTGCAAGCTGACTAACAATGATACTTGGCTTGCTCCACAACATAGAATTTGATTTTTCCTTCTTTCTTTTAAAAGTGGATAAACAATAGTGCAACCAAGTGAGGCCTAAATTTTCGAAGGTGATTTGCGAAATTCAGATTTTGCCGGAATACATGTAAAGATAATTTTGCGTTGGGAATAATGTTATTGTTTCGTAATTACCAAACAAGCATGAAGTGAGCTAAACATTTTCTGTTCTAATCATATTCCTTTCAGATACTGGTCGCATGTTGTGCAATGCAGTAGCTGCCGCGGGGCATTGAAAGTTCTAAAGGCCCTCGAGTTTTCTCTTCAAGTTCTCTCATTAGCCCTAGTCGGGATTGTTGCAGCGGCCAGACATAGTTTAACTTCAGCCACCACAAGGAATTCCGTTGTCTCTGCAGCAGTACTGTGTTTCGTGGCTTCGCGGTGGCTCTCTCATTTCATCTATAAGACCTTTTATTTCCATGATTACAACCATGCTTTCAAATGATCACTCTGCAGGTGAGGCCTTCTCTTATCAAAATAATAAATATTATTTACCTTCCTTCTGTGATACTCCTTCATAACTGCAATATTGATGTATATAACTGAACAGACATACATATACTCTCTCAGAAAATTGTAATTATAAGGCAGCTTACGATGCACAGCTGTTGAAAGTCTGCAATGAGTTTATTTCAATTTTACACGGTGTGCGCAGCATTGGAAATTGCAGCTTCTATTGTGTTCTTATATCTTTCTATTCTCCTAGTTAAATTAACATTTTGCACTTGCATTATTGCTGATTGCCTCGTTTCGAGAAATATGCTGATTTGTGCGGGGAAGCTGATATTAATGGATGTTATTTTGTTAGGCACAGAGCAAGCCCGAATTTCATTTTTCTATCATGTTACAATTATTATTATCATTATTCATCGCATGAGTCTTTTACTTGTATAAGGGTAAATTGAGAAGTGTATCCATTTCTGACAAAATAGGTGTTGTTATTATTCCCTTTGTGCAATAATTTTTTTGGTGGCCATGTTCTTTTCAGTTTTGGAAACATGGTTTGGTATCATTTGATCGACTTTTCTTTCTATGCTTCTGTCAGAAGTTCATGCCTCCCAGTCCCCACATTCGCCTGGACTTCACTGTAAGGTAGTGCACCTAGCTTCAGAATTCAATTATCAAAAATAGTACCCGCTGGACAATCAAATTATGCCCATGTAAGCATGCATCTATGGTCAGGCCAAATCAAGCTTAGTAAGATCATTTTAATTTTAAGTTAAAAAAATAGGCAAGAGTAATTTTGTTGTGTGTACTTTTCCGGTAGATGACAATAGCTTGCTGGTGGTATTATCTGCAAGCGAAACTGCTTTGGAACCCTCGCAAATTAGCAATTGTTACGTACAAAAATATTTAAACACCATTGTCTATTAGCTTAAGTTTTTAAAGTATAGTGGTTGTTTTATATATTTAATATGATATTGAAGTAGTAGATTTTGAGTTCGAGTCACGTCAGATTATTAGCATTATTAATTTTTTTGTATTTAATTTAAATTCACGTCATGTCATGGGTCTAGTAAACAATTTTGAGTTGAGAAAAAGTGTTAAGTATAAAATTATTTAAACACCATTCTTTACTAGTTTAAATTTTTAAAAAATAACGATTGTTTCGTATTTTATTTAACAGCAATGCTATTAGTAACATTTCAAAAGTTGGTGCAAATCTTATATTTTTTGTTTTTTCTTCCAAACGCCAAAAGTTGGTTCTTGTCTTGATCAACTTTTTTCATATAAATAATAAAAATTTAAAGGATAGAAATAAACCATTGAATGATGGAGAGTTAAATCATATATTCTTTTTTAGAGTGTACAAGTAGTATTTTATTTGGAAAATAAAACTTCTGCTGTAAAAAAAAAAAAACTTCCTTTAATTCCATGCATATTCCTTCTGAGAACTTTTTAGCAGACGTGGCATAATGCATGCCAGGATACCCAACATGGCCCTGACATCACATTCTTTATATCATCCATTTATTTTAATTACATGGAGAAATTTGTGCTTTTGAAAAGTTTTACTACATTAATGAGATTGTGAGTGCAAATTAACTTCTATGTACATCGCAGATCGATGATGCAAGTTCAAACTGTAGAACGCAGCGTAAGTATTCGTTCGTACCTTTTTGCGGAAGCGATTTGCGTTACAACGCCCGGATCGTGGAAGATGATTTACGTGTCCTTGGATCGTCCTTGATCAATCTTCTTGCACTCCGAACTCGCGGTGGATCGAACTACAAACGAGCACGATCGCAAATCCACCGTTCAAGTCCCAAGTCCCTCTAGATTAATAGGTTAATGGAAGATGTGGAGAACTTTCGTTTTTCCGTATTATCGTTTAATGTGGGATCGCCCGTATATTTATAGAGGATTATGAGAATCCTAATCGCGTTAGGAATAAGGCCAAATCGGTTATAAATTGTTATCCTAACATGATTAGAACTTATCTCTAATTAGCTTTCCAATTAAAAGCGAGATTAATCCTAATCCAATTAGATAACATAACAACCGTCGGATCGAGCCCGATCATGGGCGCACCCGATTCGATTTAACCGAATGCCAACATCTCCCACTCGCACATGATAGGATCGATGCCATCATAACCACTTCCTCAACATTACACCACTATTAATTCTATTCATACAAAGAAATGAACAGTGCGACCGCCGAGTCAACCTGCATTTTGGGAGCTCTATACTAGAAACCGCATACGGCCAGCATAGAGATATCAACCCTCAAAGAGAAGAAAATATTAGACTCGTGATGCCCTAAACCATTGAATTACATCAGGTTCAGCATCTCTAATCCCTCAAAGAGCCATGCTAACCTCTATTGCGCACATTATAACACTATACTCATGATTATTTCGCTATGCTGAAGCGATACAACCTGTCGACAATGAGTCAAAGTGTCTGAATGTAATTCAACTAGTCTTCCTTGAGCCCTCATGCCACCAAGTTGAGAACTGACTGCTTTCCCAGCAATGCCCCGTAAAGCCGTATCACTCATAGCCGTAGGAAACATACCAAAGTAGCAACATCAATTCTTTCACTTAATGACATAGTCAAAAGTCACTAAGGGCATCTAACATATATAGAACATTTCTTCAAAATAATGTCCATAAGAACTCACACGATGAGGAAGCAGGGATCCATTCACTCATCTTCTTTACTTGGTCGCCCAGCACATGTAGTATGAAATACATGCTATGACAGAGAATCTCAATGAGCGTATGTCTTTCTCAATGTCATACGGATCTTAGCTCAGTCACTCCCGGAGTGTCTAGCCTGAGTTCTCCATTTGCTCGCTATCTCAAGCGCCAAACGGTGAGCTCACATCCGGCTCTTAATATACAGGCCATACGAATTGTGGGACTATTCGTATACGGTCTCATTAATGACCTCATCTTGGTGTCAACCAAGGCGGCTTCTATAAATGTCTCAATTTTTGCTCGCTCTCTACAGCGCTGAAAAGTATGATTGCCCGTGTGAGAGGGCCAATCAGCCTGCGACATACTATCAATCCGTTCTTTAATATACACGTGTGCTAATTTTACCAAATATCTTTGCCAAAAAATAAATTGTAATAACCAAAATTACAATAAGAAGTGGCCAAAAAATAATCGACTGTCTACACAATCAAATCTTACAAAGTCCATGAGCCAAAAAGAATTCTCTAACGATAGGCTTATTCAGAGAATCTGCAACCATGCGACTCGTATATATGTGTTCCAGGATTATTTCCTTCTGCGTCACTGCCTCGCAGTGGTCCAATCCCAGATTGGACTGAAAATGGCTAACCAACCCCACAGCTTAGCATATATCAGGCCGAGTACACTTCTTAGCATACATCAGGCTCCCGACCGCATTAGCATATGGAATCCGATTCATCTTATATTTCTCTTCAAAAGTTTAGGGGCACTGTTTAAGGTTCAGACTCTCACCTTTAGCAATAGGAGTGTCAATGGGTTTGTAATTGTGCATCTGAAATCGTTCCAAAATTTTTCTTAAATAATTTTCTTAAGACAGACATAAAAGGTTCTTCGAACGATCTCGTAGGACCTTAACTCCGAGCACATAATTCGCTTCACCCATGTCCTTCATCTTAAAATTAGAGGACAGCCACCACTGAGTGGCGACAATCATCTCCTTATAATTCCCGACCAATAGAATGTCATCATATAAGGAAAGGATTTAGAAAAAATCCTTTGGACCGTTTAACATACACACAGTAATCTTCTTAAATCATCGTAAACCCATCTTCAGTGACGGCTCGATGAAATAGAATATACCATTGTCTCGATGACTGCTTCAATCCATAAATGGATCGTCGGAGCTTACAAACTTTATGCTCCTCACCTTTTACAGAGAAGCCAGCAGGCTGATCCATATAGATCTCCTCATCCAGTTCTCCATTGAGAAATGCAGTTTTAACGTCCATTTGGCAAAGTTTCAAATCCAAATATGCGACAATGGCCAAGATTAGGCGGATCGAAGCAAACCTTACAACTGGAGAGAAGGTTTCCTCATAATCAACGCCTTCTCGTTGGGTAAAACCCTTTGCTACCAGGCGAGCCTTGTACCTATCGATTGAACCGTCTGCCTTGCGGCAAGTCAACCAAGTCCCAGACCTGATTTGACTTCATCGATTCTATTTCCTCTACCATTGCATCCAACCTTTCCTTATGAGTGGGTAATGAGAGAGCCTCTTGGAAAAATTCAGGCTCATCATCATGTGCAGCAACCATGAATGCTTCCCCCTCAATCTCAAAATGACGACGGAGAACTCCCACACGTGTGCACCTACGAAGTTGAGGTTTCTCATCTAAAGGTAAGTCGCTCCCACTATCCCCAGGAGGTATCAGAGTTGCCTCTTCTGCCTCAACTGAGCGAATAGAAGCGCCATTACCAGAGTCATCCATCTCATGGAACTCAATTTCATTTCGAACCTCACTTCTATAAGGAAAATCCTTCTCAAGGAATTCAACATCTCGCGACTCAATCTCAGTCAAACTTCCATCTGGCTGCTTTCCGATGAACACGTGTCCCTCAGAGTGTTCTGGGTATCTTATAAAGATACACTTCTTTACTCTAGGACCCAACATCCTATACTTGTGAGAAGTGTTGTGTACATAAGCTGCCGAATCCCAAGGACGCAGGTGCTCCAAATTTGCTTTGCTGCCTGTCCATGATTCGTAAGGGACGGAAGGTACTGATTTGGAGGGTACACGATTAAGAATGTAGGCAGCAATGCGTCTCCCCAAAAGGAGATAGGCAAATTTACTTGCGCCATCATTGACCTAACAATGTAAAGCAATGTGCTATTTCTTCTCTCCGCTACACCATTTTGCCGCGGAGTGTCAGGAATTGTGAGCTATCTGATTATTCCTTTTTCATCACACAATTTCTTGAATTGTTCAGATAGATACTCGCGGCCTCGATCAGTTTTTAAGGTTTTAATTTTCAAATTTAACAGATTCTCAACCTCATTAATATAACGTCTAAAACAATCCAATGCTTCAGACTTATAAGAGATCAGTTGGACTTGACCGAAGCGCGTATGGTCATCTATAAATGTGATGAAGTAAAAAACACCATGTCTTGCCCTCACACTCATTGGGTCACAAATGTCGGAATGGATCAATTGTAAAGAAAATTCTGCCCTAAAAGCTTTATTAAATGGTTTCAAGATAAATCTTAACTACATCATTCTCAAAACGAAAAGAAAAGCCTAACGGTAGCATAGCAAGAACAGAAAATAAGTTTCGCCGAATTCCTGGAGCATAAAGTACATCATGAAGGTACAAAGTTCGACCACCTTGCATGATCAACTTGTACGTGCCAACGCCTAATACATCGACACTAGAATCGTTCTTCATGTATACTCTTCTGCTCCCAGCAGGCACACGACGGTACTCGACAAATCCCATCTGATCCCTCGCTACGTGGTATGTTGCTTCTGAGTCTACAATCCACACAGGGAGAGATTCAGCAACAAAAGAGCGAGAATCGGGATAGAGCAGTACCTTCTTCGGCTCAGTGCAATCACGAGCGAAGTGTCATAGCTGATTACAATTGAAGCAGGTCATCTATGACTTGTCCTTCTTGCCACCTCGTTAGCTTCGCTTTCTTTTAGTGCTCTTCGCATTCTTAGGCGCGGATCCGTTATGATTTTAAGACCCAGTAGTCATCTTTCGCTTGAACCCAGATGTTCTGCGAAAAATTTGACTCAGCAATATTGGCAGTTGGAGTTTTGACAGCCTCAAGGCGCTCCCCCTCCAACTCCAAATGCGATGCAATATCCTCAAAAATTTTGACGTTTTCATTATGGGTCAAATTTACTCGTATATGTTCCCACGAATTAGGAAGCGAGCGAATCATAGCTTGGATCTGCTGCTCATCAGTTAAGGTGCCGCCAGCCGACTTTAACTTGCGAATCATATTTGACATTATTCTCACGTGCTGTGTCACAGTATGATCGGCACGTTTTTAATAACTGTCAAACCGCATAGTCAGACTGCGCAACATTGTAGCCGAAGTCGCACCAAAATTAGTTTTGAGAGCCTCCCACATCTCATACGTAGTAAGATACTGCTCATACTCGCACAAGAGATTATTCAGCATAGCGCTCAGCAAGTTAATGCGAGAAATGCGATCCTTCTTAAGCCAATTATTATAGGCTTCCATCTCTCGGCGAGCCTAGGCATGGGTGCCCTCTGTGGGTCGGTCCAATTTATTATTCAAGTTCACACAATGCGCAGAAAAGAAGATATTTTAAAAATTTCACACCATACATGTATTCCATTTTGCCGCATCTCTAATTAAATAAATTAAAAATTAGATCATAATACGTAAAGGAAAACTTCGCTGTGCTCATAATCACATCACACACTATGTCTAAATTTTTAATTATTTAATTAAGTTGCGCAAAATAAATATTTAGGAGTAAAGATATTTTACTCTACTAAAATAAAATTCCCACTTAACTAGACATGCATGAAAATTTATATAATGCCAAAAAACACATCTAGATATTATAATAGGCATTATAATATTTTAAATGCATGCTAATATGTCACATAAGCATTTTGAACCATTGACTATGCATAATATAACATGAAAACATATTATTCAAATACATGCAATAACCATTAAATATGCAGTATAATGTTTGGTGCAGAAATAAAAATCTGAAGCCCGTACAATGTGCCGACCGGCTCGCGGCCAGGCCTGCACAAGTTGGCCCGCGTATGCGCGGCCCGCAGGCAGCCCACGCTCGCGCGTGCCGCGTGTGGCTAGCGCGCAGCCCAGCAGGCCTGCGGCGCGCGCAGCCTGCAAGGGCCCAATCGGCCCGAGGCGCGCGCGGCACCCTGCGGCCCATAGCGCGCGCGGCCTGCGCGGCCTGCTGTGGCGCGGCACCCTGCAGCCCATGGCACGCGCGGCCTGCGCAGCCCGCGGCACGCGCGTCCCTGGGCGCGCGAGGCCCTGCGCGGCCCGTGGCGCGCAAGGCCTGCGCGGCCTGCGTAACCCGCGGCGCGCAACAGCACGCGGCCCGAGTGACCTTCGCAGCGCGCGGCCCACAGTCTGCGCGCGACTCGCAGGTGCCCACGGCCCGCAGCCTGCTCGCGGCCCGCGCGGCGCGCGGCCTGCGTGGCTTGCGCGGCCCGCAGGCTGCTCGCAGCCCGCTAGGCCCGCGCGGCACGCGGCCTGCGCGCGGCCCGCAGGCGCGCGTGGCCAGCGCGGCGCGCGGCCTGCGCGCGGCCCGCAGGCGCGCGTGGCCAGCACGGCGCCCGGCTTGCGTGGCCTGCGCGGCCCGCGCGTGGCCCGCCTGGCCCGGGCCTTGTGCGGTCCGTCAGCGGCTCGCGGCCCATGGTCTGGGCGGAGCCAGCAGCAGCCCGCGTGGCCTGCTGGCCCGCACACACGGCCCGCGCGGCCGACCCGCCCTCGCGGTCGGCGCGCCTACGTGGCCCGCGTGGCCTGAGCAGTCCGCGTGGACTGCGTGGCCTGCGCGTGGCCCGAGGCCTGCGCGCGGCCTGCGAGGCCAGCCTGGCCTGCGGTGCCTGCTGCGTGGGTGCAGCCCGCGCGACCCACGTGCTGTCTGCGTGCGCACCCACGCGGCTCTTAGCCCGAACAGTATTTTTTTTTTTAAATAAATAGATAAACTTTAAAAAATCATATCTATAGATTCATAACACCAAATTTTGTAAGAAATATATCGATGGAAAGCTTGTGACGAGCTCTTCCAAAAAATACAAGATTCACAATGGGATATGCATCACACATCAAACAAGCTACCCTTAAAGCCTCGATCTAGGATTTCGATTTTCTCTTAAAATACAAAACCAAAATAAATCAAACTTTATAGATCAAATCTACAACATAGGTGCTCTAAGATGTGTAAAAATCATGCAAAGATATCCACTATTGAAAAAACCGCCATTAACGCCCACAAGCATGCAAGAAAAAATCTAAAACATGATAGATTTAAATCTACGCATGCAATCTCGTTAAATAGTTGATCTAGGGCACGAAATCAACCATAAAAAGGTTCTGATACCAATGTAGAACGCAATGAAGTATTCGTCAGACTTTCAAGCGATTTGCTATAACGCCGGATCATGGAAGTTGATTTACATGTCCTTGGATCGTCCTTGGTCAATCTTCTTGCACTCCGAACTCGCGGTGGATCGAACTACAAACGAGCACGATCGCAAATCCACCGTTCAAGTCCCAAGTCCCTCTAGATTAATAGGTTAATGGAGGATGTGGAGAACTTTCGTTTTTTCGTATTATCGTTTAATGTGGGATCGCCCGTATATTTATAGAGGATTATGAGAATCCTAATCGCGTTAGGAATAAGGCCAAATCGGTTATAAATTGTTATCCTAATATGATTATAACTTATCTCTAATTAGCTTTCCAATTAAAAGCGAGATTAATCCTAATCCAATTAGATAACATAACAACCGTCGGATCGAGCCCGATCATGGGCGCACCCGATTCGATTTAACCGAATGCCAACACAAACAATTGAGTAAATTATACTAACAGCAACCATCAATCATGAATTCACACAATAAAGGGCTTTGTTTACATTTAGTCTCCTCAAAAAAAATTTTCTCTAAATTGCCCTAGCCAATTCATATTTGTATATATGATCCTCACCTCTCCTTTCCACGTGAGTGAAATGTTGGTAATTTTAAGTTGAACACCGGTGAATCAATTGACATATTTAAACATAGTGATTGGATCCCTGTATTTTTTTTTTGTATTTTTTATTGTTCGTTACAGGAAGGGACTAAAGTTTGAATATAAATACGGTGATTCAATCATCATGTTCAACTTAAAAATGCCAGCTAGGCACTTGTATGGTAAGCAAAGGGCTATTTATGTTGAATTACAGAAAATTCCCACGTAATAACCTGCTTTTTCACTTTCCCTCCTGACATTTAAAAACCTACACTTTGCCCCCTGTAAAATGAAAAATATTCACAGGAGAGTTACGATGTGTAAAATGACCATTTTGCCCCTCACCATTTTCGTCTTCTTCCTCATCTTCTTCAGCCGGTCCTTCGATCGGCTACGATTCTGACCTCAATCGGCCACAATTTCTCTTCATTTTCTTCTCCACCTGCTTCTCTTCTCCTCCTGCACCCTCGCTGCCCCACGATTTTGGCGACGGTAAGGAGGAAATCGAGGTGGGTGTTGATGTAGAGGTAGGCAAGGCAACGATGGCGAAGGGGATGTGGGCGAGGGCAAGGCAGTGGAGGACGGCGAGGTGGCGAGGCGGTGAGCCCGAGAGAGGCGAAACAATAAAGAAGGGAGCGGAGGGGTATTTTCGGCATAAAAAAATATTTTATAACGGAACCCTAACGGTAGGGGGTGAAGTGCATATTTTTTATTTTACAAGGGGGCAAAGTGTAGGTTTTTAAATGTCAGGGGGTGAAAGTGAAGCGGATTATTACAGAGATTTTTTTTTTTTGTAATTTAGCCAAATAAATTTATTAGTAATATTTGTAAAAAAAGGTTTTGAGTAAATATAAAAGAAAAGCCTCATAATAAATTAATCAACAATTGTATGATGGGAAGATACCATTTTTATGGAGTTTTATCGAGAGACCCCCTCAACTATAGGCGTATTGTGAAATAAGCCCCTCAACTTAATTAACTGTTCTTTATAGATTCCTAGCCTCTTAGTTTTATTAATTAAATTATTCTAGTTAGTAAAATTCAAAGCTTTATTAATATAATAGCTCTATTAGCGAATAGTCGTTAGTTTTTCATTTCCATCATCAACAAAGTTTCTAAAGTCATCAAATGTAATAAAATTGTTAATGAATTTGATGAACATTCCAACTTATCACGCTACAACCACTCAACCCTAAAAACTAAAATCTAACAATATAAATAAAGAAAATGAGATTATTTCGAGATATTCAATAGTTGAGGGATCTCCATGTACTTTGACCATAATTTTTTTGGAAAAAAATTATATACGAAGCCCCTTCTAGAATATTTTCTAGAATATTTTAGAGTAGTCCCATTCATATTCAATGTAAAATTATTAGAGTGTGATATTATTTTAAAATATTTAATATTCGAGAGGTCTCCATATATTTTGACCATACTTTTTTTTGGTAAAAATATATGGAAACCCCTTATAGAATATGAGTAATGCTAGGTGTACACTCCCAAGGGGTGTACATCTTACAATCCCATTCATCTTTGGATAGGGTGTAATTCACCAGTCACATCATGTGACTGGTGAGTAAATTTCCACCCAAGGATGGATGAGTTGTAAGATGTACATCCCTTTTGGGGTGTACCTCTAGTATTTTCCATAGAATATTGTCGAGTAGCCCCTCAATCTTTTTTTTTTTTTTTTTTTTTTTTACTCTCATTGAGATCCTCTCAGTTTTTAATTTTTTTTATTTGAGTTTTTATACTTAATTAGTTTTGAAATTTTATCAAATTTAATGACTTTTGTTCACTAAAAAAAATTAATCTCCTAAAATTTAGTAAATTCATCAATAAATTCGATAAAATTTTAAATTTATTAAATTCTAAATTATTAGAAGCTGAGTGGAAACTCAAATTTAAGGGAAAAAAAAAGAGTTCAGGGACGATTTCGGAATGCTGATGCCTACAGATGAAAAGTCTCCTATGAATTTGACTTTGACAATATTTTTTCTTTACTTTTTATTTATTTTTCATCCATTGTCCAACTGCTCTTGTCCTTGGGTCCAGTCGGCCCTTCCTCCCCGAGCACTTCCGCCGGCAGCTCCGCCACCAGCTTCTCCAGCGCCCTCCGCAGCCTCTTCGGAAGCAGCCTTTCGATGCCCTTCAGCTCCTTCGCTATGTCGTAGCTCGTCTTCGGCCCCCACTCCCTCATGTACTCCAACCACGCCGGCTCCGCCACCGCCTCCCCTACGCCGTCGTACTCTGCCGCCACCAACTCCCACCTCCCTGCTGTATCCATCTTCTTCCCCTTCGCCGTATCATTCCTTATACCTGCCGAACAATTATATAAATATTATAACATATTATTCTCTGACAGCTTAAATTTTTAGCAATATTACAGTTGTTTCGCATTATTTAGCGGTGCATATATATATACATGTACCTATATGCAGTTTCTCGTCGCCCTGGAGCACCAACCCGGCCTTCGCGTACGCCGCGTGGCCATGCAGCGACGCATAGGCCACCGGGTTATTCCCTCCCGACGGATCGTACTCCGCCTGCGACGCGTCGACCCACTCGCCGGCGCTGTGTGCGGCGTAGTACACCCGCCGCAGCTCCCCGCCGAAATTGCTCACCCGCAGCGTCACGTGCTCCCAGTCCCCCACATGCTCCCCGATCCTCCCCAGCGAGACGTTCACAAATTCCACTTTCGCCCTCGCGGCGCCGTTGAACGGGTAGAATATCCACAGGGCTAAATCGGTAAACGTGCCCCCGAGCATCGGCTTGACATGGAGGTACACTCTTGCGGTGTTCAAATCGCCTGCTTTTACTTCTGCTTTCAGCTTGTCGTCCGCCGGGAGGTCTATCCAGTATTCCCCGTCGTTCGACCCGCCCTGCGGGAGGTTCGACCCGTCGGGGGCGATCGCGGTCGGATTCGGATTCCCCTTCTGGTACAGCAACGCTCCGTTGCCGAAGAACCAAGTTACCGAAGAAGGGAAAAATTGCTCGTCAGGGTGCAAATATATTACGGGAGAGTACGCTTGCATTAGAGCTTCTATTTGCGCTAAATTCGGCATTGCGGAGGTGAACTCGGCGCTGAGATTCTTCAAACAAGCGAGAGTCGTCGTCGGCGACGAAGGAGAGCCGTTCGATTGGGCCGCGAACGTGCCCGCGCACACGCCGCGCGCCCGGACGCCGCGATCGGACGGCCGGAGTGAGCTCACGCTGAAGCCGCCGCCGTTGGTGGACCAGAGCGACGTGTCGGGCTCCGATTGGTCGGTGAAGTCGGCGCGGACGCAGCGGATTCGGTCGAGCGGGGGCTTCTGGGCGGAGTCGGTGACGAGGAGTCCTACGGCTTTGTAGCCGCTGGGAGGAGTCGGCAGCCAGAAGAAGCCGTCGCCGACTCGTTTGACGGAGGCGGATTCGGCGCTCCACACGAGGGTGTAGTCGAGGGGTTTTGCGAGGATGCCGAGTTCTTGGGCGTCGCGCGCGACGAGGACCCAACCGTTGAGGGGGCGGTCGTTGGGTTGGGCGTAGGACCCTAGTGCATAGAAGTCGGCAGGGATTTCTGTCGGATTGAAGAATCCGGCGCCGACATCGCCTGGGCCGCCGTCTAATGTGGCCCACACCTTGGTGAATGTGGACACTAGGCGCACTTCTAGACCCCCTAGATCTATGCTCCCCGTAGCAAATCCCCCTCCTAATAATAATAAAATAAAATAAAATAATAATAATTATTAAAATAGATAGTTAATAAATTAAACATTTTTATTTGCAAAAATTATAATAGTTATTTAGATACAGGAAAAAAAATTAACTATTTATAAATTAAAAAAGATAAAAATGTATAGAGACTCTAGAGTATCGCCAAGTATTTTAAAAACCAAAATGGTGATCCAAAAATATTACTGGATTAAGGATCATTGATTCAGATTGAATCAGTGACATCACAACATGATATCAAAAATATTTAATTATTATTTTTAATTTTATTATATGAAATAACATATATTATTATTCTAGTATTATATTTACTTATAAAAATTAGGACTCCAGTAAACAAAAAAAGTAAAAAATAAAAGTTTACGTGTCTCAGTTTAAACTTAAAGAAAAGTTGAGGGGGAATTTTAGGATGCCTTTTGTAGCGGGGATGGACACACTCTTTTTTTTAAGGAGCAATTATTTATATATTTTTGAAAATTTTTTAATTTTTTGATTTATTTTTTTTAGAAGGTTTATTAAAAATATTTTTTTAACGTGTCTTCTAAAGTTAAATTCTGTTAGTGAAGTGTCAGTAATAATCGTTATTTGTATTAAATTATTATTTTGTCCTTAATTTCAAATATATTCTTCTACCGTCACTAATTTTCTTATTTGTTCTTAAGGTAGGAACAAAAGAAATATTTTAATTTTTTTTATCTTTTCAAATATATATTTTTTTATTATTATTAACTCTTTTATTTGTCCTTAAGTTAAGGATAAAAGAGATATTTTGATTTTTCTATTTTAATAGAAATTTAATCCGGATTTAATCTAAGATAATTTAACCAGTACTATATTTTTTTATAAATGGAGAACTATATGAGGAATATATTTAAAATAAAAGAGTAGGGATAAATTAGATATTTCCGAAATTTTTGTGATCATATTAGACATTATTTTTTTATATTATTAATATATATATAATAATAATTTTCTAATACCTGAAAAAAGAAAATTTAAATACTTGGTAAATTTTTTAAAAAACAGGGTTTATTTGAACATAAGAATATAAAATGTACAGTGTATAGATTTTTCGTTTCTGAAAAACAAAAAGAACAATATCACAAGTGAAATTAAAGATAAATGCCCAAAATTTATTAAAAAGTGTGAGTACCATAGTATTCGTATATGAAGCCATGTGGTATGTCCACATTGGCGGGTCTTAATTGAACCCGATCCACTTAAGTTGTGGATTGGGATTTATCCTAATAAGTTTAGGATAAGAATAAATTATATGTTTCTTGTCCGTTAAGAAACATATCTCCTAGTGAATATCTATTATATGTTAATAGATATCCCGAACCTTATCCTAATCCTTGTAGGATTCAGGATATTTAGGGGTTCCGTTATTCTATAAATACGTCCCCTATTCTCTTGTGTAGAGAGACAAATCGAATACGAAATCTCCTCTTTATCTCTCTTCTTCCTCTCTCGGATTTCCACCTACGTTCCCGGGGGGTTTTGGAGTGTGGACATTGAAGAGGACTCTGGTAGCCCTCTTCGATTGGCATCCGATCCGCATCCAATCCGACGATCCGTGGCGTAAGACGTACGCGTGGGAGAAGGCGAGAAACGTGGGAGATCAAGAAGCATCAAGACAGGACGATCCAAGAAGGCTAGTAAAATAAGTAGAGCGATCCGATTTGGGTTCCCGGATACGTTGGCTATCCGGTTTGTAAGTTTCCGCTGCCCTAATATTTCCAACAATTGGTATCAGAGCCTGCATGCTTGTTTTCGCCTTTGATCATGCTTGTGATGCGTGTATTTTAATCACATGTTTAGTTGATCAATTTTGGTTGTAGATTAGTTCTACGTTTTTCTCTTTTTTCGTTTTCTATGTGAAATCGATGAAAAGAAAAGAAATTAACTAAATTAGTTTTAGTTCTCTTTTAAATTGATGATGCGATTTATTTTTACATAAGTTGTATTTTTTTTTACATAAGTTGCATATTTTTTTGCTGCGAGCGACGATGCGATCCACCGCGGGCGAAGAGCGCACCCGCGCGAACTGCGCAGGTTCGGCCTGCTGCGGACACAGGCCCGCACCCGCGGACCCGCGCGGGCCCCGGCTCGCCGCAGGCTCTGGGCGCACCCACCAGCGCGGGCTCGGCCTGCTGCGGGAGTAGGTGAATCACCAGAGCATCCGCGCGGGCCCGACCTGCTGCGGGTGTGGGCGCGCACCCACACTCCCGAGCGGGCCCGGCCTGCTGTGGGCGCGGGGCGCACCCACCAGCACAGCGCGGGGCCGGCCCGCTGCTGGAGCTGGCGCACCCGCGGGGGCCCGGCCCGTCGCTGGAGCGGGGCGCGCCCAGTCGCTCCGCGCGGGCCCGGCCCGTCGCTGGAGCGGGGCGCGCCCAGCCGCTCCGCGCGGGCCCGGCCCGCTGCGGGCGCGGAGCGCGCCCGCCCGCACGCACGGGCCCGGCCCGCCGCGAGAGCGGGCGCGCTCCCAGCCGCTCCGCGCGGGCCCGGCCCGCTGCGGGAGCGGGGCGCGTCCGCCCGCTCCGCGCAGGCCCGGCCCGCTGCGGGCGCGGAGCGCACCCGCCCGCCCGCACGGGCCCGGCCCGCTGCGCGAGCGGGGCGCGCCCAGCCGATCCGCGCGGACCCGGCCCGCTGCGGTCGCGGAGCGCGCCGGCCCGCAGGCACGGGCCTGGCCCGCTGCGCGTGCGGGGCGCGCCCGCCTGCGCCGCGCGGGCCCGGCCCGCTGCAGGAGCGGGGCGCGCCCGCTAGCACACGCGGGCCAGGCCCGCTGCGGGAGCACGGCGCGCCCGCCCGTCCAAGCGGGCCAGGCCCACTGCGCGAGCGTGGCGCGCCCGTCCTCACAGCGCGGGCCAGGTCCGCTGTTGTAGCGGGTGCGAACCCGCGAGCACCGTGCGGGCTCCGAGCGGGCCCGCAGCGGACGGGCTGGCCCTTCTGCTGGCGCGGGCGCCCACCCGATGACAATTTTTTTTGAGGGTTTGGCCCGGCCTGCTGCACGCGGGGAAGCGACCCTGCGTGTCTGGCCCGGTTCGCAGCACAGCGCAATTTTTTTAATATAAAATTCCTTTGTGGTATTTTTATTATTTCCTGCGTAGTAAATTTTTTGCTATATATGCCAATTAAGAACATGCATATGTTGTTTGCTTCTTTGATTCTATGTTGGTGTTTTTTTTTATAATGCTTATGTAGCATTTGATTGTATATTTTGGGAAATATAAGTACTTATGTTACTTTCGGTGGTTTTTTCAACAAAATTTAATTTTGGACAAACGGGTTCGACGTGTGCAGTATTCCTATAGAATATTCTTTTCTGATGTACATCTTGTAGTGATGTAGTAGGTTTAATTATGCAAAAAGTGATGTAATAATTAAGGCCATGTAAAGGAATGTGTTTTGCGCAGCGTCGACGTTTTTCGGATTAAATTTTGGCATAAGTACTTATTTTTTTTATCTGTGTGATGATATTATGAGATTAGTTCTCCTCATATGAATATTTTTCAAAAGATATGTTCTTTCAAAATGGATGAGTTCCAAATTTTTGAATAAGTTTCAAAATTAATAGAAAATTAATAAGATTGCGATATTTTGAACCGGCACTGGGTGATGATTACGAGCATAGCGAAGTTTTCGATCCCGTTGTGTCGAGGATAATTTTTCAATCTTATTAATTTGTCTTTTGGAATATGTGCCTAATGTCTAAACCTATTTTTTGAATGTAGTGAAATGACTTCCAAAATCATCATAGCCGATCTCACCAGGGGTGATAAGCTAGATGGAAAGAATTATGTTTTTTTTTTTTGCATAGGAAAATGCAATACCTGCTTAATGAATAAAGAGTTCTCGAAACTCTCTCTGTCAAATAAGTCATGCCTGTAGAAGGCACAAGTTCTGAGCATTAAAAGAGGTTTATAACAAATGGTTCAATGAAGATCGAAATTGCTCGGTACACTATGTTGTGTGCTATGGAAGACGACCTTATTGGACGGTTTTGATACCTACAAGACTGCCAAGGATATTTGGGACAATTTGAAGATTGCTTTTGGGCAAATTTCATCCACGAGGCTACGTGCCTTAAATATAAAGTTTCGGCAGTGTATTAACGACCCAATGGCTGAGCACCTTCGTGTGATGAGCGCCATGATTCGGGACCTTAAGACACTGGAAACGAGCTCACTGATGAGCAACAGGTTCTAGTAGTGATTTGTTCACTGCTTGATCCTGAATGGTCCCAGATGAAGCTCCTGATGACGCACAGCGAGAACATTAAAACGTTTAACGACATCTCGCACTATCTTGAGCTCGAGGCAGAGTGCTTGGAAGTGAACAGTTCTGTCGCTCTTGTTGCACGCTCCGAGAAGCGCAGTGGGATTACACCCAAGCGTAAGAAGCGTTACAATAATCGAGCACAGAAGAGCCGAAATCAAGCTCCCTTTGGTGGAGTTGGAAAATTTCGTAGACATTTTGACAGAAACCGCCTTGATATTTCCTTTCATGGTACTTTATTTGGATATGGTACATTGATTAATGGTTTCTTTAAATTAGATTTGGAGGATGATTCGTTTGCATTTGCTTCTTCTTCTTATCTCTCGTGATGAATCCGTTAAATGGCATGCGATTATGCCTTATAGGTTAAGACAGAATGAATAGGCGCTCGAGAAGGCCTTTTGGGGTCTCTCGCCAAAGTTGACCTATCTGTGTGCGAGCCTTGTCTGGCTGGGAAGGCATGTAGAAAGCCTTTTGGTAAGGCTACTCGTGCCTCTCATCCTTTAGAGCTAATCCACTCAGACATTTGTGGGCCAATGAATGTGAGGGCCCGGCATGGTGCGTGCTATTTTCTCACATTCATTGATGATTATTCCCGTTATGGATATGTGTATTTGCTTTCTCGCCGATCTGAAGCTTTAGATTGCTTCAAGCGTTTCGTTGCAGAGGCTGAGAATCAAATAGAAAGAAGTGTAAAAGTGCTTCGCACTGACCGAGGTCGTGAGTACTTGTCTGATCAGTTCAAGACTTATTGTGAGCAAAAGGGCATTAGTAGACAGCTCACTATTCCTGGTACTCCGCAATAAAATGGTGTTGCAGAGCGAAGGAACCGTACTCTATTAGACATGATTAGGTCGATGATGGCGCAAGCGCAACTTCCCAAAAATTTTTGGGGAGATGCACTTTTGACTGCAGCCTACATCCTTAATCGAGTCCCTAGCAAATCAGTGCCTACTACCCCATATGAGTTGTGGAGTGGTAGAAAACCAAGTTTACACTACTTACGCCCTTGGGGTTCAGCTGGATATGTTCACAGCCCCTCACATAAATTCGGGAAACTCGGCCCTAGAGCGAGCAAGCATGTGTTCATCAGATACCCTGAAAATTCAAAGGGCTATGTGATGTATGGTGAACACCCAGATGGTGGTATGACCGAGATTGAGTCTCGTGATGTGGAATTCCTAGAAGGGAAATTTCCAAGCATTGGTGAAATGCGAAAAGACGTCGGATTGTATGAGTTACAGGACGACGCTACCCCATCTGCAATTGAGGGTGATCGATCACTTCCCGACGTCGCCGAAGGAAGTGGTAGCGATCCTCGGCTAGTGGGAGTGCTCTTTTAAATAAGAGCATACCTATGGAAGTCGGTAGTTCGGATCCTCAATTACGTAGAAGTGAACGTGGACATATTCCCCGTCGACATTTTGAGATCAAAGGGGATATTTTCATGTGCACTCCGCTCGATGATGATGAACCTACTTCTTATAAAGAAGCATTAGAGACATCAGCTTGCAGTGAGTGGATGGCGGCTATGAAAGATGAGATGGACTCCATGAGCAAGAACCAAGTATGGGAATTGGTTGACCTTCCGCCTGGGCGCAAGTCTATTGGAAATAAATGTGTTTTAAAAAAATTAAGCGCAAGGCGAATGGATCAATCGATAAATGCAAGGTTCGGCTCGTGGCCAAGGGCTACACTCAGAGGCAAGGGGTAGATTACAACGAGACGTTTGCTCCCGTTGTGCGATTTGCCTTTATTCGTTTGATTCTAGCCTTAGTGGCACACTTAGATTTGGAATTGTTCCAAATGGATGTCAAGACAGCTTTTCTCAATGGAGAATTAGTGGAGGAGATCTATATGGATCAACCTAAGGGTTTTGTACTCAAAGGTCAAGAAGACAAAGTTTGTTGTCTTAAAAGGTCCATTTATGGTCTCAAGCAGTCGTCGAGACAGTGGTATTTTAGGTTTCATGAAGCCATTACCTCTATCGGTATGTCCATGATAGAGGAGGACCACTGTGTATATGTCAAGAAGATAGAGAATGGGATTTTGATCCTCTCTCTATACGTCGATAATATACTATTGGCTGAAAATGACATGGAGTTAATCAATACCACTAAGGAGCGGTTGTCTCTCAACTTTGAAATGAAAGACATGGGTGAGGCGAGCTATGTGCTCGGTGTAAAGGTCATCCGTGATCGCTCTAGAAAGCTTCTTGGTTTGTCTCAAGAAACTTATATTAAAAGGATTCTAGAGCGTTTAAGGATGCATCATTGTAAACCCGTTGATACTCCAGTGGAGAAGAATCAAACTCTGAGTCTTGATCAGTGCCCTAAAACGGATAAAGAAAAGGAGCAAATGAGTAGAGTTCCTTATGCGAGTGCAATTGGCAGCATGGTGGAGACTATAATGTGTACGCGACCTGACATTTTCTTCGCTGTTGGCTTGGTAAGTCGTTATCAGAGCAACCCAGGACCTATTCATTGGCAAGCGATCAAGAGAATCCTTCGATATTTAAAAGGAACCAGTGATCTCGCAAGGGACTTGAGATTGAAAGGATATAATGATACTGATTGGGGCGGTGATAGAGATGAGTGCAGGTCCACCTCAGGCTATGTGTTTGGAGGCGACGCAATTTTCTGGCACAGTAAGAAACAGGGCTGCGTTGCCTTGTCTACTATGGAAGCGGAGTACGTTGCTTGTTCAGCGGCCGTTCAGGAGGCTGTTTGGCTAAGGAGATTTCTCCAGCATCTCGACTTTGTGATTCGAGCTGATGAACCTGTTGAGATATTCTCTGACTGCATTGCTGCCATGGAGTATGTGAATGACTCCGAGTATCATGGCAAGATCGAGCAAATAGACATCCGGTTCACTACATTCGAGACATGATTAGGCTAGGCGAGGTCACTCTTAGACACATCTCCACCACTAGGATGGTGGCGGATCCGTTGACCAAGCCGATAGCTAGGGATTTGTTCCAGACCCACGTTAGGAGTTTGGGTCTCCGTAGGTTTTGATATATGGACATTCTTTTGTATCTTATGCTTTATTAATGAAAATATGTTTTTCTTATTTTAAATGTGATTGCGTAATTGATACTAGTAGGCACATATTCGAGAGCTCGAGATCGGCCCACTCACACGGGTGATCGCCACAGCACCTAGGTGGTGAGCGGATGAAACTAGATCATATTAAACTTGAGTAGTTGTAATATGATTACTTTGTTTATATATGTTATGAATGAAGTGTTGATATAAATTAAAGTCGCCTTAATTAGTTTAAGATGAGACTCTAAAGAGTTGGATATGAAAGTTTTTATGTGAAATTTCATATCGAGTCTGAATAGCAGCCGAACCTAAGTGCTCAAGTTAGAGAGATGACTTGAGCTGTGGTGGTTAGATGCCTTAGTGGTACCTAGACCAAGGTTCGTATGGCGTATTTTCCAGAGCATGACTTGACCCATTCAGTGGGAGCTCCGCCATAGCATACATATCATACTGTATGTGCTTGTCGACCAGTTAGTAGAGTGACATAAGTTCTTCTCTCCATGTCACTGTGTGAGCACTAACCCTTTTGTGCCCTCGACTTAGAACTACGTTATGAAGTGGAGGTCCAAAGTAACTAACTTAGCGTGTATCTCAGGGTCATGAGAAAATACGATCTAGCGGAGCATGTCTAGTAAAGTGCTTGGACCAATGTGGATTAACGTGAGGGGCTGAGGAAGATGTTTCGATAACACACCACGTAAGTCTTGTGACTCATTGCCCGGGCGGTTATCTCGGTTATGTTACTTGAGATAATCATGAGTACAAGAAATATATGTGGGGTTGAGTCCTGTCATTACGGGGAGGGACTTTGTGTTGCTTGATCCGGTGTGTGTTGAAACGTCTAGGGCATAGACGAATTAAGTCAGTGATGTGCTATGTTAGTTTGGTGGTGACTTAATATAGCACTCCTGCATGTGTTTTCTTTCGTCAGGTCGCACGCTCCATTACCCGTATGAAGAGATGAACGAGTGAGAGAGAATTGGCCAATGTGGCCAAGTGGGAGATTGAAGCCATGTGGTATGTCCACATTGGCGGGTCTTAATTGAACCCGATCCACTTAAGTTGTGGATTGGGATTTATCCTAATAAGTTTAGGATAAGAATAAATTATATGTTTCTTGTCCGTTAAGAAACATATCTCCTAGTGAATATCTATTATATGTTAATAGATATCCCGAACCTTATCCTAATCCTTGTAGGATTCAGGATATTTAGGGGTTCCGTTATTCTATAAATACGTCCCCTATTCTCTTGTGTAGAGAGACAATCGAATACGAAATCTCCTCTTTATCTCTCTTCTTCCTCTCTCGGATTTCCACCTACGTTCCCGGGGGGTTTTGGAGTGTGGACATTGAAGAGGACTCTGGTAGCCCTCTTCGATTGGCATCCGATCCGCATCCAATCCGACGATCCGTGGCGTAAGACGTACGCGTGGGAGAAGGCGAGAAACGTGGGAGATCAAGAAGCATCAAGACAGGACGATCCAAGAAGGCTAGTAAAATAAGTAGAGCGATCCGATTTGGGTTCCCGGATACGTTGGCTATCCGGTTTGTAAGTTTCCGCTGCCCTAATATTTCCAACAGTATAAAACTAATTTTTCCCCCCCCCCCAAAAAAAAACGAAAAAGAAAACTTATTTCCAATGAGATTTGTACTAATTGTACCAAGTAATTAGTACCAACCTGAGGGCCATGTTGGTAGAGGGGAAGGGAAATTGAAGGGCGTGTCGATGGGAAGCGCTTCTTGTCCCTTGGAGCTGGAACCGTTTAAGCAATTCCCCATGGCTGATCTAGAGGAAGAAGCTGTATTGGCGTCACAAGTGGTTTTGGGAGGAGTAGCAGATGTTGTTGTTGCTGAGGATAGAGAGGGGGCAGCTGGTGACATACTTACTGGGATTTAAAAGCTAGCAGTGGGGCTATCGATCTCTAGATCTCTTGGGCTTATTTATGTTGCCCTTTTATTTTGTTTTGTGGTCCAAATTTATAAGGCTTTTATTTATTTATTTTTCCAATGGAAATCACAAGGCTAAAATTAATTGAGCTTTGTGAGTGACATTAATTTGGATCCTTCTAATATGTTTGTTTATATAGAATAAATGAGAGAGAGAGAGAGAGAGATAGAGCTAGAGGAGAGAGGGTGGTTGAAGCTGAAGCGTGCAAGGAAGAGTCCATTCTCGGCGTGTATGGTGGGTTTCTTTCTTACTGATGTACGTACGTAGTTGCTCTTCCACCGTAGAAAGTATTGGCAAGTTTAGTTGGAAAAGATAAAATGCGTGTGTTCCTGAGCGCAAGTGGCACAAGATTTTGATTATTGGTATCTAAAATTTTAAGTTCGAAATATAGTTATTATTTTATATTTTTAGATTAGTTTATTCTGAAAACATAAATGAAGTATTAATGGAATGCTACCTTCCCCTCCCCCCTCAAGAAAAGTAATTTCTCGGCACTTTGGTTTTTTTTTTTTTGCAAATAAGCGTCTGTGAATTTTTAGTTTTTGCGAATATATTATCTAAACTTTATCAAATAGTTCAATAGACCTTAATTTTTACTCAAATGAACTTACTTTCTAACTTCGATCAAACGCTGTTTATATAATTCTATATATAATAAGGCTTCAATATACTAGATGGTTAGAATCCGAGATCTCAAGATTGATGCCACTCCTCATTTCTAACTAAATTCTTTTGTAAACAAAAATAAACAAAGCAAACAGGTTACTACATGTATCTCAAAAAAATTAAAAATATCATTACCGACTGTACCTAACGTTGTTGATTAATGACTTGATGGTTGGTGCCTGAAATTTTAAATTTGAAGCCGAATTACTTTACATTTTTATTTAAATTTATTTTTAAAAATAAATAAAATAGGAAGTGTCTCTTTCAAAACAAAATGATAATAATAATATTCATCACTAATGACAAAATCGGCTTGAACCAATATACTGAGCTAGGCTCCTATGCTTTCGAAAGTACGGAAGCTAGCTTTCGTGCTTGTAAATTATTTTCGATGATGGGACATCTGATTCAGCGATCGGTTTCATTAGACATGATCTATACTATTGGAACTATCTAGAAATCAATTTTCATAATTTTTTTTGACTTTGTTTGCCTAGTGAACGACTAGTTTCAAAATGAACGGTTGAAAATAAAAATCTCATAAAAAACGGTAATAAAGGGCTCAAATTTCAAATCGGAAGTATTGTCCGTACTCTTGATGTTAAGTAGAATTTTCTATTAAATTTTTATATAATTTGGATACTTCCACACCGTTGAACTTAAAAATGTGCCACATCGGCCGTTAAAATGATCATTTTTGAGACCCTGTGATCGCTTGGTAAATGATGTTAAAAAATTATGAAATTTGGATTTTAAATAATTTCAATAACGTAGATTATTCCTAACAGAGCCGATCGTCAAATAAGATGTCTTATCATCAATAACAACTTATAAGTACGGAAGCCTTCGTATTTTTAAAAGTACGGGAGACTTACTCCCAATACCCTTACACCTATAAGGAGAGTGTCAATATTATGTTTCGTCGGTCCAAAAGCTGATGCTTTTTTCACTAGTCTTATCAATTATTTTAAAATACAAAATGTTGTAAAAAAATTAAATCCTCAAATTAATGAGCGTAAGATTTATAATCTGCTTATAATATGAACATATAGCATTTAAAAGAAAATAAAAAGGAGTTGATACTAGCCCTCGGTTCAATTCATATTGAATTAATTGTTCTGGCCTTTACAATAGTCAAAAATAGCCACCAAATTTAAATTTTTAAAGAATCTAATTTAGGCAGATCCATCCACTGCAATACTGTAGCAGTTTAATTTTAGCTCCTGGAATAAAAATATGAGTAAAAGTATATGGAGACTTTTCAATTATGTATAAACTTTTTAACTACTCTTTTATTGATGCCTTTTATTATAAGTTAAATCATAATATATACACTCAGCCAAAAAAGTATTAAAACCACTAAAATATGAAAAAACTATAATGTAATGTGATTAAATAGAAATATTAATTACTAAGCGTTCTGTTTTAAAATGGCCTCTAGTTAAGGGCTTCCTCTGCATTTTAACCTAGGGGATGTATCGATCGCGAGCGTTATCTAAGTTTCCTAGTATTGAAAGATTAAAAAAAATATCATTCGTACTAATAAGATTACTGAGAATTATACAACTCCTGTAGTTGGTTTGCTCAGTTATCTGATTGAAGATTATTACATTAATTACAAAATTATTCTATTTGATTTAACCGCAAAATTCTAGTAGTATAGACATCAATATATATAGTTTTTCATAATTGCTCTTACGTTTGAAACTTCTTTTTATTTACATATTTATCATTTCAATTTAAAATTTAAAATTTATTTTTTAAAAATAATAATAATAACGCTCAGATAAGATGCCCCCTCCATATTAATTAATAGGATTCTCTTTTTTTTCTAAAAAAATATTTCCTTCCGATTAAAAACTTATTGATCAAACTACCAGGTTATATTACCCAAGCGTAATAATCTGTAATAATGAATTCTCAGTAATTTATTACAGATAGTGCAAATCAAAAATACTCCCTAATGTTTTACTAGTGTAGAAACTCGTGCGATGCGGCGGATAAAAATTTTTAGAATAAATAAACAATTAAATATGGAGCATAAAAAAAAGAAGAGTATAAATATATTTGATTGAAAGCATTACATATTTTTTCATAAATGGTAAATCAAAAGCCACTAAAAAAAAATAAATAGAAGTAAATGAAACAAAAAATGAAGAGTTATTTGAAAAAATAAAATAAATATAATTTTTTAGAGAAGAGAAAAAATAACTTAGAGCCCCACCTCCCTCAAATTAAAGAGATACATCCACATAGAATTTAGGCATGAAAATTTATGTATAAGTATAGAAGTATAGATACAGAAGTATAGATGATTTTGTTTCTAACTTTCTTTGTAGATTTAAGTTGATGTGCAGGGTAGGGATGGTGACCCAATGTGTGGACCATAAGATGTACACGTTAATAGCATAATTCCAGGGAATATCTTTTTATGGAAAATGCCTACAAGTTTAAGTTTCCATTACTGTCATCAATGCTTGAAGAAGAACTAAACAAAGACAAGTTATAGTTTAGACAGAAGCTTAACTAATACACTTTATTTAGGCATATTTGTTATTTGGATATGTTACATACTTACATAACTGATTGGTGGGATAAAAAAGCCCATCACATTATATACATGTCAATATTCTAATCTACATCTAGTATGAAGCTTTTATATATATATATATATATATATATGAGTTGAGTTAGAATACTCTTAAGAGTACCGAGCCTATTTTACTCTCGAGTTGTTCTCGATGATAGAGCTTCCAAATTGATGATCGGCTCCGTTGAATATGATCTATACCACTTAAAGTGTTTAGAAATCAAATTTCAAATATTTTCGACATCATTTGCCTAATGATCAAAGGGTTTTAAAATTTGTAATTTTAATGGTGGATGAGAGACGTTTTCTCGTTTAACGGTGTAAAGATATCCAAATCAATTGAATTTTTGTTAGAAAATTCTTTAAACTATTTAAAACAAGATCTATACTCTTGATCTTGATTACAAGACTCCTATCATCATTTTTTAAAGAATATTCATTTTCAACCATTCATTTTCTGTTCACTAGATGGATACAAGAACAATATCGAAACGGCATGAAATTTGATTTCTAGGTAGTTTAAATAGTTTAGATCATATTTAACGGAGCCGATCGTCAATTTGAAAGCTCTATCATCGAAAACAACTCGAGAGTAAAATGGGCTTAAGATTTTAAGAGTATTCTAGCTCAACTCTATATATATATATATATATATATATGTATATATATATATATATATGTATATATATATATATAGAGTTGAGCTAGAATACTCTCAATAGTAAACGGAGCATTTTACTATCGAGTTGTTTTCGATGATAGAACTTCCAAATTGGCGATCGGCTCCGTTAAATATGATCTAAACCATTTAAACTACCTCGAAATCAAATTTCACGCACTTTCGATATTATTCTTTTATCCATCTAGTGAAGAAAATGAATGGTTGAAAATGAATATTCTTTAAAAAATAATGATAGGAGTCTTGTAATCAAGATCAAGAGTATAGATCTTGTTTTAAATAGTTTAAAGAATTTTCTAACAAAAATTCAATTGATTTGGATATCTTTACACCGTTAAACGAGAAAACGTCTCTTATCCACCATTAAAATTACAAATTTTGAAACCCTTTAATCATTAGGCAAATGATGTCGAAAATACCCCGTTTACTATCGAGAGTATTCTAGCTCAACTATATATATATATATATATATATATATATATATATATATATATATATATATATATATATATATATATATATATATATATATATATATATATAGAGAGAATTGAGCTAGAATACTTTTGGAAGCACCAACTTTTGGTGCTTCTAAGTTTCTAGCCATTGGATCTACTTTTTTGACTACTAATAGCCATTGGATCTAAGACTATTCCACCTACCACCACCTATCCCATCAACAACCACCTACCACCATCATCTCCACCTTACATCTCCCCATCCAATGGTTAAAAACTCAAAAGCACCACCTCAATGGTACTTTTGAAAGTATTCTAGCTCAACTCTATATATATATATATATATATATATATATATATATATATATATATATATATATATATATATATATATATAGAGTGCCGCGTGATGCTTATGGAAGAACGGAGGGCTCCGTGCTTCCACTTTGTTTTCGATGTTCGCACTTTTGAATCGACGATCGGCTTTAGACTTGATCTAGAGTATTTGAAGTATCTAGAAAATAAATTTTGCGATTTTTCGATATCATTTGCCTAGTGATCGAAGCGGAT